>CM041786.1:48619400-49304607 GCA_023375725.1 Nephotettix cincticeps | reverse complement strand
TCTTCAACTCCCTTGAGAATCTGAGAAAAAATACGATTGAATTCGGAAGGTGTGGTTTCGATACCGAAACTGAGTCTACTCATGCGGTATGTGCCTCTATGCGTTGAAATAGTTTGAATTGAACTACTATCCTCGTCCACTTTAAGGTGAAGGTAGGCCTTGTATAAATCAAGTTTACAGAAATATTTAGAATTTCGAAGAGAGCTGAGTACAACATCTATACGTCTGATGGGGTAATTTGCTTGTACTAACCTTTCGTTAACTCCATACTTGTAGTCGACACAAAGGCGAAGACCTCCATCTGGTTTTGGAATAATGACTAATGGTGAGCCCCAATCGCTAACTTCTACTGGTGTAATAATACCTGCTGCTTCTAGAGAATCTAATTCCTTGTCAACTAGATCTTTAAGTGCATAAGGGACGTCTCGTTCCCTTGTGAAGACTGGTTTTGCTCCTGTACGTAGTTGAAGAGATACTTGAAACTTAGGTACACAACCTATCTTTTCCTGGAAAATGTTATCAAATTCTGTAAGAACGTCTTCATTAGGAATGTCTTGCTTAATCTGAGATACAGAGTTGTTCATTTCTTGATCTATTTTTTTAAGTTCTATACCTAATCCTCTTATCCATTGTCTACCAAGGAGAGGTTCATGTCCATTTGAAACTATATGTAACTCACCCTCTATTTCTTTATTTTGATACTTAACTGTAACATAAACTTTTCCTATGGATTCAATTTTGTTCCCTGAGTATGAACGGAAAGCAATATTTGAAGGCTTAATGTTTACATCTAATTTGAGATCATTGAAGTCATTTTCGGAAATTAAGGAAAATTGAGCCCCTGAATCAACTTCAAAACGTTTTTTCCTTCCATTCAGCATTACATCAATGAAATATTTACCTGGGTCAGGAGTCATTTCAAAAAGATCAACAACCTGACTACTTTGAAAAATAGTTTCCATTTTGCATACACCATATTCATGATCATGGGTTTCTTGATTTTCATAGTCAATAGCATGTACCTTCGATCTAGAAAATTTTCTATGCCGAGAAGATCGTATTAATGTAGAAATACATACCTTAGAAACATGTCCCCTTTTCTTACATAAGTCGCAGAAAACATCATTTCTGTCGATCCGGCAGTCTTTTACATGGTGGTTCGTCTTTCCACATCTTATACATTTATTGTCAATTCCAAGTGCTGAGTAGTCTAACTGACGAGTTTTGAAATTCCTGGAGTTGGAGAGGGATCGATGTCTAGACCTAACACTGGGATCATGTCTTGACTCTATGTTTGACTTACTTCTAAATTGAGACTTGTGATAGTTGGATTGAATTTTATTCACGTTGCCAATAGTATTACTAATAATGTTATGATGCTGTGAAAGAACCCTACTCTCAATTTTCAAAGCCTTTAAAGCAATAGCTTTTGTTAGAATATCATCAAACTTAGTTAAACCTGATTGTAGAACTTGTTCTCTGAGCCAATCATCTCGAAGCCCTCTTATAAATTGTGCTCTGAGGAATACATCAGAAATTGACACCGAATTTTCACATTCGCATTTCACATTGAATTCACAATCAGAAATATCACGTTGTAAAGCTGCAACAAAGTTAGAAATGGACTGTCCGTCCTTTTGAAAAACATTTAAGAAGTAATGTTGTGAAACAACAACGTTCTTTCTGGGAATCAACATTTGTTTGAACGAGTCTATTAACACATCATAAGCAAGAGATCTTACAGGTTTTTCAGGACCTAGAAAAGCTGCTAGATTATTGTAGTGGGTCGAACCTATTGATGCACACAGCAACTGAGCAATTTTATTTTCATCTTTGACTTCTTTCATTGTGTAGTAGTTCTCAAAACGCTCTAAGTACCGTATGAGGAAAACTTTTCAATTTTAGGGTTGAACTTCTCAAAAGGTACAATATTTGCACAGTTGTTTGAAGAATCATGTTTCTTTTCTGGACTTAACTGAGTAAAAAGCTGGGTAATGAGAGCCATTTGTTGCTCCTGGAATGCTGTCATGAACTGTTTAAATTGGTCTGGATCCATAGTAGGTTTGTATAATATGAAATTGAAAATCTAAAGAAAGATTAAACGTTATACTTTATTGAAAACATTCAGTTACTTTAAAATTCTTGAGTAAATAATCTTGACTCTCAAATGCTCATTGTTTTTTATGAATTCTTTAGAAAAACGTTTGTAAGAAAACACAAAAAAGGTTATTTGAAAATTGAGTTGTTTACCTTTTAAAAAACTTGACAAAATAAGTAGAAATATTAATGATACTATTTACCAATCATCGCCAATTTAACTGTTGTGACTTGCAAATATAATGCACACATGATATTTTGAATATACAACTTGATTATAAATTAAAAACATGAATTAGGTACATTTTGGAACTGGGAAAATAGCTGAACTGAAAGTAAACATAATAAAGATTAACATCATCTGTTTTGTATCACAGCTGATAATTATATTTTAAGTTCATAGAAATATAACAATATGAAATATATAAATATATTTCAGTTAAAAGTGTAAAGTGTATTCAAATACCCCCGTCACAGCAGACCTCCAACGTGAATTTCCAAATAAATAATATAATAATAATAATAATATATGACAAGTTTAGTCAAAATCTGTCGATAAACGTGAGAATCATTTGCCTATTCTCCATAAGATTAACATGGGAAAAAGTGAGCAGGTCCAAATAAGACTGGCGTTCTGTCTCTACAGGAAGACCTTAGTTACATCCAGGCATGCCGGGATGTGGCAGAAAGGGCGAGGGCTCAGGAAAGAGAGGCGGCAAACAGGATCCTGTCCCCACTCTCCTCCCCACAAAACAGCCACAAAGGAAGGAAGAGGCAACGGAGGATGTCGACAGGGTAGGAGGCTAGTCCCCTTCACTTGGGAAACTTATCCCGCCACCACCTGCCACTGAAGGAGGCGTCTCCTGACTGTGCTGATGCGCCTCGGAGGGAAATGGCTACTCAAGTGCAGCCGAAGGCGAGGCCCAACTCAGAGACCCCCTTCAAAAAGGTTGAGTCCCGTAAGGAGAAGCGGAGGCGGACGCGTGAGAAAAAGCGAAAGCTCCTCCCCGATCCCTCCCCTCAGAGGCGTCCTACCCCGAAGCAGCTGGTACCCTCCAAGCCGGCTCCAGGGAAGAAGATTCCTCAGGGGAGGCCTGATGCCGTTCTTATCAGACCGGCTCAGGGTCGCTCCTTCAGTGAGGTTCTGGCAGGCATCCGGAAAAAGGTCAAGCCTGAAACATCCAGGGCAGTCATTTGCTCCGTGAGGAGAACCAGGGCTGGCGCGGTTCTGGTGGAGCTCGGGAGTGGAACCAAAGATAAGGCCACCTTCGAAGACGCGGTCAAGGCAGCAGTGGGGGATGCGGGTTCTGTGCGTCAGCTGGAGCACAGGGTGGTGGTCGAGGTCAGGGACCTGGACTCCTGTACTTCCGATCAAGAGGTGACCGAGGCGGTTAAAAACACCCTCGGAAACCTCGCTGAGGGTGCCAAAGTATTCTTGACAGCCGAGAACAGCAGAGGGCTGAAAATGGCTGTTGTGGACCTTGGGTCACGGGGGGCCACTCAGCTCTTGAAGGCCGAAAAGCTGAAGGTAGGCTGGGTCATCGGAAGGGTCCGGCTCCGGACCGTGGTCACCCGCTGCTTCCGATGCTTTGAGTACGGGCACCAGCAGTCCGTCTGCAAAGGACCTGATCGTAGAGCAAGCGGACTCTGCATCAAATGCGGAGAGCAGGGACATTTCAAGTACGCCTGCACAGCAAAGGCCAAGTGCTGTCTCTGTGCGGAGCAGAAGTACTCTCCTCTAGAGCACATCCCCGGAACTCGTGACTGTCGTGTTTTTCGACAGGCTCTTGATGACTCCCGGCAGCGGCGGAAATAGATGATGAAAATTTTGAAGGGAACCTCCACAGGAGTGTACTGGCGGACCACCTCCTGACACAGTTCGTTGGGGAGTGGGGTGTTGAGCTCGCCATCATTTCCGAGCAGCACCACGACCGAGACAGCCCGGGATGGTTTAGTGACACTCTTGGAACGGCAGCTATCTGGATTCCGGATCTCCGGCATTTTCAGATCCTGGGTCAAGGTGCCGGCGAAGGCTTTGTGTGGGTGAAAGGCAATAGGTTCACGGTCATGAGCTGCTATCTCGCTCCGAACGACCGTGTTGCGGTGTTCCAAGCTAAGCTGGAGGCCCTTGAAGACTTCTTGGTAGGAGGAGCCGGCGGCAGTTTCATTGTCGCCGGGGACTTCAACGCTAGGGCAGTCGAATGGGGCATGCCGGAGACTGACACCAGAGGAAGCAAGATTCTGGAGTTTGCTGCCAGAACCGGACTCACCGTCATGAATGAGGGCAACACCCCCACTTTCAGAAGACCAGGCTATAGGGGCACTATTCCCGACGTCACCTTCGCGTCGGAAAATCTCACGCCCTCGATTTCAGGTTGGAGAGTCGTTGAAGATTTCAAGGGCAGTGATCACCAATACATTACCTTCATGTGGTCGTGCGGACACCAACTTCCCGCGCAGGCGCGCTACCCCCGTCCTTTACGGTGGAACGTTGCTGGACTCGATGTTGTAACTCTGTCGGCGGTGATCGAGGCCCATAAGGATGATGTGTTGTTGCTAGAGGACCAGGCTGAAGTTGTGGCCGAGGCCACAATGCAGCTCATCAGCCAAGCCTGCGACTCTTCCATGCCTCGAAGAAGAGCTCCCCGTCCAGGCAGAAAATCAGCCTACTGGTGGACAGAAGAAATTGCAATGCTCCGAAGGGCATCTCTACGATGCAGAAGGCGTCTTACTCGAGTCAGGAGGGGTAACCCCATCACTGGGGCCATCGCCGCTCTGGAACATCGGGAAGCAAAGAACGCTCTGAAAAGAGCCATCCGACGGAGAAAGAGAGAGAAGTGGGAAGAGCTCAGAGAGGAGGTGAATTGTAACCCCTGGGGCCTCGGATACAAGCTGGTCATGCGCAAGCTCGGAGCCGGGGTCCCCATTCCTGAGCTGGACCCGTTCTCAATGGAGAACATCGTCGATGCTCTCTTTCCGGCACACCCAGTCAGAGCGGAGGAAAGGTACGTGGAGGATCTCTGTGACGTTCCCCTGTTTACTGCGGCAGAGTTGTGCGAAGCTGCCAGTCCCATGAGGAGCGGCAACGCTCCTGGACCAGACGGCGTTCCAACAGAGGTGCTGAAGTCTATTGCTAGCACTTGCCCCTCAATCCTCCTGAATATGTTTAATCGGTGTCTGCACGAGGGTGTCTTTTGTCGGCGATGGAAGCTCCAGCGTCTGACACTGATTGGCAAGGGTAAGGGAATCCCGGGAACACCATCGGCTTACCGCCCTCTGTGTATGCAGGATACAGCTGGGAAACTCCTGGAGCGTCTACTGAAGTCACATCTTGTAGCTGCAGTGGCGGACATTGGTGGACTGTCGGTGAGGCAACACAGGTTCACAAAAGGCCGTTCCACCATCGGAGCCATCCAGGAGGTCGTTGAGGCTGCAAGAAACGCTCAGCGCGGAAACCATCATTCTCGCTGCCTCACGTTGCTTGTCACCCTTGACATGAGGAATGCAGTTAACTCTGCGAGCTGGAGCGTAATGCTCCATGCACTCGAGCACGTGTTCCATGTCCCTGAGTTTCTTCTTCGGATCCTCGTAGACGGAGGGTCCTCGTAGAAGGGCTATAATGGCCGGTGCAGCTCAGGGTTCCATTCTAGGGCCGGATCTCTGGAACATCTCTTATGATGGGATATTGAGACTGGCCCTCCCTGAAGACTCCTTCCTCGTGGGTTATGCGAATGACGTTGCAGCGGTCATTGTTGCTCGAGACGTCTAGCTTGCCCAGTGGAAGTTGAATCAGACGATGAGGCTTATCACCAGATGGATGGAGGACTACGGTCTGAGCCTCGCCACTGAGAAGACCGAAATAGTCATGATGACGGGACAATGAATTCCAACGTTATGCGACTTTCGTGTCAATGCGGAGACTATTCGAGCCAAGCCAGCAGTGAAGTACCTGGGAGTGCGGCTGGATACCAAGCTCTCCTTCAGGGACCAGATCCGATATGCCGAGGAAAGAGCGGGGACGACAACGGCTGCTCTCAGCCGACTTATGGCGAACGTTGGAGGCCCGACAGTTGTCAAGCGCAAGCTCCTTTTGTCTGTCTCGAACTCGATACTCCTTTACGGTTGCGAGGTCTGGCCAGATGCGCTGAAGAAGGAGTACTATCGAAAGCAGATGGGTTCGGTCCAGAGAAGGGCGGCCCTGAGGATAGCGTCAGCTTATCGGACCGTCTCTGAGCCGGCATCGTTGGTGGTTGCGGGGGTCATACCTGTGGATCTTCTGGCCCAGGAAAGGAAGCAGGTTTTTCAAACCAAATCCGATCTTGGGGTCCAGGAGGCAACACGAGTGGCGAGAGAGGCCACAATGACATCATGGCAAGAGAGGTGGATCCGGGAGACGAGAGGTGCCTGGACGCTTCGATTAATCCCGGAACTGTCCACGTGGGTCGAGCGTGGGTTCGGTGAGGTCAACTTCCTTATCACGCAGCTCCTGACTGGGCACGGGCTATTCCGCGACTACCTCCATAAGATGGGCAAGGTTGACAGTGCAGCCTGTCGATACGGGGATGCTCCCCAGGACGATGCCTATCACACATTTTTTGAGTGTGAGCGGTGGGCAGCCCAGAGAAGAAGTATGGAACTGGAAGTTGGAAACTGGAAGTCACCCGCTGCTTCCGATGCTTTGAGTACGGGCACCAGCAGTCCGTCTGCAAAGGACCTGATCGTAGAGCAAGCGGACTCTGCATCAAATGCGGAGAGCAGGGACATTTCAAGTACGCCTGCACAGCAAAGGCCAAGTGCTGTCTCTGTGCGGAGCAGAAGTACTCTCCTCTAGAGCACATCCCCGGAACTCGTGACTGTCGTGTTTTTCGACAGGCTCTTGATGACTCCCGGCAGCGGCGGAAATAGATGATGAAAATTTTGAAGGGAACCTCCACAGGAGTGTACTGGCGGACCACCTCCTGACACAGTTCGTTGGGGAGTGGGGTGTTGAGCTCGCCATCATTTCCGAGCAGCACCACGACCGAGACAGCCCGGGATGGTTTAGTGACACTCTTGGAACGGCAGCTATCTGGATTCCGGATCTCCGGCATTTTCAGATCCTGGGTCAAGGTGCCGGCGAAGGCTTTGTGTGGGTGAAAGGCAATAGGTTCACGGTCATGAGCTGCTATCTCGCTCCGAACGACCGTGTTGCGGTGTTCCAAGCTAAGCTGGAGGCCCTTGAAGACTTCTTGGTAGGAGGAGCCGGCGGCAGTTTCATTGTCGCCGGGGACTTCAACGCTAGGGCAGTCGAATGGGGCATGCCGGAGACTGACACCAGAGGAAGCAAGATTCTGGAGTTTGCTGCCAGAACCGGACTCACCGTCATGAATGAGGGCAACACCCCCACTTTCAGAAGACCAGGCTATAGGGGCACTATTCCCGACGTCACCTTCGCGTCGGAAAATCTCACGCCCTCGATTTCAGGTTGGAGAGTCGTTGAAGATTTCAAGGGCAGTGATCACCAATACATTACCTTCATGTGGTCGTGCGGACACCAACTTCCCGCGCAGGCGCGCTCTACCCCCGTCCTTTACGGTGGAACGTTGCTGGACTCGATGTTGTAACTCTGTCGGCGGTGATCGAGGCCCATAAGGATGATGTGTTGTTGCTAGAGGACCAGGCTGAAGTTGTGGCCGAGGCCACAATGCAGCTCATCAGCCAAGCCTGCGACTCTTCCATGCCTCGAAGAAGAGCTCCCCGTCCAGGCAGAAAATCAGCCTACTGGTGGACAGAAGAAATTGCAATGCTCCGAAGGGCATCTCTACGATGCAGAAGGCGTCTTACTCGAGTCAGGAGGGGTAACCCCATCACTGGGGCCATCGCCGCTCTGGAACATCGGGAAGCAAAGAACGCTCTGAAAAGAGCCATCCGACGGAGAAAGAGAGAGAAGTGGGAAGAGCTCAGAGAGGAGGTGAATTGTAACCCCTGGGGCCTCGGATACAAGCTGGTCATGCGCAAGCTCGGAGCCGGGGTCCCCATTCCTGAGCTGGACCCGTTCTCAATGGAGAACATCGTCGATGCTCTCTTTCCGGCACACACCCAGTCAGAGCGGAGGAAAGGTACGTGGAGGATCTCTGTGACGTTCCCCTGTTTACTGCGGCAGAGTTGTGCGAAGCTGCCAGTCCCATGAGGAGCGGCAACGCTCCTGGACCAGACGGCGTTCCAACAGAGGTGCTGAAGTCTATTGCTAGCACTTGCCCCTCAATCCTCCTGAATATGTTTAATCGGTGTCTGCACGAGGGTGTCTTTTGTCGGCGATGGAAGCTCCAGCGTCTGACACTGATTGGCAAGGGTAAGGGAATCCCGGGAACACCATCGGCTTACCGCCCTCTGTGTATGCAGGATACAGCTGGGAAACTCCTGGAGCGTCTACTGAAGTCACATCTTGTAGCTGCAGTGGCGGACATTGGTGGACTGTCGGTGAGGCAACACAGGTTCACAAAAGGCCGTTCCACCATCGGAGCCATCCAGGAGGTCGTTGAGGCTGCAAGAAACGCTCAGCGCGGAAACCATCATTCTCGCTGCCTCACGTTGCTTGTCACCCTTGACATGAGGAATGCAGTTAACTCTGCGAGCTGGAGCGTAATGCTCCATGCACTCGAGCACGTGTTCCATGTCCCTGAGTTTCTTCTTCGGATCCTCGTAGACGGAGGGTCCTCGTAGAAGGGCTATAATGGCCGGTGCAGCTCAGGGTTCCATTCTAGGGCCGGATCTCTGGAACATCTCTTATGATGGGATATTGAGACTGGCCCTCCCTGAAGACTCCTTCCTCGTGGGTTATGCGAATGACGTTGCAGCGGTCATTGTTGCTCGAGACGTCTAGCTTGCCCAGTGGAAGTTGAATCAGACGATGAGGCTTATCACCAGATGGATGGAGGACTACGGTCTGAGCCTCGCCACTGAGAAGACCGAAATAGTCATGATGACGGGACAATGAATTCCAACGTTATGCGACTTTCGTGTCAATGCGGAGACTATTCGAGCCAAGCCAGCAGTGAAGTACCTGGGAGTGCGGCTGGATACCAAGCTCTCCTTCAGGGACCAGATCCGATATGCCGAGGAAAGAGCGGGGACGACAACGGCTGCTCTCAGCCGACTTATGGCGAACGTTGGAGGCCCGACAGTTGTCAAGCGCAAGCTCCTTTTGTCTGTCTCGAACTCGATACTCCTTTACGGTTGCGAGGTCTGGCCAGATGCGCTGAAGAAGGAGTACTATCGAAAGCAGATGGGTTCGGTCCAGAGAAGGGCGGCCCTGAGGATAGCGTCAGCTTATCGGACCGTCTCTGAGCCGGCATCGTTGGTGGTTGCGGGGGTCATACCTGTGGATCTTCTGGCCCAGGAAAGGAAGCAGGTTTTTCAAACCAAATCCGATCTTGGGGTCCAGGAGGCAACACGAGTGGCGAGAGAGGCCACAATGACATCATGGCAAGAGAGGTGGATCCGGGAGACGAGAGGTGCCTGGACGCTTCGATTAATCCCGGAACTGTCCACGTGGGTCGAGCGTGGGTTCGGTGAGGTCAACTTCCTTATCACGCAGCTCCTGACTGGGCACGGGCTATTCCGCGACTACCTCCATAAGATGGGCAAGGTTGACAGTGCAGCCTGTCGATACGGGGATGCTCCCCAGGACGATGCCTATCACACATTTTTTGAGTGTGAGCGGTGGGCAGCCCAGAGAAGAAGTATGGAACTGGAAGTGGGGGCCATCTCGCCCGAGAACATTGTCCCTCTCATGATGACATCTCTTGAGAACTGCCGACGTATTGCTGTATTCGTCGAGAACGTTCTCAAGAGAAAAAAGACAGAAGAGGATCAGGACAAGCTTTGATCCTTCCTCAGGTGGCTAAGGAGGTGTTGTAGCCATATGGCTTCACATACGAGGGGAGTGTACCGATATTTCCTCCCTGATGGTGCATGAGCATTTACCCTCGAAAAAAAACTCTTGCCATGAGACCTACGGTAATAGCTTCTTCCCTACGGGAATTTTGCAAATAAATTTAACAATTTAAGTGAGATGTCAATAATTTTAATCTATACGCCATAAAGATTGGTGAGCTCCATAAGACAACGTAGTGACTGTGCATATCAGTTTCGACATCTCTTTAATTAACTGACATAGAGGAACTAAAAATTGAAAATACCAAATTGTTAATTTTTAGCTAATTCCTAGGGGGCGGGAAATACATTACTATAGACTGGCTTCAACCACTGTGTTTGGTTCCAGATGGGCACCGCATAATGGATATTTGGGTTGCCCAATTTTATACACAGTATCAACAGAAAATTCAAATTCAAAGTTTTGTCAAAAAATACTTTTCCTCATTCACTAACATATCCGTTCCTCTCTATTAACATACCGTTGGAAGAAAGTGAAAAGGTAGTGGTGTATGTCATATAGTATGAAGTATGTTGACAGTTACCAAGCTGATGGGAGTCGGAAGTCTTAGGCGATTTTAAATACTAATCTAATTGACAGCAATGACAGCTGTAATAAAAGACCCCAGGCCCAGACTATGTAGAAAAGGCTCAGCAGAGGCTGGAAACACAACTGGTTATGTTATGTTAAAATGGCTACATTGTCAATCTTGTCAACATAGGCAATATTGGTTAATTCAGGAAAACAATGTTCTTGTTTTGAGAAATTTTATGTGTGATACTTTCTATTCCAGGTAATATTAAATAATTTTAACGAAAATGGGATTATTTTCTACTACATCGCCTTTTGATGCAGATGTGGGTAAGTAGATAAAATTAAGTTGTGTACGTAACTTATCTTGTGAGTTAATGGGCTACAGTTCTTCATCACTCAGGGAAATATAATTTATTCCTAACATATTTGAAGTGATATATGTATGCACAATTAATTTCTCCAATCTGACAATTTTTAAGGCTAGCATATGTCTAAAACTAACTTGAGTCTACTATGCACAATAGTGATTATGCAATGTCATTGGTTTTATCCTTAACGCTCTCTAATAGCCTACCTTAAAATCATTGCAATTCATTCTCTGGTCGACTCACTTCTGTAATTGAATTTTGTCCCTGATATGAATACTTGGGATAGCTGATAGCTCTTTTGGTATATTTATTGAAAGTCTTGATTTTGTAAAGGCATAGTCACAGCCTAGCTGGGATTTTCTTGCCAAAGTATTTTTTCCTTGGTTGCAAATAAAATCTGGTTGATGAAAATATTTAAGGTCATAAGTTTGAAATGGAAGTAAACATTCCAATGACAATTATGTAGATTATCTTGACTGTGGAATATTGTTATTTTACTAACCCGCTGTGGATCGGGCTCATATTTGTTACGCGGATGGTCCAGGGGTATTTCTCACCTTTTTAACCCTAGAGCTGGCAGTGGCGTAGTGCTGTACGGGCACAGAGAAATTGTTGATGTAATACAATGCTCAAACCCTTACAAAAATCATAAATAATAACATAATTATGGCTTGCTATAATATAGGCCTATCATTTTATTCAGAACAAAGTGAAGAATCATGATGCAAGCAGTTTATATTAACACCACACAAAACATAAGTTAAATATTTTAGTTGAATAATTTTTAGAAAATTATTTTTTGATTAAATTCAATTTCATTCCGTCTTGTATGGATCAGTACAGGTAAGTTCTATCATCAAAAGATATACTACAAAGTTATAGTATATTTTATGTAAATTCTTAAAATATATAGTTTATATAAGTTAGTAGTAGTTATTTATGATTGTTGTTAGTAGCCCTAACAAGTTAATGCTCATTAAATAAAAAAATTATATAAGTTATATCTTAATTTTTTTATTTGATTACCCTTTTATAGAAAAAGAACGGTGACAGAATGGATTAAATCAGTTCTGCAAGATCACAATCCCTACAACAACAACAATCCAAGAACAATCCCTATAGGCCTAGTTCTTTTCCATTTCCAAAAGTTTAATTTATCATGCACTAACACACTGAAATAAATAGGCTACTTAATTACAATAATAATAAGAGAAAAACAAGCATTCCATTGAAATAAACACTAAACAGTTTGGGCGATCTTTAAACAGAGAATACATTCACAGACAATTATAAAATTCATAATAATATAAAATAATACTATATTTCATGAGCTTTCTTTTGATACAAGTTTAAAGGTTGATAGAACTAACTTTATACCGAAAAAATGTGTTTATCGCGGCTCCTGCATTGGCACTGTATATAAGGCATTGCCAGTTTGGCTACCGTATGGTATATCTGGTGCTCGCCAGCTCTAGGGTTAAATGTCTTGTTAACGGTTTATATTTCACAGATTTCGAACAAATTATATCATACCACTTTTGTTTAGCTATTATTTAATCTTTCCTTATATAATAATAATAATAAATTCTTTTTTTACCAAAAGACATATATAATGAAATTGCTAGAATATTCATATATGTATGCATAACACAAAGCACTATACATTTAGCATGAACTAAATAAAATAAAGTATACATTCAGTTTTGATCAATAAACTTGTTGCCCGTTTGAAGTCCCCACACTATTACACATTTTAATAGAAGAGAAAAATACACCCGGCTGATAACAGTAAACATAATATTATAATAATTATTATAATAACCGTACGGTAACATACTCTACAAGTTAGTCAACCACCACCTCCAGGGACCGAGCCGCTGTCGGGGAACTGCAATGTGAAGGAAACAACGACTCCTCAAATTCCACCCCTAAAAACTCATTCAATAACATAGAAATAGTTAAGTTAAAGCCAAGTATGAATGAGAATCGAGTGTAAGATGATTGTGGCGTGATCTTGTAGTCTTGTTACTGACTAAAGCTGACCTGTTCCGTAGATAGATTCGTTAATTAATAGCCCAACAGTCAATGACATATCTAAGGGACCTACAGTTTATCGTGGAATCCGAACCACTGCCTCTGAATCACGAACTGGTCTAATTATGAGGATGGTGTTTGCGGATTAACATAGTATTAAATAGTGTTGACGTTAATCTACACTAGAGACCCCTAACAGTTATTCCAAGTTTCAGGCAGATATATTACAACTCCATGTTTTGTAGAAACTTAAAAATAAAAATAATAATAATAAATAAATACCCCTGTCGCAGGAGACCTGCGTACTCAGCGAATTTCCAAATAAAATAAAAATAATGATAATATATGACAAGTTTGGTCAAAATCTGTCGATAAACATGAGAATTATTTGCCTATTCTCCATAAGATTAAAATGGGAAAGAGTGAGTAGGTTTGCTGCTGTGAGGAACACTGAAAGTAACCATTTATACCATCAAAAATTTTATTTTTAACATTTATACCAACTTTCATCAACATCTGTCCATAAATAAAGGAGTTTGCCTAATCTCCATATGATTAACATGGGAAAAGAGTATGCAGGTTTGCTGCCATGATAAACACATAAACTATGATTTTTTAGCACAAATGTTTGGATCTCAACCATATGAAGCTAAATATCAAGTTTCATCCAAAAATATTAGATAATAAGTGAAAAATTAATTTTTCCCTATCCTCCATAAGATTAACATTAGAGCCCCACAATACAACGTACTGTGTTTAGATTTTTTTATATCTCGATAACCGTTGGAGATAGAGAAAAACTTTAAGGAACTTAATTGTGTAGTATTTTAAGCTGATTCCAATGGTGAAATAAAAAATTAGAAATTTTTTAAAATTACATGTGAAAAACACAAAAAACCCCATTTTGGGGTACAAAACCCCCCCAAACTACCCGTTCCCATTGACCGATATGTCTGGTTTACGAACTCGTCCGAGCATTTGTAGGAACACACGTCTCTACCAAATTTGGTCTCGATCGGACCATTTTTACGAGAGTTATCGTGTTCACAGACACACACATATATATATACATATATATATATATATATAAAAATTTTAACGACTATTGTTTTTGGTCTCTGGGCACCTAAAGAAGAAAAAATAACATGGTCTCGGGCTTAACTCTTGCCATGAGACCTACGGTAATAGCTACTTCCCTATGGGAAATTCGCTAAAACCAAACTTTGCACACATGTTTATGGGCCAAGGAGAATAATGTTCTCAAAGTATCATGAACTTTACCTTTATATTTTCAAAATGGCGGTGGTTGAAAATCTTTTAATTTAAATAACAAAAAAAACCTTTAACTTTATACAATTTTTACAAGACATA
This sequence comes from Nephotettix cincticeps, assembly GCA_023375725.1. Classification (NCBI taxonomy): domain Eukaryota; kingdom Metazoa; phylum Arthropoda; class Insecta; order Hemiptera; family Cicadellidae; genus Nephotettix; species Nephotettix cincticeps. The sequence continues at coordinate 49,290,288 of CM041786.1, read as the reverse complement.
AAAAAGATTGAATTTTAATTTTAAATCAAACGGTACTTTGTTGAACGAAACCCGTCCACGGATAAGCGAGAAAACACACTTTTAATGTTACATTACAGGAACCACACGCCACTGCGGCGCGGCCGTGGCGATGAATTAATTGTTGTGCCAGCCGCTTTTTCGCCACGCCCGCGCTGCGGCGGCGCATGGGCTCTGTAAGCTAACTTTAAAAGTGTATTTTATCGCTTATCCGTGGAGGGATTTCGTTCACTAAAAAGCCGTTCGGTTTGAAATTAAAATTGCAATCTTTTTTATTTCTTGTCAAAACTCTATAAAGTTAATGGTTTTTTGTTATTTAAATTAGAAGTTTTCTAACCGCCGCCATTTTGCAAATATATTAGCAAACTAAATGATTCTTAAAGAATATTTTCCTCTTTGGCCAATAAATATTTTTGCAAAGTTTGGTTTCTGTATCTTAAATAGTTCTTTATATACAACGTTTTTGTTATAAAATACAAAATGGCGGCTAGTGCCTAAACAAAGGATTTTTTGACATATGTTTATAGAAAATTTTTTGTTTATTTTGATGAGTACTATCACCCCTTGAAGTTTGTCCCCGACTTCAACCCTAGAAGTGGCAAGCTTTTTACTCTTAACTGTAACATAAATATAATTACTAATATCTTCATGAAATATCAAATTTTAAACAAAAAAAGCTTAAAACATGCCCCCCCCCCCTTATAACCACTAACCACAAAAGCAAAACAGGTGTCCACTGCAATCCCAATTAAGCCTACAAATGCCGTCAACTTCCACCCAAGCCGGTCACCGTTTATTTAAGGTGGGCCCTCCCGCCACTGTACCACACATTTGCAAGCCAAATTGGGATTGCTCATGGTCGGGATTCGAACCCTAGCACTTCCGAATGGCTAGAATGTTACGCTCGTCAGCGCAGCGCTCTAGCCGATTAGGCCACATGTGCATAGGAGTTGAAAGCGCTTACTTGGTTATAAGACCTGCCCGGTGGCAGGCTAGTGTACTACGAAAGCAGTTTCGGTTGTTTGCCCCCAGATGGCAACACGGTCACGTAGGCGATAGTGTCTAACAAATTCACTAAACTGACCACAGATGCCTCCACCTGCCAATTCTTATTGAATATGTAAATGCGTCGTAAATTACGACTTTGCCATTTCTAGGGTTAATGAACACCCTGTGTATATATATATATATATATATATATACATATATATATATATAAAAATTTTAACGACTATTGTTTTTGGTCTCTGGGCACTTAAAGAAGAAAAAATAACATGGTCTCGGGCTTAACTCTTGCAATGAGACCTACGGTAATAGCTTCTTCCCTATGGGAAATTCGCTAAAAGTGAGCTTGACGCTCACCCTTCGACCATCTGCAGGTTGAGGTGGCTGCCAAACCCAGTCACCATAGGGTAAAATAAGGTTTTATTTAGTACTGTGTTTGTATGCATTACCCTAATTGTATTTGCAATGTGCCGTAAACAGGATTTTACAGAAATTGTACTAATTTGCTGGAACTTATAAAAATAATTACAATATTTACAAAAGTGAACCCACAATTATGTAAACACACACAAACAATTGAAAGTAAAAGCAGCACACAATTTCTGGGGCTCACCATAGATGAACACTTAAGTTGGGATTGACACATAGATGAATAATTGATTTCAAAATTAAGCTTTTGAAGTATTCTCTTTCTAGGATGTCCATTTTTGTATTCAACAAACTTTGAAAAATATTTACTTTTTTGAATTTCCATACGTATACGTATACGCATACGTATCTATGGAGCAGCAACAAAAACAATAAATTAAGATTATCAAATTAGGTTAAACATTTTTATACTTCTTGAAGATGGGATGATTCCCGAAACATGTCGAAGAAATAATTAAAATGTTTTCTAAGGGTATTCGGTTGACTTATTTAAAGATATATATATATATATAATATATATATATATATATATATATATATATATACGGTAATTCTAAAATTGCAAAAAAGAACTATTAGAATTATATTGGAAATAAAATTTTAATGAAACAACAAAAGAAATACCCCCGTCGCAGCAGACCTGCGTACTCAGCGAATTTCCAAATCAATCTATATAAATAAAATTAGAGTTTTGTCTGTACATTGCTCAGAATTGTTCATTTTTTAGTTATTTTTACTTTTCGTGCATTAGAGAAGCCGAAACCGGTCTTATCTCAATTTTTGTCGGTTTGTCTGTGACGCTCCAGGAGGCATTTTACGCCGTCTTCTCCGAAAAAACGGGAGAACCGATTACAATGAAACTTATTTCATGTATTCTCTACATTCTAGAGAAGGTTTGTGAGTGCTTTAAATCGCCCGCCGCCTCTTGAGAAGTAAATAAGGAGCATTTAAAAACCGACTTTTACTCGATATTACTCACATTTTGATTCAGTTTTCAATGAATAACCTACTGGTAATAATCAGCTGTCTTGGAGTTTAAAGATTTAATAAAAATAAAAACAAACAGCTGTCAAATCAATATTAGTAAGTTTATATTGGTCATTGATTTTAAACCCATTTCGAAATCATTGCATATTAAAAAGTTATTTTAACGTTTAACTAATAATTATAATGGTATTAATGTTATAATCTATTTAATTGTAAAGTAAAGCTAAATAATAAAGCTGGGTATTGATTTATTTTCTTTGTATTAATTTGTTTAAGATTTAAGGTTTACGTTTTGGTATGATCATATTTCTTCTTTACTGAATCCTACAACTGAAATCCTACAACCCGTACAAAGGACGGGCTTTTTTTTTGAGAGGAAATGCTCTTATGCACGCACCATCAGGGAAGAGAACGGTGCACTCCCCGGTGTGTGGGACTTGCACCCAACTAAAACCCCCCGCCTCAGGCTGTTGACCACTTCGGAATAACCTATTAAGGCATGAACCTCAAAGTGGAGCCTCGTATTTAAAGCACAATGCACTTCAACTCCAATTTAGCCTTCTGAGGGAAGATCCAGGATGTTATGGATCTTCAAGTTTCTTTCTCTTGAGAACTTTCTCCACGAAGGACGTGATGAGAGTCCAGTTCTCAAGAGATGTCACCATTTTAGCGAATTTCCCATAGGGAAGAGGCTATTACCGTAGGTCTCATGGCGAGACTTAAGCTCGGGACCATGTTATTTTTTCTTCTTTAGGTGCCCAGAGTCCAAAAACAATAGTCGTTAAAATTTTTATATATATATATATATATATATATATGTGTCTGTGAACACGATAACTCTCGTAAAAATGGTCCGATCGAGACCAAATTTGGTAGAGACGTGTATTCCTACAAATGCTCAGACGAGTTCGTAAACCAGACATATCGGTCAATGGAAACGGGTAGTTTGGGGGGGTTTTGTACCCCAAAAAGGGGTTTTTTGCGTTTTTCACATGTAATTTTTAAAAATTTCTAATTTTATATATCACCATTGGAATCAGCTTAAAAAACTACACAGTTAAGTTCCTTAAAGTTTTTCTCTATCTTCAACGGTTACCGAGATATAAAAAAATCTAAACACAGTACGTTGTCTTTTTGAGGCTCCAATGTTAATCTTATGGAGGATTAAAAAAAATTAATTTTTCACTTATTATCTAATATTTTTGGATGAAACTTGATATTTAGCTTCATGTGGTTGAGGTCTATCCATTTATGCTTAAAAATCATAGTTTATCTGTTTATCATAGCATAAAACCTGCATACTCTTTTCCCATGTTATTCATATAGAGAATAGGCAAACTACTTTATTTATGGACAGATGTTCAGGAAAGTTGGTATAAATGTTTAAAATAAAAATTATTTATGGTAGAAAAACCTACTTTCAGTATTCCTCACAGCAGCAAACCTGCACACTCTTTCCCATGTCAATGTTATGGAGAATAGGCAAATAATTCTGATGTTTATGGACAGATTTTTATAAAACTTCTCATTTATTATTATTATTATGTTATTAATTTGTAAATTCGCTGTGTACGCAGATCTGCTGCGACGGGAGTATTTTTTACTGCGGTCTCCGGCGAAAATTCTCCGATCTCCAGCAGAAACTGCCTCCTTAGAACTGCCCACCGGTCACACTGGAAGAACGTGTGAAACGCGTCATCGTGGACACCGTCCCCGTAAATACAAGCCGGACTATCCACTTTAGCCATCTTGTGAAGATAAGCTCGGAACAACCCATGTCCGGTGAGGAACTGCGTGATGAGAAAATTTACTTCCCCAAACCCACGATCAACCCACACAGACAGGTCCGGAATGAGTCTCCGCGTCCAAGCCGCTCTAGACTCATTTCGCCACCTCTCTTGCCACTGGTGCATGGAGGCTTCCCTGTCCACCCGTGTTGCTTCCCTGGCGCCAAGTTCGGACTTGGTGATATACACACTTCTCCTTTCCTGGGCCAACAGGTCGATTGGGACAACACCAGCTACCACCAGTGCAGCCGGCTCCGACACCGTCCGGTAAGCGGAGGAGATCCTCAACGCGGCTCTTCTTTGCACCGCTCCCACCTGTTTGCGGTAGCACTCCCTCTTGAGAGCGTCCGCCCAAATCTCACTTCCGTAAAGAAGGATTGAGTTTGTGACGGACAGAAGGAGTTTCCGCTTCTCCGCTGATGGGCCGCCAACATTCGCCATAAGACGACTGAGCGCAGTCGTAATCCTTGCCGCCTTTTCTGACACATATTTGATTTGTTCTCTGAAGGAAAGCTTGGTGTCAAGTCTAACCCCCAGGTACTTCACGGTTGGCTTGGAACGAATATATTCCGTGTTGACATGAAAGTTTACCAAAGTCGGAATCTGACGTCCTGTCATCATGACAATCTCCGTTTTCTTGGTTGCCAAGCTCAGGTGGTAATCCTCCATCCAAGAAGAGACATATCTCATCGTTTCATTATGTCTCCACTGGGCGCGCTGGACGTTTCTAGCGACAATAACTGCCGCAATGTCGTCTGCATAACCCACCAGAAAACATTCTTCAGGTAAGTCCAGTCCAAAGATACCATTGTATGCAATGTTCCAAAGATCTGGACCAAGGATGGATCCCTGAGCGGCACCAGCGGTGATAGTCTTCCGACGAGGACCCTCCGACGTCTCAAAGATTAATTCCTTATCCCTCAAATAGCTTCGGATGATCCGAAGCAGATATTCAGGAACGTGGAACATTTCCTCCTAGGAACTCAAAATGACGGACCAACTTGCACTGTTGAACGTGTTTCTCACGTCTAAGGTGACGAGCAACGTGATACAGCGGGAGTAATGATTTCCTCGCTGAGCGTTTCTGGCAGCACCTACAACCTCTTGAATTGCTCCGATGGTAGAACGACCTCTCCTGAATCCGTGCTGCCTGTCTGACAGCCCACCGGCAGCATCGCCCGCAGACAACAGACGGGGCTTTATCAGTCTTTCAAGAAGTTTTCCGGCTGTGTCCAACATACACAAGGGTCGAAATGCCGAGGGAATGCTTGGTGATAGCTCCTTGCCCTTGCTAATCAATGTCAGGCGTTGGAGCTTCCATCTGCGACAGAAAACTCCCTAGCGAAGACATCGATTGTACATGTTCAAAAGAAGAGAAGGGCAGGTACCAGCAACAACCCTGAGCACCTCAGTCGGAACACCATCCGGACCAGGAGCACTGCCAACACGCATTGACTTGACCGCCACGCACAACTCCGCTTCCGTGAACAAAGGAACTTCCAGAATCGCCTCCGCATACTGCTCAACCGCTCTGCAGGGGTAATCGGGAAAGAGGGAATGAACGATGTTTTCCATCGTTGGTGGGTCGAAGACAGGGCACGCTGTTCTGGCACAAAGTTTACGCATAACGAGTCTGTATCCGAGGCCCCAGGGATCAAGGTTAACGTCCCTCCTCAGTTCTTCCCACTTCTCCCTCTTGCTGCGGCGGATAGCTCTCTTCAGGGCAATTCTTGCCTCCCGGAATTCCAGGGCAGCTGGAGCTGCAGCATCGAAGCCTCTCCTCCTGGCTCTGACCAACTTCCGTCTGCAGCGGAGACACGCTCTTCTCAACGTCGCGATCTCGTTCGCGACATTCCATCTCACTGGGCGGTTGGGTCGCTCGGGAATGGTGGGATGACGGCCTGAGTTCACATCAAAGAGAATATGCTGATGATTGCTGCCCGTGAAATCTTCGACGACTCTCCAGCCAGATATCGACGCGAGAAGAGCCTCCGAAACGAATGTAATATCAGGGATTGTTTCTCTGTACCCTGGTCTCCTGAAAGTGGAAGTGGAACCAACATTGGCAACGTGAAGTCCGGTTCTGGAGGCAGTTCAAGGACTTTTCTGCCTCTGGTGTCGGTTTCTGGCATACCCCACTCAACGGCCCTGGCGTTGAAATCACCAGCAACAATGAACTTGCCACCAGTGCTCACCAGAAGGTCTTCCAGGGCATCCAGCTTTGCCTGAAATGCCAGCATAGGGTCGTTCGGAGTCAAATAGACACTCACACAGTGAAGCCCCCACTCTTCACCCAAACAAAACCTCGACCGGCCGCGCTGTCAAGGACATGGAAGTTCCGGGGGTCTGGAATCCAGATGGCCGCCGTACCCAGGGCGTCCCGAAATCAACCAGAACCTTCTCTCTCACAGTACTGCTCAGAAATAATGAGTAAGTCCACTTTCCACTCAAAGGACGGGCTTACTGCTAGTAATATAATAATAATAATAATATATGACAAGTTTTTTCAAAAATCTGTCCATAAACATGAGAATTATTAGCCTATTCTCCATAAGATTAACATTGGAAAGAGTGTGCAGGTTTGCTGCTGTGAGGAACACTAAAAGTAGGCATTTCTACCATAAACAGTTTTCATTTTTAACATTTATACCAACTTTCAACAACATCTGTCCATAAATAAAGGAGTTTGCCTATTCCCTATATGATTAACATGGGAAAAGAGTATGCAGGTTTGCTGCCATGATAAACACATAAACTATGATTTTTAAGCATAAACAGGTGGATATCAACAACATGAAGGTAAATACCAAGTTTAATCCAAAACTATTGATTGATATGGGAAATATTAATTTTTTCTCATCCTCCATAAGATTAACATTGGATCCCCAAAATACAACGTACTGTGTTTAAATTTTTTAATAGCTCGGTAACCGTTGGAGATAGAGAAAAACTTAACTGTGTAGTTTTTTATGCTGATTATAATGGAGAAAGATAAAATTTGAAATTTTTTTAAATTACATATGAAAAACGCAAAAAACCCAATTTTTGAATACAAAACCCCCCCCCCCGTTCAAACTACCCGTTCCGATTTACCGATATGTCTGGTTTACAAACTATTCCGAGCAAATGTAGGAATACAAGTCTACCAAATTTGGTCTCGATCGGACCATTTTTACGATAGTTATCGTGTTCACAGACATATATATATATATATATATATATATATATATATATACAGTGCAACTTGGTTATTGCGGCCTCGGCCATAACGTCAACTCGGATATAACGTAATTTATTTTTAGGTCCCGCCAAACTATAGTTATTTACATAGGTAAAACCTCGGATATATCGTCAGTAAATTCTAAAACCTCGTATATAACGTCAAGAAAATCGGGCCAAGATGATGGCTACGTATAGCTAAAGAGAGAAATTTCGGTCGGTGGTGCAACGTGAGAGCCGCGGCTATTGTTTAGCTAGATACCCCATTCTATTTTTAGAAACAGCATTTTATTGCTGTCTTACCGCTAACCACCCCAACCCCCTCCTCCTGTTATATCCACTGTCGCCGTCATCAAGGGCAGTGTCAGTGACTCACGTTGTATCAAAGTACTGTGATTTCGTACATATGTACCTACAGTTCGTGCAGCTATTGTAGCTCAGTGTACGTCTTTTACAGTTTGTTTTTCGTTATTTTATTTACGAATACAGTATTGAAAAATAATGGCAAGTGTTAAGAAAAAGGCTTTGCCGATTAAAGAAAAAGTGTGAGTTATAAGAGCGTGTGAGGAGGGACGTAAGATAGCAGACGTGTGTTCGGGCTTGTTTTTTAAAATCGAACCAACAGTTGAATTCACCAAGCCAAACTTCATTGCGATATTTTTAAACTCGATTTTTTTATATAGTATAGAGTAGTTCAGTCAGCCATAAACATTTATTTGTATTTCAAATTACCTTCATTAAAAGTCTTAATTTCATGTAAAAAATGTGTTTTTTTATTTTTCCTCGGTTTTAAATTAAAATTATGTAACCTCGGTCATTAATTGTGTTTTTATAACCAAGTCCCTGTTATATAAATAACCCTTTTGTTTTTTTGTAAATAAAAAAATATATATTATGAGACCTACATAATATTCTTCCTATGGGAAATTGGCTAAAAAAAAATGTAAAAATGTTAATACAATAATTATATATAATACAAAATCATGCAATAGTATATGATAAAATTATTTTTAAATGCTAAGCATGTGAATTTTTTATCTGATTAAAAAATTATGAAGAGAATCAAGAGAGAGAAAAGGGGAAAATGGTTAAAATCAGGGGTGACAAAACTACAACTGATAGAGAATAAAAAAAAATTAATACAAGTGAAAAATTCATGACTGCAGGAGCATTGTCAGGCTTGAGTCCGCTGAGACCACCGGCTTCTTCCGATGGGGCACAAGCAGTCAAAGGACCTGATTGTAGAGGAAGCAGACTCTGCATTAAATGCGGAAAGCAGGGACATTTCAAGTCCGCCTGCACAGCAAAGGCCGAGTGCTGCCTTTATTTCTAATTCAAATTTTTCTAAATTTCTAACTTTAAAACTATTTTAAAAGTATAGGCCTAGCTTACTAAAATTTAATCTTGACATATAAGAAATTTTAATATTAATACATACAAATTTAATCTAATTCATCCGATTATTGTTAACTTATGTTAAATAATTAAGCTGAGAAATTATTTCTTACTTGTGTTTAGTATCGTTTAAAATTTCAGGATTTTATTTTATGACTAGCAGTAAGCTGTGTACAGGTTGTAGGATTCAGTAAATAAGAATTATTATCTTACCAAAATGTAAACCTGAAATCCTTAACAAATCGGTACAAAGAAAATAAATAAATACCCAGCTTTATTATATAGCATTACTTTACATAAAGAAATTTAAAATTATACACAAATTTATTAAAATTATTATATATTTTAACTTTTTTAATATAGAATTATTTCGAAGTGGGTTAAAATCACGGACCAATAAACTAACTAATGTGCTGTAATTCAGTTGTTTATCACCTAACCTAATCCTTAAAAATTACAAAAAAATAAATAAATCAGTTTATTTTATAAATTTTACAATTAAAAAACTAGAACATTTTTTAAATTAGTTTCATTTAATAACTTTTTAAATATAGAAAATTTAAATGTTATAGTGCACAAGTAAATAATATGTTGCTGAAGTAGTTAAATTAAAACTCTAAAAAATGTGATCCAAATTCCTTACTGAACGTTTTTATTTTTTTAACACTAAGAAAAATTTAATAGTTTATAGTGCACAGAGTAAATAATATGATACCACCCGCAAGTCATTTTTAAATTTACTTATTTACTTAAGGGAGAAAGTATGTGTCAGTCCACTGATATCGTTTATTTTTTTAACACTGAATCCTAAATCCCGTACAAAGGACGGGCTTACTACTAGTTTATAAATAAAATTATTTGGAAGACTAACACATTTCCTTAAATAATTTCATATTTTTGTATGTAGATTATTAAGTTTTTTCTTTTAAAAAGACTTGAAATTTGTATATTTCTAGGCCCAGTGAAATGAGGTTGAAATCAATTGATTTTTTATAAGGGTTTTCATACCAGTCTATTGTGACTAAATGCAAAGGTTAAGATATTTTAACTTCATGAGATACTGCAGTAAGACGTAAAAAGTGACAATGCTCATGTATTTGTATACTTCAGCTCTTAAGTGTTTAAAGCCTTAAAAAATGGCAGAATTTCTAATTGGTTTTTCACAGCTAAATCTACCCTATGTCAATGTTTTAAGTAGGCCTACTGTATTACTCTAAGCAAGGATACTGTAATTACTGTTATATATTTTATTGTGAATGTGTAGAAAAAGCAACAGATGAGAAAAACACTGCAGAAGAATGGAGTTTAATAATGGAAATCTGTGATAAGGTGGGCAACTCGTCCCAAAATGCCAAAGATTGCCTTCGATCAATAGTAAAGAGGTTAAATAATCAAGACCCTCATATTGTGATTCAAGCAATCACGGTAAGTGTGATCTTCTTTTTCCTTCAAAGAAAGATATTTTAGTTAAAAATTAATTTTAGATTTCTTATTTTGACTGTATTTATGTTGTAAATTGTTAAGATGTGGATCAATTTATTTCAATACCTGAACACACTAATCCACATAGGTAACATAGCCTCCATTTAAAAGGTGTCCAAATGAGGAAGAGGTAATCGTGATAACGCTTAAGCATATGGAACAGCAGCCTAATTTTCTCTAGTCGAGCCTAATTTTGTTCACTACTTGGTGTTTAAGAATAAAAAGCGATTGGTATTTCAATATTATTGATCACTCGGTCAGATATGACAACATAGTGGAAACTTATCTTGGGCGAAATCACGTGTCACAACATCATAGTGAATCAGCAAACTGGAGTTCAAACCCAAAATTTGCTATGCTGAAATATCTTACACCATTCCTTGTGCTATTCCAAATTACATTCATTGGTAGTAACAAGTCATAAAAGGGTCCCACACTTTCTTTGCCGTAATTGCTGTTTGGACATTAACATAATTTACTGGATTAAAAAGTAAAATTTTATTTGATTTGCATTTAATTATTTTCCATCCCCAAAATACAGTCTTAAACCTCAATCTTCCAAAATATGCTTTGACTGTGACTTGCCAGGTTTTATAATTTCCCTAATTTTAAATTTTCTACCGAAGGTTGTTTCCTTACTTTAAAATTTTTCTACAGAAGGTGTTTGAACATAATTGTCATGATAATGCATTCAATACATTATGCTTGTCACTTATATTAACTTTAAATTACATAACAGGGTGTGCTGGCTGAAATAACACAATTTTCTCACTAGTCAAACCATATCCTGCTTATAGGAATAAACTAATAAAGAATTACGTTAAAAAATTAGCTAAAATAATAAAACTTGAGGGTGATTTATGCCAGCACTACAAATTGCTACACAGACTATTAGGTTAGCGTGAAACACAATTTTTAAACCCTGTTTTTTAGGTCTTAAAATGTCATAACATATTATTTTGTCTATTGAAATGTAGAATTGTTGTACCCACTTAATTTTATTGTTCTTATTTCCAGTTATTGGATGCATGTGTAAACAATTGCGGTAAAGTATTCCATTTAGAAGTGGCATCAAGAGATTTCGAGTCTGAATTACGCAAGTTATTGACTAAAAGTCAAGCTAAAGTTGCGGAAAAACTTCGGCAATCCCTCAAGAAGTGGGCAGAAGGAGAGTTCAAATCCGACACTCAACTAAGCCTTATTCCTCATCTCTACAACAAGCTTAAGCAAGAAGGACATGATTTCTCTTCAATCTCTGATCCACCCCCTAAGGTAAGTTTAAGGCTCGTTCTTGCAATGTATCCATTTCTTTCTTAAGGATGTTGAGATAAACAGTAAAAAAAGCTTATAAAGATAAAAAAGTATATAAAAAGGAAATGAGTGCAGCTTAGATCCCTTTACTGATAGAAGCAGTTATGCCGACATATTATGTTATTTAAGTTTAAGTTAAAATTCTACCTTCTCAAACACATTCGCTGCCATGAAGAATTCACAAGAGCATTGTACAACAATTATTATCAGTTCCTGGGGTGTAATTACCATCACCACCATCTCCAAAAGCATCCTAATGGGATGAGACAAAATGCTCATCAGAGTTATGATATTGTTGATCGATCTCACCAACAGTACTATAACTGTATTGTATTATAGGTTGTCTATATTTATGTAATCACCATCATATTTTCGTTTTTTAATGTTTCAAGGTCCTGGATTTTCATCCTTAATTTTTACTATAAACACACGCAAAACTACAAACGATCACTATCAAAATGTAACCAAACTCTCAACAATAACCCACTTTAGAAGGAAAACGCATGAAATTAACTATCAGCTGATATTTAAACGCACAATTATTTTAATATTGCACGAGGTGCTGATCACCGACCACCGCTCGGCCGCCTTTCGGCGCTTGTCGCACTGAACGTGTTAGCTTTACTGCGCTAATTATTATACAAAGCTGAGGGCTTTGTGTTTTATATTTTGGGATTACCAAGAAATTGTATTACAGAACTTGTTCCTGTAAATTTAATGTTATGAACTATTTATTCTGTTATAGACTGCACGTAGCTCACTTCCAAAGGATCCAAATGCAGTCTCTAGTCAGCAGGAAGTAGACGATATTGCCAAAGGTAGGTGACTATCATTTAAATTGGTTTAATCATTCACCTATTCATATTTTCATTTGATTAAAATTAAATTTGAACAACTGAACTACAAGTAACAAGGGATATAATTATCTTATATCAACTTCATTAATTACCTCATACCTACCTCTCTTAAGCTGGCAAATAAATCCTAAATAGATTTTCATCTTCTATGTCAAATCAGCTATTTTAACTTTTAAACTTTACTTTTAGCATATTCTGGATACATTAATAAAGCGGTTCCTTTAGCACTTCACCATACAAGTTTTAAATAACTCTAGTGAAGGAAATAGTTTTTTCTTTGGTAATATAACTAATATAAACCAATATAAACTTCTTACCCTCAATTAGTTGTTTTACAAAGTAGAATCTATTTGGATCCTTTGTAGCATTGTTTTTCCACTTCTAGCAATAGAACTGAGTCTGAAGGAGAGCCAGTCACCCAAGTACCAGGGCCAGGGCAGCAGTGGCAGTGGAGGTGTTGGGGGAAACCTTTATCCCTCCACAGCCCTGCCAGCTACATCTACCTCTGAACCTCGCAAGGTTCGAGCACTCTACGATTTTGAAGCTGTCGAAGACAACGAACTCACTTTCCTGGCTGGTGAAATCAGTAAGTTTTCATATATCTATTATTTTATTTTGATATTTGATATTTAGGGAAAAAGGTTCCTGTAAAAAGATTAAAGAAAAATATTGTCACTAGTCTTGTTTAGTGTATGTTAGTGTAACCTAAAACAGCTCCCTCCAAGCACCATACTCCTCATGGAGTCCTTCAGATATGCAGGTGCGTGGTACCGCCAAAAAGCTACAGAAAATCTTTCATGATTTTATAATCTAGATATGCCTTAGCGAATTTTCCATAGGGAAGAAGCTATTACCGTAGGTCTCATGGTAAGACTTAAGCCCGGGACCATGTTATTTTTTCTTCTTTAGGTGCCCAGAGTCCAAAAACAATAGTCGTTAAAATTTATATATATATATATATATATATATATATATATATATATATTATTATTAAATTAAAAGAACTTGAGCTCCCTTTAAACATTTTATTTTCATGTTACATGTTACATTACATATAATATATATATATATATTACATGTGTCTGGGAACACGACAACTCTCGTAAAAATGGTCCGATCGAGACCAAATTTGGTAGAGACGTGTGGGATTTACAAATGCTCCTACAAATGCTCAGACGAGTTCGTAAACCAGACATATCGGTCAATGGGAATGGGTAGTTTGGGGGGTTTTGTACCCCAAAATGGGATTTTATGCGTTTTTCACATGTAATTTTAAAAAATTTCTAATTTTATATTTCACCATTGGAATCACCTTAAAAAACTACACAATTAAGTTCCTTAAAGTTTTTCTATATCTCCAACTGTTACCGAGATATTAAAAAATCTAAACACAGTTTGTTGTATTGTGGGGCTCCAATGTTAATCTTATGGAGGATAGGGAAAAATTAATATTTCCCATATTAATCAATATTTTTGGATAAAACTTGATATTTAGCTCTAGTGGTTGAGATATATCGATTTATGCTTACATTACATTACATTACACAAAGGGGCGGAACAGAGTTCCTATAGCACGTCAGCCATGTGGCTTTTTGTGCACCCCTGTTGATTTAATGTTTCACGGACCTTCCAAGTTTAAAAACCTGACAAACTGCCGCAGTCTACCCACTAGCTCCTCCCGGGGAAGGTGACGACCCCTCTCCATGACGCCGAGAGTGGCTGCTCTCACCCCGGCAAGCTCGGTGCAGTCATACAGCAGATGATCAGCAGTCTCCTCGGACTGCCCACACTTCCTGCAGATTGGATCTCCGGGGAAGAGTCCCATTCGAGCAAGATGTTTCCTCATATGTCCATGTCCCGTGATGAGACCTACAATGAGTCTGAGTTCGGACCTACCTAACTGTAGAAGATCCTCAGCGATCCTTGAAGAGGGAGAGCTGAGAGACAGTTTACTTACTCTCAGTAGGGGCAGCTCCGCCCATCTCCTGCGGTGACACTCACGTGCCCACGTGTTGATCTCACGATCCACATGCGCCCTGGAGATGCCGCAGAAGGGTTGTGGACCCACGAATGGGATCAAAGCGCCATCGTTCGCCAGACGATCAGCTATTTCATTGCCCATAATACCTGAGTGTCCTGGGACCCAGCAAAGGGTAACGTTGTTGTGACTGCCAAGAGAAGACACCGCGTTGCGGCATTCCCACACTAACTTGGAGTCGAAGGTACAGGAGTCCAGAGCCTTGAGGGTGGCTTGACTATCTGAGAAAATGGTAATGTTCTTGTTCCTGACACCTCTGTTGAGATTGAACAGAGCACATTCCATAATGGCTGCCACTTCTGCCTGGAACACTGTGGGGAGATCCCCCATGGGAACGCAGAGCTTTACCTTATCTTGCACCCCCAGTATTCCAGCTCCAGTTCCCTTACTTCCCTTAGAGCCATCCGTGTACCATTCTGACTCGCAGGGATGAAGAGGTCTGCCGCCGTCTTGCCAGTCAATCCTTGGTGGAATCACCACTGAAAATGACTTACCGAAGGCGTATATGGTGTGAAGGTGGTCAGAAGGCATGTCAAGGGCCTCACTTCTGACTACCTGCTCAATTCTGGTGTGACCTACCGAGGGTACATTGAAAGTCATCCAGAGATTCTCACATCGGAGGCGATATGCACATTTCCTAGCAACCGTTCTGATGTAGACATCTATGGGCAGGATATTAAGCATACAATCCAAGGATGCTCCAGGGCAGGAACTCATGGCCCCAGAAATCATGAGGCAAGCCAACCTCTGGACCGCCGCAAGCCCCCGCACTGATGCACCGAAGTTAGTCTTTGGCCACCAGACTAGTGAACCATAGGTCATGGCCGGTCTCACCACAGCAACATACAGCCAGTGCAAAAGCCTAGGATGCAGTCCCCATGTAGTGCCAACCATTCGTCTGCAAGTCATGAGTGACCACTTACCTCGATCAATCACCCTTTGCAGCTGCGGTTCCCACCTCAGTGTCTTATCAAGTACCACACCCAAGTACTTGACCTCGTTCTGCAGATTTACCTCTGTGCCCTGCAGATTCAAAGGTTCCAGCCCGAGCAGGTTCCTCCTTCTTGTGAACGGCACCACCACTACCTTGGAGGGGTTGATGGCAAGACCCACCTCCTTGCACCAGTCCCCCACCAGGTCCAGTGCTCTGTTCATGAGTTCTCTGATCGTGTTGGTGAACTTACCAATAACCAGAATTGCAATGTCATCAGCGTAGCCCAAAGCTAGGACACCAGAATCATTGAGACGCCTGATGAGATCATCAGCTACGAGATTCCACAGCAGAGGGGAGAGAACCCCCCCCCTGAGGGCAACCTCTTGTGGTCAGAGCGACTAATTCCTCACCTTGAAGTGAAAGAACCACTTTCCTGTTGCTCAGTAATGCCTCGGTCCAGCCGCATATAACTCCGCCAAGCCCACGGGCCCTAGCGGCATCCACCACCGCATTCATGGAGGTGTTGTCGAAGGCCCCTTGGATGTCCAGAAAAGCACCCAGTGCTATCTCTCCATCCTCCAGTGTCTTCTCTATCCTGCCTACAAGATGATGGAGGGCAGACTCACATGACTTAATGCTTTATGCTTTAAAATCATAGTTTATGTGTTTATCATCGCAGCAAACCTGCATACTCTTTTCCCATATCAATCATATAGGGAATAGGCAAACTCCTTTATTTATGGACAGATGTTGATGAAAGTTGGTATAAATGTTAAGATAAAAATTATTCATGGTAGAAATGACTACTTTTAGTGTTCCTCACAGCAGCTAACCTGCACACTCTTTCCCATGTTAATCTTATGTAGAATAGGCAAATAATTCTCATGTTTATGGACAGATTTTTATAAAACTTGTCATATATTATTATTATTATATTATTGATTTGGAAATTGGCTGAGTACCCAGGTCTTCTGCGACGGGGGTATTCTTGTAATTCCCCATGTTTAGCCGACAATAAAAATAATCCTAAATATATATATTATTTATTTTCTCCACCTTCTTGATTTCTATAGGTGAGCAACAATATATTTTCAAAGAGAAAACATGGAGGAATAACAAGAAAAATGTGGTCGCGTGATTGTTATGTCACGCGATTGCATGGATCCCATATTTTCTCTTCACATCAATCAATCCATTATATTTAATGTAAATTTGGTTTTTGGTCAGCATACCAGTCTTTTACTTATTCTTCTGCCAATTGCTAGTTCAGATGAGCTAAACCCAGTGCTACTGTGGGGTGTCTTTCGATACTGTTTTGGTAAAATATAAGGTGTTACTCTGTGTTTAAGGTGTTGTAGTGGTAACATGACGAACGTAACATAACGTTTTAATTAAACATATGAAGAGGGGTGGTATTTACGGAGCTATTTACTTAGGGGTAGCTCGATTTAATTTGAAAAGTCTAAAAAATCTTGTGAAGTAAAGCACGTCCCAACTGGAAAGTCCATTTACTTAGGGGTAGCTCGATTTAATTTGAAAAGTCTAAAAAATCTTGTGAAGTAAAGCACGTCCCAACTGGAAAGTCCAAACCTGAAAAAAATCTTACTATCCTGTGAGTCCATAGATGAGTGAAAATGCAGTATAAATGGTTGAGAGATATGATAATGGAAATATTTTTGCCTTGCTATTGGATGTTAAGTAGCCAAAGCAACCTGTACGCACAATAGACTACAAAATTGGTGCAGGTGATGGGAGGGATGGTAAGAAAGGAAGGAAATGAAATTGAGGAAGGAAAAGAAAAGGTTACTAGCTATTAACTAATAACATTTATGAAGCTTTTTGCTTTGTTCCTCACTTCTAGAAAACTTTCAGGTCATGATTTTGTTTAAGACACAACTATTGATGTTAAAACCCTAACAACTAGTAGTTAACAACTACCCTTGTTCGTTTCCCTTTATACCACCCAGTTTTTATGAAGTTATGTGTTTATGAATCCTGAAAAGATTTTTTTTATTTTACAGTTCATTTACTCGATGACTCTGATCCCAATTGGTGGAAAGGTTACAACCAGAGAGGAGAAGGTCTTTTTCCTGCCAATTTTGTCACATCAGATCTAACCGTTGAACCTGAAAAATTCAGTAAGTTGTAAATTGATAATTTAATAGTGAATCTACAAAATAGTCACCATAATTTCACTATACATGTACGTAGTTTTTGTTTTATAAATGGTTCTGGAGAAATGCTGAGACATTATGTATATATATATATATATATATATATAAAATATATGTATTATGAGTGTGTGTGTACATCTTGACATGGATATGGAAAATATGTAACAGGTTTCCATAGAAACTATCAGAGCTATTGTATTGAATTTTTAATATTATAAAAGAATAAGAACAGCTATTTAGATGAACTTGAAACATTCCCTTTAGACATCCATGATATAACCTATTTCCCATAGGGAAGTAAAGTACCTGGTGAACGAGCTTTGCTCGTATAGAATAAGACATGTATTATAAAAATTAATTAGAAAAATTAAAACACATTTATTACTCAATGAAAACATTTATGTGGTTGAAATAAAACCGATTCAATACACCATAATTAATATAGCACTGAACAAAAAGTATCGCCCCTGGTGGGGATGGAACTCGCGGCCTATAGTTCTTGAGGCCGACACGCTACAACTCGGCTACGACGTTAGTCAATTGAGCGATGCCGTTTAACGTCTTTTAGCCAAAGCCGATCGTTTACTGTTTAATTATCCATACCGTTATTATTAGCCTGTGATCAACTGATTTTGTTATAAACGGAATGAGGATTGAAAAGCAAAAGAGAAATTTAATTTACATCAATTAATTGGTTTGTTACAGTGGCTTCAAGCAAACCAACGAATACGTTTTCTATCAAAACACGGAAGATTTTTGGAAATACTTTTTTCTGCTTTATTTCGCACAGCTATGTTATCCTTAAGTTTTTACAAATTGTTTAGTAACCTGATAATTTTGCATTTATTTAATTCATAAAATAAATATTAATGCATAACCTCTATATTGTTCCCCGCAGTCTTCAATCAAGAACTGTCAAACGATTATAAACAGCTGTTTTGGTTTGTATTGTTTACATTTTATTCTCCATAAGCGTAATGTTAAATTTTTAGATTTTAAACTTAATATTACAGTAAAACACGAATTTTCCCGGACATTAGACCTATCTAGTTATTTCCAAAATTTAAAGAAATTCCTCGGTGCCGTTTTCGAGATCGGTGTGCAAATATATATATATATATATATACAAATCTTGCTCGTATTATAGTATTGGATACAAACTTTTTCATAGTTTAATTACTACGTACTTATTTTTTGTAATAATTATATAATACCATCATGTGTAATTAATTTTCTTTTTAAAGTTTTCATTCATTGCATACTAATACAACTTCAATAATTAGTAATCAGCCTTTTTTAAATTAATTTGAGACAGAGTAGAAAGTTTACATTAGTAGACTCCAGATTATCCTCAAGCAGATTAACCATATTGCAGATTATCTGCGACTGGCAAGAAATATTACTGCGGAAAATTAATTTTAGCGCATAAAGGTCCATCCTCACGCCTGCGACAAACTTGGCTCCTAGCGAGCAATTGTACGTAACTGCCTGCCAATATGTAAAAGGACTATTAGACTTCTTGGAAGTGGAGCATGGCAGTTCACTATGTGATCTCATGGCACTGAGAAAAATATGATAATATATTGTTTAAAAGGAAACAAATGCATAGAAGCAAAAATCTATAAAGGACTTTTTTCTCAAAGCCAAAAAGGCAGTATTATATACTTGATGTACATATGTATAATGAATAGCAGCACACATTTGATAAAATATTATGTATTTGAATTATTAAATAAAATTATTGAACTGTTACAAGAAAACTAGAAGATATAAAACATGTAAACATAAACATTAGAAAAATACAACAAAAGATCAGCTGTTTATATTTGATTCATAATGCAGTTCATTTGGATGGATATAACATTCTTCCCACTTGAATTTTACTTTGTAATAAAACTTTCCAAATATGTAGGAGTTTTAACTTGGCGTTTGGATCGCCGTAGTTGATGTAAATCACCACTTGATCTTGATGGTTGATCTTGTTGAGTGTTTTTTTATGATTGGGTGAGGTTGTTCTATGTTTTCATTTTCTGTAATCTGTTGTTCATCAGTTGTTTTTCTTTGTTCTTTAATGTATGGAAAATTTAATGTGGTCTTCTGTGAAACGTTTTGAGTTTGAGGGATTTGAGGGAGGAATTATTAAATAGAATTATTGAACTGTTACAAGAAAACTATAAGATATAAAAAATGTAAACATAAACATTATATAAATACAACAAAAGATCAGCTGTTTATATTTGATTCATAATGCAGTTCATTTGGATGGATATAACAGGCAGCAACTTGTTTTTTTACCGATGTAAAAATAATGTTTACGAAATTGTTTTTATTAAAAGGTAATTTTTATTTGAAGTCTTTCACATTATTAAATCTTAAAATGTTAAATATAACATTAAGTCAAGGTTATTAAGGACTTATTTTGTTTTCACTGTAGTATTTAACTACATTTCCAGTGTATTTTAGAGGTTTGCTTTATCCATGAGCAATTATACACAATCTCTCAGCCACCTTGGATAGTCCGGAGTCTATTGTATCCAAAAGTAGAAAATTCACTAGAATGATAACCACCACCACTTCATAATAAAGAAAACATAAAAAACCATATTGTATGTATCTTTAAAACCTCTGAACCCCTTGTTGATTGCAAGAGAAAATCAAAGTGATCATTAAAGAAGGTACTATTGCTTAAAAACTTTATATATACAATGTAATATATTTTGGGTATTTTCTTTGCTGTAGGCTATTTAGTTGAATGTAAGCTAGCTGCTCAGTTCCAATCCATGAGATAACTGTGTTATTTTAATTTTTTTTAGAAGAACCCAAGAAAGGTGTTCAGTTCAGTGAGGTAGTCCAGGTGAAAACCTTGAAACCTTTTGAGCAAGTTGAAATCGAAGAAGATAAAATTGACAGGTAATTAAAATTTAACTATAATTTGAGACTTTATTCAGAAATTCAATTCATATTCACATTACTAATTCAATGATTTAAATTGATAGTACCTGGTGACCGAGCTTTGCTCGGATAGAATAAGACATGTATTTTATAAGTTAATTAGAAAAATTAAAACAAATTTACTGCTCAATGAAAACATTTATGTGGTTTAAATAAAACCGTTTTCATACCCCTTATTTAATATGGCATAAAAACTGAACAAAAATATAGCCCTCGGGTGGGGATCGATCACGCGACCTTGCATACGTGAGATCTGAACGCTACTAACTGAG
Organism: Nephotettix cincticeps; assembly: GCA_023375725.1. Classification (NCBI taxonomy): domain Eukaryota; kingdom Metazoa; phylum Arthropoda; class Insecta; order Hemiptera; family Cicadellidae; genus Nephotettix; species Nephotettix cincticeps. The sequence continues at coordinate 49,269,428 of CM041786.1, read as the reverse complement.
CTTAGGCGTCGGCCAAGTTTGCGACGTCGTTTAAGAGTTTTTGGCCAACCTCAATTGCTTTAGCTAATCTTATACTGAATATAAATGTCCATACAGTTTGTTATTATTATCCTGTGATCAACTGATTTTGTTGAAAAGGAATGAGGATAGAAAAGCAAAAGAGAAATTTAATTTACACCAGTTAATTGGTTTGTTACAGTGGCTTCAAGCAATAGAATGAATACGTTTTCTTTCAAAACACAAAAGATTTTGGAAATAATTTTCTCTGCTTTTATTTCTCACAGTTATTTTACCCTTAAGTTTTTACAAATTGTTTAGTAATTTGATAATTTTTCATTTATTACATACATAAAATAAATATTAATTCAAAACCTCTATTCACATATTATTTGCCACCATCTTCAATCAACAACTGTCAAACGGTTATAAACAGCTGTTTTGGTTTGTATTGTTTACATTTTATTCTCCATAAGCGTAATGTTAAATTTTTAGATTTTAAACTTAATATTACAAGAAAACACGAATTTTCCTGGACATTAGACCTATCTAGAACTTATTTTCTACTCGGGAATTAGTTATTTCCAAAATTTAAAGAAATTCCCTAGTGCCGTTTTCGAGATCCGTGTGCAAATATATATACAAACCTTGGTCGTATTATAGTATTGGATTCCATTTGCTTAATACTAGGTGGCACTTAAATAAAAGAATGTTCTTTAAATAAAAATAGAAGTTTATTAAATTTAGAATCAAAGGTGTTATTGTTAATTGTAAGTATATTTTGTGGCTTAGGGCTTGAAAAAGATTTTTTAATTTTAGTTATTATTTTTATATTTTGAGGGGAATTAAGAAGTGGAAAATCTTCATTCATCAAGAAGTGGTGTTATTTTCTGTTTATTACAGAATGTAATTAAGGTTAAACTAGCCACTTTCAACCGTTAATGAATTAATTCAGTAGCTTTTCTGACCAGTTAGCTAACCGGTCGGTATTAGAAAATTAAACTTATACTTGACGTATTTGAAGTATTAACGTATTATTATAAAATTTTGTAATTCATTATCTGTGTTAAAGTCCCAATACAGTGCAGATATTTGAAATTTTTTTACGATTTTTGGTTTATTCACGGTTATTTTTTTATAATATTGGTTATTATTTTGTTTTCAACCTCAAGATTTGGTACAAGCCCTGGTGGGTGAATACTCCCAAGTAAAAAATCACAATAACTTTGAAATTTGGTAAGTTTTTAAATTAGAAGGGTTGAAACCAGAATTAAAATTGTCTAAAGTAAATAAGTTCAGGAAGGTTCCCCCAGAAAGTCTTTGTCAAAATTACACTTAAGTTACAGTTCAGGGTTACGTGGATCTGGAAAGTTCGTAAAATTAGTTTAGAGTTAGGAATTTAGAGGTCTGCGGGTTGAGATTTTTACTGTCGGGTAGGGTAGTAGATTACCATAAATTTTTGGGTTGGGTCGGATTCGGGTATCATAAGCTAAATGAAAATTCGGATCAGACCGGGTTTGGGTATGCAAGTTAAAATTTGGATCGGGTTTGGTTATTGTAAGCCTAAAATTCAGGTTAGCTTTGGATTTTATTAGTAAGCAGAATGTTAATTTAAATAAGTTTTGATTGATTTACTTAGCAGTATTGATGCAAGAAGCTATCATTGCATGTACCAACTTATTTATTTCACATATAGGCCCTGAAGTCATTAAACACATATATGTACTGTACTCTATTTGGTATATAACCACAAGAGTTTTATCCATTTAATTAATTATATATCATTATAATTTATGTTGTAAATTATTAATACCCCCGTCGCAGCAGACCTGTGTACTCAGCGAATTTCTGAATCAATAATATAATAATAATAATAAATATAAAGTTTTATCAATATCTGTCGATAAATATATGAGTTATATATTTGCCTATTCTCCATAAGATTAACATGGTAAAGAGTATGCAGGTTTGCCGCTGTGAGGAACACTGAAAGTAGGCCTTTATTGCGTAAACAATTTTTATTTTGACAATTTATACCAACTTTCATCAACATTTGCCCATAGGTAAAGAAGTTTTCCTATTTTCCTTATGATTAACATGGGAAAAGAGTATACAGGTTAGCTGCTGTGAGGAACACTGAAATTAGGCATTTTTACCGTATACTATTTTTATTTTGACCATTTACACTATACCAAGTTGCATCAACATATGTCCATAAATAAAGGAATTTGCCTATACCTTATATGATTAACATGGGAAAGAGTATGCAGGTTAGCTGCCACGATAAATGGATAGATCTCAACCACATGAAGTTAAATATCAAGTTTCATCCAAAAATATTGATTGTTAAGTCATGTTCTCATCCTCCATAAGATTCAAGTGGTGAGAGTGATGAATTCTGGAAGTGTAGGGATGTTTTTCCCATTACTCACACTAGATGTTATTTTGCACTTTTAAGTCCATCAAGATGAGGTGCAGATGGTGGATTGAAATGAAACTTGATGTTATGAGCAGATACGAAGTTGTGAATTTGCATTGATTATTGCGAAGAGGATTGTAACAGATTCCGAGGAGATAGTTCCGAATTCGCTCCAATAAAGTTTGTTCCACAGTCTGAATATATCTTTTCAAATTCCTCAATGTGAAAAAATCATGTCAAGTAAGCAAGAAATGCATCTGTGCTGAGATCAATGGATACTTCAATACAATGGATACTGCTTCCATCACCATACATATAAATACTTTTATATGTTTCTGAAATCAAATATTAGCCATTTTGACAATGAAAGATCCACAATAATCAATACCTGTAGATAGAAAAGGTTTAGTTGGAATAACTCAAGGTGTGGGAAGTTCTCCCATTAGTGGAGCATGATTCTTGGGTCGGTGCTTGAAACATGTTATACATATGTTATATTCGGCATTCGACGGACATCCTTCACGTTCTCAACAATTGACGTGTCGCCATTTTTAAAACGTGAAAACCACTCGTATACTTGAGATTTACCCTAAAGCTTAATCTTTGTAAGCAGTTTTCATCATAACAATGGTATCTGCAGCACTCTTCCCTAACAAGAAACAAAACTTTAGAGCTGCATGCTGTTACGTCCGCCAAAATGAAAAAACGGCGAAACAGTGTTCACTAAAAAACTCACTGCAGACAAACACGTCTACCACGGTGACGGCATAGTGGCACTGAACTCCAGATGAGCTGCGCTACACACACATAGCAGCAGACATACATACTACACGGGCAACACCTTTGGCAGCGTAATTCCGGTTACTTTTGGGTAGGGGTGAGATGCAGCAAAAAAATTTCGATTCGATACAACGATGCGATACAAAGAATTCTGATACGAATCGATTCGATTCGATACAACACGACAAACACACAACACAATTCCCTGTAAAACAGAAATCATATAACAGAAGATAATAAAAAAACCATGGAATTAAAGCAAAAAAATATATTATTAGACTATTCACTAAATTTTACAGTTCATAATTAGTTTGATAACTTTTAATTTCCAAAGATTTGTGTTAAGGTATTTTATCTATGTATATTATATCAATAAAGCAAAGTTCGCTAAAAGATTTCCAAGATTCCAAGAAATTTTTAATAACATGGAATATGTATAGCTAGCCTTGACAAGAGTTATTTAAAAAAATTAATGTAGGTCTACAATTAGTAAAAATATATTATATATCTATTATAAACTACTAAATTAAATAAAAAACTATTATATGACAAAAACAAATATATCTCTAGTTTTAAAATTTTGATACAATTTCAAAATTCTTTTGTATAGGTTTAAAAAAATAACATATCTAACAAATTTGGAAATGAGAAAAATAAAAAATATTACTAGAGGAAATGAGTAGTATTGTAGTGAAAACTATAAATAAAAATTCAAAAAGTAATAATATAGAAAATATAAAAACAGAAGTAAACTGTTAGGCATATTTAAAAAAATAGTTTTAGTATCATCCATTTCAAATGGTTGGTTTTTAATCAAATCCATATTTTAAATTAAAAAATATATAAAACTTTTAAAAATGAAATTAGTTGTTGTTACATATTTATTTCAAACTATTTAATCATTACTCTTATTTAAAAGTAAATTTCTTAATTAAACACACACAACTTATTTATTTAATCACCTCAGATTAATGATTATTTAAAGAGAAAACATAAAACTCAATTTTTAACTAGATCATACTATGTAGAGAAATGTAAATATTTGACCGAAAAACTAAATAATGAAGAAAAACTAAATAATGAAGTCGCTCAGTCAGTTCCAAATATCAACAAACCCCCTTGTCCCGGAGCAAGGCTCAAGGTCATTTTTTTTATTACCTACTGCCGCTATTGTCTGACCACCTGTCCACCTCGCTTATCTCTTAACAATAATAGCTTACACCCAATTTAACTGAGAATCACAAATTTAATGTTTTTATTCATGATTTGTCATACTGATAAAACATTTCATATGTACATTATAATAGACAGTTTAGAATAATCTCAAATACTCAAGGTTTAGTTTTTGGAATAAATATTATTAAAAAACTGGATCTACTTTTTTGCTTCATAAGAAATGCAATGGAATCTGTCAATTGATACTGTGATGAAAAAGGAGCCATTATTAAAACTAAACTAAACAAAGTATGATTTAAATAAATACAATTCAATTTTGGTTGTTAATATGTTTTGATGTATTTTTTGTTATTATTGATGTCTGTTGTGTCCAGCGGAGGAATACCTAACCATAAACAACTTCCAATAAAATTGTAATCTTCATGTCACATAAGCTGTTGTCTGTTAAAAACTTCTCTGACTTGTTTGTCAATTTTGAGAAAGGATTTAAAATCAGTTTGAATAACAAAATAAAAAGGAAAATTGGATTGCACAAACATAGACGTTAAATAAATTTGTTTCAAAACCTGAAAATCGGTATAAGCTATGCCATTAGGATCTACACGCGCTGCCGCGCATCGGGACTCCCTCGATGCATCGGGATTTCGATTACCTCTGTATCGAATCGCGATTCGATGCATCGAATCGAATCAAATCGAAATTTCGATACATTTTCGATGCATCGCACACCCCTACTTTTGGGTAACCCCTCGTTATTATTAACGAAACAAAAAATAACAATTTTGAAGATTACTATTTACAGACAACGAAAGAGAATAATAAGAAAAAAATGTATGCAGAAAAATCTAAATACTTCTCTTCCTTATAACAACAAACCTACTTACTCGTTCCTAATTTTATTCTCGTGGAGAATAAGCAAATTGATAAAACTTTTGTATTACAGTAGAACCTCGATTAACCGTCACCCTCGGGACCGAGACCATGACGGATAACCGAATAGACGGATAACAGAAATAATAATAGCACTGATACAACTTAGCACCTAGACAGTGTTTGGCGTGGCAACATCGCAATTCATGTTGTAACGGCGCCATTGTAAGTCCTAATAAATTTTCATGATTGCTGAATGTGAATTTATTTTAAATGAGAAAAAACAAAACTAGGCCAGTTCAAGTGGAAAATAATTTATTTAAATATTTTAATAAGAAAACAATGAAATATCAACTGTACATGTACGTACTTTTACCAAAGAACAGAAGATATATATATATATATTTAAAGCAAAGAACAAAGAAGATATATATAATATATATATCTTCTATTTTTTTGCTTTTACTCTCAAAACTTATGTATTTGGTTTTTAAATAATCAATCATTTTCTTTGTTTCTTTCCCCGTCGGGCTTTTCAGGCGGTCATGTTCTTAATTTTTTCTGAGAAGAAGCACCAGCGTTTAATAAATTAATGGTCTATTGTCGAGTCCCGAAACTACACGTTTCTGTTTCTCAGCCATAACATAAGAGCATTACACACTACGTATAAACAACACTGTCAACAATAAACGGTAAAGCACGTAAAACACTAGTAGGCATTGCACTCGAAATCGGCAATAACTTCAGTTCACTGTAGCCACGCACCATACTGAACTGAAATGAAACAGTAGCAGTGGAATGCAGAAGACAGTGTAAGGGATTAACCAGCTGGGTCACTATCCTTGCCGCCAATGATTCACACACGTTGAAGGTGTACAGTACATTCGTCACTACTCATCATAGAGCCTCAACAGACGATCCAGGCCGGCGCGGATGCGGAAACATAATTTTGTTTCCGCTAGCGGGGTGACGGTTAATAGAGACTGACGGTTAAAAGGGTGACGGTTAATCGAGGTTCTACTGTAGTATTTTAATAAAACCTGGTTTACAGCTGTATTTAAGTAGGCCTTAATATACTTCATGCATACCAAAATATTCTAGTGTTAATATTTTTGTCATGGCAGCAAACATACTTACTCATTTCCCATGTTATTCTTACGGGGTATATGTAAATTGATATATCTTGCTTATTCATAAAAACACTGATAACTTTTGGTATGTGGCTTAACCTATGATCAAGCTTAGTTTTTATAATTTGAAATATTTCATAGTTAAATAGAAATTTGCTGAGTACGCTGCTCAGAGAATATTTATTTAAATAGATTGATCATTTAACGAAGTAATCATTTTGATTACTATGCTTCAGGCTACTGCATATGCTGCATGAAGCTGATCCAACTGATTTGGAAAACGATCCTGAAGAATTACTTCAGCTTGAAGGTTAGTTACATGTAGTCATAGTGTTTTCAGTATTATTTTTAGGCTAAATAAAATATACCAGGTAATAAAAATCCCAGTAATCCAAACGACCGGCAAATCTGAATTATCTGATGGGGAAAAACGTTACTGGGTTTAAATTAAAAACGAAGCAGTCCCAATCATAACACTTTAGTCTATAGCTTTGTATCACTATTTATATATTACTACATACACAGTAGCTGGAGTTCATTTCCAGCAATTACCGGGATACCGTAAGAATTAGGCCAGTTCGGGTCTAAAATAATATATTTAATTTGTACTGTACTTTTAATGCAGCTTTAATTGTATTTCTGGATTATTCGAACAACTTGGTAATCCAAACAGGGTTCAGTCCCAATTAGTTTGGATTACCAGGACTCTGGTATATGATTATCTATGTTCCAATCAAAAAGTTTCAAAATATCATTGAAGTAGTGGCCGCCATTACTGTACGCCACTACTGTCCTCGTGTACAGCGGCCTTTAATCACAACATTGACATCTCTGGCCTGACACTACACGGCGCCGGCACAGTTCAGTACCGTGTTTATCATTGATGGTGGTTTGTTCCGATATTCGTCGTCTTTGTTTCGTGTTGGCATTTGTGACTTCGTCTGCGTTTATATTAACACGTCGTGTGTATGAACTAGTTGGCTTCGTCAAGGCAAACCTACAAATCTCTGACGTTGCAAGAATAAATAGCGGCAATCAAGGAGATAGAGAAGGGATTTAAGAAAAAGTTTGAAATAGCTAAAGTTTCGGGATCCCTCGAAACACATTATCGACGTTTAACAAAAATTAAGATTAACCTAAACTTTTTTTTAATATACAATGTTAAAACATGATGTATGACTGTTTCAACCACTTGCAAAAACTGTTCTAATTCAAATTTTTTGATAATTCGAATTTTTTCTGGTCCCTTGACGTTTGAATTATCCAAGTTCTACTGTATTTACAAATCATAAACTAGAGTATTTTATTTCATTCCATCCTTATATTAATAAAAATAAATTCAAAGATATTCACATATTTACACAAAGTAAAAAGTATTGAAATTATCATATATATTTTTAATAAATTGCATTAGTAAACGACCTTTTCAAGCTATTGCTTTTTAGCTAAATGGTGTTCTATTCTTTTTATACTATCAAAACCCATTATACCTAATGATATTTCATTTAGTGTGGTGTGTTTCCTGGTGAAGATGAAATACGTTTTTAGGTTTTTACCGCTATTTTTTCATCCCATACCATAAATTTTTAGTTAATTGTTAGTAAAATTTTGTAAGTAAAATATGGACATATTTTACTAAAATCAAAAGAAACAAATAATACTCCTGACAAAATTTTAGCTTTAGGCCGGCCGTACACAGAACAGGGCGAGATGTGGCACGACAAGACGCCTGACTTGCACTGCCACACACAGAACGAGGCGGGGCACAACAAATTAAAAAATTTAGCATACATTCCTTACTGTCCCAGTCACCTTGTAATAAACTCAGTGTCTATATTGTGGTGGTTAGTGTATCGTGTTAAAAACTTCAAAATTGAAAATACAAAATTGATTGATATACAACAGCTGATTATTATAATAAACGTAATACAGTGGAACGTGGATAATTCGAAAACTTCTTTATTTCGAAGTTTTGACTTGGTCCCTAGAATTTTATATAAAAACAATGTTAAAATATCCTGGTTAATTCGAATAATTTTTTGGATAATTCAAATTTTTTGCAGCGTAAATCTATAAAGAGAACATTTCATTGTGTGCGATTTTCCCGGAAACGACATTCGGGCTTCCTGTCCGTAGACTATTTTTAGCTAGATCATCGTGCCCATCCCCCGCGGTTCATCTGCTGTTGACTGGTCACAAGAAACCCCTCCCCCTCACCAGTCCACTACGCTCATAAATCACAACATTGACATCGCTAACATGTCACTACACGGCGCCGGCGCAGTTCAGAAACGTGTGTATCATTGATGGTGGTTTGTTCCGATATTCGTCGTCTTTGTTTCGTGTAGGCATTTGTGACTTCGTCTGCGTTCATGTTAACATGTCGTGTGTATGAACTGGTTCGCTTCGTCGAAGCGAACCTACAAATCTTTGACGTCGCAAGAATAAATAGCGGCAATCAAGGAGGTAGAGAAGGGATTTAAGAAAAAGTTTGAAATAGCTAAATTTTCGGGATCCCTCAACACAGTATTGACATTTAGCAAAGATTAGGATTTTTAATCAATAATATCTTCATTAACGTAACTTTTTTTAATATACAATGTTAAAACATGATGTTTTACTGTTTATTTCAACCACTTACAAAAACTTTTCGGATCGTAAAGCATATTGCTAATAGAAAGTAAACTAATCAGCTGTAGCTAAGAAATCAAATGTTTTGATTGTAGAGAATTTGTAAACAAACTTAGTCACCATAAGGTTAACATTAGAAATTTAAAACGCCATAATGTGGAAACTTATGGAGTTTTTGAAAAATTTTTTCTCACTGAAATCTTCCCGGATACATATAGAGCAACTTCATAAAATTGCATGGCGATCGGATTAGTAGTTTGGCAACGCATGAAGGACATACATACATACATGTATATTCATTTTTATATATAGAAATTATAGAGATGTGATACAAAAGTTAGTAAAATTTATATTTTGAACATATAAGTTATTAAAAATATATATTATAAAAAATACAGTAATAAAATAATAAATATTATTAGTAATTGAAAGAGATTTTACAAATACAACCACCTGTCAGACAAAAGATAGTGGAGCGAGCCAGATAGAATGGGTGAGGGGAGCCCGGGGAGGGAATATCACGTGACCACGCATGCGCAGAGCGCTTTGCCTGGCAGCGACTTGCCCCGGGGCATAATTTAGGACAGCTTCGCATTTTGCCCGGAGGCGCCCGGGGTGTCTTTTTGACACGCCCTGCCTCGCCCGGTCCTGTGTGTGGTGCTCCATAAGCGCCCGTACAATTCACATCGCAGAAGACAAATGCCCTGTTGCGCCCTGCCCTGCCTGGCTCTGTGTGCATTGAAAGGGATTACCTGGTATTTTTAAGTATCTTAAATACAGTACTAGTGGGTCACAAAATAATTTTTAGGTTGTAGTGGGTCAAGGGTCAGAAAAGTTAGGGAACCACTAATCTAGATGATAATTTGACGCGGAAAATACACATAGTATTTGGAGAATTATTTACTTGATCAATTAAGAAAATTTTAAAATCCATCTTTAACTTTGAAGCAAGATTGTTGTTCTCTGGTTGGTTAGATTATAATTAGAATATGGTATTACACTGTATAAAAAACACTTAAAAAGCTTAAATATGCTACAAAAAAATTTATTAGGTTACAAATTCAGAATTAGAAAAATAATACTTAATTGCTGTTATAAGTGATACAAGCAAGGCATTGTCAGAATGAGAATCAACGACATAATAACAGCATAAATCTTACACACACATCTTATCACATGTGGTCTTATTCACATCTTATTCACTATACAGGGTGATTGAAAAGTCTGGGTACAACTTAATATTTTACAAACCATAGCAGAAAACATCTATAAACTTAGTAAGGAAAAATAGTTTACATTGCACTGCATATGACACTGTGCAATTTCCATAACATGCCAATAATGAGGCGATGGCCCACAGAGGAAGTCATAGAAATCTTAAATGTAAACACAGATGGATTGAAACCTCATTTTGAAGAGCTCAGTTAGTAGAGTTGAATGACGCAAACCGCATCTCAAAAGATGTATCCAATCAGAAATGGCAGGTTGTTTTAGGTACACATTATGAATTACATTATGCAGTGCCATTTCTGATTTGATTAAGAAAATAACTTCATGTTGTTAGCCTCTGAATCAGACAGTTATAATAAATGAATGGTTTAAATACCTCAACTGTCAATGTAATCCTTAAGCGGTGGTTTTTTCAACTCACTACTGCAGTTTCAACACCACGTGGGGTCTTCATCTGGTGAACTTGAGGGTGTCAATTTTGTCCAGAGGACGTCGTCATTAAGAATAAAATAAAAACTCTTGAAAGCACAGACACAAAACGACACGAAAAGTACATTAAAACAACACATATTAGAGATTTTGACCGGTATCGGGATTATCACGCGACACGTAACAGAAGAGAAGCTAGCCCGGACTCTGTACAAAATTGACGTGTAAGGTAAGTGCTAAGTACAATGAAAACAGCTTAACCTCAGTTATTGATCTGTTAAATACTGTTATTAGTATTGGATTAGCACAATTTATTCTAGATACCACCGCACTGTTGAGTATTAGTATTGGTATACATCCCAAATAACTCGTAGGTGATCCTTAAACTGGTGATGTCTAGAACTGTATTGTGTGTCACAGAGCAAGTGAATGCGATGGGACCACTGATAGACTCTGAGCTGGAGCGTGTTGACCGCAAACATGCTCAGCTTACACAGGTCAGCTCGGGACTGGTGGAGGCTCTGAATCTATACCACATGCTCATGAGGGAGCCACAGCCCCCATACACACCCAAGCCGGCCCCGCCATTCCCACAGCAACACCCAGTGAGTAACAAAAGTAACTATTACAGTATCACTAGTTATCTTTTTAGCGAATTTCCCATAGGGAAGAAGCTATTACCGTAGGTCTCATGGTGAAGCCCGGGACCATGTTATTTTTTCTTCTTTAGGTGCCCAGAGTCCAAAAACAATAGTCTTTAAAAATTATATATATATGTATATATATATGTATATATATATATATATATATATATATGTTTGAGTTGGTAAATGAGGGCTACTATTAATATTAAATAACTATTCATAACTTAGTACCCTTTTTTTAGCGAATTTCCCATAGGGAAGAAGCTATTACCGTAGGTCTCATGGCAAGAGTTAAGCCTGAGACCATGTTATTTTTTCTTCTTTAGGTGCCCAGAGACCAAAAACAATAGTCGTTAAAATTTATATATATATATATATATATATATATATAACTACTTTAAAAATTGTATAGTTGTGTACTGAATGAATGAGTGTTGGTTTTGCAAATTTTCGTTTTAATTATAAAAAACGTTTTCAAGCAAATAGAAATAGTGACTGTGTATAACATGAAAACACAATAAAACATAAATAAATTCAAGGAAAAGTTTACAATAAAAATTTTAAAATCATTTGGTTTTAGGCAGTTGAGTTGAATCATTTTTTTATATTTTTATATTAGTAATAACCTATCTGAGATTTAATCCTGTAGGAAATTTTGATTTTAAAACCAAATGGTGTGCCAATTCTGAATTTCTTAAAATAAGTTGGTTTCTTTTAAGGTTTTGATGTGGTGGAATTTTGTGGAGGGCTTTAAGTTCATAACTGGGCTGTTATGTTTGAAAAATATTTGATAGAAGCGTTTTCTGGAAAATATATCTTTAAAAAAAGGTTGTTTTTCAGTCCAATCTTCTGAAAAATATTCCTGTAACGAGGATTTAGAATGCAATCCCATATTTAACAAAACCCCAACAAAAGCTTTTATTTCATCCAAGGTGACCGGCACCCAACCATGCCAAATCGACCTCTGACAAAGCGGTGTATTTTTCTGAATTTTTCCAGTGCATACCGGTTGGTTTCATGAGAAATTTCTAATAATAGTTCTTCAGTCATGAACAATTGAAAATACAGTAGAACCTCGATTAACCGTCACCCTCGGGACCGGGACCATGACGGATAACCGAATAGACGGATAACAGAAATAGTAATAGCGCCGATACAACTTAGCACCTAGAAGTGTTTGGCATCGCAATGCACTGCCTTGTAGGTTTTAACGGCGCTATTGTAAGTCCTAATTAATTTTCATGATTGCTGCGCAGTACTTAATGTGAATTTATTTTATATGAGAAAAAACAAAACTACGCCAGTTCAATTGAAAAATATTGTATTAAGAAAACAATGAAATATCGACTGTGAATGTGTACTTTTACTCTCAAAACTTCCGTTACCGGTATTTAGTTTTTAAAATAATCTGTCATTTTCTTTTGTTTCTTTCCCCGTCGAGCTTTTCAGGCAATCATGTTTCTAATTTTCCCGAGAAGAAGCATTAGCGTTTAACAATTAATTGTTTATTGTCGAGTCCCAAAACTACACGTTTCTGTTTCTCAGCCATAACAGGAGAGTATGCACTACGTAAAAACAGCTCTGTCAACAATAAAGCACGTAAAACGCTAGTAGGCATTGCATTCGAAATCGGCAATAACTTCAGTTCACTGTAGTAAGCCACGCACCACACTGAACTGATTTAAACAGTAGCATTGGAATGCAGAAGACAGTGTAAGGGATTAACCAGCTGGGTCACTACCCTTGCTGCCAATGATTCACGCACATTTCAGGTGTGCAGTACAGTTGTCTCAACTCATCATAGAGCCTCAACAGACGATCCGGCTCGGCGCTGACGCATAATTCTTTTTGCACTAGTGGGGTGGCGGTTAATAGAGACTGACGGTTAAAAGGGTGACGGTTAATCGAGGTTCTACTGTATTCAATTTCATTTCTAGGTTTTCTACCTTCAGGAGAAATATAACCAGAATTTTCAGTGTAAAACTCCGGTGCAAAATCAGGAACAACTCGGTTCATTTCACTAATTTCCCAAGTATAACCAGGTCTATGGGGACCGGTGAGATTCTGGATTTGAACATTGTCTGAGGATGTAACCCTCATACTTGTTACATTGTTTCTACGTTTATTTAGCCTGGTATCATTAGAATGTTTTCTTTTAGCTCTTTGAGTTGCTATCCTAGGACTAGTTGTTTGTAGGTTAGGCCTACTTGGCTGGATAGAGGTACTTGGGCCTGGACCAAGCAATAAAAGATTATTTGCAACTTCATGAGAAGGACTAGATGTAGGCCTACTTACTTCATCATGTGATGTAGAGCTATTACTTTCGCCGTTTGAAGGGTCATTACTATGGTAACCTATTTCTTCGTCGCTAAAAATAGCTTCATCTGACGACGAATCTTCTAAAAATAACTCTATTTCACGATCACTAACTGTCTTTTTACGTACCATTATAAAAGAGTCGATCAAATTTCATTAAATAATATTTTAATAATAACTATAACCTAAAATTCAACCGTACACAAACGACGTCAACATAAACAAACAATGCAAACCGGTAAACAATACGAAACGAGTCAGAGGCAGACGACTTCGTAACGTAACCAGGAAAACACTGTTTCCAAAGCCATCTAAATAATAATAGATATGACTATTTTTTCGTCTAAATACTATAATAAAGTTAGGAAGACATCTAAAATAAAACACAAAGCTTTTTTTAACCGTCAAAACGATCGGAAATCATTATTAAAAGACGGAATACTCAATGTCGGCCCACAGCCGACCAAGGATAGGAGCAGCCATTATTCTATGTCGGCCCACGGCCGACACGGGAGTGGAAAGGGTTAATAGTGAAGTTATAGAATACAGTTAAATGAAATAAAATTTTTTTTTACTTACGTACTAAATGAGCATTACTGAGGTTTGTTCCCTGGAAAAAAATGTAAAAAAACGAACTAATACACAATACAAAATCACTGTGTACAAAATCCCAATAAACAATAAACTAAAATTTAAAGGTGCTAATCTTCGGTTGTGTTAGCTTTGATGTACGTTTCTTGGCAGGTAAGTCCTTCATTCACTTAAGGAGCAACAGCTGACCTTGACTGCATTCAGGCTGCGTTTTGTACCATGACATTATTGTCTGTAACGCCGCAAAAGCTTCCGAATGTGAAGGAACTGAATCGTCTGCTGGATCTTCTTCTTCTGCATCATTGTCCTTCAGTATATTCTGGCTCTTGAACTGACGAAAGTATGTCGTTGTCATCCAGGATTTCGTAGCCCAAGACATCTCTATCAACGTATAGCCATTCTTCAACATCCCCTTCGTCACATTCCTGAAAGACTCGAACTGACTGGCACAAATCAGCCACTTCACTCACAATTTCAGTATCATGGTCATCTTCTTCAGTATCATTTTCAGGCTAAAGTTTATTCCACGCCTTTACCAAGTTTTCTTTGGTCAGTAAGTCCCAGAAATCTGCAAGCATGTAGCACGAATCTTTCAAATTTAGTTTTTTTGCAAACTGAATTACACTTTCCTCATTATCTTCTGCCAAAAGAAGCCTGCACAACATTTTTTTCCTTTATATTCTTTTTAATTTTTCTATCACGCCACGTTAGGAGGAAGAAATATTACTTCAAAATCCTCGTCAATTGGATTTAAAACGTCTACAGACGGATGTGTGGGCGCGTTGTCCATTATCAGCAACACTTTTTCACTAAGGTTTCTTTCTTTGCGAAATTTCTTAACATTTGGTATGAAATCATTTTTATACCAAACAGTAAATATTTCACTCCTCATCCAAGAGATTTTTTGAGCTTTGTATGTCACGGGAAGATGTTTTATATTCTTGAAACCTTTAGGTTTCTTGCTTTTTCCAATTATTATCAATAAGGGAACATAATCTCCACTAGCATTTGCACAGACCAACGCTGTAATTCGCTCCTTACTGACTTTATATCCTGGAGCAGCTGTCTCTCGGCAAGAAGCTAAAGATTTGCGTGGAAGAGCTTTCCAGTTTATGCCAGCCTTGTCACAGTTGTAAACTTCTTCCCTAGCATATCCACTACTGTTTACAAAATCTAGAAACGTAGTCTTGAAGGTTTCTGCAGCAGGAAAGTCAGAAGACAAAGATTCCCCTTGAACTTTAAGTTCCCTAATTCCATGACGGAGCTTGAAATTTTTTAACCAGCCTGTGCTGACTTTGAAATCAGCTGTTCTCCCTAATTTTTCATTGAAGTACAATGCTTTTACACAGAGCAATGGTCCTGACACAGGTTCACCTAAACTTCGGCGCTGTGAAAACCACAAAAGTACAACATCTTATAGTGATTTGTCTTTCGCTGTTCTCGTTGTCTTCCGAAGTTTTGATCCATCTTCAGAATCTAATTTTGAGGGAAAGTTAAGGATGCTATTTCTATTTTTTTTTTCAATGTCTGAAATGGTGGTCTTACCCACTTCATACTCTTTTGCAAGAGACGAACCACTTTCACCTTTTTGCAGCCTAATCAAAATTTCAATTTTAGTTTGAATAGGGAGAAATTTATGTATCCTTTTCAGTGTATCCGATGAGGAGGCCATAATGTAAACAAACGCACAGTAAACTAATCAAACTACAAGACTTAACTGAACGCTATGAACCGCACTGATAACTGAACGCTATGAACCACACTGATAACTGAACGCTACTGGCAGTGACAGATGATGGAACAATAATATTTTGGGCAGAGGATAGGGGGTATGGCCGAGGCACCGAGTTAAAAATAGACATGTTGAAGGTCATTCCCTTACTCAGCGTGCCCCTCATCCCCCGCCCCGCGCCCCTCATCACCAACTCCGCGCTGGCAGTTTCTCCCGTAAAATTTTAAAATATAGTGCTATGGAGTAGTTTGGATTTTTGATGTCCGGATTTATGATGCTCTACTTTAACCTATCTTGACCAATGATCCCAATATCTGATTGCCTTGTACAATTTTATATAAATCAGAGTTCGATTTGTTTTCACAGATGTATAATCAAATGAGCGGGCCTCCAGGACCTTATTCAATACCGTCTGGCCCAGAATATATAATGGAACCGCCACGTCCAGATTACATGATGCCTCAGCAGATGCCGCCCATGGGCCCTCACATGTCTGGACCCTACTCCCTGCAAGGGCCCCCTATGCCCAGACCAGAGGACCATCAAGGGCCTCCTCAGCCCATGCCATATCCCAACGGGTAAAATTAATTTGATTTTATTTAAAATATTTTGCTCAGTTAATTTGATGGTGCATGGTGCCTGGGTTATGTATGCACAGAAGCCACCCTTTCCCTTTCCGTTAATCAAATAAAGGAAATTTTCTTCTTTACTTGATGTTAAGAGCACAATCAAGAGACTTTTTTCATTAAAACTAGAGGTCCGCGGGTAGTGATTTTTACTGTCGGGCCGGGTAGTAGATTACCAAAAATTTTCGGGTCGGGTCGGGTTCGGGTTTCATAAGCTAAATGAAAATTCGAGTCAAGTTGGGTTCGGGTATGCAAGTTAAAAAAAAATTTGGGTCGGGTTCGGGTATTAAAAGTTAATATTCGTGTTGGGTTCGGGTATTGTAAGCCTAAAATTCTGGTTGGCTTTGGATTTTATTAGTAAGCAAAATGTTAATTTAAATAAATTTTGATTGAGCTACTTAGCATTATTGATGCAAGTCAGAAACCTATCATTGCATTTACCAACCAACCACAATCATTGTTCAAATTAAATGAACACTTTCATAAAATGTCAAAGGACTCTTTAGACTAAAATAGTTATTTTAGAATAAAGTGGTCAATATTTAAAATTACAGTGGAACCCCTCAAATCTGAACACGTTCTCAGAAGAAAAAAAAAGAAATAGCTGGAAATTTTTAATGAGTTAAAAAATTAACTTTTACTCAAAAATTAACTTAATCACTTAAAATTTTAACTTATTTTTCAAGGTCTAACAAAGTCAGGTTTTTCTGGCTTCAAGTATGTTATCTTTAACTTTTCAAATGAAGAAAATCTTTACACGAACGTAATTCCAAGCCACGTCTGTTGTTAGCGATACACACTTATCAGCTGGTAAATGCTCACTAAACTAGACACAGAGAGTAGACAGACGCAATACTCATCCTTGTTAGTCAGGGTGGTCATGGGGGAGAGTGGTTTATTTATAGCTCAGGCTCAACCCGCCAAGGTCACTGCCCTTATGAATTTATTAAATCACGCACAGCCTGTATAACTCAAATCACCGCGACTCCTGTCTCTTACCGCGTGAATAAGTGAAAAAGTGACGAAATAAGTGTGTAATATTATATCCCGGAAAGAAAAGGCTTCAGTCCCAATCAGTTCGGATTTGAGGGGTTCCACTAAAGGAAATACAGGACATATTGTTAAAAAAATAAAACGGTTTATTTATTTCCTTGATTCAATTATATCCTTAACGTTATAATTTTTTATTTTATTTGAGTGAAAATCCCAAAAGAGCAAAATCACTATGGCAAATCACAGTTCTGCATTTGTCATACAACATCGGCAACAGAGCAAAAATAACAAATCACCTGAAAAAATCATGAATTACAGTTTAAAAGGTTTACATTGTTTGAAACACAAAAAATACGAGCTTCATACAGGTACGTTGTTGCGTCTAAAGGAGGAACGGTTCCCTAATCGTGTAAGCTGGTATACGTGGATACGATAATAAGCTGCGAATGCACAATAATTTTGAGCCGGCAGGGAGACAGCTGGTTGCCCGATTTTCAAGTAATACAGTGAGGTTGTGCAATCGAATGTATTAAGACAGTAAAAATTTCTTCGAAGTTTGACATCTCGAACGAGACCGAGAGCATCTGTCGTCATCATCGATAATATGGCGTGAACGTGGCGTGAGTCAGAAGTTTTGGACGTAATGTTATTACCCGGCGTCTCAGGTTAATTTCAATGTCATCTCGGGTATTTTGTACAACCTGATGCCTTTCGGATAGTTGTTACCCGCCCGACCCGACATCTAATAGAACCCCGAACACTCTGGTTTACGCAAATACCCTAAATTACCTGAATTTTCAAGTACCCGCAGACCTTTAATTAAAATTAAAAACATTTTGCAAGAGTAAATTATTTACTACCAGGGGGCAACACCGTCACAAAGGTGATAAGTTCACTAAAATGATAACAGATGCCTCCACCTGCCACTTATTATTGAATATGTAAATGTGTCGTAAATTACGACTTTACCACTTCTAGGGTTAAAAGTAAGAAGCTTACCAATTCTAGGGTTTAAAATCATATGTGTGAGGCGTACTAAGAACTCATAAATAGGTTAAGTGAATGTATTTTAATGACCTAACCTCTCGTACCAAACAAAACAAAACATTTCTCAACAACAATTTAGACGTTGCCCACCAACGTCGTGTCAGCTGGTCGCCGCGAAGACCGGAGGTCTGGGAGATGAAACTTCATCCGTTTTGCAGCACTGCTGACGTAGAGTGAGGGCGTTGGATCCGTGGCGATGAAAGCAGGCTTCACCCGATCAAGACTGACACGTTGTTCAGTGCCGTTGTTGAGGATTGTTATAATCTTGTCGTCCCTTGCAATGACAGGGTGCGAGTCGGTGCGTGGTGGCTCCAGGGAACTCCGAACTCTGTCATTCCCAAGGAACACGTGCCAAAATGAAAGCTCTTGGAACACGAATGGGACCTGAGAGTTATGACGCGTAGCTGGAACTGGTCAGAGTTGTGACATCTGTTGACGGAGCATGGATTTTAATTCACTAACCTGGTCAGCTAGAGCGTCCACACTTGGTGATATTGTATTATTTGAAGTGACGGGGGCCGATGTCGGAGTTGCGGCGAACCCTGATGATTGGTTGGCAACAGACAAGTTGGAGGTTGATGCTAAGGGATTGAAGTGGGCAGGAACTGTGACTGTCACCTCCATAATTTTGTCGGCGATGGTGGCAAGCTGGTCTGTAGTGACGGTTGGGTCAACTGCTTGAGACTGGATAATCACCTGAACATGAACAGGTAGACGCTGTGTCCAGAGAATGTCAAGAAGTTGGTCGGGCACAATGTTAGATAAGGATCGGAGATATCGGAAGAGCTGCGATAGTGTTCGATCGCCGAGTTCTTCTCCGTGTATCAATTGTTTCGTTCGGTGGTGCTCGGACTGGGCCACACGATTGACTAGTTCCATTTTTAGAGCTGTGTACGGCACATCGACAGGCGGAGTATGTATAACATCTTCGATTTCTTTTGCCACTTGTACATCGAGTTGGCCAACAACATGAAGGTATCTGGACACTTTGTCGGTAACGTGGGGAAGTTTAAATTGGGCTTCAACTAGTGCAAACCAAAGTTGTGGGTGCTCGTGGGAGAAAGGAGGAAGTTTCAGATTAGATTATTTGAAATGGTGACCATACTACAAGGGAGGTATTTTAAGCCAAGTTTACGTGACCGGGTCGATTCTCTTGCTCCATCTGGACGTCGGTCGTTGTTTACTGATTAATGCGCTGACAATTTGATGTCGGTGAAGGTTGTCTTGGTCGGGGCATGACCAAGATGAGGCCTAATAAGAACTCATAAATAGGTTAACCCATCAACTGGTGACCGTCGCAAAAGCGACGGTCTATCACTCTCAACAACTGGTGACCGTCGCTTTTGCGACGGTCAAACATCGCTACGTATTTTTCACTTAGTAAAATAAATGTTTGGTCGACGATATATTGGTATGATTCGATTACGGATGAAACGATCTATCGATATATACCATTCAATAGGCATTATATTTTGTTCAGCTGGAGAAGAGAAAAAGAAAACAATGCTACTTTTCAAATGCGTCGTCCGTCAATTAGCTCTCTGTTTACGTTCGCCGCAGGTTTTGTTTCAGTTTGGTTATGATTGAAAATTGTTTACTTATATCTTGGAATAAGTAAATATATGTTTTTACTATCTGTGAAGTTTTACTTTCGTTTTTCTGTAAAATAATCTATATTTAGTTATGTAGTTGGAAAGTGGTGGGACCTTCCTGAAATCAAAATAAAGTCTGTTGTGTTTTTTAATACGTAGTAGGCCTACCAAATATTATCATTGAATTTCTTGTTTTATGTAAATTTTTTGAAATGGATAAAGACTATTTAGATCAATCTAGTGACATTAGATAAATATTGTTTGAGTGTGAAAAATTAAGTAAATTTGCCAACTATTATAAAGGTGTTACTATGGTAATGCCAATTTTGAAAAAATAGCCAATTCTCGGTTATGGTGTTATTATAGACATATGGATTTGTAAAAGTCAATCAAACTGTATATTTTTAAAAACTAGATAAAATTTGTGACAGTTTGTATATTTTGGAAATAAAATTTATACCATATTAACTATTTTGGTTGGATGGTCTCCCCCCTTCACTTTTTGAAAAAAATGTTTTTTCACTTATAAATTAAAGTTAAAAAAATAAAATTAAAAATATCATCATAAAATATACTTTATTCTAAAGTAGGGTAAACTGTGAAGAAAATGATATATTATAATATAGATTTTGACCATATTTACAATTTTTTATCAAAAAAAAAATCAAATTATGGCCTGCCAATGCAGGCAGTTTAATAGCCAGTTGATGGGTTAAGTGAATGTATTTTAACCCTAGAAATGGCAAAGTCTGAATTGAATATGTAAATGTGTCGTAAATTACTACGACGCATTTACATATTCAATAAGAATTGGCAGGTGGAGGCATCTGTCGTCAGTTTAGTGGATTTGTTAGACACTATCGCCTACGCGACCGTGTTTCCCTCTGGGGGCCAACAACCGAAACTGCTCTCATAGTACACGAGCCTGCCACCGGGCAGGTCTATAACCAAGTAAGCGCTTTCTTCTCCTAGGCACTAGATGGCCGAGGCGGCTAACGCGCTACGCTGACGAGCGTAACGTTCTAGCCACTCGGAAGTGCTTGGGTTCGAATCCCGACCATGAGCAATCCCAATTTGGCTTGCAAATGTGTGGTGTAGCGGAGTGGAGGGCCCACCTTAAATAAACGGTGACCGGCTTGGGTGGAAGTTGACGGCATTTGTAGGCTTAGTTGGGATTGCAGTGGACACCTGTTTTGCTTTTGTGGTTAGTGGTTATAAGGAGGGGGGCATGTTTTAAGCTTTTTTTGTTTAAACTTTGATATTTCAAGAAGATATTAGTAATTATTTTTATGTTACAGTTAAGAGTAAAAAGCTTGCCACTTCTAGGGTTAATGACCTAACCTCTCGTACCAAACAAAACAAAACATTTCTCAATAACAATTTAGACATTGCCTAGCAACGTGTCAGCTGGTCGCTGCATGTGTTTATCATGGCAGCAAACCTGCCTACTCTTTTCCCATGTTAATCATATAGGGAACTCCTTTATTTATGGACAGATCTTGATGAAAGTTGGTATAATTGTTAAAAATAGAAAATTGTTTATGGTAGAAACGCCTACTTTCAGTGTTCCTCACAGCAGCAAACCTGCACACTCATTCCCATGTTTATCTTATGGAGAATAGGCAAATAATTCTCATGTTTATCGACGGATTTTGATAAAACTTCTCCCATATTATTATTTTATAATTGATTTGGAAATTTGCTGAGTATGCAGGTCTGCTGCGACGGGGGAATTATTTTCTACCCTTTTGCCGCAACTTGCCTTTTTGGTGATTAAAATAGCGAACTGCCCGAGGATCGTAAGTGAGGGTATGTTTGCTGACACCAAACAGTATTTACTTCTTTACAAAAAAATAAACTTCTTTTCAAAAATAAACAATGTTCACAAAAATATATGTTTCCTTAGAAACGTGTGAATCAAAAATTGACACTGCCAAAAACAAAAGTAATGTATCTTGCTACAAGCGCAATAATAAACACATACACACCGGAGAAGTCCTAGCAGCTCACTGACGTATCTAAGCAACAATGAAACGGCAACACACGCAGCAAATGTGTTAATGATAATGCAGACTAATCACTCATTTCAAATTTTTAGAACCACTTACGGTATATTAAAAATAAAACTATACACGTAAAAAAATTGTTAACGTAATAATAGTATTTTCATTTAAAAACTAATAAAATAAATCATACACATTAACATAAATCATTGACATCAATACAGTAATAGAACCTAA
Organism: Nephotettix cincticeps; assembly: GCA_023375725.1. Classification (NCBI taxonomy): domain Eukaryota; kingdom Metazoa; phylum Arthropoda; class Insecta; order Hemiptera; family Cicadellidae; genus Nephotettix; species Nephotettix cincticeps. The sequence goes on along the minus strand of CM041786.1, from coordinate 49,246,985 downwards.
TACAGTAGTAGAACCTTGATTATCAAGGATAGGTGGAAGAGGATCCACGGATAACTATAACTATGTTAACCCAAATGATATGAATATAGCTCAAAATGAAAGCAGTAATTAGTTAGGTTGTCTTGTGTCATTTGAGATCAGTTAATTGATCTCCATAAAAACCAGCTTTGACGTAAAACAATACACACTGGTAGTTTTTATCTCACAATACCGTATCATAATTTTGGACCCTGATTGATTGATGTTAAGGGTTTCCGAAAAAGAATGAAGGGATTTCGAACGGCCGTTGCTTGGGGACTATTCAAGATAACTAAACGATTTAAACGTCAAATTGGAGAGAAAAGAACTAAGTTTTGTTTCCCGCGTAGCATTAGAGGGAGCGTTGACCTCATTACCGTCGGGAAGTGCGCGACACACTTAACAACAGGTTTCCAAATGGTTGGATAGGCAGGGGTGCGCCTATTCCCTGGCCTCCCAGGAGTCCTGATTTGACCCCTTTGGATTTTTTTTGTGGGGATACGTAAAGAACATTCATTGTCTATGCTGAGAAAATTCGTGATTTGCAACATCTTCGTTCGCGAATTTCGGATGCGATCGCAACTGTGACACCAGAGATGCTTCACAACACTTGGCGAGAAATCGAATATCGCTTCGATGTATGCAGAGCAACAAATGGAGCTCACATCGAAACATATTAAGGTATGAAAAAAACTTAGTTCTTTTCTCTTCTATTTGGCGTTTAAATCGTTTAGTTATCTTGAATAGTCCCCAAGCAACGGCCGTTCGAAATCCCTTCATTCTTTTTCGGAAACCCTGTATTTTAATTGATTCTTAAATTAACTCACTCGCACTCACTATGATTGTTGTGTTCCTGTTTCAGTTATGGAGCCCCATATCCAAGCAGTGGCCCAGCAATGCCACCTCCATCTCCTGGTTCATTCCCTCCGCCACCCAACAGTCAATCATTATGAATACATGAATGTGTGTAAATACAGCAAAAGAATCACTTCTGTACAGCTAGCATTTCATATCAACATCTTAATGTAGATTCCAAAACATTTCTTTTAATTCTGAGCAAAAGTTGGAAATATTGTTACCTTTTTTAAGTATGGTATAAATTTTCCCGTATGATGTTATTTTTGGTGCATTGTAACTCTATGAGAGGGAAAGGTCTGTGCTTTGCTTTTGTTCACTGTTTGTAGAATTGTACAGTAGTCATAAAATTTATCATTGTTTTATTATATAAGCGATTGTGATTTTGTAAACTGTTATTTTAAAGGTATAGTTTAATAATGAATCTTAATATAAATAAATTATGTAATATTAAACTATGTATGTGTTTTTTAATATCTTCCTCTTCCTCTTGATGTTTTGTTGTTGTTTGTGTTGATGTATTCCACAGCTTAACAATAATTAGTTTTTCATTCAAAGTGTTTTGTTTTGTCATTAGATTTTGTCTGGAGATTTCAGCTTCATAAAGACTTGCTGTTGTAAAATTTGTATACCTTTAATCTTTAACGAAGACAAAAAGTACAGACAATTACCACTGATTACTAAAACTCTCAATAGAATATAGGTTTCTCAATAGAAAAGAGCACACAGGTGTCCCAGTAGATGATCTATTTACTCCATCTGTAGTTCATAATTCACATTTTTTTCAGCAAATGAACAGCAATGGAAAAAATATCCATTGCAATATTCCTGCAGTGGAATTACCTGGACTATATAGGAGCACTAGATGGCAAGCACATAATTAAAAAGTAACACAGCATTGTGCTCATGGCGCTTGTGGACGGAAATTACAATTTTTATATTTATGTAAGCATTGGTTCCTAAGGCCATATTTCAGATGGTGGTGTTTCAGGGACAAAATTTTCTAAAAGGCTTAAAGATGAATCTTTAAATATACCAAGTATATACACCTACCAGGAAGAATCAAACCCATTCCATATACCTACAAGTAACAGATGATACGTTTCCATTGATATGTCACACTATGAAACCTTTCACAAATGCCTTGATCAAAGGCTCTCTACGTAGAGTTCAACATTGCAGACTGTCAAGGCCAGGTGTTTAGTAGAAAATGTGTTTGGTTTGATAGCATCTGTATGAGTATTCAGAATTTTCCGTAGAACAATTGAGGTCAAAGTTGATGATACTGAGACGAAACATAATACTTGCCTATGTCTCCACAGCTTCCTCCAAGACTGACTGACTTTCAGCTATTCTATTCGCCTCCAGGACCTAACGTATGCACTATATTAAAAGTACTCTCCTGGTTATACGACAGCAGTGCAGTCGTATCGCCAAGGGTGTTCTTTTCAGAGCTGATAAGTGTCAACACTAAACTAGTCCTGTTAGCCTCAGTGTAACTGAGTCCACTATGAATAACAGTGGTCCATAAGCAAACCACATTGATTCTTCGTAATGGCTTCGAGTGGCTGCTCGCTTCACTCGCTAATCGCTACTTTACGGTTCTCCATGGAAAAGTTCAAGCAAAAACTTTTTATTTTATTTCTCACACTCTTTTCTGTCAAATTATATTTTTAGATGGATCTGAATAGCGTCTTTAGCTTGCTTATTATTATTGGAGTAGGACCATGGTGGAATTTCCACCATGGTGTAGAACAGTACTTGTACAGTACTATTAAAGTTCCACTCACTCCGCTATAAATCCCACAGTAAAGGAACTAAATTGTGTAGTTTTTTTGAGCTGAGTCTAATGGTGAAAGATACAAGTTGAAATTTTTAAAAATGACATAAAATACATATTTAAAAATCACAAAAAACATTTTTGGGGCACAAAACCCCCTAAACTACCTATTCCGATTGACCGATATGTCTGGATTACTTGTCCGAGCAAATGTAGGAATACACTTTTCTACCAAATTTGCTCTTGATCGGACCATTTTTACGAGAGTTATCGTGTTCACACACGATTATTGTTTTTGGCCTATGTAGCACCTAAATAGAAAAAAAACATAGTCCCGGGCTTAAATCTTGACATGAGACCTACTGTTAAGAGCTTCTTCCCTATGGGAAATTCGCTAAAACAACAAAATCACTATACAAACACTTCACAAACGACTCTAGAAGCAGTTAATAGCGAAAGTGCACAGAAATCGAAGCCTGGCGGAACTAAGTGCACATTGTCGTGCGTTGTAAAATTGTCCAAATAAGAAAATTAGACATGCCTTCACACCTGCCTCATTGTGTGCTACTACATGCGTGAGTGCATGTATCACAGCGCACACTTAAGTGCACGAGGAAAGGTTTAATTATTTAATTTACAACGTAACTAAACAAAACAAATTACTTAGTGCACATATTGATAGTAAAGGTTTTTAAACATTGTAACGAAATAATCTTACTGTCTCCCAAAATTCCACTACCCAATTCATTACAGATTAATTAATTAATCTTCATCTTTTTGTATAGTAACAGGTTAGATTAAAGGATAGTAACAGCCACTTATACAATTCGTTATACCCATTGTAAAAATTTAATGGTACTAAGCTGAATATTTTTGTATGGAGGAGTCTATTGTGAAATTGAAAGTATTGTACACTTTAAAGTGTATGCACGTTCCTAGTTATAACCTCTTTGATTTTTTCAATATTACATGGTGTAGTTGATGACCGATGACTTAGTCGTGCAGGTCGTACTGAGATACTGAGCAACCAATAGAAAGGCTTTGAACGTGTTTATTCTGACACCTTTGACACTCTTTACACCCAGCTGATGAAAATGGTGGGGAGATTCTCAGCTGCTTTACATTTTTGTTGAGATGAATAATTGAATGTTATGCCCAAGTTACTGTTTACTCAGTGGTAGTCAGTGGATGGTTAGTTTCATGTTTGTGTGCTCTGGATGTGGTTGTAGTTTTAAGTTTTATTGAATTTATATCAAAGTGAACTTTAGACTATACAATGTTGTTGAAGTATTCTCAAGCTCAAAAGAGAATAAAGACAACAGGAATTGGGAAACCTCAAAGAACAGCCGGTAAGATTTTGTTTTTCTCAAGTTTGTTAACCTAAATAATCCTAATTGTTACATATTTCTCCCTATAAACGCTTGAGGAACTAGACATGACTGTATAGGCTGCTTGAAATTGTGTCGCAAATATTCTAAAAAACTAATGCAACTTAAAAGTTAGTAGGAGCCTATAAGTTACCTAGACTACTGAATGAACAAAAATATTTTATTTTCATTATTTTAAGGGTGAACTCACTTCTGTTTCAATTTTTTCACAAACGATCTTCAAACAATGTTGCTGATAATATTTTCAGTAACTAATGTTGTAAAACGTTTGTTAAATTATTCAAACTTGTCATTTAGCTATCATTGATCAAGTCAAAACACTTGTCACGAGTTCTTTAGAGTCTACTTGAAACTAAGGAAATTCCAATCATAGACTATCATAATTTAATAATTAATTACGATGTAAATAGTAGCTTAATTAATTATAGTATCTACTAAAAAACACCATTGCATTGTATTGTATTGCATTGCTTACATTGCATTGTATTTTTCCTTCATCAGCGCTCGTGAAGTAACTTCAGGTTGGTTATTGATTGTATACATATATTCATAGTATAATAATATCAATAACCAATCTAATTTAACTTCGCAGAGACTGGCACGGTAATTCAGGTTTACACTCTGGTCTAGTAAGTTAAAGGCTGCTAGATTGAAACCAGCGGCTGGTGACTTCTGTCAGATAATGAGCGGCCACCTCTGGTCAGTCCATGTGGCTAGTGCCACTACGTTATCTTACTGGCTTTAATTCATGGCACAGACCCTAAACCCATCGTGATGGGCAGTTGAGGTTAAAAAAATTAAAGTGTAGAATGACGGAATATACATCGTACAGATTTTGCTGACGTTTGTTGGGTTTCTTTAGTAAAATAATATTGATAGGATAAAAATATCAATTATCCACCTAACTTAACTCCACAGAGCGCTGGAGGTCGGAATATTCAATACAATGTTTGAATGTGGTCAGTATAATATGAAAATACCGGTACCCATTTCTCACTTAAATGTCAAAATTATGCAACCTGAAAATATGTCATCCAGATGTAAAGCCCTCCGTGTACCCGGTAGGGCCTAATTAAAAAAGTTATTTTTCATAATAGGCCTTAAAACTGTTGAACTTTTTTATTAAAAAAATTGATTCATAATTATTTCAATTATTATAAAAAACCCTTTTATGGGGTGTGAGTTTTATTTGTTAGTAGGGTGTAAATTGGCAGGGCAACAACTGGTCACATCTACCCAGTTCATACAGTTCATACATCAGTTCGATCTCAACACTCGAGCCACTCAGGCGCACTGGAAGAGACTAACCGTCGCATTTAGAATAGGTTTATATTTCAATTAAGATTAAATAAATTGAATTTTGACCAATTTCATTTATATCCTGTCAGATTCAATAGCTACATTTAATTCACAAGACCCTATTATCTTGTTTTCATTTAATATTCAATCCACTAAAAATAAACTTATCATATTCTGTAAAAGTGGTTTTTTTGATTTTCTCTCCCTTAAAATTTGCGTAATATGTGGTCCGAGCTGCGAGCCACAACAGAGGGGGATCCCTCTTACTGTTATTGAATGAAGAACACATTCATTTGTGTATGATTTTGGTTTTTATGTAGGCCTATTTAACTTAATGTATGGGCCTATACACATCAATTATTAAATCAAAAAGCACTTAACTGCATTCCGTTGACAATTTTAACCATTTTTGCGATCCCTTTTGTACGCTGTGTGTTTGTTGTACGCCATTGTGTTAGTATTTTTGTCTGGTATTAGTTTCAGTGAAATTGTCCTGTTTTGTGTCGCTGTGTGATTGTAATGTATTTTAATAATTATGTTGAATTTATTTAATACATAAACAGAACTATTTTTATTACTTATATTTCCGTTACAATGGAAAGTAAAGAATGAAAATGTTAGCTTTCTTTGATCAACATCAAAAAATGAATTCACGAGGAGGAAAGAATTGCTAAGTCTGGTATAGGGACTTTAAAAATACAATCATTTCCTATTAGCAAAGATGCAAGTGAAAATAGTAAACCTACTCAAGAAGTTGGAATTGAATGGGATGGATCTGATCAGCCCGTAGATGAATTGTAGTAGAGTGATCACAATCAGGCCTACTATATTTATTACTAGTTACAAAGCCATTGTTCATTTTGCTCACTAACAAAGAATTTTAGACTAAATAGTTAAAGTAAACACGTCTTTAGAGGACTTTGTACGCCGCACGACCCATTACGTAATTTATTTTGCGCGACCTATTAAGGGTTAATGTTGTGGGTTGTGGTTGTCACAGCATGCACTCTCATTAAGGACAACAGAGAATTGAGAAAATCCACTCCACTATTCATCTAAGTGGACCTTCCAAGATTATAATATTTTTTGTTTGCTTTATTACTGAATTATGCTTACTCTTAGTTAAAAAAACCATACAAATGTTTGGGCCTAAGTCTTTTATAGATAGGTATCATGAAATTTCTCCAAAGCAGTTGGCTGATCTGGATAGGTACTAAGATAATTTCCATTTAATAAATTTCTTTTGATTTTTGAACAAATAGGCGAATATTAATCATTGGTTAAATCACATATGGATTTTATATCAGTTTACTTATAGTCTATAAGTATAACTTGGGAAAAGAATACCTAATTAGGTTTTCTGCTGCGAGGAATAGGCCCCTAAAGTGTTTAGATTTTCAACAAATTGTAATAGTCCTAAGGCTAACCTCATCAGTGAGTGGTATATGTGAACCTCAAAAAAAAAATGGTCAAAATTAAGGTCTTATTAAAACAACAGTAGGTAATAAGTTAAGCTCTAGTTTCATTTTTAGTAAAATTACTAAATGATGAAAAATCCAATTTCTTGCACAGCTCTTAATGAATTGGAAAAAGAACATTATGCATGGCTCTTGGTCCAAAATAAAATTATAAGTTACCACTCACATGACATAAAGCTGTGAGCCATACAATCTAATGTGAAAAATAAGTTTTTTTCAGCCAAGACATTTGATTTTAACTGGGGGGATGACCTTAAATCACTATTAAATCTGACTAGAAAATGTAAATTAATAAGTATTTTGAATTGTTTATCTACTATAAGTGAAAATACCCCTGTCGCAGCAGACCTGCATACTAAGCGAATTTCCAAAACAATAATATGGCAATAATAATACAAGTATGTGACGAGCAAGATTAATCAATCACCTGTTGATAAATTAGAGTATTTGCCTAATCTCCGTAACATGAACATGGGAAAGAGTATGTAGGTTTGCTGCTTTGAGGAACACTAAAAGTCGGCATTTTTACCATGAACTATTGTTATTCTGACCATATACCAAGTTTTAGCATTATATGGACACAAATAAAGGAGTTTTCCTATTCTGCATAAGATCAACATGGGAAAAAGTATGCAGTTTTGCTGCTGTGAGGAACACATAAAGTATGATTTTTTAGCATAAACGTATGGATCCCAACTACATGAAGATAAATACAAAGTCTCATACAAAACTATTGGTTAATAAGGGAAATTACCACTCGCCAGTCCCCAGTCAGGATACCAGGATTCTGCACCTGCACAATCTCTAGGATCTTTTAGGGTTTGAGGTCGTAGGGCGCGCCTATGACCTTGAACGTTTTCTCCTCCGGAAACAGTGTCGGGACGATGGGGATCTTTATCATCATTAGGGGATCCTTGAAGGAACCACCTGTGGACGTTGACACCATCGGGGCCGCCGGGTTCTGACCAACCGCCTGGGGTTTGAGATCCCAATGGGATTTCTTTGTCACAGGAGCTGCTGCCACCTTGTTTGCCCTGCGCATAGGTGACACACCTTGATTATCTTTTTTGAGTTGAGGTGAGAGAAGAAGCTAACCTCTCCAAACCGCACAACCCCTCTTCCAGTGAACTCAGCAAGTCACCTGAAAAAGACAGCTGTTGATTGCCCTCCCCAGAATCCTTGGGCAAACCCTCCACAGAGGGGTGGGATTGAGTGCCAGTGCACCGACCCACCTAGGGTATATCCGTTATTTTTTCTTCAACCATTTCTTTATAGAATCAAGAAGTCAGATTGTTATCAGTTTGGCGACCATTCTGAAAATGTTGCTCCGCCCGCCAATTTTTGAAAGACTGGGATCTTTCGGAGTTGCACCCCTCATCGTCCCCAGCTCAGTCCTGAAACAGCTGCACACATTCCTCCCAGTCGGCAGTCGGTGGCCGTTGAGTAATTACCAATCACTCCTGCCTTCTGCTAACTGAGTGTTAGGCCGTTCCAGTGAACTTCACCTCCGCCATAACACTCTACATGAGACATGTGTCACGGGCAGTTTCTCGACGGCCAGGTACTTCCGCTGCCTTCTGCTAAAAACAGGGGCACCCCTAGTCGGCTATGTGCAAGCACACAGCACGACCGGCAACAAGGGCAATCGGGCAGCAAAAACGCTGCCTCACAGCGGTCTTGCAGAAGCAGTCTGCCCCACGAAGCTCGTGTGGCATTGACTTTTGCCTGAGGGCATTACAGTACCCCCCACGATCCATTCTCATACAGTACTCACAACCGTTGCGCTGCATCATACGACGCTGGCGGCTTTGAATTAAAATTGTGGCGAAACCACATCAGCTACAAAGTTTGGATTTTTAAGTAAATTATATTATTTTCGACGGGTGTACTTTTTTAACGATTCATTATCTGTTTGGTTTGATCGGTGTGTATTGCAGTATAAAGTTAGAAAACCCATTGAAGAATCACCCACATAAATGTCCCTACATAAATTCAGTTTTGAAATTAATTGATGTTGATTAAGCATCTCAATTTAATCTAATGTTAGGAAAAAATTTTATTTATTTATTAAATTTTTTTTATTATTTATTTCATGTTTATTTAAACTTGAAAAATAATACATACTAACAAAACTACTTAGTGACTTTGAGTTGTTGTAAATTATTCAGTTTTTGCAAGTAAGGTTTTAGTTCATCCATAGACATAGATAATGATGCCAGATAGAGGTCAACAGTCAATTCAGAGGTTGAGGTCCTCTATCAGTCTGAATCCTGCTGTATATAGTGTAAGAAATCCAGAAACGGTGATTTCATGTTCAGTGCAAATGTGGGATATAAACATTTAAAGACCAGCAGTATCCCTTCATAATGATAGAGGTCTACATAATTTACATACAATTTTATTTAAATCACAATCATTCTTTGCAGACATATCATTCAAGATTATGCGATCTTGCAATCTTGTAATTCATTCTGACAAACCATGAATTTTCATTTGGAATTGGGAGCCCATGCAGCAGCACTGATCTCAAGTTTCACCTAGTGTAGTGGATAACGTAATTGGCTGGTAAAAACCTTGGACCCTGGATCCTCCTTGCCTGGAGGATGTTTGACTTTTATTGAACAAATTCAAATCACGGTTTATAAATTTTTATTCAAGCTATTTTAATTTTGTTCATAGCATAAATACATTTTTATTTATTGTATTACTATCGTTTTAATTAATCCAATAAATTAATTTAATTCAAATCAGACAGGATCACCAAATCAAAGTTTATTGAGGCTTAATTTTGAAAGTTTGTAATGCTTAATTTATTTTCATTCCTTCGGCCTCAACAGAGTAGTCCTTTGAGCCGAATGGATTGATTGCTTTATTATCAATAAATTAAAATATTAAAAATTATTATTTGAAGTAAATTTTAAATTAATTTGTTTACATTTTGGTTAATGAATTAAAATAGATAATCTAAAGAATACTGTGACTGATTTTTTTTATTAAATTTACATTTATTAAGACATTTACATTCATTTAATACTATAAGGCTTTGTATTTGATATTTCAGGAATAAAGCTATTCGAATAATATTTTATTTAGGTATTACCTGCTATTTACCTATTACCTGCTATTACCGGCTTTATTCATTCCATACGAGTCTGCTTTATTAATTTTCTTGTGCTTCTATGCTTGTAGGTGTAATTTTGTGTGTGCTTCATTAATTAATTTCTTTATTAATTTATTCAAATAGGGCAGTTTCACGTATCATCTCGGTCTCTGTCCCACTTACTTTTAGATGTTCTATGCATTCCTCTAGTTCTTTTTTTTCATATCCTATGACTCCTCTCTTCCTGTGGTTCTTATTTATGAGACCCTCTATGAGTTAGTAGCCTTCTATACGTGTCTATTCAATTGTTTGCTGGGTTAGGCCATGCTCTGTGTTATTATTATTAATTCAGGTAGTGTCTCACTAAAAAACTGTGCCAGCCTATCAGTCTTTTTTGCCAGCCATTTAATATTTTGGTGAGTTTATATTCTTGGGTCTTTTGTTTTTTTAGTGAGGAGGTATTGTTTTTGTCTAAATGTTTGATTTTCTCGAGAGTAGAGTTCCAAATTAGTCAGGTTTATTGCTCTATTCTCAGTCTGTGTCTCACTTTGGCTTGCTGAGATAGGGCAAAAAAATGGGGCTCAGGTGTTTTTTGATCTGATTGTTTGTCTGTAGTTGGTGCTGGTATTATTTGTGGTTGTGAATTGGTTATGCAGAAGTTTGTTTGGTATTTTAGGAGGTCTTTTCTGTCTAAGGTGTTAACGTGTTTGATCCACTTGCTTATTGTATCACTTTGACATACTGTTATATAGAGAAAAGATTTAGTGTGCCTTGATATAGTGACAATGCAGTGTGATATCGAGCTGCAGATGTCTTCATGCTTGCTTGAGGTACGGATCACAATTATATTTTCTACCTGCCTGCCTTGGTATTTGTGGATGGTGGAGGTGTTTTTGAAGCCTAGATTTATGAGATTTTGTTTTTCAGATTGTTTAAAGACAAGGTAGGTGTGTGAGGGGCTTGTTGGGTTTTATTTAAGACTTTCTTTAAACAAATTTTCTCTAAACAAAATTGAATTTTAAATTAATTATTTAAGTAAAGAGTTTTATATTCTGTAAACTAGGCCATGTTTTGCTATGAATATCTGTTGTATTTTATTATTGATTGTTATAAATTATGTTATTTACTATTGTTAAAATTACATTGATATTTTTGTGTTGATTACTTAATGCTATTATTGTTTTATTTTGAATTTCTGAACTTATAAATGTGACTAATTCTATACCTAATTGTATTTTTGACTTTGTCAATACTGTAAGGTGCTTACGACAATAAACTATTTCATTTTCATTTTTCTATTCCTTCAAGGTTGTTGCATTAGTTCATTTGTGATTTGACTGGTAGTGTTAATTCCTTGAGGGTAGAACCTTGCAATCACTGCTGCAGTGCTTATTGTGCATCTATAGGTTTCACTCAGTATTTCAGATATGTTTTCTATTTCTGCGATATTATGAAATCTAACTTCAAGAGATTCTGTTCTATTGATGTAAGGGATTTGATTTATGTCTCCAATAAGTATGATTTTGTTTGCACCTGAAGGTACAGCTGCAAAGAGAATTTTCCCAGCGTGCATCATCAGGGGTCTACTATGAGCCTCTCGTATTTCATTCCTTGTTTTAAATGTTTTGTCAGGTTTATGATAAATGAATGGACAGTTAAAAATGTATCATTGACTGTGTTTTTATTCATGTTTGAGTGTGTCTCTCGAAACCTTTTTCTGAAGTCTTTGACAGTCTCTTGTTGGGAAGAGAATGAGGTCACCATTTTTGTAGTTGTTGAGAATGTATATTGTTTTCCCACATCCTGGTACACCTTGGATGAGGTTTAAGTTTATTTCAGGTGTAGAGTCAATGTCTATGTGTTTAATACTGTTGAAAAGGCGCAGATCATTTAATAGTTGAGTTTTGTCTAATGCAAGAATGTTTAAGTTTATAGCTGTGTTATAAGGAACAATGTAGTATTTGCCATTTTCATCTACTTTAAGTTCTATTAATCAGGCTCCGTCAAAACCAAATTGATATTGTTTTTTAAGTTCCTGAATTGTATGTTCTCCAGTATGTAGGTCTATGATCGTGTATCTGTTTTTGGTTTTTCGATAAACTCTTGTATCATACCTCTTTCACTTAGGTGGTTTATTTCATATTCTTTGTACACCATATTGAGTTCTTGAAGAATGGTTTTCTCCTTGGTTTTCTCTTTGCTCGTGCATTGCTGCTTTTATAAAAATAGTTTTTCCATATGTTGCCGGTGGTCGGGAAGGGTTTACGCGGTGGCGTTTTCTTGTACAATAATTAATTTATTACCAAAGTATTACGATATTGTTTAATATATTTGTAATCAACTTTGCTTTATCGCATTTCAATATGTTTTTATATAACTTCACTATTATATAACTTCACTATTTAAGTTCAAAGTTTGCTAACTTTATCGACCTGCAGAAAAAATTCAGATTACTCATTGAAATTTTAAAAAGCAAAATTTTTCACAAATTTCTTTTTCTTTGAAATGGTATATTGAACACAGTTTTATCTTTAAAATTGAGGACAACATTGGCCACCACGTGCAGCGGTTTTTGCACAATTTTTGATAGGTGGTAGGGAACCCTCTTAAGTCTTACCATGAGACCTACGGTAATAGCTTCTTCCCTATGGGAAATTCGCTAAAAGTAGCATACTGAGAAAACAGAAATTTGTTGTTACATCACCCAACAAACCCGACTAAAAAATGCTTGTTATTACTGGAGGAGGAGGAATTCCCCTCCTAAAATTCTAACAGTTAATATATTAACTCTGTTTCTCTTGTTGTTATTTTCAAAATCAAAAATGATTGATGTTTAATTTGTTATTGGATGTTTTTTTAAGCAATAAATTATTAAATAATATTTAGATATTAATTTAGGGTCTACTTGAGGGAGACAGTACTGTATATGTCAGTACAGTGATACCGTTTATTGTCTGTGTGGCTGCAAGTCGTGACTTTCCCTTAATTTCTGCTGTGGTTGGGTGCTGTTAACTGTGTAGCTGCAAGTTCTCTTTTGGTTTGTGCTGAAGAAGTAACATCCCTTATGTTCTGCTGGCTGCATGTTCACCAGTGTCAGCAATCAATGTCACCAGTGATTCAATCATTTCAATTCCGCCTCAATTGTTGCAAAATACATGCAAAGTAGGCCTAACTAAAATATTTCTATATATGTTTTAAACATGTAGTCCATTATAGATGTTGTTATCCCAACATTGTCCCAACCAGACCCTAATCAAGTGTGTCCAACCCGTTCCTTTGTCACATCACTTTGGGTATAGGTGTTGAAGTCATTAGAGTGTTTTCTGACTTAAATAAAACATTCTTGTATCTATCAGTACGTAAATAAAATGAAAGATTATTATTTTTTATTGTTGATTATTACATTATTTATAAAAATGTATTATTCTATCGTCGCCGTAATTCTTTACCCCTAAAAAGTAAAGAAAAACGTAAACTGGCAATAATAATTATTACCAGTTCTGATCTCAATTATTGAGATCAGATTAGAATTATTAGGATCAGGACGTATGGAAAATTGTAATTTTTTCCAACTGTAGTAAGGTGGTTAAAATACAAGGTCACAAGACTTGAGATCTAGCCGGCCGCAGTGCTCCACAGTCCACTGACTTGTCACGTGCCGTCACAAGTGACTGGCTGCTGGTGCTGGTGCTCTATTGACTTAATGTCTTCCAATCGATGTCGTTATCTCAGTTTTTCCGAATTTAAATGTCGACAGTAATCTTTTACCAAAGAACGTAGTTAAAATAATTGTGAGGTTTTAAAACGCTATTCTTTATTAGTAATGGTTTCCGAGTTGAGTCTATGTAAATGTTATTACAGTATTAACTTGATACAAGACATGCGTATACTCGAAAATACTGTAGGCAGTTGTTCAGTTAAGTTCTTGATTTTTACTTGAATTATAATAATTACTTACCAACTGAATGGTATCTGCCTGCCCTTCAGGTGTCAATTTATTAAAATCCCTTACAGGAATCGGTTTCGGTCTCTTAACAGACCATCATCAGCCGACGAAACAGGTAATACATAACACATTATATTTTTTTATGTCCTTGGTGTTCAATAAGATGAAACATTTCAAAAAAATCTTCAAAAAATCACGACACATACTTACAAATAATGAAACAACAAAGAACTTTGTTAATATATATATATATATATATATATATATATATATATATATATATATATATATATATAAAATGTGTTTTGTGTTGAGTGTTGACCTGTTTCGTCGGCTGATGATGGTCTGTTAAGAGACCGAAACCGGTTCCTGTAAGGAATTTTAATCAATTGACACCTGAAGGGCGGATACCATTCAATTGGTAAGTGATAATTTAACTATCTAGGTGTCTAGGCTTTCGAAAAAATAATTACTTGTAGTTATCTGTAAACGGATGATTTTTTAACTCGATTTGTAGTATTTTATCTTTACGTAGGGGCATACAATAAAAGCTCCAGACTTCGACAATAAAACTTCTTTTACTTTCTCCCCTTATACATATATGGAGAAAGTATTGTTTTTATCAAAATTTTCGAATTTGAGTTGAGAGTGGATATATCCATTTTGTGGTCCGATGAATCCAAAAAAGTGGGTTTCGACGTGATTGAGTCCGTGTGTGTGTGTGCGTGTGCGTGTGTGTGTGCGTGTGTGTCTGGATATGTACAGAGCCACAGCCTACCCCGTTGGTCCTATTTAGATTAAATTTGGCATGTAAGTAGATACAATAGGCCGGTCCTGGAACAGAATCGACACGTTTTTCCCATGTATTTCTTATGGGGATTATTTTTGGACAGATTAAACAATTTATAAAAATCCCGCCTTTATTCATTACCAATCTATTGTATGATGCTATACAACATCATTTTCATTAAAAATAAACAAATATTTCACAAAGCACGCACCTTACAGGGTCCCAAATCCTAGACTCCCGCGCAGCGGTTCATAACACTGACACACACTACAAGAGCAAACAATTTGTAAAACTTCCGCCTTTATTCATATATTATTGAAACTATTTTTAATGTTTGAATTCAAATAACTAAATATAAATAATAACATTAAAAAGTTACATAGTGAAAGTATTGAAATTTGTGACTTTATAATTCATTTAGTAATTTAAATATGTGTTTGGTGTGCATTGTCACAAACATAGACGAGTCAAAAATGAAGAACCTGACTACAACATCAACCATGTAAACATATAGATAGAGTACAAGTGAGTGTAGATGACTATCCTTGCGTGTATGTGCATGTTGATACTTTTTCTAAGAGAGCTAAGTAGGTCATGGATTAATGCTACTGATATATTGAGATAGATGAACACTATAGCAACAATTAATAATCGTGCTAGGTGTAGGTGTTGATGATGCTGTAAGTCTTGTGGTAGCGTGTTACATGGTACAGCACATTTAAGAATAGAAAATTGCCGATATCTCGGAAACTAAGAACTTTTTGATATCAACACCTCCTAATTATGTCCGATCTCACCAAGGCGCATCGATTGACACACTTTTTTCTGAAAAAATAGTAAGTCAAAATTATTTTGCAAAAAAACCTGGTCGTTTTATAACAGTGGGACTTGGCACATGTGAATGTGGTTTTATTTTACTTAAAAATGATTGGATAAGGGTCATTTTGAACTGTCCAAAAACCAGATGGCATTGTTTAAAAATTAAGCAATATAAAACATGTTTGGTGCGCATTGCCGTCAAAGAATGAAGAACTTGACTACAACATCAACCCTCCTCAGTTGCATAATTTTTCATTTTCTTGGTTGTATGTTTTAGTTAAGTCATTACATTTACGTATATAGCTGAGTACAAGTGAGTGTGGATACATGTATATACTTTTTCTAAGAGAGATGGGATTAAAACAATCCTTCTAGCTGGTGTCAAGAATATTCAACCTGATAATGTTAAAGAATTTTTCAATCCCTTGTGAAAGAGATCACACAATTTTACTACTATAACTGCAATTATTATTGTAGAATCTTCTGCTTCCAAAATTGATTGAAAGGAATAAGTGTAAAATTAAAGAATATGAGACCTAGAGGTGGATTTTATAATTATGAATTATTAAAGACTTATTTAGTGGAGAAAGGAGTGTTGTTGTGTTTTAAGTGGTAAGGATTTCTAAGTAGGTCATGAAAATAATAGTAAGATAGATGGACAGTATAGCAAAAATTAATAGACGTGCTAAATGCAGGTTTGAGTCTTGCGGCAGTGACATGAGCCGGTACGCGGCGCGGGGACTTGGGATTTTAAAACTCTGTAAGACATGTGCTTTGTGAAATAGTTGTTTATTTTTAATGAAAATGATGTTGTATAGTATCAGACAATAGATTAGATATGAATAAGGATGGAAGTTTTACAAATTGTTTGCTTTTGTAGTGTTTGTCAGTGTTATGTACCGCATTGATTTTTGGACCCTGTAAGGTTTGTGTTTTGTGAAATATTTGTTTATTTTTAATGAAAATGATGTTGGACAGTCTCAGACAGTAGATTGGATATGAATAAAGGCGGAAGTTTTACAAATTGTTTGCTCTTGTAGTGTGTATCAGTGTTATGAACCACTGCGCGGGTGTCTAGGATTTGGGACCCTGTAAGATGTGTTCTTTGTGAAATATTTGTTTATTTTTAATGAAAATTATGTTTTAATGCATCATACACTACATTGGTAATGAATAAAGGCGGGATTTTTATAAATTGTTTAATCTGTCCAAAAATAATCCCCATAAGAAATACATGGGAAAAACGTGTCGATTCTGTTCCAGGACCGGCCTATTGTATCTACTCATGTATGTTTACATTCACGGCATCTCCAGGCGTTTTTTATATTTTTTTTGTATTTTTTATATGCAGTAAGGAAGTGGCGACCCGCCGCCTCAACACGTTGAGTCGGCGCGACTCGCTGCCACTAGGCATCGCCCACTTCCTTACTGCGTATTTTCATTTGCAGAGGTTTCCTACTAGCCGTTTTTGAACGTATTATTTGAAATAAAAAGTCGCAGTGAAGGGGGCCTACAAGATGAAGAAAAGTTCTAGTCTTGGAGCTGAGACTAGTGTCAAACTAAATTTCCTGTCAATTGTTATAGTTATTCAAAATAACCTGTTTTTCATGCAATGCAGTCAACTATTTCTAAGTGTTGTGTAAGTGTTGTAAATATCAAAATGAAATGCACCTTCCAGACTACAAAATTTCTTCCTCTTTCATATGACACATAAACTTTGATTCTACCCTTAGTAATAAAAGAGGAAAACGGCTTTTTGTAAACCCTTGCATTTCGGTCGGGCGGCAGGGGTAGACCGGAGCCTTAATTGGCGGTGTTAGGTGGTTACCATTTAACTGGTTCAAGAACTATTTAAGTTATAGGGTTAAATTGGTAAAATTATTTGGACATGTTAGCAAGAAGGGTGAATAAAAAAATGGTGTCCCACAAGGTTTAGTTTTGGGGCATACTCTTTTCTCATATATATTACAGTAATAACCGTTGTGAAGCTACATTTAATGGAAAGGTAACAGTTTTTTGCGGATGACACAGCATCGAGTTATACTATTTTGAGACATACGTATGTTATATGATTTAATGCAACACCTATGATGTAAAATGTTCGGATTTTTCGTTTATTAACATGCGTTTTTAACACTAAGTGATAAGACTAAATATAAAAAAATAATATTTTTAAATTTAAACAATTTCAAACAATGAAAAATTCTTTCATTTAGAAATTTGTATTGTTGTCATTTTACTTTCTCCCCTTATACATAGTATATGGAGAAAGTATTGTTTTCGTCAAAATTTTCGAATTTGAGTTGAGGGTGGATATATCCGTTTTTGGGTCCCCTGAATCCAAAAAAGTGGGTTTTGGCGTGATGTCTGTCCGTCCGTGTGTCCGTCTGTGTGTGTGTGTGTTGGTGTGTGTGTGTGTCTGGATGTGTACAGTGCCACAGCCTACCCCGTTTGTCCGATTTAGATGAAATTTGGCATGTATATATATATAGTCACCGTAACCCCAGGTGTTTTTTTCATTTTTTTGAATTTTTGATTTTTAAGGGTAGTTCACCCCTAAAAACCCTTAAAAATGTGAAATATCCAATTTTCTCAAAAACGGCTCTAACGATTTTGATTAAGTATAACTTGACTGGTACCATTGAAACCAGCTTAAAAAACTAAACAAATTAGTATTTTGAATTATTTGTCTACGACTAACGGTTCCAGAGAAAAGTTAAATTTACTGTCCACGGTAAACGCAGTACGTTGTCTGAAAGCGCCCAATGTTATTCTTATGGAAAAAATAAAAAAAAATCATTTTCCTCCTTACTTTCCAACCGTTTTCCATGAAACTTGATATGAAGTGTAAGGTCAAATCACCGAACAAAACCAGCTCAAAAAAGCTTGGTATTACCGGGGGGGGGGTTTCCCCCATACAATTTGAACAATAAATTATTAAATGATATTTAGAATAACTTTGTAAAACATGGTAGTTTTATTACAGATTGTCTTTTTTAAATTTACTTAAGGGAGAAAGTACGTGTCAGTCCACTGGTACCGTTTATTTACTACGCTTGAGTGTAGCTAACCACACAGAACACTCAACCTCTGCCAATTACCAATTACGTTGCGATCACACTTTGACCGGACAAGTAGAGGAGATACATCAGAGTGCATGCAGCATGGGCCGGGGCCGGGGCCGGGGCACACTGCACCGCCCGGCTCTCGGACATTGCACTATTTGGGCGAGAACAGCTGGACGGTCGCAAATATTAATATTTCCTCTGTTTGAGATTTTTTGGTGAAATAATTCAATTTCTTAAAATCAATCATCTTATTGTTGATAATTTTATTGAGGTTTATGAGTTATCTTTAGATAAAAAGTCGTTCAAGTGTAATGAGAGTTATGATTGTTGCAGGATTTAAAAAGTATCTAAGGGGGTTTGCAACCGAGCGTAATGCAACAGTGTAATATTTTTTTGGTTGTTTGGCAATGATACTTAGAAAATGGAATATTATAAACAAATTTTATATGTGCATATATTATATTATAGTTATTTATATTAAACTTTTATATTTATTCTGGATTGAAATATAATTCCTAATCTTGGTGTCTTCTTTCTCTATACAGTGGAGCCTCGATAAATCGAATCCCAAGGGGAGCGGGAAAACTTCGGATTATCAAGTATTTGAAATAAAAGCGGTTCCATCAAGGTTTATTTTACCTTTTTAAGTTCTATTTATAAAGATTCAATTCAGTTATACAATCAGGAGTTTTTGGTAGCTTCCAAATTAGGTGTTTTTATATTTTGTATCAATATTAATTACATACTGTAATGGTTATTACACTAATACACAATTACAGAATAAAATATAATGATGTAGGCCTACGTATTTAAAAATTGAAGAAATATTTCATTTAATATGGTATGTTCCTTCTTCATTGAACCAACTTTAGTTACTATTAAGATCATGTTTCAGTGGACAGGTTTTAGAGTGATCGTTTTTGCCCTCAGTTACTTCCTTCCTATTGTTAGACGATACACACGTTTTGCCACATTGGCTGAAAACGAAAACGCACTCACTTGACCACGAATAACTTTAACAAATTAAACACTGTACTAACCAGAGTACGGCCACTTTAAAATCGACCCCACGCTCGACTGAGAGATTGGAATTTCCTGTTTAAATGCAGAGTATATTAAAGTATTGATGTTTTCAACCATCGTTGCTGCGACTGAAGTCCTCGCCAGAGTACAACTACGCAGTGCCAGCCGCCGTCCGTGAGATTAGCCGGATAGTGTGAACTTAGCCTAAGATCTTTAGTAATTTTTGATGTAGAAGTATGTATAGTGCATGAATTTATTCGTTTGTTTAACCTTTGTATAAATTATTGAAATGTGCATTTCATAGTCTTTACTGTACATAACTGTAGCTCTATTATTATTAATACAATACAAGTGTCGAAGTTGCGACTGGAGACTGGGGAGGATCGGACGGCGCGGCGCGGCGCGCGAGAGAGATGGAATGTCGACTTGGCACTGACAAAGACCGGTTGTAAACATTGCTCGCCGGCTGCGGCTGCACTTCCGCACGGCCTCTCACCGTAGGTACGAAGCTTCGCGACCACTTGGCCTCGGGGGACCGAGTGTGTGTGCGATGACGCGGAATTCTGCGAACACTCCGTCTCACGTCTCAGCCCTCAGGCTCGTCAATCATTATGCAACTGCGCCGTCGCGGCTGGGCCAGCAGCTCTGGTTCAACGTTACAACTAGGCCGAAACGGGGGTTACCGAATCCCCACGAATATTTTGGGTTCTGGCGAAGGGTCGAACTTAAACGCTCATTAGAGGGGATTAAGAAGGGTCAACTAGGAGCCCCCGAGAATGATCAACTCCCACGGCCGCCCGGCCAGGTAGCGCCCTCGAAACGAGGGAAAAAGGGAATTTTGAATTCCCAGGCAACCCAGGTATAAGATTTGTGATTTGATAAGACATGTGTAAGGAAATAATATGTTACAGATTAGTTAGTTGAGAACGATTTAATAGTCATATAAAATTATTTTTATAACAATATTGGCCAACAAAATGAATGTTTATATTATTAGTACCTGGTGACCGAGCATTGTTCGGTGAAATATATAGGACTAGACCTAAACGTGTATTTAAAAATAACCCAATCTTTAAATAATTATTTAATATATAAATATTTAAATAATCCATCAAGAAATCATCGCATTAGTAGTTCTCCGCGCTGACAATCCAGACACAGCGGCCGCTTGGGCCAGTGAGTTTAGGCAATTTTATTTAACTGGTCTTGGTCTATTCATATTTAGTTTTATGTCAAAAATTAAAGATTTTTGATAGTATATATTACTTTGCTTTTATTTCATTCAGTTATTCCAACACCATTTAGTTCCGCCAAATCGTACTAGGCTTACTGATTTGCTCAGTACTGTATTAGCATTTTTCATTTATTACACACACATATTTTAGATTGGCCATGTTCTGAAGTCGAATAGCATTACGGCTTCATGTGAAAGTTTAGATATTCTGGATCGCGGCATAGTTAATAACAATACCGATACGATAAGACATATTAATAACATTGCCACAACACAAATAAATCTGAGTGGATTGATTCACAGTTTTCTAATCCAACACAAACCCAAACCAAACCTAACTGTAATACTGCTTTTATAGGAAAAATTAAATTTTCTGAATCGCAGAATTTTTTATGTAATAATACTCGCGTAATCTAACATCAAAAATGGAGTAAAAAATCAATGATCAATAAAATCTGTCCATTCTAGAGTTAAAAAAGGTGTAGCTAACACGACTTGTTTCTATATCTAGACATAGACAGCTGAATATTATAATAAACATAATATGTATGAACATAGTAACTATTTTTTGTCCAGCCAACATATAAACACGTAACATTTAATCAGATAGAAAATAAAAAATATAACAACATAATCCCCTAAATCGTAAACTACTGCATTAACGTGGCGAATAAAGCTGTTGCAATGCTTGTATGCAATGATTTTGTACATTGCATATTTACTTCTTAATTTTACATTAATGAAGTATTCAGATGACATTAGATAGTAAAGCATATTGCTAATAGAAAGTAAACCAACAGCTGTAGCTTAAGAAATCAAATGTTTTGATTGTACAAAATTTTTAAACAAACTTATTCTCCATAAGATTATTTTTAGAAGGTTAAAACGCAATAAAATGAAAACTTGTGGGGTATAAATTGAATAATGAATAAGATAAATACTAGTTTGACAACGCATAAAGGACATACATTCTTTTTTATACATAGAGATTTTAAGTACACCATGAAATTGACACATTGAACATAAACGAAATGGCAGAAATTTGTAAGTGCATCTGAGTTAATATTCACATGAATGTTCAGTTTTATTGAAGGACTTTGACATTATTTATTTTATTTTTCACGGTGACACCATTTTTTACATTTGTTTAACAACATGGGAAGAGTACCATACATGCATTATCCAATAGTCACAAAACTCTGATATACTGTATTAGATATGAGATTGAAATGAACTGAAATATAATCACACAAACAATAGTAAATGACGATAAATATCATTATTGGTAACAAAATGAGTATATTATAACAAATGTTTATTTAGACTAAGCTAAAGGACTTGCTAAAAGGAACAAGCTGAGATAATTTTTGGTTAATCAACCATTTAGTGATTTTCTTTCCAACACGGTATAAAAGACCACCATCAATATAAGAGCAACCGGATAATTACAATAAATAAGTAACAGTATAATAGAAAAATACGATACAATATATGGCGAATCCACATTAATTTGGCAAAGGAGTGTATGATTCTTGAGCGTGAATTTATAAATGTCTGTGGAAAGAGGTTGTACACAATTTGTTTGAAATCATTATTGAAACCTAATCTTTAAGCGGACAAAAGGGTGAGGAATAACCAATAACTGAACTGTGCCTTTTTTGTTTTGAACATACATAAAACGAAATTCAAGAGTAATGCATACTGCAAATGCAAGGAGGTATGCATACTGCTACTCAAATAAGGCAATTTATTCTTTGGTTTCACCCAATGCCGGGTTTACACTACATAGCTGGAGAGCTGTATAGCTCAGTTATATGGCAGAGCTGTATAAAATATGAGCTATATGTAGCAACGTCAGCTACATATAACACTGCTAGATGGAGCTCTGACATAAGTAAATATTTAGCAGATCTATACGTAGCAGAGGTAGATATTGCTGAGATTCCCTTTGATGTTTACCGAAAATTTAGGATAGCCCGATTTCTGCTATATAGCAGAGAAAATAGGCTTAAATTTGCTATATAACCGGGCTATATAGCAGATCCAGTGTCACTTTTAGCGGGGAAAAAGCTATTACCGTAGGTTTCGTGGCAAGACTTAAGCTAAGCCCGGGACCACGTTATTTTTTTATATTTAGGTGCCCAAATGCCAAAAACAATAGTCGTTAATAAATAAACATGTGTGTGTGTGTGTGTGTCTGTAATCACGCCACCCCCTAAGAATGGTCCAATTAAACTTCGTAGAGACGTGTGTATTCCTACATTTACGACGAGTTCGTAATCCAGACATATTGGTCAATGGGAACGGGTAGTATGGGGGGGTTTTGTACTCCAGAAATGGGAATTTTTGTGTTTTCCCGTGTTATCTTTAAATTTTTTTATACTTCATCGTTCATTATTAGAATCAGCTGAAAAAACTCACACTTTAGTTACTTAAAGATTTGCTCTATTTTCAACAGTTACACAGATATTGAAAAATCTATTCACAGTACATTGTATTTACGGGCTTCAATGCTAATCTTATGGAGGATAAGGAAAAAATAATCTTTCCCATACTAAACAATAGTTTTGGATGAAACTGTATTTAGCTTCATGTGGTTGAGATACATACGTTTATGCTAAAAAATCATAGTTTATGTGTTCCTCACAGCTGCAGACCTGCATACTCTTTCCCATGTTAATCTTATGGAGAATAGGCAAACTCATTTATTTATGGCCCGATAGTTTATGGTAAAATTGTCTTACTTTCAGTGTTTCTCAAAGCAGCAAACATGCATAATCTTTCCCATGTTATTGGTGCGGAGAAGAGGGAAATACTTTAATTTATCGACAGGTATTGATTGATCAATTTTGTCACATACTTGTACTATTATTTCCATATTATTTATGTGGAAATTCGCTGAGTACGCAGTTCTGTTGCGACGGGGGTATTTGAACTTGTAGCAGAGCTAAATATAGCACAAGTATATGGTAAATGGTAAGATAAACTTAAGTTAGGAAAAACTGCTCCGTAAAATAGGCTTCTATTATTCACCACGTGCTTTTATTACAAGACTGTTCATTGATCAGTAAAATCAGCTGAATAAATAAATCAGCTGATCGCCCATTGTTGCACTGAGCCTTGCGATGTCACAGCCTCTCGTTTGCAGCCTTTTTTACCTACATCTACATTCAAACATATCTCAGATGTTTATCATCCGAATTTTTTTCATTCAATTTGTAATAAAATGTTCTAACAATTATTTTTAATTGCTTGTATTTTTCATAGTTTTCAAAGTATTTTAGTTTTACAATTTTAAATGGCCGCTATTTTGGATTTTGAGCTTGGATAATGCTAGTTATTTTTTAAAATAATAGTTTCAAGACAAAAATCATTCAAGTCCGCGAGCTGTTGAAAATGTTTGTAGGACACATTTGATGAACTAAATGTGGAAAGTTTGTCCGTTGTTGTTTGACGAACTTCTCCGACTGGCGCAGCCGTGGCAAAACGTTTAATTCTTGAAATATAAACATGATTTAGTATAATTTGAGACGAAATGAATGGTTGCCAACGATAAATTGTATTTGTCGCTCCAAACTGTAGAAACCGATATTTCCGTCGTAAGATATTCTGGTGGTGATTGTGTTGCATAACTTTGTTATAACCTCTATCATCGACTGAAAGCACCTAAAGTATATATTTTTTGAAATGCATAACATGTCATTATTATACCATATCTAATTTATCAATCTATCATGACTGGATCCATCCATATTTTACGAACACTTTTTAATTTTTTTATTCTGAATATTTTACAAAAATCGTTGCATATAAATCTTGCGTGGTAATTACAGTACACTAATGTAAATTATAACTTGCGCTCCAAATGTTAAGTTGTCAGAGAAACGTCACATTAAGTTACTCGTGAGTGGTTTGTTAACACGATGACAGTGGCAGGGTATTATCTCGCAGGGCGGGACCGCGGGGTTATCTGCTGAGATATCAGCTGACCGCCGGCCGCCGACTGCCGACCGCGTACACTGGCTGCTCTTCACACATTCTACACCCGACGAATTGGCAACGCCGCGCACATTCTAATATTTACTGCTCTTTACTTAACGCTATCTCGAGTATCGTAGCCTTGGCATTCGTCTCTTTATTCTTTATCCTATTTTTAAACCATTGAGCTGACAGAAACGAGGTTATTAGTTTATTTATGTAATATATGTTTACATTGTGTTTTAGAATGACAAGCTGATAAACATATTACTGTACGAAACTGTTATTTAAGAGACGGAGTACTTGGCAGTAAACATAATGTTAATGGATTGTGTAGGCTACCTGAAATAATAGTTTTATGTTTTGCAATTTTATAAGGGCATTGACGCGGTTTAATTTTATGAGGGCTAATTAGCTGATTTAAAATGTCGGGGTTTCTTTACAGTACATTAAAAAATATACTAACGATATGTCCGAATTTTGTTGGACGTTAATTAAAGACCCTCTTACCTGTATCTATAATCTATACCTCAATATAAAAATGTCTCAATTAATAAAAGCTGATGTTACATTCCTAATCCATAAAATCACATCCATCATGTTCATGTGAATCTAGGATTTATATATGGTTATTACTGCCCAGTGCCCAGACCATGAATCGCTTAACGTCACCATTGTGGTCGGGCAAATCCTCGGCGTGACTCACACCAGCTGGCTGCTGACTGCTGACGCACTTGCTCCCTCGAGGCCTCGTGTCGCTGCCTTGCCGTCGCCGTCCAGTTTATTCCTTCCCGGCCAATCGCACGTAGACCTACGTGTCTACGTGGATCTTAAGTTTCTCGTAATTAGTGCTTGAAATAGATTTTCAATTTCGGTCTCAGTGTGGTGTTATCGTTATGGATTGTCAACAGGTGAGCATTCGCATTTGTCGATACAGTAGTGATTAAGGGAAACTACATGTTACATAATTAATTATGCACAGGCCTACACGCTCGACATAATTCTCTAGCGTTTCTTGCTTTAATAAACATAGGATATATTTGTTGCAACGATCCGATAGGATAAGTTAAATTCTAGTGCAAAAACAAAATCCATCCTTGGCTTTGTATAGTTTTGTGATGATTCATAATTTGTTCTTGATTTATAATAATTAGTATTTCTACCACGAGAGTACATTCTAAAGATTCCAAGCAACTCAATAAGAAATAGAGAATAAGTCATCTTATTCTCTGTTTATAATCTGTCCATTATGTTTCTTATTCCAAATTTGGCACGACCTCTTGAAACCGTCTAATTATACCTTCACTTCGCGATATCCAGGTTAACCAATGAGACGGTTTATTAACCAATTAATAGCAGGCACACGACCGTGGTGCGCTGGTTCATTAGACAATAATCAATTTGGACACTTTGCAATTTTAAATGAATTAAACCTTTATGCGACTATTTTTCCATAGGAGGTGCACTCCTATATTAAAATACTTCAATGATTGAAACTTGCTTATTGACACACACGCATTCATTCACTCTCTTACATGTACTCAATATTCACAACTTAACCATAATGTAAAAAGTATATAGGCCTATTTTTTGTCTTGTGTATTGCCTTTTAGCGAATTTCCCATAGGGAAGAAGCTATTACCGTAGGTCTCATGGTGAGACTTAAGCCCGGGACCATGTTATTTTTTTTATTAGGTGCCCAGAGTCCAAAAACAATAGTCGTTAAAAAATATATATATATATATATATATATATTGTGTGTGTGTGTGTGTGTGTGTGTGTGTGTGTGTGTGTGTGTGTCTGTGAACACGATAACTCTCGTAAAAATGGTCCATTTAAGACCAAATTTGGTAGAGACGTGTATTCCTACATTTGCCTGGACGAGTTCGTAAACCAGACATATCGGTCAATGGGAACGGGTGGTTTGGGGGGGTTTTGTACCCCAAAATGGGGTTTTTAGCGTTTTTCACATGTAATTTTTAAAAATTTCTAATTTTATATTTCACCATTAGAATCAGCTTAAAAAACTACACAATTAAGTCTATTAAAGTTTTTCTCTATCTCCAACGATTACCGAGATATTAAAAAATCTAAACACAGTACGTTGTATTGTGGGGCTCCAATGTTAACCTTATGGAGGATAGTGAAAAATTACTATTTCCTATATTAATGAATATTTTTGGATAAAGCTTGATATTTAGCTTCATCTGGTTGAGGTCTATCCATTTATGCTTAAAAATTTTAGTTTATGTGTTTATCATGGCAGCAAACCTGCATACTCTTCCCATAATAATCATATAGGGAATAGGCAAACTCCCTTATTTATGGACAGATGTTGATGAAAGTTGGTATAAATGTTGAGATAAAAATTATTTATGGTAGAAATGCCTAATTTCAGTGTTCCTTACAGCAGCAAACCTGCACACTCTTTCCCATGTTAATCTTATGGAGAATAGGCAAATAATTCTCATGTTTATGGACTGATTTTTATAAAACTTGTCGTATATTATTATTATTATTTATAATTGATTTGGAAATTCGCTGAGTACGCAGGTCTGCTGCGACGGGGGTATTTAGTAAACATTACCTACGTAAACAGCAACTGTATCACATTACAGGATTATGAAGATGTATAGGAGATAAAATTTTTAACAGCTTTTACTTTCCCCCTTTATTCATAGTTCATGGAGAAATTAGTGTTTTTGTCATAATTTTCGAATTTGAGTTGGGAGTGGATAC
Organism: Nephotettix cincticeps; assembly: GCA_023375725.1. NCBI lineage: Eukaryota > Metazoa > Arthropoda > Insecta > Hemiptera > Cicadellidae > Nephotettix > Nephotettix cincticeps. Next base: position 49,219,470 of record CM041786.1, on the reverse strand, counting down.
ATGTGATGTTCATTGAAATAAAATAACTATTTGTGTATGAATAGCGCAAAGGATGTCATATCGCACCAGAGGTTCATATGGCACGAAGTTCATATGAAATTCGTGGGTGGCCATGACAGTTTGCGCTCGTATTATACACAAGATTTTTCCTACAATAATAAAGTCATTGAGGTTATGTTTGATTATCCCGCTGGGATAAAAATGTAACCAATTCGACGTTGTGTGTAACCCCGATTCCGAACTCGCGCATGCGCAGTAGCTCTCACTTCTCATACGTTTTGCTGTTCCTGTTCCAGTTATAATGTAATAGTTATTTCTATATAACTTGTTTACTTTTCTGTGGAAACTACTTACAGTGACTGGTAACTGCTAAAACTGCTGTGATTAAGAGCACGGCAATCATACGCTGAGAATAAAATTAAAACTAACTACTTTTATTTTGAAATAGTAGAAGTATATGTAGACTTCCCATGCTAATGTAGTCTGTATTGGTTGGGCTGTTATTTAAGTTCATACTTGATTAATTAAATAAAAATACATATTTAATATATTAAATTATTAATTTTGGTATGATAAGTATTTTCAATTTTATATCTACCATACTAAAAATTATTATTTTTATTTTTTACTACAGTATTTATTCACTTTTTAATTTCTCCCCTTATACATAGTATATGGAGAAAGTATTGATTTCGTCAAAATTTTCGAATTTGAGTTGAGGGTAGATATATCCGTTTTGGGGTCCTCTGAATCCAAAAAAGTGGGTTTTGGCGTGATGTCTGTCCGTCCGTGTGTCTGTCTGTGTGTGTGTGTCTGGATGTGTACAGTGCCACAGCCTACCCCGTTTGTCCGATTTAGATGAAATTTGGCATGTATATATATAGTCACCGTATCTCCAGGCATTTTTTCATTTTTTTGAAATTTTTATTTTTAAGGGTAGTTCACCCCTAAAACCCCTTAAAAAATGTGAAAAATCCAATTTTCTCAAAAACAGCTCTAACGATTTTGATTAAAATTTAATAGTTTATAGTGCACAGACTACTAAATAATTTGACACCACCCGCATGTCTGTAAAAATGACGGTTCAAAAGCTATGGGCTTTTAAATGACAAAAAAATCTAATTTTTAAATTTTCAGCGAAAACAATAAATGTAAAGTATAACTTGACTGGTACCATTGAAACCAGCTTAAAAAACTAAACAAAGTAGTGTTTTGAATTATTTGTCTACGACTAACGGTTCCAGAGAAAAGTTAAATTTACTGTCCACGATAAACGCAGTACGTTGTCTGAAAGCGCCCAATGTTATTCTTATGGAAAAAAACTGGGTATGAAGTGTAAGGTCAAATCACCGAACAAAACCAGCTCAAAAAAGCTTGGTACGACCGGGGGGGGGGGTTCCCCCCATACAATTTGAACAATAAATTATTAAATGATATTTAGAATTACTTTGTAGAACATGATAGTTTTATTACAGATTGTCTTTTTTAAATTTACTTAAGGGAGAAAGTATGTGTCAGTCCACTGGTACCGTTTATTTAACTAGTGGTAAACACAGTACATTGTCCAATAATAGTTTTATGGAGAATACTGTAAGTTAAATCCAATAACTTAGATATTTATGCATATATTTTATAGTTCACACACAAAAAAGTATCGGTACTCATTATTCATAGGATAACCAAACTAAATAATAAATTTCACTTTACACTAAATACTTCCCAGTTTGACGCTGATCTATGGAGAGTAAGACAAAGACTCATGAATAACTGTGCTTCGCCAGCTTCACCAAACCAGTGAGTATAAAGGGTTACCCAATAAAGGGGTTAAATGGTTAACCCTTTATACTCACTAACCAAACTAACTACTAAGTTTCACGAATATAAATAGCTGCTTCGCCAGCTTCAGTTACGAAAAATAGCAGTTCCACAAATGAGAAGTGCAGCTGATACATTGGAACGCTACTGCGCATGCGCGAGCTGTGAATCGGGGGTACACACAACGTCGAGTATGTAACCATAGGTAACTTTAGTAACTTTTAGGTTTCCTGTAACCTTAGTTTCATTGCGCAAAATCGGAAGTTAGTGTCGAAGGGACGGCGACCGTTTACCAGCTGACTGAGCGCTCAGCGCATGCTATTGGTTGATTTGATATGGATTTGGAACATTCCGCGCAAGTGATTGGCCGGTTACTTTGACGCACTAGGGTAGTAACCCTAGTGCGTCAAAGTAACGAGATTGAGAAGTAACGAGTAATGAGATTATAGCCACCCTAGTGCATGGATGTACTACAGTACTTAGGCCGGCTGCACACAGAACCGGGTGAGGCAGGGCGAGACGGAGCGCAACGATACGCCCGACTTGCACTTCCACACACAAAACGAGGCGCGGCACGACAAAGTAAAAAATTTAGCAAAAAATGTTCATAGGCCGGCCGCACACAGAACAGGGCGAGACGGAGCGCAACGAGACGCCTGACTTGCACTTCCACACACAGAACGAGGCGCGGCACGACAAAGTAAAAAATTTAGCATATGTTCCTTATTGTCCCAGTCACCTCGTGATAAAATCAGTGTCAATGGTGGTTAGTGTATCGTGTTGAAAACTTAAAAATTACTAAATTGAAAAAAATATAAATAATTATTATAATAACAATCGTTATTTAGTTTTTCATAATAAATTAATTATTAGTAATGGTCGAATGAATTCATATTGATTTGATACAACAATTAGTAAAATTTTATTTTGAACCAATAAGTTATTAAAAATTTATAACATAAAAAATACAGTAATAAAAACAATAAATATTATTAGGGTGAAAGAGATTTTACAAATATTTACAACCACCTGTCAGACGTGAGATGGTAGAGTTAGCCTGATAGAGTTGGTGAGGGCCAGAGGGAGCCCGGGGAGGGAATGTCACTTGACCACGCATGCGCAGAACGTTTTGCCCGGCAACGACTTTCCCCGGGACACAGATTACCAGTGCCAACAGTGCGAAATGTGCCTGTTATTGTGAGGTTGTAGGAAAAAGGATTTTCGAACTGATATCTGTCTGTTTATAAACCCCGATACCACCCTGATCGGCCGAATTGTATGAAATTAGTTACACTGGTGCACGTTGGCTATATATTCAGAGTATGTTTTTAGTTTTTGATTTTTAAGGGTAATGTGCCCCCTAAAAATGTAAAACTTCTCGAAATCTGCTTTAAAAATTTTGATTCAAATTACATGGTTTATAGGTTTTAAGATCCCAAATAATATGACACTACCCCCGTATACCGGTATAACTAATGGTTCAAAAGCTATCGCCTTTTAAACGTTAAAAAACAATTTTCTGGCAAAAAACAATTTTATAAATTAATTTGACTATCAACATGCAACCTGATATAAAAATACTAAACAAATTAGTATTTTGAATCGTTAGTCTACGATTATTGCCCATGAAAACCATTTTCCATGATGTATGCAGTAAAAATTGGTATACAGTGAATAGTCATCCAACAAAACCCACTTAACATGTTAGGCTATTTGCTTGGGTAATGCTCCAAAAAAGTCTAAAAAATTAATTTAACTAATTTTATTTTTTAGTTTAAGCAATATGATGATCATTTTTGAATCAATAAATTTTAAATGGTAATTTGATAAACTAAAAAATAAAGAAAGAAAAGTATAATTTAAATATTTTATGATTTTAAGCAATTATTATTTGAAGAATATGAATTTTATTTGAGGTTGTTGTTTTTAAATTTAATTAAGTGAGATAGTAAATAAATGTCAGTCAACTGATACCGTTAATTTATAATTCAAATGCGTAAATAATTTGAATTTATAATTCAAATTTGTGATACTAAAAGTTTTCTGGATTTGTTTTAATATACGTACGAAGATTTATCGATTGTCTATCTATTTGCTTTTCAACTTTGTCTTATAAAACTCAGGATCGCTTTGGGAAGTTACGCTAGTTTAAAAATCGCCACACTATTACAAAGTATCACGTGTTCCCATCAACCTGGAACCAGAAGCCGCAATGGGTCTACTAATTAGTCGGGCTTTCCGTGTGCGTCAGACTTTCGATAGTCGAGACGGAGAGCGGTCCCCCCTCCTCCCGCACGGTACACGCTTAGTCATTACAGTTACCAGAAGCCGCAATGAGTCTACTAATTAGTCGGGCTTTCCGTGTGCGTCTGACTTTCGATAGTCGAGACGGAGAGCGGTCCCCCTCCCTCCCGCACGGTACACGCTTAGTCATTACAGTTATCAGAAGCCGCAATGAGTCTACTAATTAGTCGGGCTTTCCGCGTGCGTCTGACTTTCGATAGTCGAGACGGAGAGCGGTTCCCCCTCCCTCCTCCCTCTCGCATAGTCATTACAGTTACAGAACCAGAAGTCGCAATGAGTCTACTAATTAGTCGGGCTTCCCGTGTGCGTCAGACCTTCGATAGTCGAGACGGAGAGCGGTCCCCTCTATCTCCTCCCTCCCGCTTAGTCATTACAGTTACAGAACCAGAAGCCGCAATGAGTCTACTAATTAGTCGGGCTTCCCGTGTGCGTCAGACTTTCGATAGTCGAGACGGAGAGCGGTTCCCCCTCCCTCATCCCTCCCGCATAGTCATTACAGTTACAGAACCAGAAGCCGCAATGAGTCTACTAATTAGTCGGGCTTCCCGTGTGCGTCTGACTTTCGATAGTCGAGACGGAGAGCGGTCCCCCCACCTCCCGCACGGTACACGCTTAGTCATTACAGTTACCAGAAGCCGCAATGAGTCTACTAATTAGTCGGGCTTTCCGTGTGCGTCTGACTTTCGATAGTCGAGACGGAGAGCGGTCCCCCTCCCTCCTCCCTCCCGCACGGTACACGCTTAGTCATTACAGTTATCAGAAGCCGCAATGAGTCTACTAATTAGTCGGGCTTTCCGTGTGCGTCTGACTTTCGATAGTCGAGACGGAGAGCGGTTCCCCCTCCCTCCTCCCTCCCGCTTAGTCATTACAGTTACAAAACCAGAAGCCGCAATGAGTCTACTAATTAGTCGGGCTTCCCGTGTGCGTCAGACTTTCGATAGTCGAGACGGAGAGCGGTTCCCCCTCCCTCCTCCCTCTCGCATAGTCATTACAGTTACAGAACCAGAAGTCGCAATGAGTCTACTAATTAGTCGGGCTTCCCGTGTGCGTCAGACCTTCGATAGTCGAGACGGAGAGCGGTCCCCTCTATCTCCTCCCTCCCGCTTAGTCATTACAGTTACAGAACCAGAAGCCGCAATGAGTCTACTAATTAGTCGGGCTTCCCGTGTGCGTCAGACTTTCGATAGTCGAGACGGAGAGCGGTTCCCCCTCCCTCCTCCCTCCCGCATAGTCATTACAGTTACCAGAAGCCGCAATGAGTCTACTAATTAGTCGGGCTTCCCGTGTGCGTCAGACTTTCGATAGTCGACACAGAGAGCAGTTCCCCCTTCCCCCTCCTTCCCGCATAGTCATTACAGTTACAGAACCAGAAGCCGCAATGAGTCTACTAATTAGTCGGGCTTTCCGAGTGCGTCTGACTTTCGATAGTCGAGACGGAGAGCGGTCCCCCCTCCCTCCTTCCTCCCGCACGGTACACGCTTAGTCATTACAGTTACCAGAAGCCGCAATGAGTCTACTAATTAGTCGGGCTTCCCGTGTGCGTCAGACATTCTATAGTCGAGACGGAGAGCGGTTCCCCCTCCCTCCTCCCTCCCGCTTAGTCATTACAGTTACAGAACCAGAAGCCGCAATGAGTCTACTAATTAGTCGGGCTTCCCGTGTGCGTCAGACTTTCGATAGTCGACACGGAGAGCGGTTCCCCCTCCCTCCTCCCTCCCGCCTAGTTATTACAGTTACAGAACCAGAAGCCGCAATGAGTCTACTAATTAGTCGGGCTTCCCGTGTGCGTCAGACTTTCGATAGTCGAGACGGAGAGCGGTTCCCCCTCCCTCCTCCCTCACGCATAGTCATTACAGTTACAGAACCAGAAGCCGCAATGAGTCTACTAATTAGTCGGGCTTCCCGTGTGCGTCAGACCTTCAATAGTCGAGACGGAGAGCGGTTCCCCCTCCCTCCTCCCTCCCGCATAGTCATTACAGTTACAGAACCAGAAGCCGCAATGAGTCTACTAATTAGTCGGGCTTCCCGTGTGCGTCAGACTTTCGATAGTCGAGACGGAGAGCGGTTGCCCCTCCCTCCTCCCTCCCGCATAGTCATTACAGTTACAGAACCAGAAGCCGCAATGAGTCTACTAATTAGTCGGGCTTCCCGTGTGCGTCAGACTTTCGATAGTCGACACGGAGAGTGGTTCCCCCTCCCTCCTCCATCCCGCATAGTTGAGGTGTAATAAAACTCACAACTAGGTTAAAAGAACGTATTTAATGACATAACCTCATGTGTCTTCTCTAAACAAAACATTTACAAATAACAATGTTAGACGTAGCCTAGCAACGCGTCAGCTGGTCGCCGCACAGCCCCCCGCGGAGACCGGAGGTCCGGGAGGTGAAACTTCACCCGTTTTGCAGCACTGCGTACGTAGGAGGAGGGCGTTGGATCCGTGGCGACGAAAGCAGGCTTCACCCGATCAAGACTGACGCGTCGTTCAGTGCCGTTGATGAGGATCGTAATCGTCTTGTCGTCCCTTGCAATGACAGGGTGGGGGCCGGTGAAGGGTGGCTCTAGGGAACTCCGAACTCTGTCATCCCTAAGGAACACGTGCCCGCAAGATGAAAGCTCTTGGAACACGAATGGGACCTGAGAGCTATGACGCGTAGCTGGAACAGGTCTGAGCTGTGACATCTGTTGACGGAGGCGGACGACGAAATTGTTGATATCGACATGATGTTTCGGGCCGGCTGCAGGGATGAGGAATTCCGATGGCAGGCGTAAGGATTCTCCGTAGACCAGTTCGGCAGGTGAAGCTTTGAGGTCTTCCTTTATGGCACTGCGCAAACCCAGTAAGACTAGTGGTAAGGCATCCAACCATGTCATATGGGTATGACAACGGAGGGCGCTCTTCAGCTGACGGTGAAAGTTTTCGACCATCCCGTTGGCACAGGGGTGGTAGCTGCAGGTACGACATCTTGTAATTCCAAAGGAGTTGCCCAGGGCCCGAAATAGTTGAGACTCAAATTGTCTGCCTTGGTCGGTAGTAATGCAAACAGGAGCGCCAAAGCGAGAAATCCAGCAGCGTACAAGAGCGTCGGCGACCTCTTCGGCGTCTTGGGTGTACAATGGCCAAACTTCAGGCCATCTGGTAAACCTGTCGATGGCTGTGAGACAATATCGGTAACCTTTAGCGTGGCTAAGTGGACCGATTAGATCAATGTGAATGTGTTCGAAACGTGAAGAAGGCGTGACGAAAGTTCCGGTAGGGGTGTGCACATGCCGAGAAATCTTGTTTCGCTGGCAGTCCAAACAGGTTCGTGTCCATGCACGGCAGTCTTGTTGTACTCGTGGCCAAACGTAGCGTTGAGACACGAGCTTAGCAGTAGTGCGTGTTCCGGGGTGACTGAGACTGTGTAAGGCGTCGAACACTTTGCGGCGCATAGTGGCAGGTACGTAAGGACGAGGTCGGCCCGTTCCGGTATCACAATACAGCGATACTTCAGAGCCAGGAACTCTGATTGTCTCAAGGTTTAGAGCTGAGCCACGTTGAAGCAGATCTTGGAGTTCTGCATCATCCTTTTGAGCGTCCGCAAGAGCGATGAAATCGATGGAGTTGGCTGCAGTTACGGAGTCGACGCGACTCATTGCGTCTGCGACAATGTTTTCAGATCCGCTGATGTGACGAATGTCCGTGGTGAACTGAGCGATGAAGGACAGCTGATTCAACTGAACTGGTGGCAGTTTTTCACGGGCTTGCAGAAATGCGAATGTGAGTGGTTTATGGTCGGTGAAAATAGTGCAGTGTTGAGCCTCGAGTATATGTCGGAAATGCTGGACAGCGAGGTAGACGGCGTGCAGTTCTCTGTAGTAGGCTGGCCATTGTAATTCACGAGGATTTAGCTTTCTCGAAAACAGTGCTAGTGGCTGCCAAGCTCCGTCGACAAACTGTTGAAGGCAAGCACCTACTGAATGAGCGCTTGCGTCCGTGAACAAACCGAGAGTTGCAGATGGTTCTGGGTGTGTCAGCATGATGGCGTTGGCAAGGTTGTCCTTGCAGGCCTGGAACGCGAGTTCCAACTCGGGTGTCCAAGGAAAAGGCTGATTTCCTCGCAGACCAGATCGTGCTGTATTGAGGGCTGCTTGATATTCCGCGGCGCGAGGCAAAAACCGGCGATAGAAATTGATCATGCCGAGGAAACGGGCTACACCTTTCACTGTCGCAGGTCTGGCGTAGGAACGGAGGTCTATGATGCGGTCTGGGAGAGGCCGTGTACCCTGAGCAGATATTTCGTAGCCCAGGAAGGAAACTTTATCAGCCCCGAGAGTACTCTTATGTGCGTTTACGAGCAATCCGTTGTCGTCCAGGCGCTTAAGCAGAACGCGGAGATGCTGGCAATGTTCTTCGTGTGTTTTTGAGAATACTAAGATATCGTCAATGTACGCTAAACGAGGCCAGTCAATGTTTGGTCGATAAATCTTTGAAATGTCTGCCCGGCATTCCGAAGTCCAAAAGACATAAAAGGAAATTCAAATAGACCAAATGGTGTTGTTATGGCCGTCTTCTCGATGTCTGCGGGGTTGACCGGAATTTGAGTGTACGCCTTGACGAGGTCAATAGTGGAGAAGACTTTTGAGCCACGGAGATGATGGGCAAAATCATGGATATGTCGCACCGGATACTTGTCAGGGACTGTTCTAGCGTTGAGCGCCCGATAGTCACCACAAGGACGCCAGCTGTCCGGTTTCTTAGGTGCCATGTGAAGGGGTGAGGACCAAGGTCCGTCTGAACGGCGTGCTATTCCTTCCTTTATCATAGTTTCGAATTCTCTCTTAGCAATTTGTAAGCGATCTGGAGCAAGGCGACGTGGGCGACTGGTAACTGGTGGTCCCTGAGTTGTCTTGATGTAATGAAGGGTACCGTGCTTAACCACGTGGCGTATCCCTCTGGGGCGAGTCAGGTTAGGGAATTCGTTCAGGATGCTGCTGAAGGTGGAAGGCACTGCTGGCTGCACGAGTTTTACGCTTGGTTGTTCAGACGTACAATATGTACAGCGTGTGGAAAGGCTAGTTTTGGAATCTATTAGGCGATTGTTGGCACAGTCCACAAGAAGTTTATAGTGTGCTAGAAAGTCTGAGCCAATGATTGGAATAGATACATCCGCAACGATGAAGCGCCAGGTGTGCGTGTATCCAAGTCCGAGGTCCATATTGAAGAGAACGGGGCCATAAGTTTTGATGCATGAGTCGTTCGCAGCTTGTAGGTCATAACAGGCGTCAAGATGGCGACCTGGAAGGAGTTTGCGAGGATAACAGCTTACGTCGGACCCGGAGTCTGCGAGTATCTTTTTACCACTGACCTTGTCGATTGTGAAAACACGGCTATTGAGTGGAGTTTGGCAACCGACCGCCGCTAGTATCGGCTGCCTTTGGAGTTTGACGGGAAGGTGCAAGGGGCCAAGCATTTCTTAGCCTTTCGGCCAAATTTTTGATGGTACCAGCATTTTCTAGTATCAGAACTGGAAGATTCAACGGATGAGTTACTATTGGAACGCGGTCGTGATTTACCATGGGATTGTGGGTACCGAGAGCGGATTTGAAACATGGATTTTAATTCACTAACCTGGTCAGCTAGGGCGTCCACACGTGCCAATATTGTATTATTTGAAGTGACGGCGGCCGATGTCGGAGTTGCGGCGAATCCTGATGATTGGTTGGCAACAGAAATGTTGGAGGTTGATGATAAGGGATTAAAGTGGGCAGGAACTGTGGCTGTCACGTCCATAATTTTGTCGGCGATGGTTGCAAGCTGGTCTGTAGTGACGGCTGGGTCAACTGCTTGAGACTGTATAATCGCCTGAACATGAACGGGTAGACGTTGTGTCCAGAGTATGCGAAGAAATTGGTCGGGCACAATGTTAGATAAGGATCGGAGATATCGGAGGAGCTGCGATGGTGTTCGATCGCCGAGTTCTTCTCCGTGTAGCAATTGTTTCGTCCGGTGGTGCTCGGACACGGCCAGACGATTGACTAGTTCCGTTTTTAGAGCTGTGTACGGCACGTCGGCAGGCGGAGTTCGTATTAAATCCTCGATTTCTTTTGCCACTTGTACATCGAGTTGGCCAATGACGTGAAGGTATCTGGACACCTCGTCGGTAACGTGGTAAAGTTTAAATTGGGCTTCAACTAGTGCAAACCAAAGTTGTGGGTGCTCGCGGGAGAAAGGAGGAAGTTTTACGTGACCGGGTCGATTCTCTTGCTCCATCTGGATGTCGGTCGTTGTTTGCTGATTAATTTGCTGATAATTTGATGTCGATGAAGGTTGTCGGCGTCGGGGCATCACCAAGATGAGGTGTAATAAAACTCACAACTAGGTTAAAAGAACGTATTTAATGACATAACCTCATGTGTCTTCTCTAAACAAAACATTTACAAATAACAATGTTAGACGTAGCCTAGCAACGCGTCAGCTGGTCGCCGCACAGTCATTATAGTTACAGAACCAGAATCCGCAATGAGTCTACTAATTAGTCGGGCTTCCCGTGTGCGTCAGACTTTCGATAGACGACACGGAGAGCGGTTCCCCCTCCCTCCTCCCTCCCGCATAGTCATTACAGTTACAGAACCAGAAGCCGCAATGAGTCTACTAATTAGTCGGGCTTCCCGTGTGCGTCAGACCTTCGATAGTCGAGACGGAGAGCGGTCCCCCCTCCCTCCTCCCTCCCGCATAGTCATTACAGTTACAAAACCAGAAGCCGCAATGAGTCTACTAATTAGTCGGGCTTCCCGTGTGCGTCAGACTTTCGATAGTCGAGACGGAGAGCGGTTCCCCCTCCCTCCTCACTCCTGCACGGTACACGCTTAGTCATTACAGTTACCAGAAACCGCAATGAGTCTACTAATTAGTCGGGCTTCCTGTGTGCGTCAGACTTTCGATAGTCGAGACGGAGAGCGGTTCCCCCTCCCTCCTCCCTCCCGCATAGTCATTACAGTTACCATAAGCCGCAATGAGTCTACTAATTAGTCGGGCTTCCCGTGTGCGTCTGACTTTCTATAGTCGAGACGGAGAGCGGTTCCCCCTCCCTCCCGCATAGTCATTACAGTTACCAGAAGCCGCAATGAGTCTACTAATTAGTCGGCCTTCCCGTGTGCGCGTGACTTTCGATAGTCGAGACGGAGACTGGTCCCCCCTTCCTCCTCCCTCCCGCACGGTACACGCTTAGTCATTACAGTTACCAGAAGCCGCAATGAGTCTACTAATTAGTCGGGCTTCCCGTTCGCGTCAGACATTCGATAGTCGAGACGGAGACTGGTCCCCCCTTCCTCATCCCTCCCGCACGGTACACGCTTAGTCATTACAGTTATCAGAAGCCGCAATGAGTCTACTAATTTGTCGGGCTTCCCGTTTGCGTCTGACTTTCGATAGTTGAGACGGAGAGCGGTTCCCCCTCCCTCCCGCATAGTCATTACAGTTACCAGAAGCCGCAATGAGTCTACTAATTAGTCGGGCTTCCCGTGTGCGTCAGACTTTCGATAGTCGTGACGGAGAGCGGTTTTCCCTCTGCCCTCCCTCCCGCTTAGTCATTACAGTTACCAGAAACGGCAATGAGTCTACTAATTAATCGGGCTTCCCGTGTGCGTCAGACTTTCGATAGTCGAGACGGAGAGCGGTCCCCCCTCCCTCCTCCCTCCCGCTTAGTCATTACAGTTACAGAACCAGAAGCCGCAATGAGTCTACTAATTAATCGGGCTTCCCGTGTGCGTCAGACTTTCGATAGTCGAGACGGAGAGCGGTTTCCCCTCCCTCCTCCCTCCCGCTTAGTCATTACAGTTACTGATCCAGAAGCCGCAATGAGTCTACTAATTAGTCGGGCTTCCTGTGTGCGTCAGACTTTCGATAGTCGAGACGGAGAGCGGTTCCCCCTCCCTCCTCCCTCCCGCATAGTCATTACAGTTACCAGAAGCCGCAATGAGTCTACTAATTAGTCGGGCTACCCGTGTGCGTCTGACTTTCGATAGTCGAGACGGAGAGCGGTTCCCCCTCCCTCCTCCCTCCCGCTTAGTCATTACAGTTACAAAACCAGAAGCCGCAATGAGTCTACTAATTAGTCGGGCTTCCCGTGTGCGTCAGACTTTCGATAGTCGAGACGGAGAGCGGTTCCCCCTCCCTCCTCCCTCCAGCAAGGTACACGCTTAGTCATTACAGTTACCAGAATCGAGTCGAAAGCGTCGTCTTGTTTGTGCATCACATGCCGTGGTGAAATACTTTGATATTAACCGTCAGAATGTTCAAATTGGAGTTGAGAGTGGATATATCCCGTTTAAAGCTCCCTGAATAAAAAAGTGGTTTTCACACTGATGTATGTCTGTGACAAACCCCGAGGCCACACTGATCATTCAAGTTTTATGAAAGTAGTACTCGGGTGCACTTGAGTTACATTTACAAATATGATTTTATGCATTTTTGATTTTAAAGCTACTTAAAAACCCTTCAAAAATAAAATTTCATGCTTTATAGTTATTAAAATCCCAAATAATATGACACAAGCCGCATGTCTGAAAAACTAATGGTTCAAAAGTTATGAGCTTTTAAGTAGTATTTTTTTAAATTGGTCATAAACTAATGATTGATAAAGCCAACGGTTCCAGAGAAAGTTAAATTTACTTCTGCAACGCAGTAACGTTGTCTGATAGCACCCAATTTTATATTTTATTCTTATGAAGGCTATTATAAATCAATCCAGTGTACGGTCACATGGCCACCAAATCTCTCTCAAAAGGTTAGTATACGCGCACACGGGTGATTTTTCAATTGAGAAATGGATTTAGTCGACTGTTGTGTTGTGGCTTCTGAACTGTGAAATTTAAAATACAATGGACTTTATCGAATAAACTTGTGTTCGTGCTTTACTATTTCGAGCAAGGAAGAAAATAAGACCACGAAGGTATTGGGTCCATCCTATTGTAAGTCAAAGAATTTTATAGTTATATATTTTTTTTAAATTTTTACCATACAACCGTGGTCTTTTTGCATGTATGTATTTATTCACCGTAGCTTCATGCGTTTTTTTTTCTTTTTTCGAATTTTTGTTTTTTAAGGGTAGTTCACCCCTAAAAACCCTTAAAAACGAAAAATCCAAATTTCTCAAAAACGGCTGAAACGATTTTGATTAAAATTCGTTAGTTTATGGTGCACATAGTACTAAATAATTTGAGACCACCCGCATGTCAGTAAAAATGACGGTTCAAAAATTATGGGCTTTTAAATGTAAAAAAAATAAAAATTTTAAATTTACAGTGAACACAATAAAAGTAAAGTATAACTTGACTGGCACCATTGAAACCAGCTTAAAAACAAAAAAAATAGTATTTTGAATTATTTGATTACGACTAACGGTTCTAGAGAAAAGTTAAATTTACTGTCCATGATAAAGGCAATACGTTGTCTGAAAGCGCCCAATGTTATTCTTATGGAGAATATTAAAAAATCAATTTCTTCCTTATTTTCCAACCTTTTTCCATGAAACTTGGTATGAAGCGTGAGTTCAAATCACCCAACAAAACCAACTCAAAAAAGCTTGGTATTACGGTATTACCGGGTGGGGGGGGGATTCCCCCATACAACTCGAACAATTAATTTATCCTTGTCTCTCTTGTTTTATTTTCAGAAATGGGATGATTATTTTTTAAACGATAAATTATCAAACGATGTTTAGATAAACTTTGATGAACATGATAGTTTTATTACAGATTGTCGTTTTTAAATTTACTTTAGGGAGAAAGTATGTGTCAGTCCACCGATACAGTTTTTTCCTATATTTCCTATTTAATCCTTAGATAACGTTAATTTTTTTTAAACCATTTTTTATGCACATTTCGATTCCTTTTACGTATTTATAGTACTTAGATAGCTAATATTTTACATGCACATTCCTTTTATAACCATAAGATAGATTTCCTTTTTTTACAAGAGGAATATTTGAATATTTTACGGTTTAGTCTTGGTTTTTCAAGTGGTTGATGCTGTTTATAGTTGACATTGTTGTTTTCTATTACAAATAACCTTTTAAGTGAAAATATTAAGTGTTTGTACATTGGGATTATGTACATAGGATTATGAAGAAGGTCCAAGCTCGAGCTGTCGAGCTGCAGAACAAAAGCCGGCTTTAAAATAGTTTGACGTTCTTGCTATCAATACATTAGTGGATTTCCCGGAAATATATTTTCAAGGCTAATCTGCATTTTAAACAACCATTAAGAAAATCCTCAGGATTCAAAACATCCCTCAACAAATTTGTCTCCTAGTAGTCTTGTGATTTTGGCAACCAACACTCAGTAGTCATCATAGTACAACATGTTAATGTCTTTGTAAAAATAATGAAAAGTTGATTCAGTTCTCGTTAGTTGGTTCTTGTCCTTCTTATCCAATTCCGGTGAAGACGGTCGATGCAATTTCACAAGTTTTTATCAAACATTGAACATAAATAAATATTGCCATTCTATGAAACGTCAGGTTTATAGTTGTACTAGTGTTTCGTAGTACCGTTTTGAGTTCAAGCTGTCATTAATGAGGATTATTTAAATATTTTAATGCTATTACATATTACCTGGCCATATTTAATTTGTCATTCCGGTCTTTTGTTGAAGTATATTTTTATTAATAAATGCCCATTAAAGTCACTATTAGACCTATGCATTGTGTAGAATATTCGCTTTGGACACGGGCCTAGACGGAAATGAGGAACAGCAAAATAGTTTTTCACTCTAAAAGAGAGCAGTGTATTAGCTTAATCTATTTATAATGTGTTTGGTTCGGACAGTGAACCCAATACTGTTACGTAACCATTGCACCTTCACGGTTTGTCAAAGGATGAACGTAAACCGCAGTCAGTTGGGCATTTGTAGCAACAATCATTTTAAACTGTTTGAGTTTATTGTATAGTTATTCCTAATGTACCAGGTGTCCTGCCTAAAGTTTTCCAACAGTTTTAGCGAATTTCCCATAGGGAAGAAGCTATTACCGTAGGTCTCATGGCGAGACTTAAGCCCGGGACCATGTTAATTTTTAGCGAATTTCCCATAGGGAAGAAGCTATTACCGTAGGTCTCATGGCAAGAGTTAAGCCCGAGACCATGTTATTTTTTCTTCTTTAGGTGCCCAGAGACCAAAAACAATAGTCGTTAAAATTTTTATATATATATATATATATATATATGTATATATATATAAAAATTTGGTCAACCAAAATGGTCCGATCAAGACCAAATTTGGTAGAGACGTGTATTCCTACAAATGCTCGGACGAGTTCGTTAACCAGACATATCGGTCAATGGGAACAGGTAGTTTGGGGGGGTTTTGTACCCCAAAATGGGGTTTTTTGCGTTTTTCACATGTAATTTTTAAAAATTTCTAATTTTATATTTCACCATTGGAATCAGCTTAAAAAACTACACAATTAAGTTCCTTAAAGTTTTTCTCTATCTTAAACGGTTACCGAGATATAAAAAAATCTAAACACAGTACGTTGTATTTTGAGGCTCCAATGTTAATCTTATGGAGGATTAGGAAAAATTAATTTTTCACTTATTATCTAATATTTTTTGATGAAACTTGATATTTAGCTTCATGTGGTTGAGATCCATACATTTGTTCTAAAAAATCATAGTTTATGTGTTTATCATGGCAGCAAACCTGCATACTCTTTTCCCATGTTAATCATATGGAGATTAGGCAAACTCCATTATTTATGGACAGATGTTGATAAAAGTTGGTATAAATGTTAAAAATAAAATTTTTGATGGTATACTTTCAGTGTTCCTCACAGCAGCAAACCTACTCACTCTTTCCCATTTTAATCTTATGGAGAATAGGCAAATAATTCCCATGTTTATCGACAGATTTTTACGAAACTTGTCATATATTATTATTATTATATTATTGATTTGGAAATTCGCTGAGTACGCAGGTCTGCTGCGACGGGGGTATATATGTATATATATATATATATGTGTCTGTGAACACGATAACTCTCGTAAAAATGGTCTAATCAAGACCAAATTTGGTAGAGACGTGTATTCCTACAAGTGCTCGGACGAGTTCGTAAACCAGACATATCGGTCAATGGGAACAGGTAGTTTGGGGGGGTTTTGTACCCCAAAAAGGGGTTTTTTGCGTTTTTCACATGTAATTTTTTTAAATTTATAATTTTATATTTCACCATTAGAATCAGCTTAAAATACTACACAATTAAGTTCCTTAAAGTTTTTCTCTATCTCCAACGGTTACCGAGATATAAAGAAATCTAAACACAGTACGTTGTATTTTTGAGGCTCCAATGTTAATCTTATGGAGGATTAAAAAAAATTAATTTTTCACTTATTATCTAATATTTTTGGATGAAACTTGATATTTAGCTTCATGTGGTTGAGATCCATACATTTGTGCTAAAAAATTATAGTTTATGTGTTTGTCATGGCAGCAAACCTGCATACTCTTTTCCCATGTTAATCATATGGAGATTAGGCACACTCCTATATTTATGGACAGATGTTGATGAAAGTTGGTATAAATGTTAAAAATAAAATTTTCGATGGTATAAATGGCTACTTTCAGTGTTCCTCACAGCAGCAAACCTACTCACTCTTTCCCATTTTAATCTTATGGAGAATAGGCAAAAATTCTCATGTTTATCTACAGAATTTGACCAAATTGTCATATATTATTATTATTAATATATTATTGATTTGGAAATTCGCTGAGTACGCAGGTCTGCTGCGACGGGGGTATTCTTCTTCAGGTGCCTAGAGTCCAAAAACAATAGTCGTTTATATATATATATATATATATGTGTCTGTGAACACGATGACTCTCGTAAAAATGGTCCGATCGAAACCAAATTTGGTAGGGACGTGTATTCTTACAAATGCTCGGACGAGTTCGTAAATCAGACATATCGGTCAATGGGAACGGGTAGTTTGGGTGGGTTTGTATCCCAAAATGGGGTTTTTTGCGTTTTTCACATGTAATTGTTAAAAATTTATAATTTTATAATTCAAGTTTTTCTCTATCTCCAACCGTTACCGAGATATTAAAAAATCTAAACACAGTATGTTGTGTTGTGGGGCTCCAATGTTAATCTTATGGAGGCTAGGGAAAAAGAAATATTTCCTATATTAATCAATATTTTTGGATAAAACTTGATATTTAGCTTCATGTGGTTGAGATCTACCCATTTATGCTTAAAAAGTTTAGTTTATGTGTTTATCATGGCAGCAAACCTGCATACTCTTTTCCCATAATAATCATATAGGGAATAGGCAAACTCCTTTATTTATGGACATATAATGATGAAAGTTGATATAAATGCTCAAAAAAATTATTGTTTACGTAGAAACACCTACTTTCAGCGTTCCTCACAGCAGCAAACCTGCATACTCTTTCCCATGTTAATCTATGGAGAGTAGGCAAATAATACTCATATTTATTGACAGATAATGATCAAACTAGTCATATATTATTATTATTATTATTTATAATTGATTTGGAAATTCTAGAGTACGCAGGTCTGCTGCGACGGGGGTATTTTTATTTTATTTCTGACAGCAAACTTCTCAAGTGAGACCCCATTTATATTTTCATGCTGTTTATAGGTAAAAATTGAAATTTTTGAAATATACCACCATTTTTCCAATATGGTGGACAACTTTGTTTTTCTTATGG
The DNA here is from genome assembly GCA_023375725.1 of Nephotettix cincticeps. NCBI lineage: Eukaryota > Metazoa > Arthropoda > Insecta > Hemiptera > Cicadellidae > Nephotettix > Nephotettix cincticeps. Next base: position 49,201,647 of record CM041786.1, on the reverse strand, counting down.
AACAGCGTGTATGTAATGAAGTGAAATTTCAGAATGCTCAAGAGCTTGATGTTTTTTCATCAGACTCTATTTATTTTTACTATTTATTTTTTTTATAAATAGTACCACCACAAGAAGTTTACTGTCAGATATAAAATAAAAAAATAGTAGCTAGCTACTACTACCTTTTATATGAAATATAAAAGATGAAATAAAAGATAAATATAAAAGATTCCAGATATAAAATAAAAAGGTAGTAGCTACTATCTTTTTTTATTTTATATTTTGGAAAACTGGACATCTGGCATATATTTTTACCGGAGGAGTTATCCTCGGCAGGCGCACGTGAGCGCCCGCCCCGCAAGGCCACTCTGCCCAGACCGGTCCATGCTTCTGTGATGAAATATTTGATTTATGGACTCCAGCAGAGTCTGGTTCCGGATAGGTTGCGCCAGTTTTTCGAATTCCTCATAGTTGGCGAGATCCGAGTTCTTGTCAGCATAAATGACGCTTCGCCCTTTTAATTGAAAGCCATATTTATATAAAGCCATATTCACTATTTAGCAGTGTTGTTACGTGTCTCGGGTTGGTTAGCTGTGGCTTATTGCGCCTCCAACACATTTGACTATATTTTTGGATTATAAATTTTAACCACTTTATGTGCAATAAATTAAATTATTCTGATAGTAAATCAAGAAATTACGTAATTGGCGCAATTGAGAATCTTGTATTGAACAACAACAGAACATTTCTTACATTTCTTAGAACTATGATATTTTTGGTTATTTTTACGTTCTCTACATTCTCGGAGAAAATCCGAACTGGGGCTTATCTAAATGCCAATAGGTCTCTATAATACTAAATAAACCTTTTGTGACGCCCTGTGGGAAATAGGTTAGACTATGGATATGGCTAAAGCTCCAGAGCTTGGACAAATTAAATTATATTAAAAATTAAACAGCTTAGCAATATCCATGCCAACAGATTAAATAAACCTTGCTAGGCAAAACAAATTAAATAAACCGTTGCTAGGCAACACTACTTCCGCTGCACTTTTTGCATTTTACAAATTTGCTAACACCCCCAGAGCTTAAATATATCCATGTCAAAACGAGAGAACCCACTCTCATGAAATTTATTTTCATCAGTTTAGCTATGCCTTTCCCTTTAGAGAAGGGTTTTGTTTATTAAAACTCACCTACGCACCATGAAAAACATACTGGGGTCTGAAAACCCCAGTTAGAGTTATATTAGACATGATACAAGTTTTTCAGAATATGTGATCTATAAAACTAATTTAATAGAGATTAATAATAAACATTCAGTTGTAAAATAAAAACCAATATTATGAAGATATCATGACACATTACATTCACGCTTAATCAATCGGAATTCTTGTACTCCTGTTACATTAAACAAAACACAACTCTCTCACGCTACAGAAGTCAAGTATTTAGATATACAGCAAACTGACGTGTAAAACACATATTGGACAAAGAGACAAATTTAAAAACAATAAAACTAAATTGGCTTCTTGAACGGAAGTGGAAACTTACCATGAACAACAAGTTATTGATATATAAATCTGTTTTGAAACCTATTTGGATATATGGTGTGCAGCTGTGGAGTCTGCATGTAAATTACACATAAACATTATCCGAAGATAACAATCTAAAACAAAGACCTTCAAATCCCAACTATTGGAAAAGAGATAGTCAAATTTACTCCGAAGTACATTGGAAAGAAAATCATCAAAATGATCTTTCTGTTAACTTACCTGAAAATGCTTATTTCATCTATAGATTGAAAAGACGTTCTATCTTGCCGCTTGGAGTTCTGACATGAAGCTTATTCATTTCAAATTCATGTTCACTACAAATATAGGCCAACGATTTTTACTGCCAGGAGTGGAAGGCACTAGAAAAGAAAATTAATTTTAATGTTTCTTTTGTTCTTTTATAATATTTATTTATTGTTTTGTGTTTTTAACAGATGGTAAATAAAATATACATTAAACAAATTGATAATTGATTTTAACCTTATTTCGAAATTAGACTAAATTAAAATATTAATCTTGAGGCATAACGAACTTCCATGATAAAAATTTTATAATTTAGTCTAGTTTATCCAATTATAAATTAATGCTAAATAACTGACCCGAGAGTTGTATTTTTTGTTTTAAGATTCCAGTTTTATATTATGGCATGACTAAAAGTATCTTGATTCTTAACAATGATTCATTCAACGCTTACAAAGGCCAGACCAACTGCTTATAGAGATATGTACTTTATCTTAATATATAAAATTCAAAGCCCTCACTCACTCACTCGCTCATCACTAATTCTCCCACTTTCCGATTACCTAGGAGGCTGAAATTCTGTATACTGGTTCTTTAGGCCTAGAATAGGAAAGTCTGATAGTTTTTGTGACGATTTTCCCATAAACCTCTACCCTATACTCCTTCAAAGTTCCCATGTTAATCTTATGGGTAAATAATTTTGTTTTGGATTCCAACATATGTAGGCTATCTTACCTTTCAAGATATAAACAGCAGCTGTTTTGATTTGAACCATTGAGCAAGACAAAGAAGCAAGCATAAAATAGTAAGCACTCAATGGTATCTAATTACTGTATAAATATAATATTTCTCAGAACGAATTTTTGTGATTATGTTTTATGATTAAAAATCAAATGTTTATTATTATCGGTACGAAGTTCGCCGGGTCAGCTAGTAGTACATAAGTATAAGTAAGTAAGCGGGTAAGTAGTCAGTCCTTAGTCAGTCACAAGATTACCAGATCCTGCCACAATAATCTTACACTCACTTATCCTTCATACTTGGCTTAAAATACCTACCTTGTGGTATGGTCGCCATTTCAATAATCTAATCTAATCTAATGATGGGAGTGGGAAGCGAAAAAACTCAGGTGACTAAGAATTTTGAAGAAGATTAGCCTAGCCTCGAGCATAACCAGTATCAAACAGATCTGATAGTAATATGTATGAATGTATTCGACTTGACCGTTCCCAGCCTGACGTCACGTTAGGGATAATACTCTTACCATCGTGTGGAATCAAAAGAGGTACGTTTCATGAAATATCAGAACATAGAACTCACGTAGTAAGCCACTTTCGCCTACCATGCTATTAAACAGCATAAACTAAATGTAACGTTATTGAAAAATATTACATGTAATTACTATACGCTAAAGTAATATAGGCCAAGAAGAGATGTCAGTCTTTATTAAAAATCGAATCGAGTCTGAGAAAATTATTTTTACATGATGCACAAGCTGTCTACCTAATGAACGCTTTTAGATTGAAGAAGGCAAATGAATTTATTTGTTGTTAATAAAATTAATTAAGCGAGGCACGGTTTGTGTCAGAGCCAAAGCTGATGTCAACCTGAATTTACATTTGTGTGTCAATACCGCTGTTTAAGTTGTAAAAATAGCAATTATTTACATTGAATACGCTATATTGATGCTTGTTTATCTAACACGAAACATTAAATGTAAATGTCAATCATTGTTTGTGGACTCTTATTAAATCAGTTTACTAAATTTACTTTTAAATTTTAGAGTAATAGTACGAAAAATAATATTAGAAAAATGCATGCAGGTGTCCGTTGAACAATTAGAAAGTTATTTTTGACGCCTCTGGCTGTGGTTCCCCTTCCCCGTTGCTAAGCTACCCGCCTCGTCTAACTTACGAGTGTGCAGAGTCGTCTATCGTGTTGACCTATCCTCCTCCTGCTGCAGACACTGGCTAATAGAGCATACTAAGTAAAATTATACAATTGGTCTAGATGAATACTCTGACACTTTACCACGTAAGTTTTATCGTTTCAGTTATTTGTTCAAATTGTTTGGAAAACAATAAACACCACACGGATATTTACCTGGGCTGGGAATTCTCCCTATACTTTCTGAATGAATTTTGCATGGTCTGTTGGCTATCACTTTAAATTACGTTAGTTACGACGACAGGGACCGTGGCGTGTCCTGTAATCCAGCTACTTGGAGGTCCCGAATTGTGGATAGTTAAGAGCGATGGTCGTTGGGTGTAATGTTTAATGGTGTAATGTTTTGTAAGTATTTTTTTCGAAGAGTTGTAAACGCCGAGGGCTCAGTAAAAGGTTATTCTTTATTTTATTACTAGCTGACCCGGCGAACTTCGTAACGCCGGACAGTAAATACATGTTAACTTTAAGATTGGCCATGTTCTGAAGCCGAATACTATTACGGCTTCATTGTGAAAGGTTATATATTCTCGGTCGCGGCATTGTGAATAACACGAATAAAACGATAAGACATATTAATAACATTCCTATAAAACAAATAAATCTGAGTGGATTAATTCACAATTTTCAACTCCAATCTAAACCCAAACCATACCTAACTGTAATACGGCTTTTATAGGAAAGATATACAACAGCTGATTATTATAATAAACGTAATACATATTTAAACATTGCAATTATTTTTATCTGGCCAATATATAAACACGTGACTTTTAATCAGACAGAAAATAAAAAATATAAATACATTATTCCCCAAACCCGTAAACTATTAACATGGCGAATAAAGCTGTGCATTTTGTACAGCAAATAATTACTTCATAGTTTTAACATTAATGAATGATTCAGATGGCATTGGATAGTAAAGCATGTTCCTAATGGAATGTAAACCAATCAGCTGTAGCTAAGAAATCAAATGTTTTCATTATAGAAAATTTGGAAACAAACTTACTTTTCATAAGGTTAACATTAGAAATTTAAAACGGCATGAAATGGAGAATTATGGGGTTTTCGTAAATATTTTTTTAATAAAACCTTCCCGGACACATACAGCATAGAGCAACTTCCTAAAATTGCATGGTGATCGGATGAGCAGTTTGGCAACGCATAAAGGACATACATACATACATAAATACATACATACATAAATACATGCATACATACATTCAATTTTATATATAGAGATTATTGTGTAGTTAATATTAAATTAAGTGATTTGTTACAGAGTGGTTAAGTAGTAAACAGTAATTATGAATAAAAATTAAGTCAAGTACATAAGGTATTAAACAACGATGAGCCGAGCCGAGCCAACGCATACTCTGTACCAGATAATGCATTGTGTGGCAGAGGCAGAGGCAGAGGCAGTTGCATGCAGTGCAGGTGCCAGTTGGCCCACGATCAGGTGATCACGTGACGTCATACAGGACCTCGGCTCTCACGTGAGAATCAAAATTAGATTTCATTATTTACATTTTAAGTAGTTTTCTAATATATTACTCGAAGATATAGGTATTCTCGCACCGAAGTAAACTATAGATTAACCTCCAAAATGTTGATACTGTTAAATTCAGTGATTTACTTACCAAAGAGTTAATTATTTTAAAACTAATTTATACTACCACTTTTACTTAAACAAAACTTATACTTAAAAAAGTCATATTCATTGTTTGTGTCCGATGTGAAAGTGAATCTATTCCACAATTTGAATAGCCTATCTGTATCATAAATGAGGGTTTATTTTATAAACTTTAAATGTCAATAAATTTATTCACTAATAATAAGTTATAATACCTTTGTCAAAATTCCTTTCGATTACCCAATATTTAAAATTGACACACCACTTTAACACTGGCATTAATACAAAAATGACATACAGTACATACATATATTTCCATTTGAGCACCACCTATAGTGTAGTAGGTAGACCACGACTCCACATACCACCAGTCTACCAGTCGTGTCGTATTGTAAACTATTATTAGTCTTCATCAATTCTAAGAGGCAAGAATGTTTAAAAAGTAACATTTATTGGTATAGATAATCTAATTTTTTTCATATAAAATTCATAATACTTAGTTTTATATTGTTTTATATTGTTCTCCCGTGTAAATCTCTGTAGACATTTTGTTGTTAATGAACTTATGTTTAGGTGTTAATAAGATGAATAATAAACATAACTGTGGAGCCTAAAAAGGTTTTAGATAACTGTCCATTATTTACGTTCAAAAACTCAGGAGTCGGTCGAGGTGGAGAGTTCAGGGACACCAACAAGAGGTCGTTGACTCACATAAAAACTCAGACTTTCGGTCTATTGCAATTGAATGTGTATGTTTAAGCGTATTGTCTTGTACGAGTATTTATGCAAGTGTATAATAAGTACTAGCGGGCTCTTAACTTTCATATTATTGTTGTTTATTTGGGGCATATTCTTAAAATATTCCTCTGACCTCCGTGTGTCATTCATTTCAAATTCAAATTAATAACATTGGCTATTGGCTGGAATGTTATTTAAAAATAATGTCTAAGGGCCAAGGAAGACTTGGTGATATAAAATTTAAAATACTGTATGTAAATATATAGATTTTTGTCTGTTGTAGATATGGTTACAGGACCATCTATCAAGCTAGACCCGTTTATATTAGAAACTATTTAATTCGAAGGTAGGCAGGTGGCAGTGAGAGCGGTTGGTGGCTGTTGGGTAAGTGACTGATGAGGCGGGTAACTATGCTGCTAGGAGCTGCTGCTGCTGTGAATGTGGTCGCTAGGCAAAGACGAGTCGTCTTACTCGTCTCGCTAGGTCGCACGTGTCACTTTCAGAGCTGATCGAGCTGTGGAGGTAACCGCTACAAGCTATACAGACTTGTCGTCGCCTTGCGCTTGATAAGTCACTAGATCGCGAGACGTGTCGCTGTTGAGGAGACTTTATAGCTGTGGAGGTAGCCGCTACAAGCTATACAGACTTGTCGTCGCCTTGCCCTTGATAAGTCACTAGATCGCGACACGTGTCCCTGTTGAGGAGACTTTATAGCTGTCGACGTAGCCGCTACAAGGTATACAGACTTGTCGTGGCCTTGCCCTTGATAAGTCGTTGCGTCTTTTCTCACTAGATCGCGACACGAGTCGATGTTGAGGAGACTTTATAGCTGTCGACGTAGCCGCTACAAGGTATACAGACTTGTCGTGGCCTTGCGCTTGATAAGTCACTAGATCGCGACACGTGTCGCTGTAGAGGAGACTTTATAGCTGTGGAGGTAGCCGCTACAAGGTATACAGACTTGTCGTCGCCTTGCCCTTGATAAGTCGTTGCGTCTTTTCTCACTAGATCGCGACACGAGTCGATGTTGAGGAGACTTTATAGCTGTCGACGTAGCCGCTACAAGGTATACAGACTTGTCGTCGCCTTGCTCTTGATAAGTCACTAGATCGCGACACGTGTCGCTGTTAAGGAGCCTTTATAGCTGTGGAGGTAGCCGCTATAAGGTATACAGACTTGTCGAGGCCTTGCCCTTGATAAGTAACTAGATCGCGACACGTGTCGCTGTTGAGGAGACTTTATAGCTGTGGAGGTAGCCGCTACAAGCTATACAGACTTTTCGTCGCCTTGCCCTTGATAAGTCGTTGCGTCTTTTCTCACTAGATCGCGACACGAGTCGATGTTGAGGAGACTTTATAGCTGTGGAGGTAGCCGCTACAAGCTATACAGACTTGTCGTGGCCTTGCCCTTGATAAGTCGTTGCGTCTTTTCTCACTAGATCGCGACACGAGTCGATGTTGAGGAGACTTTATAGCTGTGGAGGTAGCCGCTACAAGGTATACAGACTTGTCGTGGCCTTGCCCTTGATAAGTCGTTGCGTCTTTTCTCACTAGATCGCGACACGAGTCGATGTTGAGGAGACTTTATAGCTGTCGACGTAGCCGCTACAAGGTATACAGACTTGTCGTCGCCTTGCCCTTGATAAGTAACTAGATCGCGACACGTGTCGCTGTTGAGGATACTTTATAGCTGTGGAGGTAGCCGCTACAAGCTATACAGACTTTTCGTCGCCTTGCCCTTGATAAGTAACTAGATCGCGACACGTGTCGCTGTAGAGGAGACTTTATAGCTGTGGAGGTAGCCGCTACAAGCTATACAGACTTTTCGTCGCCTTGCCCTTGATAAGTCGTTGCGTCTTTTCTCACTAGATCTCGACACGTGTCGCTGTTGAGGATACTTTATAGCTGTGGAGGTAGCCGCTACAAGGTATACAGACTTGTCGTCGCCTTGCCCTTGATAAGTCGTTGCGTCTTTTCTCACTAGATCTCGACACGTGTCGATGTTAAGAGCATTTATATGTTTGAGGTAACCTCTACAAGCTATACAGACTTGCCTGTCCCTGCCTTTGATAAGTCGTTGCACTTCTTCTCACTTCTTTTGATGAGCCTTACTGCGCTAGTTGTTACAATCGATACATTTTTAATGTGTTTTTACTACAAAGTTTCACGACGTTTCTGGGTCTGGAATCTGACCCCATTCTCAAGCGAACTAATATCTAAAACAAAACACAATTAATACATAATTCGGACTAAGCCTCCGCAACAATTGTTAGCGAACGGTTTGTTTGTTAGTTTTGTGACTGCTTTAAACTTTTTTGTTTTAAGCCTATATACCGGATTATGCATTAAATGTGTTATGTATTAAATGTGTTAAGTAAATGTGTTAGATAATAGTTATCCTGAGGATTGGATTTAATTTCAGATCCCGAAACGTCATGAAACTTTGTTTTACTTAAGATTGTGATGGAAAATGTTCACAATAAAAATATAAATAACATAGTTTAGCATGTATTGAAGTCAATGACAAACTCGTATGTTTGAGTTGCAACTTATGTGCTCAATTTGCAGTGAGACACCGCAAAAACTGGTTCTTAAATATCATTTTAGCGATCATTCACATTGTTAATCGTACACGTATATGAATTACTAAGGTAGAAGAATCTGATTGACGAGCATCAATATGATATCGAGACCCCGGGGTCGCGATCCGCTGCTCTGCTACCTACCTGATGTGTGGCAGTGAACGCACATGAGGTGCCAAAACTCGTGACGGTTGAACATTATTTTCTTTGGTGACGTATGCACCAAAAATACGCCTTCGCCACGCCGCGCCGAGTCGCGCTGCGCCGAGTGACTCATCCAAACAAGCCCTCTGACAAATGTGGTCCGATGATGCGGGATGAATTATTGTTTTAAATGTAAATAACGTTGAAATAAATTTGACGTTTTGGCACAGTCAATTACTTAATGCGTCAAGATTGACGTTTTAAAAATCTGGATTTTACAATAAATCTAGATTGGCCCACCAAATAATACCCGAAAACCTAGTTCCAGATTTTGAGATTCTACCACCTATTTACTTGCAGTGGTCCTATGTGAGGGACGTGAGGAGTTAGAGGGCTCACCAGGTCGTGATACACGGTTTTGTGATGGTTGGAAATTGAGGCTAGTTCAGACATTGAGCACTAAGGCTTTCTCATTGATTGATAGTTGACAAATAAATAAGCAGGTTTTTATCACACACCAGGGTGGGTCGTTGTCTCGATGAATATGAAGATTTTTGGTATTTTATGTGTAAATCTCTCCATACATGGTAATATTTTAGGGAAACCTTGTGTTCTGATATCTCGAATTTCAGGAATGTTAATGCGCTTATGTAGTTTAGTTCGTTTTAGTAGTTGTATATGTCTTTTGAAAATACCTGAAGTGGTCTTTATGTCCACATTGGTCCTTGATATCTGAGAGATTGTGTTTATTAATTGAGAGGCAGTTTTTGGTGCGTGGGTGAGGGGGAGAGTAATGCAATAAGAAAATAGCACGACGCATAACACTACAGCCATTGTCAGGCTATGAAGTGGCAAACCGTCTCAGGATTTTCTGTTGTTAAAGACAATTTACTGGTCGGAGCTTTTTCAGGACGCTAAAATTTATAGCTGTGTTAATAAAAGAAGTGTACGCCTTTCTCTTCAAACCTAACTAATCAATACTACTTGTTTCACTTTCACCCTACGTGATAGCCTCGTATTGTCGGCCCTACTCACGTGGCGAGACGCTCGGTCTAGGCTAATGTCTGATAACCGGAGTCGACGTAAACATCCGTCACCTGTTGACGGCGATGTTACCGTGCTCCTCGTGGCGCACCACGTTCTCGACTTACGAACTCGTCCGAACAAAAATGTAGGAATATACGTCTCTACCAAATACGGTCTTGATCGGACTACTTTTACGAGAGTTATCGTGTTCACAGACATAAATAAATAAATAAATAAATAAATAAATATATATATATATACATATATATTTAACGATTATTGTTTTTGGCGTCTGGGCACCTAAAACAAAAAATAACATGGTCCAGGGCTTAAGTCTTGCCATGAGACCAACGGTAATAGCTTCTTCCCTGTAGGGAAATTCGCTAAACACAACTAATAATTACACTGGGACAAACAAACAAACCAGTAATCTATAATTTATACATTTTTAAAACAATCACAAACATTCGCTAAAAATGATGCACAATGACATTAGCTGTCTACCGGTGAAAATAAAGCAACACAAAATCAGCTGTTAATAAAATATTCACATGATTGATGTATATATATTATGATCAAAATGCATCACGTCTTTTCCTGATAAGCGTAACATATACAAATCTTACAGGCCAGTGGGGCTCCACACAGTACACACAACACAGTACTTCGTATTTTGGGGCTCCAATGTTAATCTTATAGAGGGTAAAGGAAAATTAATATTTCACTTATCAATGCATATTTTTGTACGATATTATTAAGCTATATTAAGCTTCATGTGGTTGAGATTCATAATTTAATCTTAAAAATCATAGTTTGTGTTTATCATGGCAGCTAACCTGCATACCCTTTTCCCAATCATCATATAGAGTTTTCCCGTTAATCATATAGAGAAGAGACAAACTTCGTATAAATGGTCAAAATAAAAATGTTTACGCTAAAACAACTACTTTCTGGGTTCCTCAAAGCAACAAACCTGCATACTCTTTCTCATGTTAGTTTTATGGAGAATAGGCAACCAACTCTCATATTTATCGACAGACAATGATAAAACTTGTCATATATTATTATTATGTTATTGATTTGAAAATTCGAAAATTTGAGTACGCAGGTCTGCTGCGACGGGGGTATTTTTGTGTTGTGTGAGTGGAATTAATGAATGCTAGATTATGCGAGTATATTAATATAATCAATGCCTCGTTTCAGAAATTTTAATCTTTCCAACTAAAGCCATATTGCAGTTAGGTTTGGTTTGGGTTAAGTTGGATTGCATAATTGTGAATCAATCTATTTAGATTTATTTGTTTTGTGGAAATTTTATTAGTATGTGTTATAGTTTCAGTACTGTTATTAACTACTATGCCGCGGACCAGAATAATATTCTGGTCCGGGGCAGCGGTAGTGTCGGGGTGTCTGGTAGCGGTAGTGTCGGGGTGTCGGGTAGCGGTAGTGTCGGGGTGTCGAGTAGCGGTAGTGTCGGGGTGTCAGGTAGCGGTAGTGTCGGAGTGTCGGGTAGCGGTAGTGTCGTGGTGTCGGGTAGCTGTAGTGTCGTGGTTTCGAGTAGCGGTAGTGTAGGGGTGTCGAGTAGCGGTAGTGTCGGGGTGTCGGGTAGCGGTAGTGTCGGGGTGTCGGGTAGCGGTAGTGTCGGGGTGTCGGGTAGCGGTAGTGTCGGGGTGTCGGGTAGCGGTAGTGTCGGAGTGTCGGGTAGCGGTAGTGTAAGGGTGTCGGGTAGCGGTGGTGTCGGGTAGTGTCGGGGTGTCGGGTAGCGGTAGTGTCGGGGTGTCGAGTAGCGGTAGTGTCGGGGTGTCGAGTAGCGGTAGTGTCGGGGTGTCGAGTAGTGGTAGTGTCGGGGTGTCGAGTAGCGGTAGTGTCAGGGTGTCGAGTAGCGGTAGTGTCGGGGTGTCGGGTAGCGGTAGTGTCGGGGTGTCGAGTAGCGGTAGTGTCGGGGTGCCGGGTAGCGGTAGTGTCGGGGTGTCGGGTAGCGGTAGTGTTGGGGTGTCGGGTAGCGGTAGTGTCGGGGTGTCGGGTAGCGGTAGTGTCGGGGTGTCGAGTAGCGGTAGTGTCGGGGTGTCGAGTAGCGGTAGTGTCGGGGTGTCGGGTAGCGGTAGTGTCGGGGTGTCGGGTAGCGGTAGTGTCGGGGGTGTCGGGTAGCGGTAGTGTCGGGGTGTCGGGTAGCGGTAGTGTCGGGGTGTCGGGTAGCGGTAGTGTCGGGGTGTCGAGTAGCGGTAGTGTCGGGGTGTCGAGTAGCGGTAGTGTCGGGGTGTCGGGTAGCGGTAGTGTCGGGGTGTCGGGTAGCGGTAGTGTCGGGGTGTCGAGTAGCGGTAGTGTCGGGGTGTCGGGTTAGCGGTAGTGTCGGGGTGTAGGATAGCGGTAGTGTCGGGGTGTCGGTTAGCGGTAGTGTCGGGGTGTCGGGTAGCGGTAGTGTCGGGGTGTCGGGTAGCGGTAGTGTCGGGGTGTCGGGTAGCGGTAGTGTCGGGGTGTCGAGTAGCGGTAGTGTCAGGGTGTCAGGTAGCGGTAGTGTCGGAGTGTCGGGTAGCGGTAGTGTCGTGGTTTCGAGTAGCGGTAGTGTAGGGGTGTCGAGTAGCGGTAGTGTCGGGGTGTCGGGTAACGGTAGTGTCGGGGTGTCGGGTAGCGGTAGTGTCGGAGTGTCGGGGTGTCGGATAGCGGTAGTGTCGGGGTGTCGGGTAGCGGTAGTGTTGGGGTGTCGGGTAGCGGTAGTGTCGGGGTGTCGGGTAGCGGTAGTGTCGGGGTGTCGAGTAGCGGTAGTGTCGGGGTGTCGAGTAGCGGTAGTGTCGGGGTGTCGGGTAGCGGTAGTGTCGGGGTGTCGGGTAGCGGTAGTGTCGGGGGTGTCGGGTAGCGGTAGTGTCGGGGTGTCGGGTAGCGGTAGTGTCGGGGTGTCGGGTAGCGGTAGTGTCGGGGTGTCGAGTAGCGGTAGTGTCGGGGTGTCGAGTAGCGGTAGTGTCGGGGTGTCGGGTAGCGGTAGTGTCGGGGTGTCGGGTAGCGGTAGTGTCGGGGTGTCGAGTAGCGGTAGTGTCGGGGTGTCGGGTAGCGGTAGTGTCGGGGTGTAGGATAGCGGTAGTGTCGGGGTGTCGGTTAGCGGTAGTGTCGGGGTGTCGGGTAGCGGTAGTGTCGGGGTGTCGGGTAGCGGTAGTGTCGGGGTGTCGGGTAGCGGTAGTGTCGGGGTGTCGAGTAGCGGTAGTGTCAGGGTGTCAGGTAGCGGTAGTGTCGGAGTGTCGGGTAGCGGTAGTGTCGTGGTTTCGAGTAGCGGTAGTGTAGGGGTGTCGAGTAGCGGTAGTGTCGGGGTGTCGGGTAACGGTAGTGTCGGGGTGTCGGGTAGCGGTAGTGTCGGAGTGTCGGGGTGTCGGATAGCGGTGGTGTCGGGTAGTGTCGGGGTGTCGGGTAGCGGTAGTGTCGGGGTGTCGAGTAGCGGTAGTGTCGGGGTGTCGAGTAGCGGTAGTGTCGGGATGTCGAAAAGCGGTAGTGTCGGGGTGTCGAAAAGCGGTAGTGTCGGGGTGTCGGGTAGCGGTAGTGTCGGGGTGTCGGGTAGCGGTAGTGTCGGGGGTGTCGGGTAGCGGTAGTGTCGGGGTGTCAAGTAGCGGTAGTGTCGGGTTGTCGAGTAGCGGTAGTGTCGGGGTGTCGGGTAGCGGTAGTGTCGGGGTGTCGGGTAGCGGTAGTGTCGGGGTGGCGAGTAGCGGTAGTGTCGGGGCGTCGGGTATCGGTAGTGTCGGGGTGTCGGGTAGCGGTAGTGTCGGGGTGTCGGGTAGCGGTAGTGTCGGGGTGTCGGGTAGCGGTAGTGTCGGGGTGACGGTTAGCGGCAGTGTCGGGGTGTCGGTTAGCGGTGGTGTCGGGGTAGCGGTAGTGTCGGGGTGTCGGGTAGCGGTAGTGTCGGGGTGTCGGGTAGCGGTAGTGTCGGGGTGTCGGGTAGCGGTAGTGTCGGGATGTCGGGTAGCGGTAGTGTCGGGGTGACGGTTAGCGGTAGTGTCGGGGTGTCGGGTAGCGGTAGTGTCGGGGTGTCGGGTAGCGGTAGTGTCGGGGTGTCGGGTAGCGGTAGTGTCGGGGTGTCGGGTAGCGGTAGTGTCGGGGAATCGGGTAGCAGTAGTGTTGGGGTGTCGGGTATCGGTAGTGTCGGGGTGTCGGGTAGCGGTAGTGTCGGTGTTTTCCCAGCGGTCCACTGTATTGATTGATGTGTCGCCGTTATTTACGCGACGCCGGTGATGTTTTTCACATCCTCGCCCACTCTCCATCACCCGACAAACATTCGCTAACACCTCGTGCTCCATGCTATAGTCCACCGTCTACCCTCAATGTCAGGTTAGATATCGGGGTTGCTTGAGCTTGAGGCTTAGCTGGAGACCATAGGATCCCTGAAAGTCAAGGGTTTAGCAGGGTGGGACTTACATCACGACTTGGAATAGTCAGCTGACCGATTCCGTCCTCAACAAACCATTCATTTTCTTCTTGTATCCGTATCGGTAATCTCACTTCTATATCCTTATGCGCACTGGAGGCATGGTGATAACGGGTGTGCTTAAATTTCTCCTAGTGGCTAGCAAATAAGCATCAGTTGATGAGCACTTAAAATATTTTTCTGCGTATCGGGATAAGATCCTGGACACCGAAACCTACTATGCTTGGTTAAAGTTAGATATATAGGAAGATTGTGTGATTAGTATCCACTAATATGTAGCTAGAGCTAGTTCCGTCACCGGTATCCATTACAGCGGATCTAGAGGTAGTTATCAAACTGGTACATAGGACCGCATGGCTAGAGGATTCTGATGGATATGCTTTACCACAGCTTTAGAGGAAGTTTTGCTGATTAGTATGCGCTATTACAAAGCAAGAGCTAGTTATCTGGCTTGTGTGCGCTACTGCAGATATCTTTATCAGAGGTCTTCATTAAAATAGTTCATGGAACTACACAGCGAAAGGGTTTCATCACAGCTAGAGGTTGTTCTCTGACTGATAAACGCTACATCAGAGCATCCCCTGACTACTGACTAGAAGATATCTAGTGGGAGATCTAGTAGAGATCTGGCTAGTAGAGCTGTTGGGTAGTCGTCTGACTGGTATATGCTAACAAAATTACTCTAACACCTTCCTAAATTAATTTTAAAGTAAATAAAAATGAGAGGCATTTACTACTGTAGTGACGGTTATTCAGCGAGACTGCACAGCAGCCAACAGCCGAGAGATGTTGACCAAGCTGTCATGGCAGTTTTGCCCACCTCGCTGACTCTTGTCAGGCTTCATCGCCACACAATGATGACCTAAGACACACTCACCCTACACTCTTAATTATTATAATTCAGAGAGGTGATTTTCCGGAAGAGACTTAACCAAGTTGTTGTTACTTTCTTTGCTATGTGAGCCACTCCGGCACGTTTGCACGCCTCTGCGATTCCTCTTAGTGTTTGCCTAGGTGTGGTTGAGAGGTGATTTTCCGGAAGAGACTTAACCAAGTTGTTGTTACTTTCTTTGCTATGTGAGCCACTCCGGCACGTTTGCACGCCTCTGCGATTCCTCTTAGTGTTTGCCTAGGTGTGGTTGAGAGGTGATTTTCCGGAAGAGACTTAACCAAGTTGTTGTTACTTTCTTTGCTATGTGAGCCACTCCGGCACGTTTGCACGCCTCTGCGATTCCTCTTAGTGTTTGCCTAGGTGTGGTTGAGAACAGTTTACTCTTATTGACAATTCAAGGTAAATGATACCTTAATCTGAGCCGCATTTTAAAAATCAATCGTTTGTTTTTGTTTTGTGTATTTCTACGCCGTTCAATAATTTTGAACGTTTTGATGTCGAAAAAACCCAAACCCCATTTTTGTTACTACCTAACAACGACCTGTTCTTAGGAAACATAGTTAACATAGTTAGCCCTATGACGAAATGACAACTGGGTCCATATTTGACCCTTACGAGATTCGATCCGACGACCTTCAGTTTAGAAGGCTATAACCACTCTGCCACCCAGCAAGTGATATTTCCAATTTTAAGTCCTAATTTGTATTCATATGTTTCAGCATTTACATTATTCTATGGAAATCTTTTTAATCTTCTTAACACAAAACATTGTAAATTAGTGCCATTACTAACAGTTCAATATTTTTATGTATGACATGAACGGATTATAATTAATTACAGAAAAATGTAAAAATTAGGAGGGCCTGCTGCCACTAAAAAACAATAAAAACTAGAATTGTTTAACATAAACTACTAGACCTAACTATTGTTTCATCACAGCATTACAAACAATACGAAAGATATATCTGTTTTTTTATTCCATATAAAATAATACAGGGGGAAGAAATCTTAGGTTCTAGATCTAAAATCTAGATTTTTAGCATACATCATCTTTGAACTATATGAAATGATGTGCCAAGTTTTCACAATATTTCAAATAATAAGCTAGACATAATTTTTTTCCTCTTACCCATTAGCTCAACATTGAAGCTCCAAAAGACAACATGCTGTGTTTACTAGTTTCTATATCTCAGTAACAGATTAATTCTAAAAGGGTTGTGAGCCGATTTAAATAGCGCTAATAAAAATTCAAATTTTCTTAAATTACTTATAAAACCTCGAACATATGGAAGTTCGGAATCGCCATTTTGGGATTACAACCCCTCAAAAGACTGATTTGGTTGGATTTTGAACTTGATCGATTGACTTCATATTTACATGTATGTACGAAATTTACAAATTTTTATTTCTATGAGAGTTATTAGCGAATTTCCCATAGGGAAGAAGCTATTACCGTAGGTCTCATGGCAAGAGTTAAGCCCGGGACCATGTTATTTTTTTCTTCTTTAGTTGCCCAGAGACCAAAAACAATAGTCGTTAAAATTTATTTATATATATATATATATATAAAATCTATATATATATATGTGTGTGTGTGTGTGTCTGTGAACACGAAAACTCATAAAAATGGTCCGATCGGGACCAAATTTGGTAGAGACGTGTATTCCTACAATTTGTCGGACGAGTTCGTAATCCAGACATCGGTCACGGGGCGGTCACGGGGAACGGGTAGTTTGGGGGGGTTTGTATTAAAATAAACGGTACCAGTGGACTGACACATACTTTCTCCCTTTATAGTATATATTAAATTTAAAAAAGACAATCTGTAATAAAACTATCATGTTCTACAAAGTAATTCTAAATATCATTTAATAATTTATTGTTCAAATTATATGGGGGGAACCCCCCCCCGATAATACCAAGATTTTTTGAGCTGGTTTTGTTCGGTGATTTGACCTTACACTTCATACCAAGTTTCATGGAAAACGGGTGGAAAATAAGGAAGAAATTGATTTTTTTATATTTTCCATAAGAATAACATTGGGCGCTTTCAGACAACGTACTGCATTTATCTTGGACACTAAATTTAACTTTTCTCTGGAACCGTTAGTCGTAGACAAATAATTCAAAATACTAATTTGTTTAGTTTTTTAAGCTGGTTTCAATGGTACCAGTCAAGTTATACTTTACTTTTATTGTTTTCGCTGAAAATTTAAAAAATTGATTTTTTTGACATTTAAAAGCCCATAACTTTTGAACCGTCATTTTTACAGACATGCGGGTGGTGTCAAATTATTTAGTGTTCTGTGCACTATAAACTATCAAATTTTAATCAAAATCGTTAGAGCCGTTTTTGAGAAAATTGGATTTTTCACGTTTTTTAAGGGTTTTTGAGGGTGGACTACCCTTAAAAATCAAAAATTCAAAAAAATGAAAAAAACGCCTGGAGATACGGTGACTATATATATACATGCCAAATTTCATCCAAATCGGACAAACGGGGTAGGCTGTGGCACTGTACACATCCAGACACACACACACACACACACACACACACACACACACACACACACACACACACACACACACACACACACACACACACACACACACACACACACACACACGGACGGACAGACATCACGCCAAAACCCACTTTTTTGGATTCAGGGGACCCTGAAACGGATATATCCACCCTCAACTCAAATTCGATAATTTTGACGAAAACAATACTTTCTCCATATACTATGTATAAGGGGAGAAAGTAAAATTGTGTTTTTCATATGTAATTTAAAATTTTTATATTTTATCTTTCACAATTAAAATCAGCTTAAAAAACTACACAATTTAGTTCCTTAAAGTTTTTCTCTATCTCCAACGGTTACCGAGATATAAAAAAATCTAAAAACAGTACGTTGTATTTTGAGGCTTCAATGTTAATCTTATGGAAGATAAGGAAAAATTAATATTTCACTTATTAACCAATATTTTTGGATAAAACTTCATATTTAGCTTTATGTGGTTGGGACCCATACGTTTATGCTTAAAAATCATAGTTAATGTGTTTATCATGGCAGCAAACCCGCATACTCCTTTCCCATGTTAATCATATGGAGAATAGGCAAACTCCTTCATTTATGGACAGATGTTAATGAAAGTTGGTTTAAATGTTAAAAATAAAAATTTTTGATGTTATAAATGCCTACTCTCAGTGTTCCTCATAGCAGCAAACCTGGTCACTCTTTCCCATGTTAATCTTTTGGAGAATAGGCAAATGATTTATCAACAGATTTTGACCAAACTTGTCATATATTATTTTCATATTATTGATTTGTAAATTCGCTGAGTACGCAGGTATGATGCGACACGAGAGTTTTTGTAGTAGGTATCCAATTAACCGAGTAAACATCCCATCGCCCCTCGTTCTTGTGTAACCTCAAACCTACTGACAGAAGAACCTACCCAGAGGATTACTGTTTCATATCATTGATTATATGATTATATAATTAATAATAAATCAGTAAAAACAAACGACGAGTTTCTTCATAATCCTGTTTAAAAGTATTATTTGTGTTACTATTTTTTTATATAAAAAACAGCCGAATTGTACAGTGTGGCTGAAAAGTCTGTACCTAATTTTAAAAGATTCTCACTGAAACCCCATACGGTTTTCTATAGGCAAATAATTCTTATGTTTGACCGCTTTTGATCAAAATTGTCATTTATTTTTATTATTATGTTATTCAATGTTATTGATTTGAAATTCGCTGAGTACGCAGGTCTGCTGCGACGGGGGTATTGTGTTAACAATATACATTCTTAAACTAATGGTGTTTTTGGCAACTGGGGTCCTGAAACGAAAAAAAACTTGATTCCTGGTTTAGGTCTAATCATGACAACCATTTCACATAGGAAATTCGCAAATGTTAGTTGTAAACATAAAGATTATATTTTGTGACCTAATCATGGTGTATTGTTTCAGGTGGAATGGTCAAGTTAGCGACCGGTCTTGTGACAGTGGTGCCGAAGATTCATCGCAGAGTAGTCAAAGTAGCCAATAAGAGGCCAGTTGCTATTCACAGAACATCGGGTCAGTGCTTCTCCACTAATTTAAATCTTAATGCATAAGAAAAACGTAATACAGTAGGCATTATGTACTTGCATATCTGTATTTGTAAGTTTTATAAACTGACTGAAAGTGAACACTGATTTTTATGTACAGTAACTGTAGTAGTGATTTGTGGATAGTGTAGTCAAACATAATAAACCCCAAGTCAATAATGTTAGACAATATAGGTACAAAGTCAGCCTGTACGTAACAAGACTACAAGATCACGCCACAATCATATTACACTCAATCCTCATTCATAATTGGCTTAAAATACCTACCTGGGTAGGTCTTAGTTTCAGAAAGAATAAAGGTAGTATTAAGTAATCTGTAAATTACCTAATATTTCCTTTACCAGAACTGTTTCTGGTATTTTTTTAGAAGTATCTAAGACTAATGTTAAATTTCTACCTTTAGGGTTTAAAAATAATCTCTGAGGTTGACATCTTCTTCAGTAATAATACATGTGAAGAAAATTGAAACATTATTATACTCAGTATTTTACCTTTGATTTTGATTCATAAGTGTGTCCCCAAATAGCTCACATTAAAACTTATATGAAAACAGGTTCGCCTCACAAGATCATATTCATATGTAATCTTGTAATTTTTAAAAGTTTATAGATAAGTTTTCGTTATCTTACACTACTTATATTTTCTATATTTGTGGGTTAAAGACCTATTATCGAACCAAGCTTAACAGTCATCTTATGACAAAACTCGTATCAAACACGGAGAGTTCGTATTCATCAATGAAGATAGCTGATAACCAAGACATTGCCGTGAATCCTTGTCAGATAGCCTGGCAATTAAGAATGTTTAGTAATTAAAAACGTCGCCCGAGGGAACCTGACCGTCAACTGTCATTAGTAGCCACATAGTGAGTGGTGCGTGAAAAGCAAATGGTGCACCTCACCATATACTGTACTCCCACTCTAATCGTCGACTGTTATAATGAGTAGCTACATAGCATTGGGAGGGGGGAAACAAATTATGCACCATATGCTGTACTTCCTCTGTGACTGTTGTCTGTTATTGTGAGTAGCTACATAGCATTGCAGGGACAACCAATGTTACACCATATGCTGTACTCACTCTGTGACCGTTGTCTGTTATCGTGAGTAGCTACATAGCATTGCGGGGACAACCAATGTTACACCATATGCTGTACACACTCTGTGACCGTTGTCTGTTATCGTGAGTAGCTACATAGCATTGCGGGGACAACCAATGTTACACCATATGCTGTACGCCCTCTGTGACCGTTGTCTGTTATCGTGAGTAGCTACATAGCATTGCGGGGAAAACCAATGTTGCACCATATGCTGTACTCACTCTGTGACCGTTGTCTGTTATCGTGAGTAGCTACATAGCATTGCGGAGAAAACTAATGTTACACCACATGCTGTACTCCCTCTGTGGCCGTTGTCTTTTATCGTGAGTAGCTACATAGCATTGCGGGGAAAACCAATGTTACACTATACGCTGTTCTCACTCTCTGACCGTTGTCTGTTATCGTGAGTAGCTACATGGCACTGCGGGGAAAACCAATGTTACACCATATGCTGTACGCCCTCTGTGACCGTTGTCTGTTATCGTGAGTGGCTACATAGCATTGCTGGGAAAACCAATTTTACGCTATATGCTGTACGCCCTCTGTGACTGTTGTCTGTTATCGTGAGTAGCTACATAGCATTGCGGGGAAAACCAATGTTACACTATATGCTGTACGCCCTCTGTGGCCGTTGTCTGTTATCGTGAGTAGCTACATAGCATTGCGGGGAAAACCAATGTTACACCATATGCTGTACGCCCTCTGTGGCCGTTGTCTGTTATCGTGAGTAGCTACATAGCATTGCGGGGAAAACCAATGTTACACTATACGCTGTTCTCACTCTCTGACCGTTGTCTGTTATCGTGAGTAGCTACATAGCACTGCGGGGAAAACCAATGTTACACTATATGCTGTACGCCCTCTGTGACCGTCGTCTGTTATCGTGAGTAGCTACATAGCATTGCGGGGAAAACCAATATTACACCATATGCTGTACGCCCTCTGTGGCCGTTGTCTGTTATCGTGAGTAGCTACATAGCATTGCGGGGAAAACCAATTTTACACCATATGCTGTACGCCCTCTGTGATTGGCACTCGTTACTCGACCGTTGTAAGCTTAAAATTATCTCCCAACACCTTTTTACGGATTTTGTGAAATAATGAAAAGTAGACTCTGCGGCTATCTATAAATGTCCAACATTAAATTAAAGTAAATTCACGAAGAATAGAAGAATAAACATGAGTTTCTCTAAATATCAGGTTAATAAATAAAGCATGCTAATATAGTAGGAGACAGCCTGCTTTTAAATTGTTTATTAAGTTGAGTAACCATTTACAGGTCAAAGTCTATGTAAACACACAAACACAGAACATTGTCTTCTTAGATTATGAAGGCAAATACACACGACCCATAGGAATGACCAAAACAACTCACTAGTGCCTTAATTGGCAAGTATCTGTGGAACGGTTAATGCTAAGTATGATATGTATTAACAAGAATAATAACAAAGGTTATAAATGAAATTAAATGTAAATTCACAAACTTGCATCATTGTATACAAACTACATAAAAAATATCAAACAGTTTGGCAGTTCCTAGTACATTTTTTGAATTACCATATATTTTCTTGCAATTCTCCTCCTCAAACTTAGTAGGTAGCATTTGATTGTTTTGTCTTCTCCATTTTCAGCCGTGGTTCATATGTAATCGATATAACGTTTCCCTCTCTACCTATTTATTTATTCCCTCTCTATTTATTTCCTAGTGAATTGTAGCATAGGGCATTACACGATCTACAGTTTTAAATTCGTTTCCTTTCTTATATCTGCCTCTGTTTAATTTAAAACCTCTATTCTGTAATACGGTTCGTGTGATTTTTGATTGAATGGTACGCGCGCACACACATACACACACACACACACACACGCACACGCACACGCACACACACACACACACACACACACACACACACACACACACACACACACACACACACACGCACGCACACGCACGCACGCACGCACGCGCGCACACACACACACACACACACACACACACACACACACACACACACACACATACATACACACACACACGCGCGCGCGCGCGCGCGCGCGCGAAATTTTTAAGGGCATATTATTTTTTCTGGTTTTACAGTATATACTATACCATTAAAAAGTTCGTATACAGTACTGGGTCTTTGTGTGTACTGTACTGGGATTTAAACATAATATGAATACAACCAACAACAAATTAGTCTAGAACATAGGTACAGTATCAAGTACTGTATATAGATCCTAGCCGAAGCCACGAGGAATGGTGGACTGGTGGTGCAGTTGCAGTAGCGAAGATAAGATATTGTCGAGATAAATTACTTGCTGTTTGTTGTCACACTTTGACCTTGAGGCACTTAGCAGTTGTACTGTACAGTCAAGAGATAGTACTAACTACACAACATTCGCCTACCTTCGGGCTACCTATTTGTCTGTGATTCAGTTTTGCTATGTGCTTTCATAAAAATTTAATGATAAAATTAACACTTTTTCTCTTTAAAATCTCTATTCCATATCAATAAAGTGAAGATACAAACATATATCATTCATTGGTAAAGATAAAAAAATTAAAGTTATAGTTTATCAAGACCTCTAAAAATAAGAATGAAGTACCTCTAAAATACAAAGATATAAATAAATAAATTTCATTTTATAATGTAACAGACTTCAAAGGAATATGTAATTTGAAAAAAAGTTTACTCTTAAAATGAAAATGCAATGTTTACATTACGAGTTGGCGTGTACAAAACATTCATATATGTATTTGGTAAATGGGGATTTGTACGGAGTGAGTTCTTGAAATAATTAAGGTAATGAGAATAATTAATTACGGTTACTATTGATACATTTTAGTCAGAGCTATGTAAAAATAAATTAAATTCATCTAAATCTAATTAAGAAATACCCATGATTTCTGTTGGCAGTTTCTCTATAATGTACCGATGAGTATGCCTAATATAATTATATTATTTAAAACTCTTAGAAAAAACAATTTTATAAATTACTTAATAAAGAAACATTTTACTTTCGAATTGAAATTTTTAGTTCGTAAGGTATGTTGAAGCTTAATAATAATTTAATTGATTTAAAATTCTGAATTAAATTAAAATGTATATCAATGATGAACACGCTCATTGTCAATCGTTCTAGAACAATAAGTGAAAGTGAGTAAACAAACAAGTTGTGCGCGTTTGTGATGTTCTTACTTTCACTGCAGACAAGATGGGAATAACACAATAACACTACTACCCAAGTGCATGAAACTAAAGAAATTTTTTCATCTCTCAATCAAGTAATTTCAATTGAATTGAATTGAAGAATACCGTACATATTAATATGTCTGTGCAACGTTGTCTTACTGAAGTCAATTTAAAATGTTAGAATAATAATGCAAGCTATATCTTTTTAATTACAACTATATAACTGAGGATTTCTCAGGACAGTGAACAGAGTATATTGGTAAATATAGTAAACATTCGCTAAATGCTGTTAATGCGGTGATAATATAGTCATGTTATCTTATTAATATGTGCAGTATAATTTTAAATAGATCATAGAGTTTATTTTTATCAAACTTATTAGTTGATTATTTTATTTGTCATATTTGAACTCTAGCTGTGGGCATTTTCGACTTACTATTATTATTTAATGTACTGACACAGTTCAGTAATATTTTCAAAGAATTTAAAAGCCATATCACTTTTTAAGATTGTTCGAATGAGACATATTGTTTCCAAGTGATAAATGAGATTCAAACCTAACGTTTTCCAGTAATGTAATAAACATTACCAATAGAGCTATTATTTGGTTATTCGGGAATTTAATTTTTCACGTAACACATCTACCTATCAGAAACGCGACAAATAATTATCGGACTAACAAATAGACTGTCACGTGTTCGTAGGCTCCAGTTAGCTTTTAGTGCTCCACCTAATACCGGATTGGTGAAACCATAGACACAGTAGATCTGGTTAATCTGGATAATCCGGTTAATCTTAGGTGAAACCGATCAGTACGGTAGAAACCGCCTAGAAAAATCAAAATAGGCCCACTTGTTTTTCTAGGCTACCTTATCATTGGGGTCGACACTCCTCGGGAATAACTTGTAGTGACTGTTCAGATACGAATGTTTTCCTCACTAAAAAGATTACAATATTAATAATTATTAATATTAATATTAAATCTAAATCTTATCACTTTTAAATAACTTTAAACATTTGTTAAATTAAGCGTAGTGATATTGGTGTTGTTGATCCTATATGGTACATAATTTTACATAGTCAATTTTCAAAATGTCGCAACTCATATTTATCAGTTCCGCCATCAGCTGGTGTCGCTAGTGCAATCAAACACAATCGAGTAAATCTAAATACAATTGTAATATACATGAGAGGCAGCGTTTCACATCTCATATTTATCAGTTCCGCCATCAGCTGGTGTCGCTAGTGCAATCAAACACAATCGAGTAAATCTAAATACAATTGTAATATACATGAGAGGCAGCGTTTCACATCTCATATTTATCAGTTCCGCCATCAGCTAGTGTCGCTAGTGCAATCAAACACAATCGAGTAAATCTAAATACAATTGTAATATACATTGAATAAAATTTTTATCTATAGTACTTTATTTAAAGAACTACAATAAATTTAAGACTAGAACTCATTTTTGTGTAGCTCCATAATTACTTTAATGATAAAATCGAAGGTAAGTTCAATACAACTGTATTTTTAGCGTTATAATACGTAATGTGAACAAAGCCACAGTTATAAAACAACAACAAAGCAGCAGGTAGTTGCTATTGAAATTACCTTTAAACTGGTGTATCGCTACCTCAACACCGATCGGCATCATTTAAACCTAAAAAGATGACATTTTACAGTTTTTTTTCAGTTTTTATGCCTTTTTTAACGTTTTGATGGGGAACGGCCAAAACCCTGGTCTAGTTGAATTTTCAAAAGATATTTATATTGAAACAGCAAAGTGTTCATATATGTAATTTTACTTGAACATACTCGCTAATAGAATCTATGCTCTAACTGTTTCACATGACGAGAGTCATGTTTATTTCCAATATCAATAAGTTAGGTGTTTGCAAGAGACAACACTAGTCGTTGGCAAGGAGAGCACCGATGTCGCGATGATGGTTTAATTGTCCTCATTATATGTCCTCCAGCAGCTAGCTGGCCGTGCCGTGCCGGCGTACAGTAGGGGCAACGACTGACAACTAGGCCATGTTGCCACCAAGGTCACCTTCCTCTTTTCTCTGACGTCTTCTGTTTATCCCGCTACTCATATATTATTTACAGTCTAGAGATCCTTACTAATATTCAATTGCCATAAAGTATGTAAATACTTCATGTAAATGTAATTTTCAATAAATAAACTATTGGTAATAATCAGCTGTCTCTGTAGTTTAAAGTTCAATAGAAAGAAAAACAAACATTTTTGTCAGATTAATATTGTTATTTTATATTGGTAATTGAATTTAAGCGCGTTTGGAAATCATACTATATTAAAAAGTTATTTTAACGCATAACTAATTATAATAATGGTATACATGTTCTAATCTATTTAATTGTAAAGTTATGCTATATAATAAAGCTAGGTATTGATTTATTTTCTTTGTATTGATTTGTTTAGGATTTAGGCTTACGTTTTAGCGAATTTCCCATAGGGAAGAAGCTATTACCGTTGTAGGTCTCATGGTAAGACTTAAGCCCGGGACCATGTTATTTTTTCGTCTTTAGGTGCCCAGAGTCCAAAAACAATAGTCGTAAATTTTTAAAAATTTCCAATTTCATATTTCACCACTGGAATCAGCTTAAAAAACTACACAATTAAGTTTCTTAAAGTTTTTCTCTATCTCCAACGGTTACCAAGATATTAAAAAATCTAAACACAGTACGTTGTATTGTGGGGCTCCAATGTTAATCATATGGAGGATAGGGAAAAAATAATATTTCCCAAATTAATCAATATTTTTGGATAAAACTTGATATTTAGCTTCATGTGGTTGAGATCTATCTATTTATGCTTAAAAATCATAGTTTATGTGTTTATCATGGCAGCAAACCTGCATACTCTTTTCCCATATTAATCATATAGGGAATAGGCAAACTCCTTTATTTATGGACAGATGTTGATGAAAGTTGGTATAAATGTTAAGATAAAAATATGCATGGTAGAAATGACTTCTTTCAGTGTTCCTCACAGCAGCTAACCTGCACACTCTTTCCTATGTTAATCTTATCGAGAATAGGCAAATAATTCTCATGTGTGTAGATATATTTTTATAAAACTTGTCATATATTAAATTATTGATTTGGAAATTCACTGAGTACGCAGGTCTGCTGCGACGGGGGTATTGGTATTACGATCTTTCTGCTCTCAACTGAATCCTACTACTCGTACAAAAGATGGGCTTATTGCTAGTTAGGAATAAATGCCACTTTTCAACGGGAAGGATGACTATATCTATTGAACAGTTGAACAGTTGAATTGAAAAAGGTGGTCTTAAAAAGCAAGTGGTCAAATTCGAGCCATATTTAGTCCTACCAAAACACTTTTGTATCTAAATCCGGTTTAAAAAAATGACAGTTTGTCCAAGAAATTAAGTAAAGGAAGTGGTTTATTACAAAATAAACAGTATCAGTGGATTGACACAATCATTCTCTTTTAAGTCAAATATAAAAATACAAAAGTTAATATAACTAAATAATAATGCTTTTGTTGTTTATTTAAATATTCTTTATAGATCAACTATTTGAAAAATATTAGCCAATTTCTTAGTTTAACAACCAGTTAAAATAATTTTTAGTATTTTTTAGGGGATGTAACCCAAACCTTTTGAGTGGGTTTTTGTTGGGTGATGTGACCCTACACATCATACCAAGTTGGAAAGTTGAGTTGATATGTGAAGTTGGGAAGATGAGAAATGAGGAAGAAATTGATTTTATTCTCCTTGAATAATATTGGGCACTCTCAGACAACGTACTATGTCTATCACAGTAAATTAAACCTTTCTCTGGAACCGTTACTCGTAGACTAATGATTCAAATACTACAGTAATTTGTTTTTAAGCTGGTTTAATGCTATAAAATTGTTTTATAAAACTATTGTTAACCCTTTGAGGACTAGAGCCATTATATAATTTAAAGCCATGAGTTGGTATGCTATGCGAAAAAGCCCATGTGAAATCAGCATTTTCTAATGGTTTGTTGAAAAGGTTTGTACTGAGACATATTTTTAAGATATCTTAATGAATCTTTTGTTACTAACATTGAAAAATTAACAGTACAACAAAAATTCAGGTGAATAATTCCAATTTCATGAATTAAGTCCAATTAGTTAAATAGGGTAACAAAACTAGCCTTTGAAGATTCTCCAGTTTGTCAATGACTGTAACCTGGTCGTTTTTGTCCACCAGATTAATGAGCTGTAGATAACATGAGGCCTCACTACTGCCTAGTACAGCCACAATGCAATGTAGGGTTTTTTCCCCAAAGGAACTATACAAACCTTCTGGATGTCATGAACTTCCATTTGGCATTATGCAGTATGTTAGTCAGGTTAGCATGTTAGTCAGGTGATCAATCCATGCCGGCTTGGAGACCAAGGTAATTCCTATGTACTTGGCTATGCATGAAGCTTCTAATTTGGAAGAGGCTAGTCTCAATCTGGAAGGGGACTTGAGGGTTCTTTTTCTAGTTTTAGGCACAACATCAGGTATTTCAAGTAGCCCCAAAAGGAGTAGTCAAGAGGATGAAGGTCAGGAGACCTTGCTGGCCATTCCACAGCACCACTTCTTACTTCACAAGAAAGGGGTTGCCCCCCTTTTCTAAGGTGGGGTAAAGGGGGCAACTAAACACTTTAAAATGTAAAAGCCTAGTTTGTAATTCGTAATGTAAGTTCTAGATTTGATTCTTTAAATATATGAGCATGCCTTTTGGAAACTATACAAACACAAGGAGTCTCTTGCTAAATAACATCAAAATATAATTAGAAATATAGTTAAATATCAATCTTAAACACTTATCTCTTTGCTATCATTACTGTTTTGTTACCCTATTCAATTAATTAAAATTGATTCATGAAAGTGGCACTATTCACTTAAACTTCTTATTACATTAATAACTTATATATTAATAATTTATCAAAGTCGGCAACAAAATCAAAACATGGATAATGTTTTATAAACATTTACTTTTACTGAAATGGCGAACTACCCAGGTTTTTATTTTAAGCTAAGTATGAATAAGAATTGAGTGTAAGATAATTGTAGCACAATCTTGTAGTCTTGTTACTGACTTAGGCTGACATGTTTCTTGGTCAGAACTGTTATTTAATAGCCCAACAGCCAAGAGCATATCAGGAATCTACAATTAATGTGGGATGCAAACCGCAACTAGTTTTACCTCTGAATTACTAACTGGTCTAATTATGATTATGGTCTTTGTGAATAAACGTATTTTTTTATAGTGTGGACGTTAATCCACACCACGGCATCCACAGGCCATTGCTTTTAACTGTACACAATCCTTAACCTCCAGTAAAAGGTTTTTATTGTTTGAATGATCAGAAAAGTAACAAAGCTAACACTAACCTTCGACACATAGATTGTTGATACAACAGAATGTCCAAAAATTACAACCAACACCAAATTCTGAGCTATACTACTCACAGAACTTCTCCCTTGTCATCTTGAATATAAGTACGGCATATGTACAGAACAAAATAGGTGTAGACAACACAGATGTGGGACCAGACAAATAATAACACATTTTGTTAATAATTTATGATAAGTTTATGT
The DNA here is from genome assembly GCA_023375725.1 of Nephotettix cincticeps. Classification (NCBI taxonomy): domain Eukaryota; kingdom Metazoa; phylum Arthropoda; class Insecta; order Hemiptera; family Cicadellidae; genus Nephotettix; species Nephotettix cincticeps. The sequence goes on along the minus strand of CM041786.1, from coordinate 49,172,480 downwards.
TTATGATCATATTTATGTTTAGAGGCAGGTTAAGTATAAGAAAGGGCCATGTGGCCCTAACTTTGCCTGGTGAAATAAAGAATTTTTCATTTCATTTCACTTTGCGTGTCTGACTCACTATTTAAGTGGATAGAACAATCAGAACCACGTTAGTAACTCACTCTCCATTAGGTTAAGGTTAAGTTTTGAAATAATTAAAATATAATGAGACTCTAAGAGCAAACAATCCATTATATAACTTATATAAAATTGACTTGACTTAACTTATCTTAAAAAAAACTTATACCATTATATAAATACCCCCGTCGCAGCAGACCTGCGTACTCAGCGAATTTCCAAATCAATAACATAATAATAATAATATATGACTAGTTTGATCATTATCAGTCAATAAATATGAGTATTATTTGCCTACTCTCCAGAGATTAACGTGGGAAAGAGTATGCAGGTTTGCTGCTGTGAGGAACGCTGATAGTAGGTGTTTCTAGCGTTTATACCAACTTTCATCAACATCTTTCCATAAATAAAGGAGTTTGCCTATTCCCTATATGTTTAATATGGGAAAAGAGTATGCAGGTTTGCTACCATGATAAACACATAAACTATGATTTTTAAGCATAAATGGATAGATCTCAACCACATGAAGCTAAATATCAAGTTTTATCTAAAAATATTGATTAATATGGGAAATATTAATTTTTCCCTATCCTCTATAAGATTAACATTGGAGCCCCACAATACAACGTACTGTGTTTAGATTTTTTAATATCTCGGTAACCGTTGGAGATAAAGAAAAAATTTAGGGAACTTAATTGTGTAGTTTTTTAAGCTGATTCCAATGGTGAAATTTTTAGAAATTACATGTGAAAAACGCAAAAAAACCTCATTTTGGGGTACAAAACCCCCCCAAACTACCCGTTCCCATTGACCGATATGTCTGGTTTACAAACTCGTCCGAGCATTTGTAGGAATACACGTCTCTACCAAATTTGGTCTCGATCGGACCATTTTTACGAGAGTTATCGTGTTCACAGACACACACATATATATATATATATATATATATATTTATTTATTATATTATTACATTATTTATTATATTTATTATATTATTTATTTACATTTAACAATAATTTTAATATAGGTTAAGTGAACTTATGAAAATGTCCTTAGGGTACGAAACATGTCGGTTTAATAAATTTCAATAAAAAAAAGGGTACTGTGTTTTTAAATGTTTTTTACATTAGTAACAAATATATATATATATATATATATATATATATATATATATATATAAATATTAACGACTATTGTTTTTGGACTCTGGGCACCTAAAGAAGAAAAAATAACATGGTCCCGGGCTTAAGTCTCGCCATGAGACCTACGGTAATTGCTTCTTCCCTATGGGAAATTCGCTAAAATGTATTGTTTATTCCTGGTCTCTGCCACTTCCTTGAATTAATTAATAATTAGGAATTGACTAAAAGTTTAATATTTATTAACTAAGTATACAATTCAGAGTTTTTGTTACTTAGGACTCAAAATACTTAACATTAAACTCTGAGCTGTTGGGTGATGTACTTACTTAGATATATTTTGGTTGTTTTTGTAATCTATGAAAAATTCCCATTGGAGATTGCGATAAATTAGCTAAGATCCACCATTCCACAACAACCTGGTCGTTTTAGACAGCCCATTAGGGCAGTGGGAGTTGATCAGGTTAATCATTATCTGAACTGAAAAGTGATTGAGTGAGCAAAAGAAAAAGTTACAGGGCCTCACTATACATTACTTACTATCGTGCCATTGAACCCCAAGTAGGCTTTTGGCCTTGTCAACAATGTCTTTCCACTTTATCTTTGGCTGCCTCGGGGTTTATTCCTAATGTAGTTAAGTTTTTTAGCACATGGCTCTTCCATCGGAGTCTCGGCTCTTGGTCTATTGAGTGGTCTCCTGCCTTATGGTTTATAATGGTCAACAGTTACAAAATTGATGTATATCTTCTTACCTCCATACATGTCCTGCCCATCTCAGTCTTCTGGTTTCAATCCAAGCTACAATATCTGGGTAGTGATACAGGTCTCTTTGTTCTCTATTCTTCCAGATTCTCCAACCTGATTCATCTTGCACTATATATATTTTTGTCAGTATCTTAATTTCAAAGACTTTGAGCTTCTTTTCACACTGTTATGACAGTACCCAAGTATCTGATCTGTACAATAATACAAGAAGGATTATTAGATTATTGAAATGGCAACCATATGAAAAGGTAGGTATTCAAGCCAAGTATGAATGAGGAACTTTATTATTACTTAGCCTTTACTCTACTATACTCAATAAATTCAATATTAAGTCCTAAAAATGCCATTAATGTACTGACAAAAGTACTGATCATCTCAATATAATGAGACTTAAGGTAATGTTGCTCTATAAAAATTATTGAATAATGTTTATATGTTTTCTTAATGGTCCTCATAATGTCTTATGTATTACGTCAAAATTTTTTGAGTGGTTACCGGTTCGATTCCGGACCCAGTACAAATTAGTAAATGGGGTATTAAATAATTACCAATCTATTGACCGGTAAATGTTAGGTAGAATTAAGACTAGAGTTTGGAACATTCTCTATCAAAATGGTAAAAATGCTACTGGCCTTGATTAACAAAAATAAATAAATAAAATATCTAGGTTACCTGAAATTAAATTTACTTATTAAAACTTACTGCTTCTCTAGATTACTATATTTTTATCCCATTATTTTTTCAATTGTGTCAAGAAATGTATCTAATTAGTTAGTTTTGTGTGTTAACAGTTACTGCAGTTAAACGGGAAAGGATCCCTGTGGACCCTTGCGAGAACTCAAACGACTCCGGGCTAGGTTTTGACCACCACCTCGACTACCCTCACCACTCTTCACTCACCTCTCACCCAGGTGTAGAGGTAAGCTGAGTATACCAGTGTTGCATTACAGGATCTTTACTGGCCTATAAATTATAAAAAGTGGTTAAAATATGTGTAATTCATGTAAATTTTGACCTTTGTAAATCCTAAAATCCTCTGACTTGTTTCAATAACTTTCATCACATAACTTTTTTGTTAATATGAATATGAATATAGTTGATAGAATGAAAACATAGAAGGTAGATATAAACATAGAAGTTGGTAAAAGGTAAAGACATAACAACTCAAAACCAGTTTGATTTTCAATTGCTTATAGACATTGTATCACACTGGTATGAACCATATATGAATGTAGCAGTTCTGAGTCAATATGACCTTGTAGTATGCAACATTTAACTGATGTTGGACAAAACAGAAGCTTTATTGATGCCTGCAGTATTGAGGAAATGAGTCTGTCATTCAAGGTCATACCCAACCTAACCTAGGCCAAGCTCTAGTAGTTGGAAATAGCATCACTCGCAACTAGCAACTAGCAACTAGCTAGTGAATGGCTTGGCAAGTGTCGTGGCTGTGCAACATTTACATAGGAGTGGCTTTCTTCCCTCTATTACTGCTGTTGGTATTATTTGTATTTTAAACAGTTGTTATGTGAATATATTTATTTCAGACAGCTTTAATTACGTTAGCAAGTGTAAATAAATAGTGATGGAGTTTCAATATCTTCTATGAAAGTGACATCCATGAAAGTACCATTAAAGGACAATTTTTAGTGTAGAATAAATCTCGTTCTGTCCAATCATGACTCAAAGGTAATTATTAGATTTATTTTTGATGGACCATAGACAACTAACTTCAATAGAAGTTTGGTTTTGAAGCCTTCTGAATCATAATCAAATGTTTTGAAATTCACCATTTATAATTGTTACAACAAAATAATGAAAATCAGTCATGTGCCAAGTAAATCTTATACAATTATTCCTATATTTATATGATTATTGTAGTTTATACCGCATGAAAATATTTTATATAATAAATAAAATATAGGGAACACCAAACATTGTTTACCCATACTAGATCATTTGATTTAAAACGATGAGAGCAATGTATACAGTAGGACCCCTCATATCCCAGCCACATGGGAACTGAGCTCTTGGCCTGGATAACGATTTGCCTGAATAAATCAACCTATTTTAAAAACAATAATTTTACCTAATAATAATAATATGCAGTTGATAGGTATACTCATAATGAGGGTTTAATTCTCTTCTGTGATTATTTTTTTGGGAAAAATACAGACGTTTATAAAATTAATACAAGTGTAATCAACCATCTCATAAGAAGGTTTTCTCAAGTATCTAAGTAAACCTTGTTGTACTCTTATCTGTGTACAAAAGTCAATCAAAGTTTTCGATTTCGACGCCAGTATTTTTTTTTAATCCTAGGGCAAGGTTATAGCTACTCTTGGCTACCCCGAAATTGAGATCTTTTGTAGCACCCTAGATGAAGTTAGACCAAAAACTCTAGTCCCTTGACAAAGTTGTGCGACACTCAATTATTTACATTCTCCGGGGTCTACGAAGATCCGGCCAAATAATTTCTTTCATCTCTAGCTCAGAGCAGGACATTCAATCCAGAAGTGAGTAGCAGACTCAGCCTCCTCCTCACAGTATCTGCAGGAGTCTGATTGAGCGGGTACGATGATCTTAAGGTGTTTTCTTAGTGAACCAGTAACCCCACCAATATGCTGATGTTCCCTTTAGAGAGCTTGAGTAGCTCATTCCACTCCTCTCGTGGCCCCTCATCATGGCCTTCTCCCAGTTTCGAAGCTTGTCCAGACCCTGGCAGAAATGTCCAGACTGGGCAAAATGGTTCGGGCCCTACCTGTAAAGACGTCGATCCCTTTCTGGCTAGACCGTCAGCTTTTTCGTTCCCTTCTTGTCCTGCGTGTCCCGGGACCCAAGCAAACCATACACAGTTCTTAGCTGCAAGTTCCTTGAGAGTTCCTTGCAGCTGTAAACAACTTTGGACGTCACTGAACGTGATTTCAGTGCTTTGAGTGCAGCTTGGCTGTCAGACAGAATTAGAATTCTAGCCCCATTCTAGTCTGTCCTGAAGTCTTCTGGCATAGCATTCAATGGCCAGGATTTCCAACTGAAATCTGGGTCACAGCGGTGCCCAGTGCCTGGGAGATATGTGCCCCAGCACCAAACACTGCAAGCCGCAAGTAGCCGTCCATACGCGAGCAGTTAGTGTATTAGTTCAGGGTTGAGTCGCCCAACTCCGATTTTATCTGCAGCCACCGGTCCCGCCCCCTGGGGTTAGGGATCTTTAGGTCAAGGACCTCCACCATTAGATCCGGGATAGTTAGTTAGGTAGGGATAGTATGCCAGTCCTTAACCATGCTTTTAATTTATTTCATATATTTGCCACACAGATTTTCCTTAATCAATATGTTTGAACATATTAAGCTTTTATTTGAATGTCACCATGTTAAGTTTACGTTTTGACTCACTCATTTTGCACACTCTTTTTTTTTACTGTTCATTAAACTGAATGTAAAACGGCACTGCAGTACTAAACATAAAACTCTTGACGAAACAAATCAAGAGTTCAGAGTAAAACAAGGTGACAATGAATTGTCATGACATGGGGCTGGCGTGAACAAGTAAACATAACCAAAAACGTAGCACAGTGTTTATTACAAAAGAACATCTACGAACAATGAATAAAGGAGTTTGATTATTTTGGTAAAAAAAATCTTTAAAATTGGTAGTTAATTGCAAAAAAGCATACACCTTCCAGCAGAGCTAAAAATAATAAAGGAGCCAATGATTTAGATTTGTTAGCATACATTATTAGAATTTATTTATATGAAACTAGCTGTATAGAAAGTTTTATAACGATATTCTAAATAATAAGTCAGATATAAATTTTTATCTGTTCCCTATGAGGTCGTCTTTCCAAAAGACAATGTCTGTGTTAATCTCTTTTTATATCATTAACCGTTTGAAATACGAGGGTCATTCAATAATTAAAGAGACAAACAGGTCTGGGGAGAAAACTGTTAGTAGGGTAATTTTGTTGTTGTTGATTTAAGTTGGCAGCACTGGGATAGGTCCTGATCAGCTGATTAATCAACATTGTTGAGTTTATAAGCTCAAAAATACATTTAATGATGGCAAGTCTACTTGAAAACTCCACATTAGTTGAACAACGTTCTGTTATTCGTTTTTTACTCGCTGAAGGTGAAAAACCTCTGAATATATACTCTAGAAGGACTAAAGTGTATGGTGAACATTGTTTTAATCGTGCAAACTTTTACAAGTGGGTAGAACAGTTCAAAAATGGCCTAGACTCAGTGACAGATGAACACCGACCTGGCTGACCAGTTGAAGTTTCAACTCCTTCACTTGAAAATCGAATTAATGACATAATTTGTGCTGACCGCCGAGTCACTGTGGAAATGATAGTTAAAAAAGTCCATGTGAGTGTGGATACAGTTCACAACACAAGTTGAAGTACCGCAAAACATCTGTAAGATGGGTCCCAAAGGAGTTGACACGGCTGCACAAGGAAACAAGGTTGAGTGAGCACAGAGCTGCTGGAACGTTATAAAAGTGAAGGTAAGCACTTCCTCAACAAAATTTTAACTTGTGATGAAACTTGTGTTCACTATTATGAGCCAGAATCAAAATGGCAAAGCACAGAGTGGAAGCACGCCAGCTCACCTGTGTGGAAAAAATTCAAAACAAAAACATCAGCAGGGAAAGTCATGTTGACGGTGTTTTGTGGCGCTGAAGGTCCAGTTTTTTGAGATTATCTTGAAGAACAGCGCATAATCAACAGCCAGTATTTCTCGGATATGCTTTTCAACAAAGTGAAGCCAGCCATGAGAGAGAAACGTCGTTGATCTCAGAGACGAGGTGTAATTCTCCAACAAGACAATGCACGCCCAAATACTGCTCAACTAACTCGAGAAACCATTGAAAAAAATGGGGTGGGAGGTACTGCCTCACCCCTCTTACAGTCCCAATTTAGCCCCCAGTGATTTCCACTTGTTTGGCCCACTAAAGGAGGCACTACGTGGAAAGAGGTTCCAGGACAACGAGGACGTCAAGAAGTTTGTGGGAAATTGGCTCAAACGCCAAGATAAAGAGTTCTTTCCAGCTGGCATAAAAAAGCTTGTGGTCCGTTGGAACAAATTCATGAATGTTCAAGGGAATTATGTTGAAAAGTAGTAAAAGTGTTGTTTCGTTAAAATAAAATAAAATTTTTCCCTTCCAGATCTGTTTGTCTCTTTAATTATTGAATGACCCTCGTAGTTTGAAAATCTCCATTCAAGGGTACAAAATCCCTAAATGAGTTTCCCTACTAAAAAAATCTAATTTAAATGGAGTTTTTCGACTATCCCTCTTGGAAAGTCTGATTATGCTAAGTAAGTTTTATCAATAAATTTATATACATTTTTGAAACTAAATAAAGCAATCGTGGCTGTGTTTTTATGAATAATTGCTTAATATCTAGCACTTACAAGATTCAAATAAACTTTTAGAAGATAATAGGGAGCTTTTGGAGTGCTGATTTAGTTATAGATTTATGAATTTACTGCATTGAGTTCATTATGTAAATGATCCTTCCATATTTCCAAGAATGCCATATTGGAATATTGACTGTTTCAGACAAGCTGGCCAGGGGAAGAGCCTCCAGACCTGAAGCGACGAAGGCTAGAAATCAAGCTGGAATCTGATGACGCCAACGATAACTTCAGCTTTCAGGAAGCTGTAAGGCAACAGGCCATCTGGTAAGACAATAGAAAGTCCCTTTAATTATAATCTTTGGAATTGTTTTAGATGATTTCTAATATCTGCAAGTAATTTACATAGATGGATTAGAAAATGAATTTCTGCTAAATAACAGTGTTCCATTTTGATTATTTTCCCTCATTGAGGGAAAAAATTAATTTTACATGAATTCTAATAACATATTGTATTTTGTTTGACTAACTATTACAACAGTGTACCTTTTTAACCTTAAGTGGCCGTTTCGTCATAGTTTATATTTTATTGATGGTATATTAAATATTTAATGTTTTATCAAGAACTTTTGACATTATTTATTTGTATTTGAATAAGAAAACACAATTATTACAAGGTCTATATAATACTAATGAATATACTATATTACGATCACTAGAGAAGAATTTCTGACATTCTCACTTTGATTGTATAAATGTTTTGGGAACATGATGCATCTTGAACATTTTCCTTTTATGTGCCATTATTATTTTGTTTAGTTTGTTATTCTTCTAGTAGGAACACTAATTTAAGGTGAGCTATACTGTCGCCAAATCGATTATGTCTATGTCATGAATACGTAAGATACATGTGATTTATCTTACCCAATTGTTTAGAAATTGTTTGAAATAAACAGCTTGAAAATTTGCTGTGACATGGGCATGCTTATCTTTCTATATAAACTATTTGATGGGAGAGTAGATGACAGCGAGCTCGCATCTCAATTGGCTCCTTGTGCCCTGACCTTTGTCCAGAGCCCATGTGTTGTTCAGTCTGAACTTTTCACGGACCTGTTTAGGAGCTCATTACCAAATTAATACAGTTATTCAGTTGTTTAACTCTTTACCATTGAAATGTTTAGTGCTGGATTTGCGTTAAGCGTATATTGCTTAAGTGCGACGTTGAGTACGAAGCAAAATCATCACCAAAGCATGGAATGGCCACCACGCAGACAAAGCGTTCCAAAATTTGTGGCAGAATACACATAAAATGCGGCAATCAGATGAACAGTACGAGCCTTAGCTCACACTGAAGCGGGTTGTTGAAATCGCTCAAGGATGATAGATATTTCACACCCCACAGCAGTGATGCTGTTGCCGTGGGAAGGAAGTGTCTGCCCCACACACTCAAAGTGTTAACTAGTGATATTAACCCATTCCTGTCTGGCAGAATGGTCGACGCCTGAGGCCACCCGGGCTGAACGAAAATCGAGCCTCGTTCACTACGACCGCGCGTCACTATTAGCGTGAAAGAATCAACAGTAACTTCATGAATTATAGGTTTTGATTTCTTTGCTCTGTTCCTTATACTCTTCCACTGCGTATACAATCACTTTTAACAAGAAAAAAATTATTACTGTACTTTTTCACCAGTTCCAAGCTGTAGACTTAGAAACAAGTAGGTATTTTTGTTTCGTCAAATTTTACTGTATTTTCAAAGGATTCCTTTATTTTACTTGGCAGATCTACTTCTAGTTACCTGAAGTAATAAATAGTTAATGATAAATCTTTAAATAATAATCATTATGACTGTATTATCATCAATAAATACAATTGCTAAACGAATTGTGCAAACGAGAAAATAGTTTACTGTCAATACGGAACATTTGACACTAAATAAGATGATAAAAGAGGACGCCAACACCATCTATCCGATGAGAAATGAACTAGAGCCCCTAACGGCAGAAAAAAGAACTACGTCGAAATATAAGCAGGCAACGTACATTGTTTGCTCATAACCACCCCGCGGCCCGCGCCGTGCAACGCACGGCGCATGTCATTAGACATCTGTCTAGCGAAATACGCTGACGTACAATGTACGTCATTATACGGGAATGGGTTAATAGTTCAAACCTCACATCCTTTAAAACGGTTTTTCATTTTTTCAAAAAAATTCAATTTTTTCTAAAAAAAAACGTTAATTAGATTTTGACTAGCTGACTATTTTGGTTTTTTTATTGTTAACTTACTATATTTAGTCTATTTGGTTATTTTTGCTGTATTCACTATGTTTTTGTCTGTAATTGATTATTTTTAGTATTATTATTGTTATTCTGTCTGCTGCTCCTATATAAATGGTATTTATAATCTCTACACCTGAGTTCAGATATAACGGGCTGAACCAGTAAGTGAAAAGTTGCTCGATCGAAACCATTGCCTGTGACTGGGGTGACATCTGATTAGCCTATGTGATTCACGCCGCTAGAACACCTCACTTCGGCTTGCTACCTTTAATTCACTGTATAGACCCAATGCTCTCAGTAATGGGCAGCTAAGGTTAAAACAATATTTGGCCTAGTGATCTATTTGGAAATAATAAGTTAATGTAGCATTAGCGCAATTTTAATCATTTACTGTTAATCCTACTTAACCAAAACAGATTGAATATATATTGTCTAATAATAACTACAATCTACAAGAATAGAATGTGATGTTACTTGGTTGCTGTCATGTTTGTTACAGTGTGCCAGTGCGAAGGATAGGTCGGCCTGCGGCACCATTGTCTCTGAGCTCTCAGCTGCTGGCCACATCACATGACGGGTTGGTACAACTACTGATCATGTGTCAGCCTGAACAGCAGCACCGCGCCAGGTACCAAACTGAGGGTAGTCGTGGCGCCGTCAAGGACCGCAGTGGCAATGGCTTTCCAGTGGTCAAGGTGAGCACTAGTTACGTGTAACTCTAAGTATATTTTGAAATGTTAAAATAATAAGATTACTAGTATATTTAGTCAAAAATTTTAGTGTATTTATTACTTACAAAAGTGTAAATGTGCTTATGTCTAAGAGAGCTTGATACACCCAAGCCATGATATTTCATATTGTACTAAAATAAATAACAATAATACAAGAGATTGTTCTTAAAAGGATAGAAAATATACTAAGGAAAAAAACTTAAACTTCAGGTGATTGTAGTACCGTACTTAACCCATTCCTGTCTGAAAAACCGTCCGACGCCGTCCAGTCTGAACAAAATTGAGCCTTGTTCACTACGACTGCGTGACACACTATTAGCTTGATAGATTTACAGAACAGTTAGCTACTTCATGAATTATATTTTGATTTATTTACCCTGTTACTTTTACCCTGTAACTGTGTGTATAATCAGTTTTATTTAGAAACAAGTTGGCACTGTTCCGTCATCAAGACATATTTTTTTTCTAATGATTCCTTTATTTCAGTTGACACATCCACTTCTAATTACCTGCAGTATTAAAATTAAATGTTGCATAGAAAAAATAATCCTTATTATTGTATTCTCATCAATAAGTACAATTGGTGAATGAATTGTGCGAACGAGACAATAATTTACTGTCAACACAGAACATTGGACACTTAATTTTGATGAAGAGGACGCTAACACTATAAAACAGATGAGAAATGAACTAGCACACCTAGCGACTGAAAAAAGAACTACGTCGAAATATAAGCAGGCAATGCACGTTATTTGCTCATAACCACTCCGGACTTAGAGTGCACGTCCTTAGTCATCCGTGTAGCGAAATACGGGGACGTGCAATGTGCGTCCTTAGACAGGAATGGGTTAAATAATTCAAAGAACTCTATCGATAGAGTTATTTTTTTAAATATATATATATATATATATATATATATAACATGTTTATATATTTCACCAAGCAGTGCTTGGTCCCCGGATACTTAAACTGATATTTTAAAACTGGAATTTTTTTGTTATTAGGATGTTGTTTTGGCATTTTTGCTATTGCTATTTAAGTTTAGGTCTAAAAATTATTTTAGTAATTTTTGATTGTAAAAATATGTGAAACATAGTGAATTACTATTTTTATTTAACTATAAATACTAAATTTGTTAAGTCTAAATAAATCACAGAATAACATTTGTCAGATGTATTTTTTACCAATAACAGTTTTAACAATAGTAACAGATATAATAAAATAGTAGCTGACCCGGCGAACTTAGTATCGCCTAACAGTGATGTGTGTCGTGTTAACTTTTATGAAGTTGGGCCTTCCAACTTACTTGTTGTGGAAATCGGAATGTTGTGGTGTTGTGGAATCGCTTGTTGTTCTCATGCGATTCCTCCTTCTTCAGTGGATTCATTCGTCATATTCCAAAGTCGAATAACAATATGGATTTGTTGTGAAAGATTAGATCTTTCTGGGTCGCGGCATAGTTGATAACAATACTGACACGATAAGATATGCAAAAAAATATTCACAAAACAAACAAATCTAAGTTCTGACTCAACCTAAACCCAAACCAAACATAACCGCGATAGCCTACGATTTTTAGGAAGGATTAAATCTTCTGAATCACAGCATTATTTATAACACTCGTGTGATTTAATATTCATTAATTCCACTTGCACAAAACATAAAAAACTAATAATTACAATGGTACAAATCCAGTAATCTATAACCTAACCAGTAATCTATATACATCTATCTCAATCTATATATCTATTTCAAAACAATCACAAGAATTTACTGGAAATTACACACTATGACGTTAGCTGTTGACTGGTGAAAATAAAGCAACACAAGATCTATATAAATAATAAAATATTCACATTATAGATACACGCATATGATCAAAATGCATCACATTTTTTCTTCATAAGTTCAACATATACAAACTTTACAGGCCAGTGGGGCTTAGCACTAAGGTTAAATACAAAACTGAATATGCCTATAGCCTACTTGGAGCAAAGACGAATAAAAAAAATAAAAGATCATTAAAATCGGTCCTGCCGTCCTCGAGTTAGATTAGATTAGATCATTGAAATGGCGACCATACTACAAGGTAGTTATTTAAGCCAAGTATGAATGAAGATTGAGATTGAGTGATGTGATTGAATGTAAGATGATTGTGGCGCGATCTTGTAGTCTTGTTACTGACTAAGGCTGACATGTTCCTTAGACAGGACTGGTAATTAATAGCCCAACAGCCGATGGAAACTAAGGGACCTACAATTTAACATGGAATCCTAACCACGGCCTCTGAATTACGAATTGGTCTAATTATGAGGATGGTCTTTGCGGATTAACGTAGTATTGACACATGAAATGAAGGAGGAGGAAGGGATCTCAGAACTTACCTCGTTGTATTATGAGGATATGGACCTAGTCACTACTAGTTCCATGAAAAAACCACAGGTTCAAGAAAAAAACATTAAGCTTAAGGGATTTTGTATTTTGTTATAGTAGTCTTTAGAAGCTTTTATTATAACACTGATTTAAAATATTTCACAAATTCAAATTGTTGAAACTACAATGTTTGAAGTACCTTTATAAATATTAACTTGTTGGAGTCTGGAGCCACTAACACTGGTTTAGTAGAGAAGGCTAATGGGGTTTAGAGTTATAAAAACAAAAATTATTGTTAGAACAAATTTAATATAACCTATACATCAAAGAAACATAAAAAACTTGTTATGTATAAAAAATAGATTTTAAAAAAATCACAAAAACAGTACAGTAATTGTATGATTGCACAATATGTACTTTGTTTGATATATCTTATAACAACTTGCTGAAGCTCTTGTTGAACAAACTTTGCAAACTTGTGTTGGTTCTGCATTTTTCAGTAGGGGGGATTTTGTCAGGGAAGTGTCTGCCTGAAAAGCACAAGGTTCCATAAGGTATTTTAATGGTCCTACAGGGTACTCTTAAAATTTCACAAGAAGAAAATGCATTGTATAGAATTATTTTATTTATATTATAAAATTATTTGTTCGGCGACAAAATTACGTGTAGCTGCTATAATGATGTCTTCAGTAGAGCTGTAAGAAATCATTTGGAAAAAGTGCCTAAAAATTATTTTCAATTAAAGTTTATATAAAGTGTAGCAAAATGTATAATGAAACTACATAGTTATAATTGCAAATTATATTTAAAAAATAAGTAAAATTGTTTTTCTTACGAGTAAGCCTGTTGGATTGAGATTTAGTTTGGACGTTCTCTGCAGCAAGTAAGCCACCTCTCTCTGCCTAATATTTCCCAACAGAAATTACATACCTGTAAAGGTGACACTTTTGTCTTGTGTGCTCATGCCTTGAATTCCGGTACAGAATAAAAGCATTTGTGTTAGACACCATAAACAAAAGAATAAAATCCACCATTTCATTTGTTTCTTTTTGAAAAGATAGTATACTGCAATTTGATCGGATCTATCAACACCTGTTTTGTTTTTGTTGTAGTCAAGAATAAGTTCTAGTTTTAGATTTTATTACTAATCCTTGTCTTGATGTAACAGTCACATTTGAGGACGACATACTATGAACAGTTGATAAGAGCCAGGACATCTCTTTTGTCCTTCCTCTTCATAGACACAAGGTGATCTCTTCACTTGAAACAGGACTAATCAGTTTTAACACTTTTATTGGTAAAGTTTTGTAAAAGTTCCTTTCTGTTGTGTATGCCTTAATTTTTTTTATATTTTATTTTCCTGCCGTCTCTCTTGTTGATTATTAGTACTTCACCAATAATCAACATTTATGTAAATCAATTTATGTATATATTTTTCTTGATCTATATATATATATATATATATACTAGCCAAAGTACCCATTCTTCGCACGGGTAAAAAAGGCTGGGAGGTGTAGGCTCTACAGATACATTTAAGTTATTGATAATTAATTCGTTATTGTTTACAAAATGTCAAAACACATGTCTAAGTATATATCTAAACATGACAAAGTAACATATGTCAAATATTGGGAGAGGATAAGCATTAACGTAATAGAGGCAGGCATCAGGAGAAAATTAAAAATCTACCATTCCACTATTTCGAACTAATAATTCAGTAATTTCGATCCAGCAGTTTATGTGTAAAAATTAACTTTATTTCTTTTTCTTACCGAACTGTCAAAATGTAAAGTAAACGGATGTTGACATTAAAAACTGTAAACATTGAATCCCAGGGTATTTACAGCAACCATGTCTTCTGCTTCTCGAACTGTCAAATTTTAGTGTTCACAGCTGTTGACATTCAAGTAATTTTATGTTTTCATTTTCTAAAAATGTAAACATTGAAACTTAGGACGTTCACAGGGCGTAGCCCGAGAGGATTGTAAGGAAATGAGTATGCCTATGTGTTGCATGAGTTTAAGATCTGTCTTTGTGTAAAATTTCAAACTGTTTGGTTCAGTATTTTTTGCGTTCACTTGCCACAACAAACACACAAACCCACAAACATACAGAAACCACCTCTTCTTTATAATATTATATATATATATATATATTAGCTATTAATTTGGCTGTTGATGAACTGACAACTGTTTGACTCCAGCAAGCCATTCTTTGACCATACTCAATGTAACATGTTTGTCAATGAGTAATAAACGTTTTGATTTGATTTGATTCATTTATGTTGTAGCTTGTGGGGTATGACAGACCCGCCACACTCCAGGTGTTCATAGGCACAGATCAAGGGAAAGTTGCACCACATATGTTCTACCAGGCATGTCGGGTGTCTGGCAAAAACTCGACACCTTGCATCGAGAAAAAAATAGATGGCACGATTGTCATCGAAGTGGACATTGAACCCTCTAAGGACATGGTTGTCACGTGAGTTTAAAAAGAATACTATATCTAAATTTTTTTTTACAATATCTTAATATTTGCACTTGCAAATATTTAGCTTAAAAATGTGGAAAATGTTTGTTTTGATGTCGGCACTTGACTTCTTATGCACCTCTTTCCAAGAACCGTGAAATATCCAGTTTTACCCGCTTTTTCATTTTACACCAGTGTGGGTTTGAGTTTTGTCAGTGTTTGGAGGTAACCTCCATGTGTGACCGATAATGTGGTTGTCAATGCGGAGCCACGATCAATCACTTTTCATAAATAAATGCTTTAGTAATTATATAATTCATTTGATTTACAAGAATTGCGAAGAGTGTATAAGATTTTAATAGCATTATAGTCAAAAACTGTTTTCATATTGATATTTCGGAGCCTAGAAATCATCATCTTTTACTGATGGTGATGGGAGAAGACAAAAGTGAGACTAGATCTGTGAAATATTGTTTAACTGATGTTAAATTGAAATGTTTTTATTCTTCTTTATATTTTATACATAAGATTAATTTAAATCAATTTTAAATAATTTCAACATCATTATTAAATTTTAGTTATTTTAATAATCCTTATATTGCTATTGCATACAATAATTCAAGGTCTAAGTATGTTTTGTTTGAGTTTAACAGTTTATGGTATAACATTTTGAATAAATTAATACAGAATATCTTTACCATTATTACTTTTATTTTTCCACATGCGGAGGGCACGGCGTTTGAAGATCAGAGCACCTGATGAAGGGATAAGATTAATAAAATACAAAGTGTAATTAAATTGTAAACCTTGTTCACAATTCAAAGAGCTTATTCTAACATGAAATCAAAGTTTTTTGAAATTTCTGAAATATTTGAAGAAGTTTAGACATTTCAGTTTTTATATTGTGGGGGTTTATAGAGTAAAATATGTGATCCACGGTTTTAGCCTAAAGACATAAATAAAACTCATGGTTTAACCTAAAAAAAGTCATTTAAGTGAAATTAATTAAATCATTCCAAAAATGTTTATTGTAAGAAGTAGCAGGCAGTATATAGCCCTTAATATTGCACCGGAACCGTTTACAAAATTAAGAACATAATTGAAATTAGTTTAATATTCCTAACCTTAATTAACAGTTGAATGAATTTAGTAATATTTTACGCTACTTGTTTAAAATAGAAAGATATTTTCCAGAGTTAAGGGTTTTCAGTGTTTTATTTAAATTGAAAAAATTGAGATAAAACTATGATGTCATTAGACAGTTAATGATACGGTTTAAATTCAGATGTGACTGCGTCGGAATCCTGAAAGAGCGAAATGTGGACGTGGAACACAGGTTTCCAGAGGAAGGGTCGGGGAGGAGCAAGAAGAAGTCTACTAGGTGTCGGATAGTATTTCGAACGACGATCACACGTCCGGACGGGTCACTAGAGACACTGCAGGTCACGTCACATCCAATCGTTTGCAGTGAGTATCAATTTATGCTATAATAAGTTTTAAACTTAAATCGTCACTTTAAATGTTTAGGTAGTTTTGATACTTTTTTGTGTTATTTAAAGTTACAATGTATAAATTTCAAACCGAGAAATTGTTCTTTGTCTTAAGACTAATACTGATATAAGTAAAGCTGTTTTGGATCCGGAAGTAATATATCAAGTAGGGTTGTGAAGTAAGATTTTGGTACCACTGGTTATTCGTCAAAGTAACGGTACAAGAACTGACTTTGAAAAGTGGGTATCAGGCCTAACAGGCCATTGAACTAAAAATAATTTTATTTTATTTCTATTAATTCACAGTAAATTTAAGAGTGCTGATTTTAGAAAGAAACCGATGAGACTAAATTTCTCGGAATATCGGTAGATAGCCATCTTAATTGGAATTTTCATGTTACACAAGTATGTAAAAAAGTAGCCTCAGGTATATTTGTTTTAAGAAAAATATCATCAGTCTGTGATTTGAAAACCATGAAGTCAGTTCAATTTTATTTTGTACATAGTCACATTTCATTTGGTTTATTCGTGTATGGGAATACCTCAATAGAAAATCCCAAAAGAATTTTAATATTACAAAAGAAAGCCTTAAGAATAATTTTAAAATTAAACTGGGTTTGATCTGTCAAAGAACATTTTTCAAAATTTGGTATAATGAATGTTTTCAGTTTATATATATATATATATATATATATATATATATATATATATATATATATTTGAATTAATATTGCTCCTTAAACGAAATTCCATCTTTTCATGGCATTTAGGATATATTCTCAATTACAATACGAGACATAGAGCCACTTCGGGATATGATAACCACAACTTAGATTTTATGAAAAAAACATCTTACGCAGGAATTAGCTTTTTGAATTCATTACCATCAGATCTAAAAATATAACAGATTACAATAAAAAAAAAATTGAAAAACTTTTATGATTAATAAGTATTTGTACTGTTAAGAGGAGTTTTTTCAATAGAACTTGATATCTCAATTGTATTAATGCCACCTAAATAATTCATATTATATGTTTACATTCATTATACAATATACTGTAAATTACTTGACGCCATTCTGTACTCCCTGTATAAAATTAATTAATAAAGTGTATTTTGATTTTATTTAAAATTGTAGTAGTATGTAATATAATTTCCAACAAATTGACAGTTCAAGAAAATCAGCAAGGAAAATGGTAAGCTGACTATGTTTTGTATTAACAGCAGAAGATGGAATCAAATAAACACTTAATCCAGACTCTTGGTCCTATTTAAATTTCATCCCAAAATCCATTTCCAATATAACTTTATTGTTAATATTTGAAAGTAAACATCTTTCTATTCCATAAACATAAGTAAAAACCTATTTTCAGTTATTTTTATTTGTGAATGTTCATTCGACCATCTTTCCTTTACGAAACAGTTATGGCGGAATTTTTATTTGATTGTAAATAAGTATCAGTGGTGCCATTCGTCTTATACTCAGTAGCAAGTTTCCGAAATTACTTTAGAAATTTACTTACTTAATTTAGTAAAAAGTCCTCAAACAAAAGAAAAGAGCAAGCAGATTCCTAGTAGGCTTACATTACTAAGACAGCTGCTAACATATCTCCAAACAATTCAAAATTGTCACTGTAGTTCAGTTGTCACTGTTGTTCAGTTGTGTAGAGTGAAATCTACACAACTGAAACAAACGTGTTTGCAGTCACCTCAAAAAAATCAAGACATACACAACCACAATACAATGCATACTCAATCTTTTTTAAAAGAAACCAGTTTACAAAGGAGCTTTGTGTTATATATTAACCATTTACCTGAGCAGCTTAATACACTTAAAAAATCAATAGACATTAGGCTACAGGACAGACCATTCTACTCAGAAGTAGAATTACTGAAAAAGCAGCACTCACTAGTACAGCCACCCTTCAACTCTTAAAATTAAAATATTTTTGTAAATAATGATTAATACTTCAACATTTAACTGTGTTGTATAAAGTTTATTTATGGTTGTGGATGTGTAGTTTTTTTTAGGTATTCCATCATTTTACTTAGTTTATATGTTGCAACTACTTGTAATTATTAGTAATTATTGACACCAGTACTATTCTCAAAGAATATGTAAATAAAAGAATATTGCCTGTTGTCAAAACTGATTAGATTTCAATTACAAAATTAGAATGATGTATATTCTTATTTATGAATGTCCCATATCTGACTACGACGGGACCAGGTCAGGAGTCAGTGGTCGGATGTCAGGAGGAGCAATTAAAATGAAATTCCTAGATAGAAATAAAACTATACAGTATTATAATATAACTTTATTGTATCTCTAACTTGTTACAATTGAACTTGGATGATTCAAACTTCAAGGGACCAGCTAAAAACTTTGAATAATCCAAAAATTCAATTTGACGAAGTTCTCATAAACGAGATCAAAAATAATAAATACATAAATAATTAATTGTTATGTGAAAACTTTATTCAATTAACACTAAATTTGAATATAAATATTAAGAGTGGCTATACGATATGGCTATAAGGAGTAACTTTGCGCACCCCCTAAAAATAGTGATGAATGATCAGGTTTACTACAGTCTAAAGAGCCTGGCAAACTACTGTCACAGCAACCAAGTTAATGTGGATCGTAACAACCTCGGTTAACCAAAAACTCTGATAACACAGAACTACCGTAAGAATAATAGGGGTCAAATAAAAAACTGTCCGGATTAAATTGTTGAAAATTAAACTTTAAATAATAGAGCATACCTTGTCATCCAGCCCAGCCACCTGGAGTGCCCGAGATCTGCAAGAAGTCGTTGTCGTCATGTGGGGCTCGTGGGGGACAGGAGTTGTTCATTCTGGGGAAGAACTTTCTCAAGGACACTAGAGTTGTATTCCAAGAAGGAGAATCTGCTAGTCCAGCTTGGGCACAGACTGTACAGCCTGATAAGGAGTTTTTACAACAGGTTGGTAACCTCAACTGAGTTTTTAAATCATGCTTCTTGTTTAAACTGGTATTATAGTGATTTAGGATTTTTTATTGGTTTAAACTGTTTAAAGTTTTGTTATTACTGTATTAAGACTTTTGATTAGCATCGTTTTTGTCAATTGACTACAAAATTTATTCCTTTGAATACTTCTATTTTACTAGTTTTATTATTTGATTTTACTTAATGTTTTTTGTTAAATTACTATACTTATTCCCTTGTAATGAGCAGGGATCCTTACTTTGCGGCTCAAGGGACAAGTTCAGTCCCTCACTTAAGTTACTTTGCGGCTCACTTAAGCTCAGTCGTGACATAAGGCACTTGGCAATAATTTTTTCTGCCCTCAAACTGATAAGAATAAAAATAAAATTTAGAGTTATGAAAAAAGTTTTATAAAAAAATTACAAAATACCTTATAAATATATATAAATTTTCCTAATTACGTATTACACCTATTTTATACACATTTTTGTTAGTTAGTTAACACCAATCGTGTTTGCAGGCTTATTGGTAGGTAGCTTAAAAGCACTTCTTTAACTTTTATTTCCAAAAATTTGTGGAGAGGGCCCCTGTTTACTTACCCCCAAAACCCCCTGGTACTCCCATAAGTGAACACAGGCTGCCACTGCTTGCAGCCCTGAGGAAAGTTTGGTGCAAACCAATTGGCTCTCTGAGAAATCCGCATGAGAATCCCTGCCTTACAGGTTTTTGGCGACACATGTTGTCAGCTAAAATGTGCCACAGACGTAATGTATCGTGTTGGTAAAACAACGTTCTTTGTTGTTCTCTGTTGAGATGTATTGTGTCATTTTTCGTTAGTTCACCACCAGAATGTGTTTGTATTTAATTATAAACGGTTTCTTTTATTACTTGCCTTTTTTTTTGTAAGTGGATAGATGACTAGAAACAGCTGTGTAGTTGTTTGTTTACATCTCACATCCGGCAAGGTTATTTATCGAGGTGCTTGTTGACTGGTTTTTTGTTGTATGTTGTTAGTTTATTAGGGTTAGGCTTTTATAAACAGCCAATATTTTGTTCTATAAGTACATTTTAATTTAATGACAATTTATTAATTACTGTATATATGAAAATAGAAAAATGCCAGTTTAACTTAGATTTTATTACTTAACCCTTTGGTGACTAGAGCCATTTATTTTATTTTCAAACATGTTGAAAAAAAAGTTAAATACCAAGAGTCAATTTGATATGTGAAAAAGACCACCTTCGGATGAGGTTTGCTTTGACTGGACATCGACAAGTCGGCGGCAGTCGTCAAACATCGGGTGAGTTCGGTTCCGATTCGAGTTGAGGCCATAATTCATTTGAGTGAGATGGTGAAATGGGTACGTCAAAGATGCACGTTGTTAAAGAGAAAATACAAAAACTATTAAATTAAATTTCATAAGCGATTAAATTCTGTCATTCGTCAATATTCATAGTAAACGTGATGGAAAAACACTTCAATACTCTTAACAAAAAAGCTAAAACTACAGTCCAATTGGCAGGTTATCTGAAACCAGAATGAAAAATTAATTCTGGCAGAAATCTGAGTCTGATTGCCTGTCACACTTCTGAGTCTGAGAGGCGCAGGTGCACTGTGGTCACTTCCGTTTACTACTAACGGACAAAAATCTTGCTGTGTATGACTCGATCGACGCCGACGATCTGACTAAGAAAACTAGGTGTATCTTGGACGCACAATATGTTCACTTTAAACTCTACTCATCACTATAAAAGCGCCACAATGATGTAAGAAAACTAAGAAGATGTGTCGGCTGCTTTTTACGTCACATTTCCCTTTGCCATAACGTGGTTTTCGAGTCCCGTGTCAGTTTTTTCTTCCAGTTTAGATCTTCAATAGTTGAATTAGCCGTTTGATCTATGTAAGTGATAAGTAAACCACGAATAATGAACTCATTGATCACTTTGCAGCATATTAAAATTGTGGGAAAAAGTGAGAGAAATTCGTGATAAATATGGGAAATGTACAGGAATTTTGGAAAGCCCAATCGCTGGATACCCTGATCTAGTATTCTTAACAAATACAATAAGAATTTAAAAAAATGATGTACTTTTGGGTTATTTAAGGTAAAAAGGAAGTGTTAAGGAATTAAAGAAAGTGACAGAACGTTCTTTTGTCACTGTTTTACTTTTGGTATGAAAGTGATAGAAGCTTCATTATGAAGATTGGTAAATTGGTAAATAATAGAAGATTGGAAGATGGCAAAACACTAGCATTTTATGAGGCCCCTGTACATGTACAATAATGTTTTTATGTTCTGTGCCAATAAAAAATCTAAGTCTGTATTCAACACACCACACAGTGGAATTGTCAAAGTAATAAAACTCTGTTCGAGATATACTTACCATTCTTAATTTTCACTATGAAATAACTGAAGAAGTGTCATCTTAGTTAACAGATATGGACTATAACATGGGTCTTAGTCAACACACTCAGTGCAATATAAATAGTCCTTCTTTGTAAAAATCTAAGGCAAAAATTTCAAACTTGATCTGTGGTGTTTGTGTTGCAGTCGCACCTGGTCTGTGTGGTCCCCCCATACAGGACAGTAGAGATCACAGAGCCTGTGACTGTCAGACTAGTTGTGGAGTCCAGTGGCAAGGCTAGTGAGCCTCATACATTCATGTACTTGCCTGAGGGCATGCGCATCAGTGAAACTGTCTCAGGTACATGCGATTTATTGGCACAAGCCACTTTCACCTCTCAGGGCTCCCCTACGCCTCCCATTGATCGTACCAAGAATATCATTATTTTTTACTGCTTGATCTAAAATTAAAATATCAGTTTACAGTAAATTAAGTTTGCATTAATACTATCAAATCTTAGTCATAGATAACAGACATGGTAAGATAAACAGTGATTGTTATTATTTTTAAAATCAATTGATCATTGATTGAACAAGTTTTGGAATCAAAAAAATTCTGTGAAATATCCATGATCAGAACCAATAAAAAAATCAATTTAAAACTTATTTTTTATAAATAATTGTTCTAGTCTCATATAAAAATACTTTGCCAACTAATTTATGCTGAATCAGAAATTTAAATCATTTGTCATGGTTTTAAATATATTTTAGTACCAGTTTGGCGACATGCAAATTCTATAACCATTTTAAATAGTATGTAGATAGTTATTTGGAATAAACTCAGTTTAGTTTGTGATTTTTAAGCGTGTGCAATTAAAATATCTATTATCTTTATCAATAGTATCGGTTTTGTGACTTGTCTTGAGAATAAACTTGTGTATTTCTAAATAAATACAATTTTTATACAAAACATTGTGACAAAGAAAATATAATTTCAAAAAATCTCTGATGAGATGTAGACAATGGCCAGCATTAGCTGTAGGCCTGTCTGTTTTAGTGGGTTGATTGATTTACTTTTTTTATTATGAATTAAAAGTACATAGTAAATGTTCATTACTATCTACTATATTATTGGTTTAATTTATTACATTTTAAATACACAATGTATAATATTGGGAAAGGATATAATTTTTCAAAATGAATTTTGTTACTAAAATACTTATTGCTAAATCTGAAATATTCTGATAATAGATAAAAATTCTTGTATATCTTTGTAAAAATTTATATTTTATCTAATATTAATACTTAATATTAAGTATACTTAACTTAATATTAAGTATAGATTAACATTTGTTCAATTCCAAAAAATTCACCAGGTTTTTATCTGAGATTCTATAGTTGGCTATAGTTTAAAGTAATGTTTAGTGCCAGACTTTTTTGAAAAAAAAAATAATTACAGATACTTAAAACATTGGTAACAGAACGTAGGTGTATTTTTCACCTGTTTTTTTATGTGATTTTTAGCATTTTGACCATTGGTATATTTATGATATTATACCATATATAGATACGAAGTAAAACTAAAATAAACTATCGATCCAGCAAGTGCTGCGATCCATTGGAAAAACGTAAAACTACTAGCAATAACTGGTGACGGAACAGTTCCATCCAAGTACATATAAAGATAATGCGAAATATTACTTAAAATTAAAAAATAATCTTCAATTAAATTCCACAAATTTATATGCGACGATCACATCCTAAAATCCTGTTATTGACTAATATTTTGGTTTTATTTACCAAATTAGCCAACGTAGGAAACCAAAATTACAGACAGAAAATACTGCTGATAAGAAATGAATACGAAAGAAACAAACTATCGATCCAGCAAGTGCTGCGATCCATTGGAAAAACGTAAAACTACTAGCAATAACGGGTGACG
The DNA here is from genome assembly GCA_023375725.1 of Nephotettix cincticeps. Taxonomy (NCBI): domain Eukaryota; kingdom Metazoa; phylum Arthropoda; class Insecta; order Hemiptera; family Cicadellidae; genus Nephotettix; species Nephotettix cincticeps. Next base: position 49,148,504 of record CM041786.1, on the reverse strand, counting down.
GAACAGTTCCATCCAAGTATGCCTGGGAACATTGGCAGCGTGTCGGAAACGTTCTATCCAAGTATGCCAATGGGCCAAGTTTCTTTTCTAGACTTTGAATTTGAGAATCAATGATAGATACGAAGTAAAACTAAAATGATTTTAATACGATTGTATTAGTTTTTAAATTTATAACATGTTATTTTATAGAAATACTTTATCCAAGATGCACAATTTACAAGATATAACACGTATCAGGGTTTTTTCTCGTTAGAAATTTAAGTTCATTTCAGTCGGAATCATACAAATTTTAATTGTAACATAAATTTTCCATTGTGTCTTATGAGTAAAACTTGCCTAAAATTAAATACCTGAAAAGTATGGAAAGTATTTGTGCACCTTGGATATATATATTTTGTGTTTGTTCATTTTAATTATAAACAACATTTTTGTATTTTAACTATAAACAATCACGGTGAATACCAGCAAGAAAATAATGTTTTGTCATGAATAGTGAAAATATTGTGTCACTATTAACAATTGAATGCCCATTTAAGGTGCACATACATTGTCGTACATTAAGGTGCCGTACATTGTATCAAATTAAAAATTGTTTTCCTAATCATTAAAGAAAAATGTTAATACCTGTTACTTGTTGATGTAACTAAGAATCTACTTTCAAATCTCTTAAACGTGTTGGTGTCTTTGAAGAATAACTGTATAAGCAAAAACGCACCGTATTGGTTATAACTACAGAAACACTGTACACAGTGATCTGATGTCTTTTGTTTCCTATGCCTACTCCTAAACAAGCTTGCTGGTTTTCATTGAAAAAGAACAATTTAAGGTATAGAATATAATATGAATGAGCCATTAAAAAGGCCAAGTCTTATTTATTGAGGAAACGAGGATAGTTGGCAAAGCAAATCCCTCTGGTGATAGGTGAGCCCTGAATCCCAATGATCAGCAAATCACAGTTGCTCGGCAAATCCTACGTTGTTTGGTGGTTGGGCGTGGCATGTTGTATCGCATTACGTAGTCTGATTGCAGCTGTGATTCGCTGATATAACTGGAGAGATTGTGAGGATGAATGGTAGTTTGGAAGGAGTATAATTTAGTGTTTATGTTCCTGTGATATTGTGTCATTTGTTTTCATTGAATTGTTGTATTCCTGAAGAAGTAATGCTTATTTTGAATTTATGACTTTGTTGGTAAATAATTTAAACTATAACTTAAACATATGTAAACGAAATAGTTTTTTTTTCACCTACCTGACACAATTTCACGACTTAAACTAAGTTACAACTCTCACACAAAACTGATAGTATTACTGGAAGTTGATATTAAAAACATAAAATAAAATAACTAAATTAAAATTAACTTAAGGTTTGTATGAGGGTTGTCCAAATCTTGGTGGCAACCATCACAGGTGTGTGGTGGGTGTGCGTTGATGGTTGGGAGAGAGCAAGTTGTTGGTTGCAAGTGTTTGGTGTGATGGTTGTCATCTATTTTAATTACATCAAATGCCACATTTTTCTCTCACTAAATTTTTAATAAAGGTTTATTTGGGGCTAAATTATATAAAGTAATATTTTTGGTGGCATTGTTTCTGATGACATATTCTACTCATTTGTAACCAAAGTATATAGAGGGGTTGAGTAAAGTCCTGTTATCAATGATTGTTTTCTCTTGTTGGTGATTTGTGTTTGCTTGCCCCGTTGTTTCCAGCGGCAGAATTTCAGGTTGACAGGTGATCTCGGCAGCTCCCGGCACTGAAGGTGGAAGGGGAAACCGTCACGAAAACCCCTTCAAGGTTGTCATCTCTTGGTGACTAAACAATAGAGTCATATCACTCATTGCACACTGTCGTCAAGCCCTAGCAATACCAACACCAACTTCAAACCTCAACTCATTCATTTCCTGAATTATTATTCAATAATATTTATATGCTACTGAAAGTAGTAAAGGTTAAAGGATAACTAAAAAATATGGTTGTTTTGCAGAGTGAAATATTACAAAATATAAATTTTTAATTTATGAATTGTAATTTCATGTCTTAACTTTAAAATAATTACATTAATATATCTCCTAATTGTCTCTAAATTTATCTTATTTATTTATGATTTGCACATGTAAATAAAACAGTTTAATAGGTAATAAACAACATCATAATCAACTAGAACTAGAAACTGTTCAGATAAATCATAGTAGATAAGAAAATAATTTTACAAAAAATAAGAATTACTTATTACTTTGTAAATCAATTTTACTGTGTAACAAATTTAAAAGAAGTGATTGAAGAAAATATGAGTGAACAGTTCTGTTTCTTAAACTATGTTTGTTAGATAGAGCAATGCATTTATCATTTAAAGCAAAAATTTAATTTTTGAAGAATAAATCTGTTTTGTGTGGGTGTTGGTGAATGAGATTGTTAGTGGCTGTATGTGACGGTGTGCGTTAACATTCATAGTTAGTTTTACCAGCGCCCATAACTACCGCTTCTCGGTACCAAGTAAGTATAGAACTGTGTCATACATTCACTCATGATAGAACTCATCCAGTCATTCGAAACAGATTCAAACAGAAAAATTGTAATGCAAGTGAAAATCCCATTTTGATTCATATAGCTTGGTATGTTTTTACATTTTGAACTTGAAAAATAAAAGTGAACTTGGCAAATGTTGTAGCCACATTTTGTGGTAAAAATAAGAAAGTCTTCTGAAATTAATCAGTAACATTGAATTGAGTGCTATTGGTTTGTGTAAAAGCTCATTTCAAAGTTATCTTATTATTCCTTAAAAATTTAATTTAAACATTATCTCAATGTCTATAAACTACTAACATTTTTGTATTTATGTTGTGGTAAAATATTTATCTGATTAAAAACAAAATTATTCGTTTCTAAGTTCATCGGTTGAAGAATTAAATTTAGTATGACACTGAAAGATAACCACAATTTTGTCTCATTCATCATGCACTTTTGGGTAAATGAAGCTGATTTAAGAAAAAGAAAATGAATTTTTGAAAATACTAAAAATTGATATATATTTTTCAAGAGAGAGAAGAGGATATTTTGTTGTCAGATCTAGTTTTGTTGCAGGGGAAAGGGGGTGGTGAAGAAGAGGAACAAAGTAATAATTTACTTTACAGCGTGCGGGCGAGTGAGCAGATAATCAGACCCTTTAGACCGCAGGGGGCAACGGCAGAGTGAGTGAGTGTGATTGGGTGGGTGCTAGGGTGTGCGGAGACTGACTGTCCTCCTCACCTTCCAGCAGAAACAACATTTAGTAATTCCAGTTGGTTAAACTTAAATTTTTTTTTATTGATTTAACTGATTGAAATATTTTTCTCAGATACTAAAAATTGATTATCTAATAAACTAGCTTTAAAATCACTGTATTTCACATAATGCTTGTGAAAAATGGATGGCAAATTAACTAGAAGATCCATGCAGCTCTCTATATGGTAGAGAAATTTGTTTATTTCAGATGTATAAGAAAATCAAATTTAAAAACTTATCTTAAGAACCTAACTTTGAAGAATAACATTTATGGGCTTGAAGGTACTTATTATTAGGTAAAATAATATCAAAATAACTTTAAAAACAGCTTCATAGTAATCCTGATCAAATAATACTAAAATTGTTAATATTGCTTAACCAATTTTGTAGTTCTACTCACTAAAATATATTAGAGTATTTAATAAATATTGATTATTTGATAGGTAAATTTGTTCCAGCAAATAATAACAATTTTTTGCTCAACATTTTTAGTACAAATATTATTATGGTGTGTTTTATTTGAATATAAAATGCTCTTTAATTTGTCTTAGTGGCTAATAGACTAATTCGTATTTAAATCTCTCTCTTACACAGAAAATAAATTTGACAGAAGTGGTAATGAGTTCATCTTCATTTTCTCCTCATCTTTGTCACATAAATTAATGCTATCTTCTCTACCCAGTTCTTTTAACAAAACAATGAAATTTACAACACTTATTTCTCTTTTTACATTCTCAATTTTCACTTAAAGTTTGATTAATAGTTTTTTGTACCTTAGTTTAACTTGTGTAAAAATACAAATTACAGGCAAGTAAATTAGGATTCCTTAGATGTCTCAATTTGTTGTACTGCTGTCCCCTATAGCCTTTCCCATTTTCCCTCCGTGAATGGGTGTTCTCCTTACCTCCTTACTCCTGTGTTTTTAAACAAATTTAAATAAAAATGTTCCTACTGTAAATCTAGTTGGTTTTGATCTAGTTGAATTTCTTAAATCTTATATTTATTAAATTATTCACATTTATAAAAGTTGATGTAACTATATAATGAAAAATTTAATTTAAACCCGTGTTTTCTAGTCCATAAGCTGATATATAGGGTAATTATTTATTAATCAGTAAAATTAATTAGATGAAATTTTTGTCAGAACTTGTAATGAGTGGATCATTTGTCAATAAAAGTTTGAAATGATACAACAAATTTTATCTTATTTGTAGATATTTGTTTTGGCTCCATAAAATATCTTTATGTCTGAACTAAAAATAAAGGTGAAATTTAGTCTTGTTAGTCTCTCCCCATCAACTTTTTCAAATCATTTGTATTCTTAGTGACCAGGCCAGATGATTTATGATGATTCAAAAATGATGATCAAAAATGATTCTAACTTTCTCAATGACTTCTAAAGGTAGAGTTTTCGTGTTGATTCCCATAAATGTTATTAAGTACTACTCATTACTCATGTTATTGTTTCTTCAAAAACACATAAAATACATCACATATTAAAAATATGGACTTAGAATGTTTTTTTTTGGCGAAACTTATAATTAAAATTTGGCCGGGTAAAAATTTAAACGATGAAGCGAAAATTGGCTGAAACATGTGGTTACTTCTGAGGAGATCTGTGTTTTGTGTATATATTGTTTCTTTTTATTTTAAATATCAGTAGTATATTTTATGTTGCCGTATTAGAAACAGACAAAGCCTTTTTATACTTTCAATAAAAATCTTTTCTAAAATTTCCATTAGGGTTAATTTAATTACTATAAACACATTGCCTCCTATTAAAAGATTAATGGAATACACAAGATTAAAGAAAGCACAACCAGGGGAAGGGGGAGGAGTTTGTTTCGATTTGTGTTGTTTTCCTGCATGGTTGCGATCCATTCTGGCAGGCAGGTCTTCTTACACAGCGAGTGAGTTGGATGAAAGTTGTGGTGAGCAAATGTGGCTTTACCTTTTGCGGTCGTGCCACTACAGCCAGTTAAAAATTTAAACATTTAAAAAAGTAACACAAAAATAACATCATCAAATTGGTTTAAAACAGTAAACAAACTTCCATACAAAAATAATTTTGAATCAAAAATTGATTTTCATAATTTAATTATTGTTTTTAAAATGTTTGCACTATTTACTGGCTTGGTGGCTTCTCAGTCCTTTTCTTTCAGGATTTCCAGTCTTCAACAATCAAGGAAATTTTAAATTACTTTTAATATTAATCCAGTTTGTTTTGCTGCAGTTATGGCTCAGGAAGGCAACACGCTCGAAAATTCTGTCAATGTACAAGGTATGTACTGAGTTCAAGATATGTTTTCCATTGTAGTTTTTCAAATTACGTTGGTGCACGCTTTAGGTCATTTTTAGTACTTTGATTGTCTTCAGTACAGAGCAGAATTTAATTAGCCTTTTTATTTATCGTAAAATATAGTAAATTTGTTTTAAAACTTTTTGTGCACTTTAGATGTTACCTACTTCATTGAAATTATTTGTGAGGATCAATTTATTTGTGATAATTTTCGGCTGGAGGTGGGCTATCTGATGTAAGTAATGTTCAATATTTGTAGAAAGTGTAAAGCTGTTAATTAATTGGAGAAATTGTTAATCAAGCCAACATAGCAGTGCATGTAATACATCAAAGCCTGGATATAAATTAGCTTTAATGAAGTATGATTTATTTATAACTAGCTGACCCGGCGAACTTCGTACCGATAATAATAAACATTTGATTTTTAATCATAAAACATAATCACAAAAATTCGTTCTGAGAAATATTATATTTATACATTGATTAGATACCATTGAGTGCTTACTATTTTATGCTTGCTTCTTTGGCTTGCTCAATATGGTTCAAATCAAAACAGCTGCTGTTTATAACTTAAAAGGTAAGATACATATGTTGGAATCCAAAACAAAATTATTTACCCATAAGATTAACATGGAAACTTTGAAGGCGTATAGGGTAGAGATTTATGGGAAAATCGTCACAAAAACTATCAGGCTTTCCTATTTTAGGCCTAAAGAACCAGTATATCGAATTTCGCCCTCCTAGGTAATCGGGAAGTGGGAGAATTAGTGATGAGTGAGTGAGTGAGGGCTTTGAATTTTATCCAATACTATAATACGAGCAAGGTTTGTATATATATATATATATATATATATATATATATATTTACACACGGATCTCGAAAACGGCACCGAGGAATTTCTTTAAATTTTGGAAATAACTAATTTCCGAGTAGAAAATAAGTTCTAGATAGGTCTAATGTCCAGGAAAATTCGTGTTTTACTGTAATATTAAGTTTAAAATCTAAAAATTTAACATTACGCTTATGGAGAATAAAATGTAAACAATACAAATCAAAACAGCTGTTTATAACCGTTTGACAGTTCTTAATTGAAGACTGCGGGGAACAATATAGAGGTTATGCATTAATATTTATTTTATGAATTAAATAAATGCAAAATTATCAGGTTACTAAACAATTTGTAAAAACTTAAGGATAACATAGCTGTGCGAAATAAAAGCAGAAAAAAGTATTTCCACAATCTTCCGTGTTTTGATAGAAAACGTATTCGTTGTATTGCTTGAAGCGACTGTAACAAACCAATTAATTGATGTAAATTAAATTTCTCTTTTGCTTTTCAATCCTCATTCCGTTTATAACAAAATCAGTTGATCACAGGCTAATAATAACGGTATGGATAATTAAACAGTAAATGATCGCTTTGGCTAAAAGACGTTAAACGGCATCGCTCAATTGACTAACGTCGTAGCCGAGTTGTAGCTTGTCGGCCTCAAGAACTATAGGCCGCGAGTTCCATCCCCACCAGGGGCGATACTTTTTGTTCAGTGCTATATTAATTATGGTGTATTAAATCGGTTTTATTTCAACCACATAAATGTTTTCATTGAGTAATAAATGTGTTTTAATTTTTCTAGTTAATTTTTATAATATATGTCTTATTCTATACGAGCAAAGCTCGGTCACCAGGTACTATATTAAGATGTGAAGAACATGTAGGAAATTCTTTATGGAATAAGTTTTTATAATTTAATGATACTAGAAATTATCCATTCTTATCTAATTCTATTCTCAAGTACAATTACTTGGGTTATTTACCAACAAAATGATTTTGTTATATTGAGTAAGTTTTTTTGTGATTTTAATTAATAACAGTTATTCAAAAGCAAAACGGAAATTTTATCTACAAATTGATCTCCAGTATAATAGGTTTATATCTCTGATAAAGATGCACATAATACTAAAATTCCATAATATTTTGGAGTTTTTTTGCATAAGGCTGGAGAGGATAATAAGCCAGGTTAATTTATGGAGTACTATAAAATAATTAGTTATAACATTTGAAGTACATTAAAACAAAACCTTTATTTACTAGAACAACAAAACAAAAACAAAAGCAGATGATTGTAATTTATAAAAACAGCTGATTGTATATTCCTACATTTCTCCCCGTTCAATTTAGGCTGAGTTTTTGAAATTGGGTCCATTATCATCTTCAAGGTCGTCTTCAGGCTCCGGTTGTATTTTCCATTGAGGTGGATCAGTTGCACCTTCTCTTGCTCTTAACTGATCAGAATGTTTCCTCTTGATTTCTCCCCCAACTAAAACTGTGTACGATAACTCTCCCGTCCTTTCTTTTACTGTTCCTGGTCTCCAACCTTTCTTCATCTCATTTTGGACCCACACTTCTTGTTAGGAGTAAACTCTTTAAGTTTTGCTTTCAAGTCGTGATAGTATTTTTGTCGCCACACTTGGTTTTCAATTCTCTCTCTACTATCAGACCTCCATCTATCCAGAGCTGTTGGTATCCTCCTTCCATAGAAAAGCAGAGAGGGTGGCTGTCCTGTGGTCTTTTGTGGAGTGTTCCGATATGCCAGCAATACTTGTAACAGTGCAAGTGAAGAGTTGAGACCTTCTTGTTTGCAAGCATTGTATCTACTCTTGAAGGTTCTAATTATCCTTTCTACCAAACCATTGGTTTTCGGATGATATGGTGACGAAGTGACATGACCGATGTTATTATTCCTACAGAATAGCTTGAACTCACGGGACGTAAACTGAGTGCCGTTATCAGATACGATTTTCTTAGGAACACCGAGAAAACCATGTCCTCAACCTATTGATGAGAGTAGTTGTTGTCATGCGGTCCATTACTTCTATCTCGACCCATTTCGAATATGCATTAATTCCTACTAGCCAGAACCGGTTGTCGAATGGCCCAGCAAAGTCCAAATGAATGCCACTGAATAAATGTTCCCAGGGGCCACTGGAAACATTCCAAGGGTAGAGGGGAACTTCTGCATCAAATGTTCTGTTACTCTGGCAAGGGTGGCATCTTCGAACATACAACTCAACATCTTTATTTAGATTAGGCCACCAAACATAATACCTTGATAAGGATCGCATAGCTTCTATTACAGGATGCCCTTTGTGAAGTTCTTTCAATACATTTTCGCTCAACACTTGCGGTACTACAATTCTTCCCAACCTCATGACTATGCCGTTTTCCAGTGTTAGTTCATCCTTCTTGTTCCAATATGGTTTAAGGGACAACGGCAAGCATCCCGGATCTTTGGGCCAACCATGTTCTAGGTAATCGACAAGTTTCTTCATATCCGAATCTTTCTTACACTCAAGCACAAGCTCATGATTTGGATAAACCACATCGATCTTCTCTTGAACCAATGCTCGAATTTCTTTTTCCTCAGGATCCAACACGTCTAGTGTCTTGAGTGAAAAACGAGACAAAAATTCTGCTAAACAATTGTCTTGCCCTTTAATGTACTGAATGTCAAAATCGTATTCCATTAAATACAAAGCCCAACGAACCAAGCGGTTGTTTACTACTTTAGTAAGGTCTCGGTTAGTCCCAAAGATTCTTTCAAGTGGCTTGTGGTCTGTCCTCACTTTAAATTGTCTTCCACTGAGGTATTGCCTGAACTTCTTTACAGCAAAAACCAACGCCAGTGCTTCCTTGTCAACTGCGGCATACCTTTTTTCTGCTTCTGTCAGAGTCCTTGAAGCGTACATAACTGGTCTTTCTGTTCCATCTGGCAGCAAATGCAATAGTGCTGCACCAACCCCTTGTTCACAGGCATCACATACAACAATGACTGTCTTGTGTATATCATATGGAACCAAAGTCTTTTATAATGATAGGATATTCTTCAATTTGTCGAATGTAGATTGTTCAGTTTCAGTCCATTTCCATTTAGTCTTTGTACCAGTTAGCCTATGCAAGTTTGCAGCAATCGCATGTAAGTTAGGTATGTACCTCTCATAAAAGTTTAGTGCCCCAAGGAAAGCTCGTAACTCTTTCACATTCTTTGGCCTTGGTGCATGTCTTATTGTTTCCACTTTGTCTTCTGAGGGATGAATACCATTTGCATCTATTGTGTGTCCTAGATACCTCACAGACGTCTGAAAGAACTTACATTTTGACAGTTTTGCTCTTATTCCACTTGATTCAAGTCGCTTCAACACTTCTCGGAGTGTGGTTATATGTGTGGTCTTATCCCTGCTAGATATGATTATGTCATCTAACAAAATTCCGACATTGAGACCCTTTAGTAAACCTTCCATATACCTCTGAAACTTTGCCGGACTCGAGGAAAGTCCAAATGGTAACCTTGTATAACGAAAGTAACCTACATGTGTTGCTATTATAAGATATTCCTGGGATTCGGGGTGTACCTTAATTTGCAAATAAGCATCTCGCAGATCTATGACTGAAAATATCTTTCCACCTGTCAGTTTTGATGTTAAGTCATCAAAGGTCGGCAAGAGATGTTTTTCTGGTACGATGTTTGGATTCAAAGTTGTGCGGAAATCACCACAGATCCTGACTCTACCTCCACCTTTGTCTACATTAACTGTTGGCGTACTTCATTCTATCGGTGTTTCAGAAGGATCCACTGTTTCCAAAACCCCTTCCTGTACCAATCGCTGTAACTCTCGCTCTACAGTCCCCCTTAAGGGAAATGGAACCCTACGTGCCCCAAAAGCTACAGGCTTCGCCCCGCTTTTCAGGTGGATAGGTTCATTAGAATCAGATATCGTTCCTAGCTCATCACGAAAAAGCTTAAAAAACTCCTTTGATAATCCTTCAACTTCTTTTAGCATTTTTTTATCATATGTTTCATCACTCTTACGTATTTCCTTCATTACTATTTTTTCATTGTCCACACGTCTTATATTAACTTCCTTAGGCAAATTAAGATTGAAAGCTACACCCCATGGCAAACCAAATAATGGAACATCATCTTCCAGCAATACAATCACCGGTAGACGTTTAGTACGATTGCATAAAGTAACATCCACTAAAGTCTTACCCATGACCTCTAGCTTCTTCTTTCCGTAGCCAGTGATGACATCAGACGTATTTTTTAGAGTTTCGCCCTCTAATTTTATCTGATTCCATAGAGAAACTGATAGCACTTACCCTAGCCCCGTTATCAAATTCCATTCTAACATTATATCCGTTCAAGTCTACATCTATTGTGGCACGGGGAACTTTACTCTTAACAGACCTAATTTGGTTTTCACTTAAATCTCTATCAGAACTATACTCATCCTCGTCAGATTGATTAGAAGGATCATCTACCCTCCTTAAATTTCTATCATTACTTCTTACAAATTATTTCTACTTTTGCACATTCTTGCGAAGTGGCCTTTCTTTGAACATTTCTTACAAACAGCAGAGAGAGCAGGACATCGGCCTTCATTCTGATCATGTACAAATCCACACCTATTACACCTATTGAAACTACTAGGTTTTTGGACGTATGGGTTCTTATTTTCAATACTGTAAGGCCTACTTACTTTACAAATCCCGTTCTTACATGACTCCTTGGAAATCTCTTCTCTTGCGCATTCCATGGATTGAGCTAACTCTAGAACTACTGATAACTTAATTTTATCACCTCGGTTATCCACTCCATCGGGCCATCTTTGTCTGATTTCTACTTCAAATTCTGGACAGTTGCCCCCCACTGCAAACCTGTCTCTTACTCGCTTGTCTAAACTATTTCCATACTCACAACTTCTAGCCAGGGATTTCAATCTGTTATAAAACAAAATAAACGTCTCACCTTCTTTTCTGATAGCTCTTTCAAACTCAAACCTTGATGCAAAAAGGGTTCTCCTGGGCTTGAATAACCGGTCGGCTGCCTCTTTGACTTCTTTGTAGGTGCACTCCTCCCAGGCCTTTGGATACATCTGGTCCGTCAGTGCCCTGAGGTGTTCCTCTCCAATACTGCCAAAAGAAGATCTCGCCGAGCCGCTTGTTCTTCCGATTCATCACCACCAAGTCCCTTTACTCTGCAGGTCAATTCAAAACGAGCTATGTAGTCCTCCCACACATTTTCACTGTTATATTCCTTGAATGACTTACTTAGGTTTTCTTTCACGTTTGCCCAAACAACAGTATTTAATCAACTGAAATAACATAAAATTTTAATTATTATTGATTACAGACCTGCTCATTCTGTCTTGTAAGCAAGACATATCATTATCATTATTTACATCTTTAAACTGTGACTGATTAGTTTTCCTTGGCATTTCCTCGTCGCCAATATAAAATAATTAATTATAACATTTGAAGTACATTAAAACAAAACCTTTATTTACTAGAACAACAACAAGTAAACAAAAACAAAAGCAGATGATTGTAATTTATAAAAACAGCTGATTGTATATTCCTACAAGTACATGCCACTGTTAGCTCTGTTAACGTTACAGATTATCCCTGTTGCTAATTTTTTTATTTTTTTCTACCTTAAAAAATATTTTATGATTAAGAACAAAGTAAATCTATTTTTATATAATGTTGGTGGCGTATGCATAGTCAAGTTTTCTTTTTTATCCAATTAATTTTAATTAAGACAGACCGATAGAGAAGAAACAGATATTTTTTTTTAAATTCTGGTATTAAAAAATTAAATTTTTTCTAAATTTGTATCTCACTAAACGAATATTTTGAGCGAATTTGTAGTATTCTTATGTAATAGTATACAATAATAACTCCTGAGCACGACTGCTCACTATATGGATTTTTAACTGAGTAGTTTGGAGTGGAAAATTAAGCCATGACAGCCAATCACTATCAGTCACCATATGGGTATTAAACTTTGGGCTACTTTCATTTCTTATGATACTGTTAGTTCCAAGGTGAAAACCTTGGCTGAGGTTGCTAATTGGCTGTTGACTGCTTTTGCATATCATTCAGTAAACATATCCCCCATCTATCAGTTGCTCAACCCTTGGTTAGTATTGACGTGAGTAAGAGACAAGAATCTCGTAGTTTTATGGGCGTTTTTATGAATCTTTATGTAATATTGGGCAAGTATATTTATGTTAGGTTCGTTTGAGAAATTCTAGTATTTATTTTAAAATTGTGCTTGAATACATTCAGGCATTTTAATTTTCACAAACTTTAGTATACTAGATCGGTTATGCTGTAGTGAGTTATGGTATTATTTACTGGCCAGTTTCAAAATTTCTTGATTCTGAAATTAAGGTTTTGATTTTTGATTCTGCATTTGGTAATGTTTCCAATATATCAAGATAGATTGAATGGATCCAATAATTTTTTAGTAAGTACATAAGAGATAAATTAAATCAATGGATTTTAGCGAATTTCCCATAGGGAAGAAGCTATTACCGTAGGTCTCATGGTAAGACTTAAGCCCGGGACCATATTATTTTTCGTCTTTAGGTGCTCAGAGTCCAAAAACAATAGTCGTTAAAATTTGTATATATACCTATATATATGTATATATATGTGTGTGTCTTGTGAACACGATAACTCTCGTAAAAATTGTCCGATCAAGACCAAATTTGGTAGAACCAGAATTATTGGTCAATGGGAACGGGTAGTTTGGGGGGGTTTTGTACCTCAAAATGGGGTTTTTGCGTTTATCACATATAATTTTTATCGTATAGTTTTATCTTTCACCATTGGAATCAGCTTAAAAAACTACACAATTAAGTTACTTCAAGTTTTTCTCTCTCTCTAACGGTTACCGAGATATTAAAAAATCTAAACACAGTACGTTGTATTGTGGGGCTCCAATGTTAATCTTATGGAGGATAGGGAAAAATTAATATTTCCCATATTAATCAATATTTTTGGATAAAACTTGATATTTAGCTTCATGTAGTTGAGATCTATCCATTTATACTTAAAAATCATAGTTTATGTATTTATCATGGCAGCAAACCTGAATACTCTTTTCCCATATTAATCATATTGGGAATAGGCTAACTCCTTTATTTATGGACAGATGTTGATGAAAGTTGGTATAAATGTTAAGATAAAAATGAATTATGGTAGAAATGACTACTTTCAGTGTTCCTCACAGCAGCTAACCTGCAGACTCTTTCCCATGTTAATCTCTCTATGGAGGATAGGCAAATAAGTTTCATGTTTATGGACAGATTTTTATAAAACTTGTCATATATTATTATTATTATATTATTGATTTGGAAATTCGCTGAGTATGCAGGTCTGCTGCGACGGGGGTATTTAAAATTGTTATGTCTTACGATAGCTTAGTCCTTTCTCTTTAAAATGATTTATAATACAATGGTATTAGCCTATATCTTCATTTAATTGAAAAAAGAATAAATCATCTTATTGTACCCTTATTTAGCGTTTACAGTTAAACTTCATTCCTAGTCTGCTGAAACTCCTGCCTTTTTTAAACCTACACTTAAACCTATTTTTATCTAAAATAAGCTACAATGTAATTTTGCACACATATTCAACATATTATTTTACACAATTAGACCAGATTTTTTTCTAATTCCTCAAATTTATTTTTTATGGTGTTATATTTAATACAAATTTTAAATTTTTGTAATAAATTGTAATAAACTTTATAAATAAAAAGGTTTTGCAGTTATAAAACGTCCTCTCGTCTAAATTTATAAAGAGGTTCATTATTTAAGTGTGCAAAATATGAGTTGTAGCTTAACTAGTTTTTGAGAAAAGTTACATTTGTTATAATGTTGAATATATTTAGTTTCAAAAGTTGACGTCTGCCCTTAATGTTGCTTGTAGGAACTAAGATATTTTCAATTATGTCATTGCATCTGAATTAAATTAAATTACTAATTAGTCAATTGTATATTTTCCAAAGTTATCGACAGATACATTGTAATCATAAAATTGTAGATTTTATCCTTTTAGTTGTGATTGATAGACATTGACATAGGCATTTTATTTGCAAAAAAACATACAGACAAGGATTATCCAATGTACAGTTGCTTCGTCAAGATATCTATAACTTAGGCAAAATAACCTCCCTATTTTCAAATAATAATAAACATTTTTTTTCCAAAACCAAATTTGTTCATTTTAACTAAGTCTATAACATGGGAAATTTTTTCTACTTTGCTTTAAAAAGGATATCAGATAAGTAGTGGTTGTGGTTATCGATACAATTTAGCCATTGCAACATTGCCATCCTCTTAAAAAAATGAGGGCCTATGATCCCACGAAGTGATAACGCGCACCAAACAGTCACTTGTTCACTATGAAGGGGCTTTTCATAGACTACCTGTGAGTTATTTTCACTCTAATAGCAAAAACTCTGTTTATTGACACTTCCAGACAGATGGAAATGTGCTTCGTCACTGAAAAAAACCACAGTGTCTTGTGAGAGATTGTCCAGAATTATTTCACACACATTCGTAAGACTTTGCTAATCACATTGTGACAGCTTTTGGACAGTAACCATCTTGTATGGATGGAAATAAAGATCCATGTGAAACATTCGTCAAACACTACGGTCGGACATTCAAAGGGCGGCTGTAAGTTTGCGAGCTGATCGTTGAGGTGACTGCACAACTTATTGCCTAACAACGTAATGTTTTCAGGTGTACGAGCACTGAGGGGTCTTTCACCTAGTTTTTTTACTGAACCAGTTTTTCTGAAATTATTCTCCCACAGCACAATAGGCTTGCGATCCGGCGCTGAATGACGAGGAGGAATTTGAAACCGTGTTCAGATTTCACGTTGAGCCATGATAATAAATTCATTGTTATTAATGGACGCTTCAACCGCAAAAGCACACTGTACATTCTTGTCCACACCATGATGGCGACTGATAACTGCTGCCGTGGCGAGCGTCACATAAACTTCCCCCTCTCCCGTGTCGAATGTGCGAATCCCTACCACTCTGAGTGCCTCCATTGACTCACTATTACGCAATGAAAATAGGGAGGTTATTTTGTTACTACACCCTGTAATTTAAGTCCATTGAAACAAGTGATTGCACTGATCCAATAAAAAATAACTCAAATACCATATACATACGTTGGTAATTTCAATCTATGAATATAGATAGATAGATATTATTTATATAGAATATATTATATAGTTAAATGTGAATTTAACGTAGAAATTTAAAATTAATATAGTTAGGCAGACGCTTGTTGCTGTTCATTTTTTCAAACTTTTGGACGTAGCCCACCTGGTAGCCTGTGAAGGCTGGATTGAATTTTGCTCTGTGCTTTCACTTAGTCTTACGTTCTTTTTGTGATTCCACACACAATTGTTGTAATTTCAAAACATTCTTAATGAAACTGAGAATGATGAGATCTTCTCGAGAATCTTCTTGAGAAGTTCTTGAGAATCTTTTTCAGAATCTTCTTGAGAAGTTCTTGAGAATCTTCTTGAGAAGTTCTTGAGAATCTTCTTGAGAAGTTCTTGAGAATCTTCTTGAGAAGTTCTTGAGAATCTTCTTGAGAAGTTCTTGAGAATCTTCTTGAGAAGTTCTTGAGAATCTTCTTGAGAAGTTCTTGAGAATCTTCTTGAGAAGTTCTTGAGAATCTTCTTGAGAAGTTCTTAAGACAACTTATCATCTGGACTTATCAGCAGGAATGCTAAAGTAAAGCTCTTGTGTGTGGAACAGCATAATATTTTCCTATCCTGTTTTTCTTGCAGTAAAGTTCCTGAAAGCGAGTGGAGCTTATAGAGGTCCTTTGCTCACCTGGAGGAGATTTAAGAATGGTGAATGGTGTTTTCAACAGTTCCTAATCTTCTAATTTAAAATATAGCTTAGTTTTCTTTACCTTACAAGTATTGAAGGGTTTAACTAGAATGCTGCCACATTTCAATATTTAATAGTAATCTGTCATCTCACAAATTGACTTTTTATTTTGAACAAGCTATTTTTACAAGAATATCATTACGTAAATTATATATCTATTAGGTATTATCATTGTTAGGCAAAACTGTGTTCAAAATAAAATAATACGATTTTTCAAATCATAACATGCATAATGATTATAAGATGTTTAATTTGAAAACCATAAAAATGTTCAACTAGTATCTGAGCATTAACGGTAATGGTATTAAAATACCATTTAACAGTTACAACTCCTTACTCTTATTTAGATTTTTAAAGCGATGATTCAAAGCATGTGTGACGAGCATGGTATTTATTGTAAAGAGACAGGAGTGTTAAAGATTATTACAGTAGTTGTATTTTTTAAAATTTAGACCACTTCGATTTTATAGTTTTAATTTACCTTAAGATTTTAATTGGCTTGGATCTCGTGCTTGATATTATTAGTTTTTTTTTGGTATTAAAAAAAACATACTGAAGGAAGAAAGCATGTAAGTATAAGTGATGCAACATACTATTTATTTCTTTAATCACTGTTATGAATAAGGGTTGAAATAATCTACGTGGTGTTACTAGTGGGGTTCTCAATCCCGGGATCCCTGTCGCTTTTGGATACCAATGAATCCCAGGATTAGAGGATCCCAATCCCTTATTTTACGGTTTTTCGTGATTTTCATGTTTAAACTATTATAAAAGTCGTCTTTACAAACACAGATTTGTGTAAACATTTTAAATTTCGTCAATAATTTTTGAATATAATATTAATAAATAATAGTTTTTATTTGTTTTTTTATGTCCCTTAAACTGATATTTACAAATTTACCTTTCTCAAAGGTTAATTTTTCCTTAAAACCGAAGCACAATCCAACAATGACAACTTATTTTTTTATACTGATACAGCACTGAGTAGTTTTGTTATCGCTCCGAACTTCATTCCGTTGCAGATAATTCCCACGAATGAGGTATCCCACGGCCGCACAGGTAGCTCTATTTTTATATTTATTTTGCTTCATGATGATCAACATTTTGAGTTGCTATCGGGCTTTTGTTTAGCAAATAGCTGTGAGTCGAGAGAGGTTTGTGTAGTGAGAGTAAGTAGTATGTGCCGTTGGTTTTAAAATTTTAACAATGACAATTCGTGAACTGTTTAAAATTCCTAAAGCTAGCAGATTTTAAGATTTTATAAGATAAACTGTTGATAATTTACAACTTTAATAAAACATTCTTTTAAGGGTGTCTTCACCAATCATCCTAGATTTATAAAAGCGGTAATCCCGGGATCGGCCTTATTCGATCCCGAAATCCCGGGATTGAAATTTAGGTCCGGGATTGAGATCCCTAGTTACTAGCCACCTGATCCACAAAGATGCTGCCAGATAATATATTACATCAGGGTTTATTGCTGTGTTTTGCACATTCATGAGTATTATGTTTTGTTCAGGAGGCAGATCCGGGGTGTTTTCTTCCTCCGTATCGGTTGCTGCACCTTTGCTCATGTCATCACAGTCAGCTGCACCTTTCCTGCCTGCCCAGAATTACACAGGTATGATGTAAATTGAACACTTCAGTATTCAATCTGTTTTTAGCGAAATTTCCATTGGGAAGAAGCTATTACCGTAGGTCTCATGGTAAGACTTAAGCCCGGGACCATGTTATTTTTTCGTATTTAGGTGCCCAGAGCCCAAAAACAATAGTCGTTAAAATGTATACATATATATATATATATATATGTATATATGTATTTATATATTAGATATATGTATGTATATTTAAAAATATACTATTTACAACTCCGCCAGCCAACCCTGATATGTTACGTTCACTTATGCCATCAAAACACTTGGGGACGCACAATCCCGGCTGGTAACAACACTCGGTACAATGCCAAATGACCCTTTAATTGATATTTCTCTTGCTGCATTCGTGGCACCGCTGGCAGTTTCCTCCTGCAGATGACATTTCCTACACTGAGGGTCGCCGTTGAAGACCCCCTTGCGTAGTTGGTGCTTCCTCAGATTACCGTGACCAGTGACGATACCTGTGACAAGTTTGGCATCCTTCCTGCCAAGTTTCAGGAACCTCTTTGCAACCTGACGAGATGGAGAACAAAGATTAAGCTTACTTAAGCTTACTTACTCTATGCAGGGAAAGTTCAGCCCATCTTTTCTTATGACAATCCCTAGCCCAGGAATTGATAGTCTTAAAAGCCGCAGCGCGGGAAACACCACAGAAGGGTTGAGGACCACAAAGGGGGGATGATGCAGCCCTATTGGTCAGCCTGTCTGCCACTTCGTTACCATCCACCCCTGAGTGCCCTGGAACCCAACAAAGGGTGACTTCATTGTGTCTGTCTACACAGGACACAAGTCTAAAACAGTCCCACACAACCCTAGAGTTGAACTCTACTCCAAAGTAGAGTCCAAAGCTCTAAGAGCCGCCTGACTGTCAGAGAAAATATTGATAGTAAGGCCCTTATGACCCAGCATCAAGATGTCTCTGGCACATTCCATAGTGGCAGTGATCTCGGCCTGGAAAACATTGGGGAAAGTCCCCATGGAAATACTTGACCATACGTGGTCCTGCACCCCGAAGATGCCTGCTCGTGTGCCCCGACTGCTCTTGGACCCATCAGTGTACCACTCCCGATCACAGGGTGGTAGTGGGCAGGCTCCACTCTTCCATTCGTCCCGTTGCGGAAAAAGAACTCGGATAGACCTGCCAAAAGAGAAAGTTCTCGGAAGATAATTAGAGGGCATACCTAAAATGTCGCTCTAAACTATCCCTGAAATTTTGGTGTGACCACGTAATTCACCTGGCCTATTCCAGAGGCCCTCTCCATAGAGGCGGTGTGCACCCATTCTGGCAGTCATCCTGATGTGAATGTCTATGGGCAAAAGATCAAGCAAACAGTCAAGAGTGGCCCCAGGAGTGCTGCTGATCGCCCCTGTGATTATGAGACATGCCAGCCGCTGAACGGCTGCCAGCCTCTACACAGCAACACCTGAGTCCATCTTGGTCCACCAAACCAGAGACGCATACGTCATAGTTGGTCTAACTACTGAAACATAGAGCCAATACATTAGCCCCGGTTTCAGTCCCCATGCTGCGCCGACCATACGCCTGCATGCAAACAGAGACTACTTACCCCGGTCAATAACCCGTTGTAAGTGAGGTACCGTAGGTCTCATGGTAAGACTTAAGCCCGAGACCATGATTTTTTTTTTCGTGTTTAGGTGCCCAGAGGCCAAAAACCACAGGCGTTAAAATTTATATATATATATATATATATATATATATATATGTGTGTGTGTGTGTTTGTGTGTATGTGTATATATATATATATATATGCATGTATACATATATATGTATGCATCTGTGAACACAAAAACTCTTGTAAAAATGGTCCGATCGAGACCAAATTTGGTAGAGACTTGTATTTCTACATTTTCTCTGACGAATTTGTAAACCAGGTATAGCTGGTTTACGGTCAATGGGAACTGGTAGTTTTGGGGGGTTTTGTACTAAAAAATTGGGATTTTTGCATTTTTCATATGTAATTTTAAAAGTTTTCAAATTTTACCTTTCACCATCAGAATCAGCTCAAAAAATTACACAGTTTAGTTTTTTTCAGGTTTTTTTTCTATCTCCAACGGTTACTGAGATATTAAAAAATCTAAACACAGTACATTGTATTTAGGGTAGGGGTCTGCGGAACAGAAATTATGAGGTCGGTACAGTACGGTACAAATTGTTGTACCTCGGTACTCATTAAAAATTCGGTACGGTACGTTACACGAGTATAATGCCACTAGCAACATTGACTGATCTCATCCTTTTATTCATATTTATTTTCAAGAACTTAATTAGTGAACATAGAGAAGGGAGTTTAAAAAGAGATATACAATGTCAGAATAAATATTTTACTGTACTAATTTTCAAACTGTAATATGATTTTTTTAAATCCATTCTTTAAAAACATATCACATTAAACATATTAATTTATTTAAACATTATAATTTATGTTTTAACTAATTAATTAATAAGTGTAAATAGTCTTCTCAAGTCTATATGAAACTAAGGATAAACAAACAAAATAAAAAACTATAATGTATTTTATTGCAGAACAAAAAATACAGAAAATATACTGAGTAAATGCCCTTAGCCAAGGGTTCATTAGACCTATGTTTTATATTGTCCTGGTTTATTATTTTTAACCAACCAACCAACCAATCACAATCATTGTTGAAGTAAAATCAAACACTTTTATAAAATGTCAAAGGGCTCTTTAGACTAAAATAGTTATTTTAGTATAAAGGGGTTAATGTTTTAATATTAAAGTGGAACCCCTCAAATCTGAACATGTTCTCGGGAAATCAAAAAAAGAAATAGCTGGAAAAAAAAATTAATCACATAAACTTACTTTTCAAGGTTTAACAAAGTCAGGGTTTTTCGCTTAAAGTCTGTTTTCTTTAACTGTTGAAGTGAAGAAAATCTTCACACGAACATAATTCTAAGCCACGTCGGTTGTTAGCGATACACACTTATCAACAGTTAAACGCTAACTAAACTAGACACAGACAGTAGACAGACGCGATACACATCCCAGTAAGGGTGGGGGTAGGGGGAGAGTGATTTATTTTTAGTACAGGCTCGACTACTAGAAACAGTGACATGTCATGGGACGTACCTCCACCCGCCAAGGTCACTGCCTTAATGAATTTATTGAGTCACGCACAGCCTGTATAACCCCAATCACCGCGTCTCCCGTGCTTACCGCGCGAATATAATGAGGAAATAAGTGTGTAATATTATTTCCCGGGAAGAACAGGCTTCAGTCCCAATCAGTTCGGATTTGAGGGGTTCCACTATTGAGGAAATCCAGAACATATTGTTACAAAAATAAAACTGTTTATTTGTTTCATTTATTCAGTTATATCCTTAACATTCTGATTTTTTATTTTATTTGAGTGGAAATTCCAAAAGAGCGAGATCACTGCAGCAAATCACAGTTCTGTATTGGTCTTAGAACATCGTCAACAGGCTGTCAGAGGAAAAATAACGAGTTAATTGAAAGAATCACGAATCACAGTTTAAAATGTTTTTACTGTGATTGAAAAATCACAGGTATTCTCATCACTATTTGAAACACGACTAATACGAGCCTGATACTGGTACAACTATTTTGTTGCGTCAAAAGGAGGAATGGTTCCCTGATCCGGCAAGCTGCTATACCTGGATATGATAATAAGCCGTGAATGCACAATAATTTAGAGTCGGTAGGGAGATGGCTGGTTGCCTGACTTTCTTGAAGTCCTGGTGAAATTGTTTTAAATGATCATTCACCAACACGCTATGAGTCAGTCTTACGTTCAGTATTTGCCGTACATCTGGGCAGTGTTGTAATTCTATTTTACTTGTAGAGTATAAAGCCTTTAACGGTTGGGTTTTATTCAATGTTTTCGGTGGGAGATGTTCCATAGTTATATTATTCCAAGTTATGGCAACCTAGACTGGATAGTGACTTAATTTTTACTTATTTGTACAGTACCGAACTAATTCTTGTACTGTACCGAGCTTCGGTACAAGGCTTGGAACCGTAACGTACCGATTTTTTTGGTGCACCGCAGACCCCTAATTTAGGGGCGCCAATGCTAATCTTCTTGAGGATAAGGAAAAATGTATATTTCTTTTATTAACTAATAGTTTTGGATGAAACTTTGTATATAGCTTCATATGGTTGGGATCCATACATTTAAGCTAAAAAATCATTGTTTATGTGTTCCTCACAGCAGCAATCCTGCATACACTTTCCCATGTTAATGTTATGGAGATTAAGGAAAATACTGTAATTTATCAACAGGTATTAATTGATCAATCTGGTCAGTATTATTATGGTGGAAATTTCCTGTGTACGCAGGTCTGCTGCTACGGAGGTATTTTCTTCTATCAATCGATGCCTAAAGTTATTGGCCATTGTCATAGGCCCTTCAGCACAGGGCCTTGTCTTATAGTGGGTGTTGGAGGCTCCTAGACCGAAACACTCCTCTTATTCTGTGCATCCTTTACTTCATTCAGCCATTTCCATTCGTTCTTCACTTTTTACAATTTCCCTCTATTGTATTGAAATAATTACGTAAGTGCCCTAACAAGCTTCTAATGACAAAATTTATAGCTCCATCCCTCCTTATATGTATTTATTCAAATCATCATATAACATCGTTCAATTATTGAATATAATCTTAAATCTAAAATGAAGCAAATAAAATTTTTCACTATCCATAATTAAAGAGAGCTATTTTATTTAATCACCAGCAGTATGCCCGTACTGTACTTTGTACGGGTTGTATGATTCTATTTTGAGAAAAAAGATTAATGTTTACACATAATTAAAATAAACGGTACCAGTGGACTGACACATACTTTCTCCTTTAAGTAAATTTAAAAAAGACAATCTGTAATAAAACTATCATGTTCTACAAAGTAATTCTAAATATCATTTAATAATTTATTGTTCAAATGGTATGGGGGAACCCCCCCCCTCGGTAATACCAAGCTTTTTTGAGCTGGTTTTGTTTGGTGATTTGACCTTACACTTCATACCAAGTTTCATGGAAAACGGGTGGAAAGTAAGGAAGAAATTGATTTTTTTACATTTTCCATAAGAATAACATTGTGCGCTGTCAGACAACGTTCTGCGTTTATCGTGGACAGTAAATTTAACTTTTCTCTGGAACCGTTAGTCGTAGACAAATAATTCCAGATACTAATTTGTTTAGTTTTTTAAGCTGGTTTCAATGGTACCAGTCAGGTTATACTTTACTTTTATTGTTTTCGCTGAAAATTTAAAAATTTGATTTTTTTGACATTTAAAAGCCCATAACTTTTGAACCGTCATTTTTACAGACATGCGGGTGGTGTCAAATTATTTAGTGCTCTGTGCACTATAAACTATCAAATTTTAATCAAAATCGTTAGAGCCGTTTTTGAGAAAATTGGATTTTTCACGTTTTTTAAGGGTTTTTAGGGGTGAACTACCCTTAAAAATCAAAAATTCAAAAAAATGAAAAAAACGCCTGGAGATACCGTGAATATATACATACATGCCAAATTTCATCTAAATCGGACCAACGGGGTAGGCTGTGGCACTGTACACATCCAGACACACACACACACACGGACACACGGACGGACAGACATCACGTCAAAACCCACTTTTTTGGATTCAGGGGACCCCAAAACGGATATATCCACTCTCAACTCAAATTCGAAAATTTTGACGAAAACAATACTTTCTCCATATACTACGTATAAGGGGAGAAAGTAAAACAATAAAAAATTAATATAATGAAAAAAAGTTTTGAGAATTTTATTTAGCCTTTTATTCAAACTTATTTAATTTGAGTTTGTTTGCTGTTCCGTTTAAATTATAGAGTAGTAGTATTGTAGTATGTCACACGTCCAGTGTTGTTTATATAATAAAATACTGAAGTCAAAATGATTACTGCTGTAGTTTTCATAAACAATACTATTAGGTTGGTCTCGTTAATAAGAACTCTTTCTGGCCATATAACATTAAATTTATTAATTAACAGAATTACAGACATCATTGTTCAAAGAAGGCCATTTGTAAAAGAGAGAGAGTTTTCGCTTGCAGCTCTGCTACATTGAAAATTACAAGTCATTGACTACCAACAAAACAAAACTTAATTTCTAAAGTAACTGAAGTAACATATATAACAAATACAAATTTAGTTGATGGTTAAAATTATTCACCTTCACTAATCCGACATTTTTGATTATCTGATAAAGGGTCAGTTCAATGAGATCATACTGTACTTATTCTTACTTATGTCTAATGCCTGCCGTTCTATGTCACGAACATAACATACTTCACACAAATTTTACCGAGTTAAATTTTTGTTTTGAATGTCCTATGATTTATTGTAGAACTTGAATGGAATATTGTAAACTTGAGAAGTTTGAATAAGCTGGATTCAATTGTTGTTGTTTTTTTTGTAAATTATCACTACAGATCTAGTATTTTTAGGGAAAGAAGAGAAGGTGCATCCTGTGATGTTGTGGAACAACAAGAACTCAGACATGATGATGCCTCCTCCACCCCCTGGCCTTCTACCTATCAATATGAGAAGATCCTCTGTTCAGATGATTGTCCCAGATCATCTAGCTCCGGAAGACTTAAAACGTGAAGTTCCTGATGCTGCTATTGAAAGTGCAAAACCTTTAACTGATGTTTCCAAGCATCCAAACACTCAGGCATCTTCAATAGATACTTTCCATCAGTACGTGAACAGTTCAAACAGTTCTCTACCTTCAATCAATGTTGGCAATTATCTTTCTAACATAGAAAGCAACAGTGTTATTAACGAAATTCCCAGAATAATGATTCCATCTCCAGTAATTGTGAACAAACAAATGTTTTCTGCTGACTCATCAAACCTTTTGATCACTGCTAATACTGCCCTGCAAAACCAGTCAGCTAGTACTTTATCTTTTGACAATAAGCTTGTTTCAGCTAGTTCTTCTATGAACCAATTGTCACCAGAAAATATGAGTGTTATCGTTAATTCATCTGTAATTTCAAACCAGTCTCCAGATTCCCTGACAAATTCTGAAGGTCATTCTCATAAAGAACTAACCAGAACACCAAGTATGGGCAGTTTGAATGTTTTGATATCCCCAATCAAGCGAAATCCTACTGCTACAGAAAGATTGGATGCTTTTGTCAACTCAGCAGCAGAAAGCCATATTAGTCCAAATCCATCACCTCCAATTGTGTGTCCAGTAATAGATGGCAATCCTAGAATGAGTGTCATAAATGAAATGGTTATGCCTGAAACAAATGATTTGAACAAAATGCGAGATACTATTGTTTGTTCAGAGATGCAGTCAGGATTACAAATATCTCCCCGAATGAGTCCTCAAAAAAATACAAACTTGAATGAAGGAAATTTGTGTTCATTAGTAAATTCTCCTGTTCAAACTCCTTCAAATCAAATCCAAGCTATAAACACAGTACATAATAATCTAGAACAGCAACTTAATGGCCAGAATATAAATCAATCCGACATGTCCAACTTGATGCAGTCTCCTTCTCATGTATCACCCAATCAGCCTCAACAGTTTTCCAACATATCATCATCATCGATGGATCAGAATTTGTCATCCCATAGTTTAAGTCCACAACAAATCAGTTCTGCTGAAATTAGTAACATTATACAGTCTGCTCAACAGAGTCAATCACTGGCAGGTTTCCAAACATCTTTAGAACATGGGCTATCCCCACATATGTCAGTGAATTCATCTCAGATGAATGACACTGAACTGAATAATTTGATTCAAAACACCCCTCAGAATTCAAAAAACCAAGTACAGGAGTTAACAAGTATTCAAGTAACTCTTGGGCAACAATTGTCTTCCCAAGATATTAACCCAACCCAGATGAATCATTGTGACATTAACAAAACTGTATTACCGTCTTCTTGTAATTCGTCAAATGCAGTGGAGGTTATGTCTGATCTTCAAGTTTCTTTAGAACATTTACCTAGTCAGACTGTTTCAACAAGACAAATTCTTCAATCTGAACCCATCCAGCCAAATAACATAGGAATGGACAATTTAAATGATTCACTACAAGCATCCCCTTTAAATGCATCGAGCAAAGTCCAATCTCTCTCCAGTATTCAAGCTGCGTTAGAACACCATCTATCTTCACAAGGTATTAGCTCTGTTCAAAGTAATCAAGAGTCAATGACTAATCAGAGCATTGCATTAGATACTTTAAATGGTTCTGTTACAGCATCTCAAATTCAAGCAGCAGTAAGTCAGGGCCAGGCTTTGTCCGATTTTCAGGCGTCAATGCAACATCATCTTCAATCACAAGTGAGCTCACCAACCTCTAAACTGGACTCAAAGGCATCAAACATAATTAATTCAAATGGAGAAGCTTCAATTCAATCCATGAACCAAAATGGAAATTTGACAAATCTGCAGATTTCTTTTAGTCATATGAGTGATCAAATGTTGACTTCAAACCAGCAGAACCTTGAGTCTATGACAAGCAATCCTATACCTCTCAGTAACTCTATGCAGACTCCACCACAAGATCATGTTGTTGAGGCTCAGTCACACTCCCAGGTGTTCTGTGATATGCAAAGCTCTTACGAACATCACCTCAATGTTAATTTAGTCCATTCAGCAGCAACTTCTCCTCAATCTGAAACACCATTGGAGAGGCTCACAAATACATTACAGACTACATTGGAGTCATCCTCAAACCAAACAATGGCTCTTGTTCAGTCCTCCATGAATAACATTTCTTCTCCAACCTCCAATCACATGGAATCATTAACTACTAATAGTCTCTCAGTAAATGATTCTCAAATTATTGACTTGAGGAGTTCAGTGCCTCTGATGAACATAACAGCAAATGCCAGTTCTGCAAACAATCCTAACTTGTTGTCTTCACCCTGTTCTCATCAAAGTCCAGTTTCTGTTCTTACATCTCCGGGAATTTCGTTAAGTAATACACCAACAATGGCTTTGTCACCCGATGACTTAGCCAATTCTCAAGTAATGGATGCAGGACAGGGGAACATCATTTTGAGCTCCTCTCCTCAGCCTATATTGACCACTGAGCTGTCGATGAATAACCCATCAAATTTGCCTCTGACCTCTGGAGATCTAGGATTGCAGGATTCCCAAAATGTATCGATTCAGGCAACAAGTTTGAGTAGTTTTGACAGAGGGAACCAAAATTTACCAATCCAGGTATCTCCAACAACTCAATATGAGCAGCGGCGAGAAGTGGTAAATATAAACAAAGATGGTGGGAAGTTCATGTTGTCTTCTGGATCAGTCATCAGTCGACCACAGACAGCAGAACAAACAACTAAGAAATGTGAAGAAGGGATGCCCTTGCCTCATGAACTCACTCAGATGTCCGAGCATGACTTAATCAGCTACATCAACCCAAGCTGCTTCGATACAGGTATTTAAAAAATTTGAATCGTTAAAAATATGCAATCAACATTTTATTTTGCCTTTTTTCAGACATTTCAGTACTACTTTCTATTAGTTTTAGTTAACACGTTCACTGCGTCATCGAAATAGCTTTTTCAATAACTTTTTCATACTGCGGCATGAGTCACCGGTGACTCATGCGGTGTTAGCATGAGTCACCGGTGACTCATAGATGTTTCAAACATTTGCGAGCTGTAGTTTAATAGAGGTTGCATTAAGAGCACTGCTGGTGGATTTTTTAGGTTACTTTGGATATTTCCCACCAGATCGCAGCATCATACAGCGAATGAATTGTCATGAGCCACCGGTGACTCATGCCGCAGTGCATCACTTACGACTTTTGATTTCGACCAAAATCTTGAGTTGTTTACAAGACAACAAACAGAAGACTCAAACCATCAGACAGTAAAATAACCTCAAACAATAATTGCACAAATAATAAACGTCGAAAACGTGTAGGAACTATTTTTCTCGCTCGAAAAACTTATGAGTCACGTGTGACTCATGCCGTAGTAGGAGAATAGTATTTAGTAAAAATTAACCACAGTGCGGTGTGAGTCACCGGTGACTCATATATAAATATGTATATAAATATTTTTTAACTTTTTAACTTTTAAAACTAATAATTACAGTACAACCCCCACTTAAATCGCATTACAGGTGTGAAAAATAGCGTCAGCCACAGTAGAATAGTCGCCGCACACAGAGCCAGACACTCGTGAGTCACCGGTACTCATGCCGCAGTGAACGTGTTAAAGAAAAGAAACAGTCCAATTAGAAAAGAAAAGTTATTTTGGGGTGTGTGTTGTATACAAACATCATTAATGATATTTGCTGCAAACAATACATGTATGTGATGTATGTGTGTGTGGATGTGCAGAAGCTTAGATATTAGTGCCCCCTAATCAAAATAAACGGTACCAGTGGACTGACACATACTTTCTCCCTTAAGCAAATTTAAAAAAGACAATCTGTAATAAAACTATCATGTTCTACAAAGTAATTCTAAATATCATTTAATAATTTATTGTTCAACTTGTATGGGGGGAACCCCCCCCCCCCCCGGTAATACCAAGCTTTTACTTTCTCCCCTTATACGTAGTATATGGAGAAAGTATTGTTTTCGTCAAAATTTTCGAATTTGAGTTGAGGGTGGATATATCCGTTTTGGGGACCCCTGAATCCAAAAAAGTGGGTTTTGACGTGATGTCTGTCCGTCCGTGTGTGTGTGTGTCTGGATGTGTACAGTGCCACAGCCTACCCCGTTGGTCTGATTTAGATGAAATTTGGCATGTATGTATATATTCACGGTATCTCCAGGCGTTTTTTTCGTTTTTTTGAATTTTTGATTTTTAAGGGTAGTTCACCCCTAAAAACCCTTAAAAAACGTGAAAAATCCAAATTTCTCAAAAACGGCTCTAACGATTTTGATTAAAATTTGATAGTTTATAGTGCACAGAGCACTAAATAATTTGACACCACCCGCATGTCTGTAAAAATGACGGTTCAAAAGTTATGGGCTTTTAAATGTCAAAAAAATCAAATTTTTAAATTTTCAGCGAAAAGAATAAAAGTAAAGTATAACTTGACTGGTACCAATGAAACCAGCTTAAAAAACTAAACAAATTAGCATTTTGAATTATTTGTCTACGACTAACGGTTCCAGAGAAAAGTTAAATTTACTGTCCACGATAAACGCAGTACGTTGTCTGACAGCGCCCAATGTTATTCTTATGGAAAATGTAAAAAAATCAATTTCTTCCTTACTTTCCACCCGTTTTCCATGAAACTTGGTATGAAGCGTAAGGTCAAATCACCAAACAAAACCAGCTCAAAAAAGCTTGGTATTACCGAGGGGGGGGTTCCCCCATACCATTTGAACAATAAATTATTAAATGATATTTAGAATTACTTTGTAGAACATGATAGTTTTATTACAGATTGTCTTTTTAAATTTACTTAAGGGAGAAAGTATGTGTCAGTCCACTGGTACCGTTTATTTTGAGCTGGTTTTGTTCGGTGATTTGACCTTACACTTTTCATACCAAGTTTCATGGAAAACGGGTGGAAAGTAAGGAAGAAATTGATTTTTTTATATTTTCCATAAGAATAACATTGGGCGCTTTCAGACAATGTACTGCGTTTATCGTGGACAGTAAATTTAACTTTTCTCTGGAACCGTTAGTCGTAGACAAATAATTGCAGATACTAATTTGTTTAGTTTTTTAAGCTGGTTTCAATGGTACCAGTCAGGTTATACTTTACTTTTATTGTTTTCGCTGAAAATTTAAAAATTTGATTTTTTTGACATTTAAAAGCCCATAACTTTTGAACCGTAATTTTTACAGATATGCGGGTGGTGTCAAATTATTTAGTACTCTGTACACTATAAACTGTCAAATTTTAATCAAAATCGTTAGAGCCGTTTTTGAGAAAATTGGATTTTTCACGTTTTTTAAGGGTTTTTAGGGGTAAACTACCCTTAAAAATCAAAAATTCAAAAAAATGAAAAAAACGCCTGGAGATACGGTGACTATATATATACATGCCAATTTTCATCCAAATCGGACCAACGCCTACCAACGGGGTAGGCTGTGGCACTGTACACATCCAGACAAACACACGGACACACGGACGGACAGACATCACGTCAAAACCCACTTTTTTGGATTCAGGGGACCCCAAAACGGATATATCCACCCTCAACTCAAATTCGAAAATTTTGACGAAAACAATACTTTCTCCATATACTATGTATAAGGGGAGAAAGTAAAAAGGGTGTATTTTAGTGATGTCTTTGTGTATGTGGTGATGTAAGGAAGCCTACAGATGAGATTAATGGTCCGGTTTTTATGAGAACTGGCATGTAAGTAGGTAATAATCCAGGGTATCTTAGAAATTTTTCAAATTTTTTTAAATTTAAGGGTACTTTAGTACTTTACCCCTAAAACCCCCAAACACGTAAAATGAAAATTTCTTAAAAACTAATCTAACGATTTTGATATAAATTATATGATTTATAGTCCTTTATGAAGTAAACAAAATGACACCACCCACATTTTCAAAACATCGGGGTTTTTGAGTTGTTATGGGCTTTTAAAAGTGAAAAAGTTTTTTAAATTTTTCAGCAAAAACAATAAAAGTAAAGTATAACTTGACTGGCACCATTGAAACCAGCTTAAAAAACTAAACCAATTAGTATTTTGAATTATTTGTCTACGACTTACGATTACTGTCCATGATAAACGCAGTACGTTGAGTGAAAGCGCCAAATGTTATTCTTATGAAGAATATTAAAAAATCTATTTCTTTCTTATTTTCCAACTTATTTCCATAAAACTTGGTTTGAAGCGTAAGATCAAAAAACCTGACAAAACAAACTCAAAAAAGCTTTGTATAGGGGGGGGAGTGTTCCCCTATACAATTCGAACAATTAATTAAACTTTGTCTCTCTGGTTTTTATTTTCAGAAAAGCGATGATTATTTTTGAAACAATACATTTTTAAATTATATTTAGATAAACTTTGAAGAACATGATGGTTTTATTACAGACTGTCTTTTTTAAATTTACTTATGCGAGAAAGTATGTGTCAGTCCGCTGATACCGTTTATTTTAGTTTATATAAGCTTAGGATGCGTGGGATTATACTAAAGAAAGAATATTAATTACAAATACAGGCAAAAAGATAAGTAGGTTTGAATTCAATGAAAAAAGAGAACTATTATTATTTCCATATACAACTAAGTTAAATATCCAATAAAATTAAGATTAAATTTGCTTGGAATTTAAACAATGCTCTGTTAAAATCAGTTTCATTATGAGAAAATGTCTTTGATTAAATACTAGATAGTAAAAAATAACTTGACTTGAACCCCTGAAATCAGGACATGAGAGGAGGATTTGATAAGCGAGTTTTAAAACTCTAAAACTTGTCATCATGATGCTATTTAACCGTTCTAATGGTTTTTCAGTTTCTCTAGCTCATCTATCATATCTATGATTGCAGTGTGATGCAAGTGAACAACTCAAGTATTGAAGACTTGGTATGGTGCATAATTTACACAATGTCGTCCATTGTGTGAAGTGGAACTAGCCTCTGTGAGGACTGAAGCGCAACGTAGTTGCTGCTCTGTACATTACTAATTAATGATTAGGCAACTCTCTATATATGATTTAGATCAAATCTAAATTTTGTATTTATGTATTATATTAGCATTGTAGAATCTTGTTACAGGTACCTAATTGCTGCCATATTTAACCAACATAATGCCAGTGTATTGTAATGTTAATGTTAGTAACTGATTATGGAACAAGCTTGTATATTGTCTTTCAGAAGTTTCATATCAGTTTACCTCCATTAAAAATTCATCGGTCATTCATTGTTCATTTATTGTGGATGTTCATTTAGAACATCGGTCCTTACAAAACAAAGACTGTTTTACTTGAATACTAACTTTATAATCCCTTAACGGTTTTTTTTCTTAACTTTCCCTCTAGTGCTTATTTTTTTTAATTCAAAATTTTTATTGTATGTATTAAGAAAATTATATTAAAGAGAAAAATAAATTAGTATACCTATTTTAAGTAGTAAAATCTGAGTTAAACTTACATTTTTCTATTGTCTTTTAAACCAAGAAACGTATCAAAATAGCCTACTTTAGGGATAGATTATAAAAAGAAAATAAACCATAATGCAATTGTAAAACTAATAACTCTCTACTAATAAAAAAGATACTAACATGATGAAATGTAGCTTGCTGGTGTTGAGATAAAAACAAACAGCTGCAGAGCCAGCTGTTTCAGTTTTGAGATATCTGTAAGGTCGCTTAAAAATAAAAAGGCATAAAGAAACAGTTCATAAATGAATGCTAACACATTCTAGCTATGAACTAATGAACTATAGCGATATATTGTGATGAGTACAAAACAAAGAATGTTGTTTTACCTGGGAACGGTATTTCCCCTCAGTGGCCCATTTTTAGGACTTTTTGGCTGACGATAGATGTCGGCAAAAACCGTTAAGGGGTTAAAGTCTTCTCCATTTTATTCTCCTGTATTTTCACATGAGTTGGTATTACCTATTACCACAGTTATGTTTCCAGTAGAAGTGATGGAGAGGAAGTTTCTTTGATGATCTGAAACCTGTGTTCCTCTGCCCATGTTGACATATATATTCTAGTCTGTGATTGCTGTTGGGCTGGCCCCCTCGGGATGCCTTTGAAGTGCCAGTGCTCAAAACAATGATGTGCTTATGAGAATTACATTCAAGGTGTTCCAGAAAAAGTATATTTTTTATTTGTAATTTAACTGACAGAAGTATATCTTTACTGAATAAAAAATCTTCTTTTGAAAGGTACCACAACCTATGATTATTTGCTTTTTCTTTTCATATACTCGTTCTGATATATTCATTTGTTGAAATGTTCTGTTTTCAAAGTAAAAGTAAATATTAAATATTTCTTGCCAAATGCACAATAAATTACTTTGTATATAGTATTTTTTCTTAATCACAATAATACAATAGTTCAATCAAAAGATCTCTTAATTTTAATTCAATCTGCTATCTACAATAATTACTGAACTTAAATTAGTGTATTTTGTAAAATATAGAATTTTTTAGTTGGATTAATTTTAAGAGCAAATTATTATTTGTAAGTAGGACTGATGCTTAATTTTGTACAGATTATATATATATATATATATATATATATATATATATATACATATATTGATACCAAGTTTATTAAATGTTGTTAAATAAAAAAAATATTTATGTTAATGGAAGATAAAATAAGTGTTGTTTTGTTTTATAATTTTAGTTTACTGAGCATTGTTTGAGGACAATAATGCTTTATTGTTGTAGTAGCACACGTATAGTAAATGTGTTAATTTTATGCTGTTATTTCTACTTATTTGACCCTGAACTTATTTAACTTATTTGACACAAGAAACTTGTTTTTGCTCTTAATTTAAAGCTATTAATATTTTATTGAGAGAAAATGAAATATGCAGTCGTAAAACGCATTTATGAATTTAACCAAAAGAGTTATTTTTGTATGTAAAACTATTGTTTCACGAGAAAAATAATCCATCTGGATTATTTATATTTTTCAAATTCCATATTTTTTTTAACTACTGTACTTACGATGATACTAACTAAGCTTGATCATAGGTAAAGCCATATTCAAAATGTTATTACAACAGTATGTAATAAATATGGAAATTGAAATTATACCAATTTATGTATGTATACTCCATAACAATAACATAGAAAATATGGTAATGAGAATACGGTTCGGTACCATGGAAAATATTAAAACTAGGATTATTGACACATAATAGTAGACCTTAACTAGATGAAGCTATATATACCAAGTTTTATCACAATGGTTTAAATAATAAGCAAGACATCAATATTTACCTTTTCATGATAAGATTAACATTGGAGCGCAACATCGCACAATGGGCTAACAAGCTTTGTAGGATTGATAGAGAGCGCAATCTGATCTCGCGTCAGGCGCCAAAAAAAGTACACGACGTACCTGTCTCTCTGTTACATTATTTTAATAGAGCACATGTGCAGTAAAACTGGAAAATGTTGCTATCATCGCAACAATTTGGATTGTTAGAGCAAAAGAGAGTAAATTAGTAGTAGTAGTAGTAGTAAATTAGTAGAGAGTAGAGAGTAAATTAATTACTTAATACTAATAGGTCGTAGGACAGTTTAAAGTAAACAAAAACCTTGTACAAATGTATTTAATAAATAAAATTAATTAGTGTCATCGTTGTGGGTGCTCGGGTTGTCATGGTGAAGACGAACACAAATATCTTATTGTTTATCATTTCAGAAATTCAGACAGACAGAAATTCAGATAAGACCCACTCCGACTTTTGGAGGGTGTAAAACGTAAAATTAGCCAAACATATCATAATTTTGAGCAATGTACGGATGTTATTTACGAATTGTCCCGAAACTCTCTGGACAACTTACTTAGCGTTGTTGCTTAGGTTAAGACAAACACGTTACGCTATAGGAACATTGGTCTCTGGCACCTAGTTTTCTGTCTGTCCATCTAAATGTGTAAACAAATTCATAACTCCTGAACGGTTGCGTTGAGATTTAAAAAAATCTTATTAAGCTCTATTTTTGCCTTAAGTCTTATTAAACTATGCATTGCTACGAGTCATTCCAAACAAATAGACCATATCACAGTATTCCTCACATGGGCGAAACAGTACAGTACAAAACTGGCAGCTAACATAAAACTCAATAAATAATGACTTAAACTAGATTTAGAAGTAATTAAACAGCAACATAAAGTGATTCAATCATCTGAATCAAAAGAATTAATATATTTGTGACTAACAGTAAGCCCGTACTTTGTACGGGTTGTAGTATTCAGTGTAGAGGAAAAAGTTTACTATAAAAGAATATAAACCTGACATCCTAAAGAAAAAGTAAACCATCAGCACAATTATTTAGCATTAATTTACAATTAAATGAATTAAAGAATTGGTATCACTATTTATTAAAATTCTCCATACGTTAAGGCAATATTCTTTTCCTACAACCGCGCTATAATAGGCACATTTTGCATTGTTGGCAGAACGTATAAGCAGTACATATCCGCAACAGGGTGTGTATGATCACCTAGTAGTCGGCCACTAACATGGGCCAGAACGCTCTAAATCTATATGAAACTTACCAATAGCATGCGCTAAACCCTCAGTAGTGACAGTAGACGTTCCTTCAGTAAGTCAACGTATCATGGGAGATCCAGCCATTTGAAATGTGGGGGCTGTGCTCCAGGGGGTCTGGTTTAACACCCTTAGTCGAAACTTTCTATTCAAGTAGTACTTAAACATATGCGCTATTCAACCTGTCAGTATACGTTAAAGCAGGGTATTGAGTCGTGGGCAAAATTTTGGGAGATAATTTAGGAGAACAAGGACGTTTATAATTTAAAATTTTTGTTCTATACAAAAATACAATTTGAGCCACCAAATAAAAAGAAAAAAATTGTTCCATGTAAGAGATACCACCGCCTGTGCCACACAAAGGCGTACTGCCGATACGCTTTTCGGCGTGTTAAGTGTAGTCAAGGGTTGCCTGCTGTATGTGCGCTTTGTGAAGGAAACCATATGGCCAACTACAAGGGTTGCCCTGTTTACAAGGAGCTGCAAAATAAACCATTTCCTCAATTAAGGGAGAAATCTTTGAATGATTCGAGTTACAAACTCACCCCAACCATCAACCTAAGGCACAAGCAAGCAATAATGCAACATACTATACACCTGTTTCGGAGTCTTTTTTAATTTGTTTTTATTATATATTTTAGCGAATTTCCCATAGGGAAGAAGCTATTACCGTAGGTCTCATGGTAAGACTTAAGCCCGGGACCATGTTATTTTTTCTTCTTTAGGTGCCCAGAGTCCAAAAACAATAGTCGTTAAAATTTTTATATATATATGTATATATATATGTATATATATATATATGTGTCTGTTAGCACGATAACTCTCGTAAAAATGGTCCGATCGAGACCAAATTTGGTAGAGACGTGTATTCCTACAAATGCTCGGACGAGTTCGTAAACCAGACATATCGGTCAATAGGAACAGGTAGTTTGGGGGGGTTTTGTACCCCAAAATGGGGTTTTTTGCGTTTTTCACATGTAATTTTTAAAAATTTCTAATTTTATATTTCACCATTAGAATCAGCTTAAAAAACTACACAATTAAGTTCCTTAAAGTTTTTCTCTATCTCCAACGGTTACCGAGATATTAAAAAATCTAAACACAGTACGTTGTATTGTGGGGCTCCAATGTTAATCTTATGGAGGATAGGGAAAAATTAATATTTCCCATATTAATGAATATGTTTGGATAAAACTTGATATTTAGCTTCATGTGGTTGAGGTTCATCCATTTATGCTTAAAAATCATAGTTTGTGTGTTTATCATGGCAGCAAACCTGCATACTCTTTTCCCATGTTAATCATATGGAGAATAGGCAAACCCCTTTATTTATGAACAGATGTTGATGAAAGTTTGTATAAATGTTAAAAATAAAACTTTTTAATGGTATAAATGCCTACTCTCAGTGTTCCTCACAGCAGCAAACCTGCACACTCTTCCCATGTTAATCTTATGGAGAATAGGCAAATAATTCTCATGTTTATGGACAGATTTTTATAAAACTTGTCAAATATTATTATTATTATATTGTTGATTTGGAAATTCGCTGAGTACGCAGGTCTGCTGCGACGGGGGTATTTATGTTTGTTACAGTGGCTTCAAGCAATAGAATGAATACTTTTTCTATAAAAACTGGAAAGATTTTGGAAATACTATTCTCTGCTTTTATTTCGCACAGTTATTTGACCCTTTAGTTTTTACGAATGGTTTAGTAATTTGATAATTTTTCATTTATACATAAAGTAAATATTTATGCAAAACCTCAATTCACATATTCTTCACCACCATCTTCATTCAACAACGAACTTTCAGATGGTTACAAACTGATGTTTTGATTTGTATTATTTACATTTGATTTCTCCATAAGAGTAAAGTTAATTTTTAGCGGATTTCCCATAGGAAAGAAGCTATTACCGTAGGTCACATGACAAGACTTAAGGCCGAGACCATGTTTTTTTTGTCTTTAGGTGCCTAGAGTCTAAAAACAATAGCTGTTAATATATATATATATATATATATATATATATATATATATATATATATATATGTGTGTGTGTGTGTGTCTGTGAACACGATAACTCGTAAATATGGTCCAATCGGGACCAAATTTGGTGGAGACATGTATTCCTACATTTGCTCGGACGAGTTCGTAAACTAGACATATCAATCTGGGGTCAATGTGAACGGGTAGTTTGGGGGGGGGGGTTTGTACTAAAAAATTGGGGTTTTGCGTTTTTCATATTTTTTATGTAGTTTTAAAAATTTTTAGATTTCATCTTTCACCATTTGAATCAGCTTAAAAAACCACACAATTTAGTTCTTTAATGTTTTTCTCTATATCCAACGGTTACAGAGATATTAAAAAATCTAAACACAGTACCTTGTATTTTGAGGCTCCAATGTTAATCTTATGGAGGATAAGGATAAATTAATATTTCACTTATTAACCAATATTTTTGGATAAAACTTTATATTTAACTTCATGTGGTTGGGGTTCATCCATTTATGCTTAAAAATCACAGTTTATGTGTTTATCAAGGCAGCTAACTTGCATATTCTTTTTCCATGTTAATCATATAGAGATTAGGTAAACTTCTTTATTTATGGACAGATGTTAAAGAAAGTTGGTATAAATGTTAAAAATAAAAATTTTTGATGGTATAAATGCCTACTCTCAGTGTTCCTCCCGGCAGCAAACCTGCACACTCTTTCCCATGTTAATCTTATGGAGAATAGGCAAATAATTCTTGTGTTTATCGACAGATTTTGACCAAACTTGTCATTTATTATTATTATATTATTGATTTGGAAATTCGCTGAGTACGCAGGTCTTCTGCGACGGGTGTATTTAAATTTTAAACTTAATATTAGAAGAAACCCTGAATTCTCCTCGACATTAGACCATCTAAAACTTATTTTCTACTCGGAAATTAGTTATTTCCAAAATTGTAAGAAATTGGTTAGTCATAACTTGAGATCCGTGTGCAAATATATATATATATATATATATATATATATATATATATATATATATATATATATATATATATATATATAAACCTTTCTCGTATTATAGTATTGGATGAAATTAACCATTATCTGCTACCTAACTTTCGACAAGATTTTCTTCAAGCTTGCAGTGTTACTGTAGAAGATTGGACAAGACCTATAACCTTGTCTGCAGTGTATTGTCCACTGAGGTATGCTATATAAAACACCAGTTTGAAGTATTTTTAAATACTCAGGGAGTAAGGTTTCTAGCTGGTTGGGACTACAACGCCAAGCATCCAAACTGGGGTTCTAGGCCAACAACAGCTAGAGGGCCTAGAGGGCACTTATGGCCACATATACGAAAACCAACTTGAGCACCTTTCTACAGGGGAACCGATTTACTGGCCTACAAATAGGGCAAAAATACCAGATGTGCTGGACTTCTTTGTCATTAAAGACATTTCACATAACTATTTAACTGTTACTTCTCGCTTAGATCTATCATCTGATCATTCACCAATCATTACATGTACAAGTTCTTCTATTCAGTTCAAGAATCCACCCAAAACTCTTCATAACAAACACACTGATTGAGACCAGTTTCGCAAAAATTTAAATGAACATTTGAATCTGAAAATTCCACTGAAGACCTATTCGACATAGATAATGCAGTATCATATTTAAACAATATTGTTAAAACAGATGCAAGGTTTGCAACTCTTCCTATTAGACTACAACTCCAAAATAAAAAACCAATTCAGGAGTCGGGTAATTTTCCCAGTGGAAGTCAAGTGGTGAGTTGCTTAGAGGAGACGATTACGTCGAATTTGGCAGATTACTAGAAATCCCATGGACAAAGCCATTTTTAATAGGGCATCTCTGAATCTCAAACGATTCTTTTGCAATATCAAACATCATATGTTTCAAGAATTTGCTACAAATCTTAGTGCTAGTGAAGCAACTGAATATTCGCTGTGGGAAGCCACAAATTTCCTTAAAGAAGCCCCAGACAAATATCCTTCCTATTTTGAAAGACGATGGTACTTGGGCAAAAAGCGGTCTGGAGAAGGCAGAGTCTATCGTATTATATTACAAAGGAGTGTTCAAACCACATCCAATTGATTCAAACCTTGATAATAACATCCTAGAATTTCTTGATTGTCCTAATCAACTGGAAATGCCTTTAAAAGAGATTTCTCCTTCAGAAGTGAAAAGATTAATAGCATGAATCTTAAAATACCCCCGTCGCAGCAGACCTGCGTACTCAGCGAATTTCCAAATCAATAATATAATAATTATAATATATGACAAGTTTGGTCAAAATCTGTCGATAAACATGGGAATTATTTGCCTATTCTCCATAAGATTAAAATGGGAAAGAGTGAGTAGGTTTGCTGCTGTGAGGAACACTGAAAGTATACCATCAAAAATTTTATTTTTAACATTTATACCAACTTTTTAATGGAGTTTGCCTAATCTCCATTTTATAACATAAGAGTATGATTTTTTTCAAATCATGATTTTTGATGATCTCAAGCTAAATTTTTTCATCAAAAAATGTTAGATAATAAATATCAATTTCATTATTAATAATAGTGAAAAATTACTCCTGTAAAATTAACATTTAACAACGTTATACTGTGTTTAGATTTTTTATTCTCGGTAAAAGATAGAGAAAAATTTGTGTAGTTTTTTTAAGCTGATTCCAATGGTGAAATATAAAATTAGAATAAATTTAAAAAACGCAAAAAAAAAAAAACCCAAAACCCCATTACTACCCCCAAACTACATATCTAAAAAACACGTCTCTACCAAATTTGGTCTCAATCGGACCATTTTTACGAGAGTATATATTTATATAATATATATATATATATATATATATATATACATATATATATATATAATATATATATAATAATAAAATTTGTCAATTTAAAAAAATAATAATTTGAAAATAAAAAAGTGAGTTTTCTGAATGAACACTGAAAAAAAGAGTACCATCAAAAATTTTATTTTTAACATTTATACCAACATCAACATCTGTCCATAAATACAGGAGTTTGCCTAATCTCCATATGATTAACATGGGAAAAGAGTATGCAGGTTTGCTGCCATGATAAACACATAAACTATGATTTTTTAGCACAAATGTATGGATCTCAACCACATGAAGCTAAATAAAAAATATAATAATTAAGTGAAAAAAAATTTTAAATCCTCCATAAGATTAACATTGGAGCCTCAAAAATACAACGTACTGTGTTTAGATTTTTTTATATCTCGTCGGTAAGAGAAAAACTTTAAGAGAAAAAAATTGTGAACTTAATGGTAAGAAAATGAAATAAATTTTAGAAAAACTTGTGAAAAACGCAAAAAACCCCATTTTGGGGTACAAAACCCCCCCAAACTACCCGTTTCCATTGACCGATATGTCTGGTTTACGAACTCGTCCGAGCATTTGTAGGAATACACGTCTCTACCAAATTTGGTCTCGATCGGACCTTTTTTACGAGAGTTATCGTGTTCACAGACACATATATATATACATATATATATACATATATATATATAGAATTGATGTTTGGATATACCTAAAGAAAAAAATAATAATATGGTCTTGTAAATCTGCCATGAGTGGTCTTTTTCTATTCCTAAGAAAAAAAAAGTGAGTAGGTTTCGCTGTGAGGAACACTGATGAGGTATATAATTTTAAACATTATACCAACTATCAAATCTGTATAAATACAGGATTGTATCTTTTTAATCACAATATTATTTAGTTTTGAGATTAGAATACATTAAATAATATAGGTTTAAATACCTTTCGTCTTCAATCCAATAGAAGATAGTTGTTAATCATAACAATTTTTTCTTAAATTTAATCAACTTACAATATAAAATAAATCTAGAAAACTTTGTATAAATTAAAATCTAATAAAATTAAATAAATAAAATATCTACTCCAAATTAGTATAAAATAGCTCCCATTAAGCTTACAATCTCAAAAGTTTTTCAAGAAAGTCTTCGTCAATCTTGATGTTAAAAAATACATACATACATATAAAAAAAATCTACATCAGTTTTAAATTAGTACTCTCAAAAATTTAAAAGTAAAAACAGGGAAGCCCCCAAATTAAGCTTCATCTTTTCGACCATTAAGTATCTTACCGGTAATTTCAAAAGTACCTATTTGAAAAGTTCTTTTTACGTCACCTTAAACCTTTAATTGAGGGAAAAAACATATACCACATTATCAATTTGGTTTTAGGCGCAAGCACTTGACCATTGAGTAGGCTCACAGGATATGAAATGCCATTAAAGGAAACCTTGAAAACAAGCGTTCTGTTTGGCTGTATTTCTAGACAGTGCGCAAGCATACGATTAAGTCTGGCATACTGGTATACTATTTAAGATAAAGACTCTGTTACCTCATACTTGTTATGGAATCTTAAAGTCATACCTTTCTAATAGGCTTTTCCAAAATAAATTCCCTGAATGTCTGACTGACTTACGGTACACGAAATTTCCTCAGGGGTACCTCAAAGAGTATTCTTGAGTCTATCCTCTATATTCTGTATACCATTGATCTTCCTCAAACTCCAGGTATTACTTAGGCAACTTTTGCCGATGATACCGCTCTTTTGCAGTCCAATCTAGACCCTCTATTATCATCCGCCCATTTGTAA
This sequence comes from Nephotettix cincticeps, assembly GCA_023375725.1. Lineage (NCBI taxonomy): Eukaryota > Metazoa > Arthropoda > Insecta > Hemiptera > Cicadellidae > Nephotettix > Nephotettix cincticeps. The sequence continues at coordinate 49,106,676 of CM041786.1, read as the reverse complement.
ACTGCTCTAAAGGAAATAAATTAGTGGCTTGAAAACTAGAAGATAAAGGTAAATGAAGCGTAACTTTCGCGATGAATACAGCAACGTGTCCTCCAGTAGATAAACAATGTCGATCTTCCTCAAGCGGATGAAGTAAAATACCTGGGTATGCACTTGGACAGACGTCTTACTTGGCGCTCCCACATTTGGAACAAAAGACTAAATGTGAACCTAAGAACTAAAAAATTGGCCTGCCTTCTTGGACAAAAATTCAAAATTATCAGTTAAAAAGAAATTATTCCTCTACAAAGCTGTGTTAAAGCCTTTGTGGACCTATGTGGAATCCAGCTATGGCGAAGGGCGTTGAATTCGAATATTGAAATAATTCAAAGATACCAGTCTAAGACATTAAGAAGAATTCTAAATGCTCCATGGTACTTTTCAAACCAACTAATCCATGCAGATTCCAAAATTCCATCTGTTAGAGAAGAAATTTCAAAATTGAGTCAAATTTATCAGTGTGAAAAAGAAGACCATCCTAACCAACTGGCTTTTAATAAAACTTTAGGAAAATATATCTTAACCCTGCATAATTTTAAGTTTTCGTTGGAAAAAATATGAATGGGTTTGGAATGCTAGGTTTCAATGTTTACATTTTCTAATGACAACATCAGTTTTCACTATATTTTGACAGATCGGGAAGAAGAAGAAATAAAGTTGATTTTTCAGATAAACTGCTGGATCGAAATTAGTGAATTATTTGAAATATCGGAATGGTAGATTTTAAGTTTTTTTCCGACGACTGTCTCTATTACATTAATCCTTATCCTCTCCCAATATTTGACAGATGTTACTTTGAAATGTTGTAGACATGTTGTAGTTTTTTTGTCATTTTGTAAACAATGAAGAATTAATTAACAATAACTTAAATGTATCAGTAGAGCCTACACCTTTCAGCCTTTTTAACCCGTGCGAAGAACGGGTACTTTGGCTAGTAATATTATAAAGAAGAGGTGGTTTCTGTATGTTTGTTTGTGGGTTTGTTGTGGCAAGTAAATGCGAAAAATACGGAACCGACCGGAGTAGTAGACATAGGCCGGTCCTGGACCCGAATCGGCATTTTCACCATTTTTAATTATTGAAATATACCATTTTAAGCCCAAAATTAGCACGTTTTTCGCACATTATAGGGCAAAAACCATCATTTTCAACCCAAAATCAGCACATTTTTCCCATTTTAATAGAAAAAAACCCGTTTTAAGCTCAAAATCATTTTGGGAGCATTTTTGCGCAGAGCAAAAATTTTTGAAAAAATCCCCAAACCATTATTCATATTCAATCTATTACCTATCTGATATGATACAGAACATTTAATAAACAATTTAACACATCACATACCTTCCAGGTTTAAAATCCCAAGTCACGCGCACCGCCACCGCACCGCGTCGCGTACCGGCTCATGCCACTACCGCAAGACTCACACCTGCACTTAGCATGACCATCTCACTACATCACTAGCATTAATCCATAGCCATACAACTCTCGTTTCTCTACTAAATAATAATTCTTCCCTATAAAATCTATCTCTAGGTCCTGTATTCTTTATTTCTGAATCTGTTATATATCTCCTACTTTAAATTTTTTAGTTTTTTGTAAAAATGACTCAACCTCTGATGTAATAGCTTTGGAATTGTATTCATTCACAGTATTTAATTTCATACCTATTGTTCTATGTACCTTTCAACCAACTTTGCAAAAGGTGTGGTAGTATGACTGTGATAGAAATATACACAAGTAAATTTTGACTGGTATTTTAGGAGCTTATTTGCATCTATATAACATTTAACAGGTCTCACTTAAAACATTAAGTAGAGAAAACAGGAGTACAAGTAAACATGAAACAAAAAAAACACCGGTGAATTAAATGTAATTAAGACAGAATCAAACCTGTTGTAGGACATTTTAATTTCTGTCTTCTAATAGGCCTGGGACCTGATGAGAGCCCACATCTTAACACTAGGTTAATGTAAGTTTGATGACAAAAAGCTATAAAGTACACAAAGAAATAAGTTAGTGTACAATCAATTAATAATGTGAATAACGTCTAAAAGTCTTATATGAAATAAATTTTGTCTTGTAGTAGAGTACAGCATCTTACATACAAGGCTTAAATTTCATGCATATACGATTTGTCTGAAGCTAAATTATCGTCTAGTGAGATGTTTGCTTGGAACATACTATTTAACAATAAAGCAAATTTTCACCTCATTCAGTAATAAACAAACACAACTTTTGTATTTGAGGATAAAAAGATTCACTTGCTTTAGAAATGATTGAAAGAGTGAATGTTTGGTTAGGGTTGATGTATAAAACAATCAGTGGACCATTTTTATAGAATAAACAGTAACAAAATGCATTAAAACTTCTGTAGTACCTCAAATGTTAGGACAATCCTTTTCTTGCACAACGGTGTCACATAGTACAATAGCACATAATTATTTATTTGTAGGTAAGAGTGCAACGGAGTGCACGATTGTGATTGTAGATGAGAGGATAACACTAGAAATGTTAGGGAGATAGATCATCGATTGACTTGTTGTATTTATGACATGTTAGTATACAAACTGAATTGTAATACCATAAGATAGTCATTTCTTTATACCTCTAAACTGGACACGTTGTATATTTCAATTGCTCTCCTGTTCAACAATGCCCTTAGATACATTGAGAAAGGTACATAAGGTAAGCCAGAAACAACATTAAAGGTTAAAATCAAATAACAAGTTGATGTGTTGTGAATTTGATCTAGGATCTGTTGAATCATATTTATTGTAAGTATCAAACAACTATAGGTCGGATGAAGCAGTTAAAATTAAACTATATCAATAAAACATGTCTTGCCTCTTTTCAACAACTGACGCAAACTTGATCTAGAATCTGCTGGATTCAACATTATTTCAGGTAACTAAATATAAATAATGATAGCAAAATGTTGTATAGTGACATTGGTAAAATATTGAAATTTGTCACTTTATAGTTCATAGCTAAACGAAATATTTCTATCAATTAATACTTGGGCAATTTAAAAAACGTATTTGGGGCACAGACGACTCAAAGAATAAAGAACCTGACTACAACATCAACCATTTTATTCACTTTATTGTTGTATGTTTTAGTTAGGTCAATATATATCCGAAAACATATACAAGTACAAGAGTGAGGACCTCGAGTGCATGTCGCATGTGCATGTAGATTACTGGTAAAACTAACAGTTGCAGAATCATTGGTTATTTCTAGAATTGTCTGTTTCTTAAGTAGATTGAAAAGTGTATAAGGACAATAGATATGAAACCAAATACTGTCAGAGGCTATATATATATGAGATTGAGTCAATAATTGTATGAAAACAAGCCTGAAAATAAAAATTTAAGTAGGAGATATAAACCTGTATCCAATTGAGCATGTCGTGCAGATGTAAAGAATATAAGTTCTAGAGGAAGAATTATTCCAGAGTAATAAAACAGAAATGAGAGTTGTATGTTAAGTGGCAAAGATTCTAAGTAGGTCATGGATTAATGCTAGTGATGTATTGAGATAGCTGGACACTATAGCAAAAAATAATAATCATACTAGGTGCAGGTGTTGATGATGGTGTGAGTCTTGCGCATTATGCGGTACAGTGAATTTAAGAATAGAAAATCTTAGATATCTCTGAAACTAAGAATCTTTTGACATCAACACTTCCTAATTATGTCCGATCTCACCAAGGCGCATCGATTGGCACACTTTTTTCTGAAAAATAGTAAGCCAAAATTATTTTACAAAAAAACCTGGCCGTTTTATAACAATGGGACTTGGCGCACGGCGTGCACGTGGTTTTATTTTTCATAAAAATGATGTTGTATAATGTCGGGAAATAGATTGGATATGGATAAAGGGTCATTTAAAAGTTAAGCAATATAAAACATGTTTGATACGCATTGCCGTCAAAGAATGAACTTGACTACAACATCAACCCTCCTAAGTGGCATAATTTTTCATTTTCTTGTTGTATGTTTTAGGTAAGTCATAACAGTTACGTATATAGCTGAGTACAAATGAGGAACTCGAGTGAGTGTGGATGACGATCCTTGGGTGCATGTACATGTTACTGAGGTGTGATTTTGATTTCATACAAAGTTAACACCAGAGAGCATATAGTTTGAAACAACACAATAGGATAGATCTCTATTTTATTATAACTAACCTGGTGATGAACATAGAAATATGAAAATTTAACAATGACAGCAGTATAAAATGATCTTATATAATATGTTAATACTGATTAGATGCAACTAAGCTCTAAGCTCTTTGTGAAATTTTACACAAAGGTAGATCTTAAACTCATGCAACATATAGGCATACTCATTTCCTTAAAATCCTCTCGGGCTACGCCCTGTGAACGTCCTAAGTTTCAATGTTTACATTTTTAGAGAATGAAAATATAAAATTACTTGAATGTCAACAGCTGTGAACACTAAAATTTGACAGTTCGGGAAGAAGAAGAAGAAAGAGCTGCCGTGACCGTCCTAGGTTTAAATGTTTACATTTTCTAATGACAACATCCGTTTGCACGATATTTCGACAGTTCGGAAAGAAGAAGAAATAAAGTTGATTTTTCAGATAAACTGCTGGATCGAAATTAGTGAATTATTTGAAATAGTGGAATGGAAGATTTTAAGTTTTTTCCGACGACTGTCTCTATTACATTATTCCTTATCCTCTCCCAATATTTGACATATGTTACTTTGAAATGTTGTAGACATTCGTGTTTTGTCATTTTGTAAACAATGAAGAATTAATTAACAATAACTTAAATGTAGTTTAAATGTAGTTAATATTTTAAATCGGTGTAGTTTATGCTGATCCTGATGTCACCGAGGAAGAAATTTTGAATGAAGCATTATCCCAATATCTTATTTTAAGCGTCCACAGAATAAAAAGAAAAATAAATAATGACCTTAAAGGCACCTATTTCCTTAAGATAACTTTTGACTCGGACATCCTCCCACCTGAAATAAAATTTAATCATGTATTAATGAGAGTAGAACCTTACAGGATACCTGTTAAGCAATGTTTCAGATGTTTTAGTTTCAGTCATGTCGCAAATTCTCCATGCAACAATAAACGAATTTGTAAAAACTGTAGTGAAGAGTTTCATAGTGACCCATGTTCTAAAATCTTTAAATGTGCAAATTGTGGTGGAGAACACTGTAACACTGACAAAAAATGCCCGGAATATATTAGACAATTTAACATTAAACAGAGAATGAGCCTATTCAATGAAGATTATTTCACGGCAAGCCTTAAATTTCCAATTACATACAATAAATTTCACAACAAAAAAAATAACCTCATTGTTGTTCCTCAATATTCTTCGTATTCTGAGGCTACCAAAGTAGACATTTCTAACCATAACGAGTACCCAAGGTTTCCTAAATTGAATGTTATTTCATCTAAAGGAAGTAGGAATGCAAGTTTTTTCACCCAGTCAGCTTCCAATCTAAATAAGCCTGTTTTAAATTTATCTAATAGGTTTGAAAGTTTGTCAGAACCTGAAGGTGAAGAACCTGAACAGGACTTAGGTAACTCAATAAATAGGTCTATTATATACAGGAATCCTAATCGGTACGGACAACTGAAACAACAAAAAATTAAATATCTTGAACTAGATCATCCCTACAGCAACAACTCGAAAAACAAACCTAGAGAAAATAAACAAAAATCTTTTGTCAAAAACCCAACAAGAAAATTCACACTTCCACAAAACGATCAGCAATGGCTGATAAGAAGATTAAAAGCTAAAATATAGGAACTAAAAGACAACATTCGCGAAAATTGCACAAAACATGAGTTTGAAAATCTTCTCGATGAATTTTTAAGTTTGAATGAAGATAGCTTTAACAATTACTATAACAGAGAAGAACCTTCATTTATTTCAGAAAACAGGGGTCACCCTAATACCTAAAAATGCCAATCAAGTATATCGATAGGTCTATTTCTATGTTAACTTCTACCCATGACCCTTTATCTGAAATAAACATTTTACAGTGGAATTGCAGATCAATTCTCCCCAAATGGCATGAGTTTTCTTTCTTTCTTACACAAAATAACATTCACTTAGCAATTCTACAAGAAACCTGGCTCAATAACACTGACACTTTAACTCATAACAATTATATAATAATAAGACATGATAGAGAAGATGGGTATGGGGGTATAGCTTTCTTGATTCACAAAAATCTTATTTTTGAAGAAGTCAGGTTTATAAACAATCAACCATTACAGATAGCAGCGATTAAAATTAAAAACTTTAAAAATCCAATCACAGTTTATAACTTATATTGCACTAATGATTATATTGACAAAAATTTTTGGACGCATATATTATCTAGCAACGATGAAGGTTACAACATTCTTTGCGGAGACTTTAATGGTCACCATCAGTTCTGGAATTGCTCATCTACAGATCGTAGAGGAAGGGATATTTTTGAAGCTTATATTACCTCACATTGTATACTAGCCAATAATGACATACTGTATATACAACTGTGCCTACACTCAATAGAAACTCTTCTATCATTGACTTAACTTTTGTCACGCCTTTCATGTACGTGTTACTTAAAAGCTGGGAGGTTCTCTCTGACCCTATGGGAAGTGACCATTTTCCCATTTTAATAAAATTTAATATGTCAGGAATTACTAATTGCCCAACCAACCTACCTTATGTCAATATTCATAGAAATTTTAAACTAGCTGACTGGAAAGGATATAAAACTTTCATCGAACAAAGTCTAACTGAAGAAGTAGGTTCTTATTAAAAAGGAAATTATCCTAAAACTATTAATATCAATAAAGTTTATGACATTATTAGAGATGCTGCTAATAGATATATACCAACATATAGAAATAAGGCATACTCAAATAATTTTTCCCCTAAAAATTGGTGGAACGCTGACTGTTCAAGAGCAGTTGCTCAGCGTAGACTAGCCTTCAAGAAATTTAAAATTAATATGACAGCCTTAAATTATCACTATTACCAGAGAGCTCAATTTAAAGCTAAGGAAATCATTAAACAAGCAAAAAAAATTCATGGGAAAATTTCTGCCAAGATATTAGTGTCAAAAAATGTACACAATATGCATGGAAAGTTATAAAAAAGTTAAAGAGTAATAATCATACATTGGACCCCTTAGCCTGCAATGAAAACCTGTGTGAAAGAGTTATCCGACACCTCGTTCCGGATTATGTTCCCAATCGAACAGAAATCCAACTCTCATTTTCTGGCAGGGATTCTAGCTCACACATACTAGAAAATATCTTCACAATGCAGGAGCTTATTCTTGTTCTAATGTCAAAACACAAAGATACTGCACCAGGTCACGATCAAATCACATATAGTATGATAAATAACTTGCCCGAAAATGCTAAGCACATGTTATTAAATATTTTCAATGAAATATGGACCAATAATACACCAATACCAGATGACTGGAAACATACCTACATTAAGGCAATTCCCAAACCTATTTCCAACCGTAGTGGGCCGGAAGAGGAAAGCTATCGACCTATCTCATTAATCCCGTGCTTCATGAAAGTATTTAATAGTATGATCAAAAGAAGGCTAGAATGGTATGTTGAAAAAAATAAAATAATCCCCGACAACCAATATGGATTTAGGAAAAGGAAAGGATGTTCAGATTATCTATTACATCTGATAGCTGATATCAATGCAGGACTAACCTACAATGAACATATAAATGCTGTTTCATTAGACCTTACCAAGGCCTACGACAAAGTTAATATTGGAGTTCTGACAAAGAAAATGCTCTCTTTCAATATACCGAAAACATTTGTACGACACTGTTTTAATTGGCTAGTTGACCGACAGGTTACTTTGAAACCCTTAGTATCAGTCTCTAGGATAACAAGCAGAGGATTACCACAAGGAAGTGCTATTAGTCCACTTTTATTCGCCATTTATTTGGCAGACATTGATTATAGTCTACCAAATTCTATAAAGACTTTGATATATGCTGATGACATTTTAATTTTTTCATCCCCTTCAGGAAGCCTTAGGAAGGATTAACACTTATGCACATGCCAATGATCTAGAATTCAATCCCTCAAAATGTAAGGCAATCTGCTTTAGTAGGAAAAAATCTTTAAATCCTAATGTAATAAAACTATCTCTTCAAGGTGTTGAATTACCAATAGTTGAGACAATCAAACTTCTTGGGGTTGAAATTGATAATAAATTAAAATTTACTGAGCATATCAACAAATTACATCAAAGGTGCCTAAAAGACTTAAGGTGCCCACTGCAATCCCAATTAAGCCTACAAATGTCGTCAACTTCCACCCAAGCCGGTCACCGTTTATTTAAGGTGGGCCCTCCACGCCACTATACCACACATTTGCAAGCCAAATTGGGATTGCTCATGGTTGGGATTCGAACCCTCGTCCCTCCGAATGTCTTCAACTGTTGTACTCGTCAGTACAGCAGTCTAACCACTACACTACAAAGGACCACCGTCTGAGAAAGCACTTATTTGGCTATAAAAGCATACTCTAGCGGCAAAGTAACGAACTCAAGCGTCAGAATAGGGAACTACAGAGTAGTTGCATGTATTAGCTCGCAGATGGCAGCACCGTGACAGTAATTTTTGACTTCTATTGCGCTATATTTTGAAAGTAATGAGTTGTGGACATAAAGGTGCATACCCTGATTTCATTCTTAGTGTATACAAGGGACTGATAGCCCGAAGATAGATTATGCAAGCTTTCTTTTTGCTCATGTTTCACAAATAACATAAATAAACTTGACATGATCCAAAATCAGGCCTAGAGAATTGCTGTTGGTGCACATAAATCCACCCCTAATGTGTCACTCTATTCAGAGACTGCTATGCTTCCTCTAAAAACTAGAAGAAAATTAATGACAGATAAACTCATTTATAAGGTTATAACAGACCCATCACACCCTGCAAATCACCTCCTATTACATCTTACTTTTCTTACAAACAACCATCAATATTGGCAGAGGAAAAATTTACCAAACTATGTTTTAAGCACCAATAAAATCATTAATAATACATTGTTTAACTTCACTGAAATTCCAACTTACATAAACATAAGTTACTTAAATAAGCCTATAGAATTTGAGGACTACAACTACACCTGTGTTGCAAATCAAGAGAACTTGTTACTGAATAAAAAGGAATACAATGAATCAATTTTTAAGCAAATCCATTATTCTAACATAAACCTAACATATAAAAACAGTTTAATTGTTTATACAGATGGATCCAAGACTACTGATGGGGTAGGAGCAGCCTTTTATATCCCCCAACTTAATATTTCCAAAAAAATACAAGCTATCGCAAATAGTTTCAATTTATACAGCTGAATTGTATGCAATTTATAAAAGTATAACTTTTTGCAATGAACTGCAAAAGACTGACATAGTTATTTTCACTGATTCCCAATCTTCTGTTAAAGCAATAGAAAATATAAAATCCAAAGACCAACATAATGACCTTTTTCTGAGGATTGTATTAAACTTAAATAATAAAAACAAGCATTTCACTTTCCTCTGGATTCCCTCTCACATTGGAATTAAACCCAATGAGGTTGTTGACAAATTAGCGAAGGAAGCAATTCAGGATGGAGAATCTGTTGATGACATTCCCATTCCAATTGAGGATTTTGTTAAATTCCAGAAAAAAGAAGCTATTTTTACCTACAATGAGGAGATAAATAACTCCCCTAAAGGACTGTGGCACAGAAAAATTCAAAATTGTTTCCAAACTAAGCCTTGGTTTTCCAATAAGCAATTAAATGATACAATTGTCTTATGTAGAACACGTCTCGGACATGCCAAAGTTAATAAATACTTATACTCCAAAAAACAATACTTTACCCCTTTATGCTTAAACTGCACTTTAAACCAAGAAGAAACATTAGAACATTTAATTTTTATATGCCCACACTACAATTACTTTAGAAGCAAATTACTCAATAACACTTGTGAAAAATTTAAACTGGATCTTGTGTCTGCTCTTAAAAGTATTGAAATAGAAACACATAAAGAAATAGGTAATTTCTTTAGAGAAATTAAAAGACAAATTTAATGAGAAACGCAAAATGAGAATCCTAATAATTTTCGAAGCAACCACAAAATAGAGAACTGCGAGGCTGCATGGTCTTTTAAGACCTTAGCCAAAAAAAAGAAAGAAAAAAAAACTTAAATGTATCAGTAGAGCCTACACCTTTCAGCCTTTTTAACCTGTGCAAAGAACGGGTACTTTGGCTAGTAATGATATTTTATATTCACCATTTTTATATTTTATATATTATTATTATATTTATTAAGTATTTTTTCGAAGATACATCAATGGACGAAGAGCACATTTTGTTCAACTCCGAATCCTATATTTTTAATAAGCTTAACATATTTTCCAAATTTCAAAACGGTACCTTAAACCGTTTAGGGTTTATGATTTATTTAGTAAAATTTATAAAAATAATATATGAAGATTTAGATCACATAAAAAACAAACATAATAAGTGTCCATCATCCATAGTTTATACTCTCGGCAGATGGTTGGAGATGGGTCCGCATTGCCTTCCCTCCTGCGCGCTCCCACCTCCCAGGCGAAGGTCCAATGATTGATGGTGCTAGCCTCCTGTAACTTGATCGCGCTGATAAAGATTTTTTTGTAATCCAATGTTAAAAAAATGGGAAAAATTACAACCCAATTAATAGTCGTTGGTTATTTTAATAATACCGTTTGTAAAATAAATGTACAAAGACAAATCTACAACTTTCTAATGTAATTCAAATCTATATACTGTAAATAAAATTGGAGTTTTGTCTGTAGATTACTCAGAATTATTCATTTTATTTTTTAGTTATTTTTACTTTTCGTTTGTTAGAGAAGCCGAAACCGGTCTCTCAATTTTGGTCTGTTTGTCTGTGACGCTCCAGGAGGCATTTTACGCCGTCTTCTCCGAAAAAACGGGAGAGCTGATTACAATGACACTTAATTCACGTATTCTCTACATTCCAGAGAAAATTTGTAAATGCTTGAAATCGCCCGCCGCCCCTTGACAAGTAAATAACGAACATTTAAAAACCCACTTTTACGCGATATTACTCGCACTTTGATTCAGTTTTCAATGAATAACCTACTGATAATAATCAGCTGTCTTTATAGTTTAAATATTCAGTAGAAATAAAAACAAACAGCTATCAAATCAACATTAGTTAGTTTATATTGGTCATTGATTTTAAACCCATTTCGAAATCATACTACAGTATATTAAAAAGTTATTTTAAGGTATAACTAATTATAATAATTGTATAAATGTTCTAAGCTATTTGATTGTAAAGTAATGCTAAATAATAAAGCTGGGTATTGATTTATTTTCTTTGTATTGATTTGTTTAGGATTTCAGGTTTACATTTTGGTATGATAATCTCTTCATTCTGAATCCTACACCCCGTACAAAGGACGTGATCGCCGCTGTACTGTGATGGTCTGTACTGCACATAAAGGTCTGAAATCTCGGGTTGATTGTTTAGTCGACCTCTTGTAACACTCTGTCAGTATCCGTCTGAAGTAGCTACTGCTTCTTTACAAACAAGTAGGCTACTATTTATAGTTGTTGAAATGGATATATCTTATCTCTGGAGGGGGGGGGTTAGCAATTTGAACGACAACATTTTAAACTTATGAACAACTATTTATATGAACTGAAAACATTTTCTTTAGACATATCCATGATCTAACCTATTCCCCACAGGGAAGTAAATACAAACATTTTTATCACTTACGTGCAAGTTACAGTCTTTAGATGGAAATTGAATTCATGTAGTGTGTTGTAATTTTTCACCACTTCCTTTCCTTAAATAGAAAAATAAATTGTATCAGTGGACTGACACATACTTTCTCCCTTAAGTAAAAACGACAATCTATAATAAAATTATCATATTCTTTAAAGTGTTTCTAAATATCATTCAATGTTTCGATGATAATCACCCAATTTCTGAGAACAAGAACAAAAGAAACTTAACTTAATTTAAAAGTTAAATTAATTATTGGAGTTTAATGGGGTATTACCGGTATTACGGGGGGGAGGGGTTAGCTTTTGAGTGGGTTTGTTAGATGACGTGACCTCACGCTGCATACCAAATTTCATGGAAAATGGTTAGGAATAAGGAAGAAATTGATTTTTTAATATCCTCCGTAAGAATAACAATGGGCGCTCTCAGAAACGTACTGCGTTTACTACGGACAATAAATTTAACTTTTCTCCAGAACCGTTAGTCGTAGACAAATGGTTCAAAATACCAATTTGTTTATTTTTAAGCTGGTTTTAATGGTAGTCAAATTATATTTCCTGTAGTTTTTCGTGGAAAACTTAAAAAATTGTTTTTTTATATTTGAAAGCCCATAACTTTTGAACATAATTTTAAAGACATGCGGGTGGTGTCATATTATTTAGTATCTATGCACTATCAAAATCAAAATTTGAATAAATTTTGAATCAGTGGAGTATTTATATACAGGTAGGCCTACATGGCCCAGGACCAAACCCCCCCCCCATGTGCTATGACGGTGACGCCATCCCCCCTAATATTGCCGGAAGTAATCACTATATACCCACTATATCAACCATCCATAATCCATATATGGATTCACTAATGCAATAAGTGATTTAATGTCAAATAATACCTTTGGAGAATATGGCGCGTTCTGACATATGGTGAAGGTGAACTCTGAACAGTAACAAGTTACATGACAGCTGCACGTTCAGAAATAAACTGTACACGTGCACATTATTCTCTCGGCCACGTATTGACGATAAACAAAGACTCTCAATGTTGGGTGCTCGCCAACGCGATTAAAAGTCAACGGCCACTGTCGACCGGAAGCGGGCCATGCAGGAGTTTGAACCGGAGATCTTCGGATTGTGAATGAGGAATCACACCGTTAGATGGATCATGGTGGTAAAAGAATACAGATCCAGCCGAAACTGGTATACATACACGTAGACTACATGTAGCTATTCCCAAGATTACAGCCGGCGAGCTCATACCCTGCCACATTGTTAATAGCAATAAACAAACAGATAAATTATTTAACTTAAAGAAGATTATAATAATTCTATACTTTTTAAAATCATAACTGAAATATAAAACTTAAAACAGAATTCACAACAGTTTAATCCACCAAACAAAGGTGCCAACACAGCACATTTCAGAACTTGGGAAACACTAACCCTTAACCGACGACATTGACATGACCTCTGCATTGTATCGCCGAGGTGTGTATTGTACTGAACATGTGTGCCATGACGAACCTTGTGTTAATAATGCAAATGTAGAGTGTACATATTGTGAATACTGTTAAAACAGTGCAAAACAATCGTGATAAAATGCATCAAAGGTAAAACCCTTAACTCTGGAAGAACAAGGCTATAAAATACAATAAAAATTGATATTTGAAATTCTTGCCTCAGGGTAACGAAAGAAAATTGTTAAACGACATGGTGTAAGCCGTAAAATTTGTTATTTTTAAAAATTTAGTTACAATTGGGTTTATTTGAAAGTATTGTATATTGGAATGTTTATTATTTATTTATAAAACATTTATACATATATTTAAAATATTATTGGCGTTGGCACATACCAATGACCCAAATGATCCTATTTATTCATTCAAAACTTCATTGCAAAGACGACAATACTGTCTAGATCTATATATTGTGCAATTTTAATTCCCTACTATACTCAACAAGTTTTTCTTTTGGCCAAGAAAAAGTCACTGCTATCCAAAAACATACCGCACCAAATTATAAACAATGTTTTACATTTATATTTATTATTATTATTATTTGTTGTTAAGATTCTTACAAAATTGTACTTTTTGATTAATCCATATGTTTGTACAACTTCTTGAACGTCATTAGCATTGCTTGATAATAATTAATTATAATGGGGCACTGAGCCCTATACTTCTTAATATTAAGGAAATTTAATTTCTTCAAGAACCACATATGATAAAGCTTTGATGTTTTTTTGTGTAATAGATGTGCTTTATGAGTTAACATAGGGATTTTGAAAAATTATTATTTGAAGGTTTTTATTATTATAAAATACCTTTTGGAGGTTTACAAAAAATATTTTAAAATTCAACGAAGTAATATTTTTGTAAAGAATTATTTTCAAGCAAAGTTAAAGTGATCTTATAATTCCCTAGAAAGCAATCACATTTCGCCTTACGTATATTTATTTTAGGACAATAGCAGTAAAGCAACATTTAGTGGTACCCTACCATCAGCGGCACATTTAGAAAATTACAAAATGCTTAGACAATGAATAAAACCTCTGGTTGCTACAAAAATATCTTATTTGATAGTGTCTTAAATAAAGACGGCATAAATCTAATCTCGATTCTGTTTTAATCCTCCAATATAGAATAAAATGTGTCATAATCTATATAGTTTTGCCATTAGTCTAGTTTTAAAATCTAATACATTTCTTAAAATTAACATTTGAAAGCAAACTTTATTTAACTTTTTACAATATAACCCCAGTCTAAATATTTATTGAATTTCAGTGTCAAAAGTGTATATTGATCAATAAATGAAAACTCTAAATTTTGAAAAGAAAAACTGAAAGTACTACTTTGTCTCTTTTGGTGTTTTTGAAATTTCATAACCTGGGTTTTAGTAGTCACAGTAAGTCCATTCACAGAAAACCTACTTGATATCTGAGATAAAACATTTTGAGATAAAACACTATCTATAATCTGTTGCAAACATGGAGCAAAACTTGGCAAACATGGCAAACTTTAATGATGGCAGATGCGTCATCAGCATATAATACAATCTGGCATGGTTTATTTATAGATAAATCATTTATGAAAATCAAAAGGAGAACAGGCCCCAAGATTTAACCCTGAGGTTCACAGTTTTTTATTTCTTTCCAATTAGGTACAGATTTTATTCTAATTTGAAAAACAAAATTTCTCTGCCTACGATCTGATAAGAATGATTCAATCCATTTCAAATTAATAATGATCAGGTGTTGTAATTAATTATTGCTATTTTGTTTACATTTTCATAGTAGAAGACAGAACAATATTTGTGACACCGCTTATTTATTTATTATTGAAATAATAGCTTCTTCCCTATGGGAAATTCGCTAAAAAGAATATAATCTGTAATAAAACTATCATGTTCTTCAAAGTTTATCTAAATATCATTTAATAATTTATTGTTTCAAAAATAATCATCCAATTTCTGAAAATAAAAACAAGACAGACAAAGTTAAATTAATATTCGAATTGTATGGGGGGAGCCCTCTTGGTAATACCAAGCTTTTTTGAGTCGGTTTTGAGTGTTCCACGGTATTCCCACTCCGTCTCTCGGGTGGAACCGTTCTCGGCATTTTTCGCCTCTTCCTGAAACAATTGGCATTACTTTTATCCGCGTTGACTTTGATGCGCCACTGGCGGAGCCATAGTGACAGGGCGTCCATCTGTGTCTGCATTATCCTCGCGGCGTGGTCAGGGCGACAACATCTGTAGTGCAACAGTGCGTCATCAGCTTAAAGTTACTCCCAGATCAGTCGGCATGTCATTAGTGTAAACAAGGTAGAGTACCGGGCTCAGGACACTGACCTGGGATAACCCCAGCCTCTGCCGGACGTGTCGTGGATAGCGCCCCCTCGGTGCATATCAGGAACTGGCGACCCTCTAAGTAGGCCTAAGACTTGAGGCGATGAACTGCTGCTGCCGGAAGCGGGAACTAGCTGAGCTCGAGGAGAAGTCCCCTCGTGCCAGACTTTGTCAAACGCCTTGCTGACATCCAGTAGCACTGCAACAGAGCATAAGTTAATATTGTGATTGTCGCGTACCAGCTGTTGCGTCGTAGAGTGTCCGCGACGAAATCCAAACTGCTTCAGCCTTATGTATCCGTCCATCAAGGGGGATCCTGGAAAGGAACATGCGTTCGAAAAGCTTCGATCGAGACCGCCGAGATTAGGGAAATAAGCATTGATTTTCGAGAAACAAGTGATTCTTGTCTGGTTTCGGGATTAGGATTATACTCGCGGACTTCCACATTGCCGGGAAATAATGGAACCTGAAGGAAGCATTCAAAATTATTAACAAATATGCAAATATGGGGCCCGGCGTTGCCTGCAGGGCTGACGTGCCTATCAGGTTGAGGCCAGGGGCTTTCCGTGGCTTGAGCCTTCGAATTCGCCTTCGAATCGGAGCTTCCAGCTCCGTTATTGTGAAGGAGTCTAAGCTGTCTCCTGGAGGTTCTACGAAGAAGTTCTTCACGAAATGCTTATCCCTCTTCCCTTGGAGTTCGTCGTAGACATCGTGGTTTGTCTGAAACTGAGCATGCATTGTGTTAGCAAAGGTTCCGCCTAGTGCTGTAGGCCATGATGTAGACTAGGCCATGATCTCCGTGGAGGGGACGAGCCGCCGGTTTGGTCCCCCTGAGGGCTTAGCTGCCCTCCACACGCTGCCTCCTTCCACGTTTATCGATAGCAGGTACTTGTTTCAATCCTCGGACCTGAAATGGTCAACACGTGATCTAATTAGTCTGTTTTGCCTGTTGAGCAGCTGACTACAATCTGAGTGGCTGGTCGCCCGCCATCTGGTTCTCAGCTGGTTCCTCAGCGTAATCTCACGGCGTACGTTGTCCGGCAGGCCGGCTCTGGCTGTCAGGAGTGGCACCTCTCTGCTCGCATCTGAAATTGACGAGGCTAGTAGCTAATGCAATTCCGTAACACATCCGTCGAGTTCCTCTGTGGTCGCTGGGTCCCGTGCTGGCGGAATTATTGAGACTCAACAATACAAATAACCTATAAGCAAAAATAAAGCCCCCGTCGTAGCAGACCTACGTACTCAGCGAATTCCCGAATCAATAATATAATAATAATATTATATGTCAAGTTTTATCAATATCTGACGTTAAATATATGAGTTAGTTATTTACCTATTCTCCATAAGATCAACATGGGAAAGAGTTTGCAGATTTAACGCTGTGAGGAACACTGAAAGTAGGAATTTCTAGCATAAACAATTTTTATTTTGACCATTTGTACCAAGTTTCATCAACATCTGTCCATAAATAAAAGAGTGTACCTATTCCGCATATGATTAACATGGGAAAAGAGTATGCAGGTCAGCTGCCATGATGAATACATAAACTATGATTTTTAAGCGTAAATGGATGTATCTCAAGAACAAGCTAAATATCAAGTTTTATCCAAAAATATTGATTAATAAGTGAAACATTAATTTCTCCTTATCCTCCGTATGTAAGATTAACATTGGAACCCCAAAATACAACGTACTGTGTTTAGATTTTTTCATATCTCGATAACCATTGGAGATAGAGAGACACCTTAAGGCTCTAAATTGTGTAGTTTTTTAAGCAGATTCTAATAGCGAAAGATAACATTTGAAGTTTTTAAAAATGGGAAAAACGCAAAAGTTCCATTTCAAGGGTATAAACTCCCCCAAATTACCCGTTCCGATTGACCGATATGTCTGGTCAACGAACTCGTCCGAGCAAATGTAGAAATACACGTCTCTATCAAATTTGGTCTCGATCGGACCATTTTTCTGAGAGTTATCGTGTTCACACACACACACACACACACACACACACACACACACACACACACACACACACACACACACACACACACACACACACACACACAAACACACATATATATATATATACATATATATGTATATATATATATATATATACCATATATTATATATATATATATAAAAATTTTAACGACTATAGTTTTTGGCCTCTGGGCACCTAAAGACGAAAAATGATATGGTCTCGGGCTTAAGTCTTGCCATGAGACCTACAGTAATAGCTTCTTGCCTATGGGAAATTCGCTAAAAAAATTATTGGTAATATAATTTAGAATAGAGATAATAATTCTTTTTGATTCTCCAGTAGGATTCAATATCCCTCCTGCTGCCGTTGCCTCATTGATCAATGGATATTATCCATTGATCCAGCCCAATGATCCGATGCAGAACGAGTTGTATTTGTGTCGTTTTAACACGGATTCTCAATATTTTACCAGATTTTTAAGTACCGTACCTATTTGTGACTTTTCTTCCACCAAAATATTTAACATTATTTTGCTATTAGTGGTGGAAAGTATCCTTGATGTGGTTTCCTAAGCAAACACGCCCTGTATACAGGCCCTAAACCAACCTTTGATATTTTCAAACGAAAGATACTAATTCCAAGAGTTTAGGCATTCTTTTTTCAGTGAGAGCAAAATTCCAAACAAACAGGCTTCCTGGGAGGGTGCCAGGACCCGGAAATATCTCGGTAGACGGCAACCCCTGGTGTTCGGTATTTCTGAGTCGGGACATTGAACTACAGCAGTAGAACGAACTAGTTCATCTCTGACACATTAATCGCGGGCTATTTCTGTTAAGCAGGTGGTTTACATGGCTATAAATGTAGCGTTTGTTTAGCTGAACTGAACAATTAAATTAAACCGTGTCAGTTGTTTGTCAGCTTTGAACATAACATTACAGCCCATAACAGGGCCCTTTTCCAACTAATAAGATCGAAACAAGTCACATTTAGTGTCTTCATCCTCAACATTCGTAGTCATCCTAGATAAGTTTAATTTGTTATTGTCATCGTAAATATTTGTTTTTGTATCAAGGGATTAAAGTTACAGTTTTTGTCACTGAAGGAAACTGTCGTCGACCTCTGCTTTAGTCTGAAGGTTTTTACTGCGGGCACAATTTCCTGGTGGGTAAGAGAACTTTAATCCCATGATGCACAAAGAATTTTTCCTCCACCTAATAAACTTACAAAATACCTACTCATGGGGAGCGCGCTGGTCTAGGGGTAGAGCGCGGGGCTTTGGTGCCCAAGGTCCCGGGTTCAAATCCCGCCAATCACCAATGGCTTCTCGCTATGTGATAATGCCGCAACCCACACAGGGGTGTGCAAAAAGCCGCCACGGCTGAAGTGCCTTGGGAGTAATCCGCCCCTTTCAGTAAAAAAAGTAAAAATACCTACTCATATTAACTAACCTGAATCACTATCACTGACCAAGTTGGCTAACATAACCTCAAAGCAATTAATGCAAACTATCAACTGACCATTAAAGTACTTCTGTCAGCCACTGTTATTTCTGATAGTTCATTAGATCATTACTGGGTTTACCAAACTTCACCCATGTCATTCTTATACAAAATCACACACTTGGGACTAAAAGTTAACATTTTATATTTATAGTATTCTATTCCAGAGAGCAAAATCCTAATTTTTATATAATAATTCCTTCATTTAATTTTTACTTTTTTCTTTACCTATTGGAAAGGAAAAATGTGTTTTTTGAATCAAACAATTCTGACATATAAGTACATATCCTGTTGCCTACTACTAGTAATATTACACGACCCGCATCACGAGCACGACTCGCCCACCCAGCCGCGTTTGACGGTCCAACATCAATCACACACATCCCTCCAATAGCAATGTTACAAAACCCGCATCACGAGTACGACCACCTACCCAGGTGTGTGTGGCCATCAAACATCAGTCACACATATCCCTCCAACAGCAATGTTACAAAACCCGCATCACGAGTACGACCCACCTACCCAGGTGTGTGTGGCCATCCAACATCAATCACACATATCCCTCCAACAGCAATGTTACAAAACCCGCATCACGAGTACAACCCACCTACCCAGGTGTGTGTGGCCATCCAACATCAATCACACATATCCCTCCAACAGCAATGTTACAAAACCCACATCACGAGTACGACCCACCTACCCAGGTGTGTGTGGCCATCCAACACCAATCACACATATCCCTCCAACAGCAATGTTACAAGACCCGCATCACGAGTACGACCACCTACCCAGGTGTGTGTGGTCATCCAACATCAGTCACACATATCCCTCCAACAGCAATGTTACAAAACCCGCATCACGAGTACGACCACCTACCCAGGTGTGTGTGGCCATCCAACATCAGTCACACATATCCCTCCAACAGCAATGTTACAAAACTCGCATAACGAGTACGACCCACCTACCCAGTTGTGTGTGGCCATCCAACATCAATCACACATATCCCTCCAACAGCAATGTTACAAAACCCGCATCACGAGTACGACCCACCTACCCAGGTGTGTGTGTGTTTGTGTGTGTGGCCATCCAACATCAATCACACATATCCCTCCAACAGCAATGTTACAAGACCCGCATCACGTGCACGACCGACCTTCCCATCTGTGTGTAACCATCCAATATTAATCACACATATCCATCCAACAGCAATTTTACAAAACCCGCATCACGAGCACGACCCACCTACCCAGGTGAGTGTGTGTGTGTGTGTGGCCATCCAACATCAATCACATATCCCTCCAACAGCAATGTTACAAGACCCTCATCACGAGTACGACCCACCTACCCAGGTGTGTGTGGCCATCCAACATCAGTCACACATATCCCTCCAACAGCAATGTTACACAACCCGCATCATGAGTACGACCCACTCACCCAGCTTTGTGTAACTATCCAACATCAATCACACACATCCCTCCAACAGCAATGTTACAAGACCCGCATCACAAGTACGACCCACCTACCCGTGTGTGTGTGGCCATCCAACATCAGTCACACATATCCCTCCAACAGCAATGTTACAAGACCCGCATCACAAGTACGACCCACCTACCCGTGTGTGTGTGGCCATCCAACATCAGTCACACATATCCCTCCAACAGCAATGTTACAAGACCCGCATCACAAGTACGACCCACCTACCCGTGTGTGTGTGGCCATCCAACATCAGTCACACATATCCCTCCAACAGCAATGTTACAAGACCCGCATCACAAGTACGACCCACCTACCCGTGTGTGTGTGGCCATCCAACATCAGTCACACATATCCCTCCAACAGCAATGTTACACAACCCGCATCACGAGCACGACCCACCTACCCAGATGTGTGTGTGTGTGTGTCTGGCCATCCAACATCAATCACACCAACAGCAACGTTACAAGACCCTCATCACGAGCACGACCCACCCACCCAGCTGTGTGTGACCGCCCAACATCAATCACCGTCGTTAAATCATCAGCTCCGATATCCGAGTCGAATCGTCAATTTCCCTTTTTACTTGGATTTCTATTGGGATCCGTTCAGTCCGACTGAATTGAATAGCGATTCCTTAAAACCGTATCCGAATCCTTTTTTATAAATTAGCGAATTTCCCATAGGGAAGAAGCTATTACCGTAGGTCTCATTGTAAGACTTAAGCCCGGGACCATATTATTTTTCGTCTTTAGGTGCCCAGAGTCCAAAAACAATAGTCGTTCAAATATATATTGATATTTTTATTTGTGTGTGTGTGTGTGTTTCTGTTAGCACGATAACTCTCGTAAAAAAGGTCCAATCAAGACCAAATTTGGTAGAGACGTGTATTCCTACAAATGCTCAGACGAGTTCGTAAACCAGACATATCGGTCAATGGGAACGGGTAGTTTGGGGGGGTTTGTACCCCAAAATCAGGTTTTTTGCGCTTTTCACATGTAATTTTTAAAAATTTCTAATTTTATATTTCACCATTGGAATCAGCTTAAAAAACTACACAATTAAGTTCCTTAAAGTTTTTCTCTATCTCCAACGGTTACCGAGATATTATAAAATCTAAACACAGTACGTTGTATTGTGGGGCTCCAATGTTAATCTTATGGAGGATAGGGAAAAATTAATATTTCCCATATTAATCAATATTTTTGGATAAAACTTGATATTTAGCTTCATGTGGTTGAGATCTATTCATTTATGCTTAAAAATCATAGTTTATGTGTTTATCATGGCAGCAAACGTGCATACTCTTTTCCCATGTTAATCATATAGGGAATAAGCAAACTCCTTTACTTATGGACAGATGTTGATGAAAGTTGGTATAAATATTAAGATAAAAATTATTCATGGTAGAAATGACTTCTTTCAGAGTTCCTCACAGCAGCTAACCTGCACACTCTTTCCTATGTTAATCTTATGGAGAATAGGCAAATAATTATCATGTTTATGGACATATTTTTATAAAACTTGTCATATATTAAATTATTGATTTGAAAATTCGCTGAGTACGCAGGTCTGCTGCAACGGGGGTATTTTGATATTGTTATTTTATTAATATACTTTATAGTTTTAGCGAATTTTCCATAGGGTAGTAGCTATTACCGTAGGTCTCATGGCAAGAGTTATGCCCGGATCCATGTTGTTTTTTCTTCTTTAGGAGCCCAGAGAAAAAACAATAGTCGTAAAAATTTATATATATATATATATATATATATATATATATATATGTATATATGTATATATGTATATATGTGTCTGTTAACACGATAACTCTCGTAAAAATGGCCCGATCGAGACCAAATTTGGTAGAGACGTGTATTCCTACAAATGCTCAGACGAGTTCGTAAACCAGACATATCGGTCAATGGAAACGGGTAGTTAGGGGGGTTTTGTACCCTAAAATGGGGTTTTTTGCGTTTTTCACATATAATTTTTAAAATATTCTAATTTTATATTTCGCCATTTGAATCAGCTTAAAAAACTACACAATTAAGTTCCTTAAAGTTTTTCTCTATCTCCAACGGTTACCGAGATACAGTATTAAAAAATCTAAACACAGTACGTTGTTTTGTGGGGCTCCGTTGTTAATCTTATGGAGGATAGGGAAAAATTAATATTTCCCATATTAATCGATATTTTTGGATAAAACTTGACCATTTATGCTTAAAAATCATAGTTTATGTTTATCATGGCAGCAAACCTGCATACTCTTTTTCCATATTAATCATATAGGGAATAGGCAAACTCCTTTATTTATGGACAGATGTTGATGAAAGTTGGTATAAATGTTAAGATAATAATTATTCATGGTAGAATTGACTACTTTCAGTGTTCCTCACAGCAGCTAACCTGCACACTCTTTCCTATGTTAATCTTATGGAGAATAGGCAAATAATTCTCATGTTTATGGACATATTTTTATAAAACTTGTCATATATTAAATTATTGATTTAATACACTGCTGTGACGGGGGTATTTGATTATTTTTTCATTGGTATCCAAACAAGGAGATTAAATATACTTTAATTTTGCCAAAAGTATGAGTTGCTGATTAATTCATGTCAGTAGAACTGATATTACTAATCATTTAATGGATTTATTCTGTGGCCCGAGTAGTAATGTCTATGTTCGTCAAGAGGTGCCATTTACAAGACACGCATAGGCCATACTATGTCTCCATAGTCTGTTAAAGTTAGAAACATGTAGAAGTTTAATTTCAATAACATTTTGATAGCATTGCACAAACATCAAACGAGTGATCGACATCCGAACAACGATGCAATCAGCGGAGTCTGAAGGCGGCGTTTGAACCCAGACAAGCTTTTTAGTTGTTGAATTCTGTTTTGACGAAGTATTAGTAAAGAAAATATTGGATTTTATATAAGTATATAAATATAATTTTTTATTCGCTGAACGATCAATTATATACATAGATAAACAAACAAATGCATATATGTGAATATTATATCTGATTACAGTTAATAGTTATCATAGTAGACTTATATATAAACACAATGTTACTTATATTAATGTGAAACAAGTGATTCATCCCCTAGGCTTACGCTCGTTTGGGATGAACTTCTCAAAATTTAACATACTTACACACGTAGAAAGATAAAACCGCTGCACCCTCAAATAAACGTAACTTAGGTTCTTACAAAAAATTAAACACTACTTATCATGGACCAAAGTATACAGGACATAAGAGAAATACCAATACTAGAAAAGCTATTTTTTGGACAGGAAAAATTATAAATGTAAAATGATTTACACATACCAAGGAGACATATCAAGGAGACAGTACTAAAAACTTTATATACTGAATGCTTATTCTAAAATATTTATATATTACTATATTTAAAAGCTACGCCATGCTTTTCAAAAATGATTCACAATCCCTTACAGACAGTAAGTGAGCTTCTAAAGCTTTAAAAAATACAGATAAAGGTTATAACCTTATAAGTTTACAATAAATTAAATTGTACAATCTAGGAGCATTAAAATTAAAGGAATGTTGAAAAAAGTCAAATTTGATTTTGGAACTAGGCCAAGTAATTCCCTCAAAACATACATGATATACCTGGTTTGAACTCCTAATATAGAACAATTTAAAAACCAATAAAATTTCAAATTATATATATATATATATATATATATATATATATATATATATATATTTAATAGTATATAGTATATATATACAGGATATATATATATATATATATATATATATGTTTCTGATTTGGAGAATATTAAGGCATTGAATGATCAGTTTTACTAGAATGAGTTATTAATCGAATTAACAACTTTTGAAAAGTAATAATTGGATATAACTTTGAAACGTAGGTGCCTCCCCAGCATACACGTCCATATCCTATTCGTAAGTTAATAAGAGCATGGTACGTGCAAACAACTACTGTAGGAGCACATACAACACGCAAGAGGTAAAAACTCATTATTCCTTAAAAATCTTTTTTTCAGCAGTTTAGTTACATGGCTTTTCCAAGCTAAGATAGAATCTATCATTTACCCAAAATACTTTATAGTGGTAACTATTTCAATTTTAATACAATTACAGTTTATAACCAAAGAACAAAAAAATGTGATGCATCATATCCTTGTCAAAACTTATTTTTTCTCTTAGATTAAACAGCGTTATAGTAGTATTGTATTGTATGTTGTATTACCAATTTAAATACTACTTAACATATATCAATTATTATTTCAAAAATAATGATTAAATATCTTTTGAATCGACCCTTACTATAAGTTAAAAGATTTTTGAGTGATAATCCTTTTAACCCCCTTCACGAGGAAACAACTCTTTTAGTGGTATTTATATTATCCGTAAGAATGATATTGGGCGCTCTAACTGAACCCTAGTGAAAGACTTATTTCAAAAAACTTATTTGTTTAGATTTTAAGCTGTTTCAATGATGATAAGGTCAAATTACTTTGAAAATTTATTGATCTTGTTCAAAACGATTCCCAAACTTATGTGACCAGACGAATGTGCGTATTCCAGATGAATGGCCTGGTTCAGACCGAGCACAGCTGTTCTGGTAGTGTGCCAGTTGCAGCTGCCGGCCACTGTCAACGTATAGACAGCTTCCTCCCGCCACGTCACCGACGGCAATGTCACAATTCATGATCCTAAATAGTTTCGCCAATTAACGCTCCACAGTACAGTAGGTTACCAGATGAATATACGCATCGAACACTGCGCAGTATAGTAGACTGCGCTAGAAAAACATCGAACACACCGAAATATACAGTTGGCTGCCGGAAGAATGCATCCTTCTACTGCTCTGAAGTCCGGAGTCTTCTGGAAGTCAGCTTCTCCTATTTTAATAAATTTTACATGAAAACTAACCTGGATTGGACCTTTGGAGCTTGTCAAAATAACCCTTTCTAGCCTTACGATAATTATCTCCTAAGGTTTAGTTAATTTAGTCCTTTATTAACTGGACTCTAAGAAACTATTTTTTTTGAACTTTGTTGCGTTGTTTATAGTATGTAGTCCGATAAACAAATAATATGGTGTAGGAAGAAAGATAAACATATAGAAGTAGGTAGTAAAATATACTATTGTTAAAAAAATAAAGTTTATCTATCTATATATAAATGAATATACGTATGTATGTAAGTATGTACGTACTTATGTATGTCCTTTATGCGTTACCAAAGTACTCATTCAATTACCATGAAATTTTAGAAAATTGCTCTATATGTGTCCGGGAAGGTTTTTAGTGAAAAGATTTTTCGAAAATTCCATAAATTTCTAATGTTAACCTTATGGAGACTACGTTTGTTTACAAATTTCCTACAATAAAAACATTTGATTTCTTAAACTACAGCTTCTGGTTTACTATCCATTAGCAATATGCTTTACTATCCAATGGCATCTGAATCATTCATTAATGTAAAACTATGAAGTAAATATACGCTGTACAAAATCAACAGCTTTATTCGCCACTTTAATAGTTTAGGAGTTTAACAGTTTGGGAATTATGTATTTATATTTTTTATTTAAAATATATGGGTCACGTGTTTATATGTTGGCCGAATAGAAAATTATTACAATGTTTATACATATTACGTTTATTATAATAATCAGCTGTAGTATATCTTTCCTATAAAAGCCGTATTACGATTAGGTTTGGTTTGGGTTTAGGTTGGATTAGAAAGTTGTGAATCAATCCACTCAGATTTATTTGCTTTGTGGGAATATGTTATTAATATGTCTTATAGTTTCAGTATTGTTATTAATTATGCAACGGCCCAGAATATATAATATTTCACAATGAAGCCGTAATGCTATTCGACTTCAGAACATGGCCAATCTTTAAAGTTATCATGTATTTACTCTGAGGCGTTACGAAGTTTGTCAGGTCAGCTAGTTAAAAAATAAACATGAAGTTGTTGAAAATGAGCAATATAACAGGTTGATACACTCTAATGTGTTTGGGTGAGGTGTTGAAGTGGCAGGCAGCCAGTGGTAGGCTGTCAGTGGCAGGCAGCCAGTGGCAGGCAGCCAGTGGTAGGCTGTCAGTGGCAGGCAGCCAGTGGTAGGCTGTCAGTAGCAGGCAGCCAGTGGAAGGCTGTCAGTGGTAGGCTGCCAGTGGTAGGCTGTCAGTAGCAGGCAGCCAGTTGTAGGCTGTCAGTGGCAGGCAGCCAGTGGAAGGCTGTCAGTGGTAGGCTGTCAGTGGCAGTCAGCCAGTGGTAGGCTGTCAGTGGCAGGCAGCCAGTGGTATGCTGTCAGTGGCAGGCAGCCAGTGGTATGCTGTCAGTGGCAGGCAGCCAGTGGTATGCTGTCAGTGGCAGGCAGCCAGTGGTATGCTGTCAGTGGCAGGCAGCCAGTGGTATGCTGTCAGTGGCAGGCAGCCAGTGGTATGCTGTCAGTGGCAGGCAGCCAGTGGTAGGCTGTCAGTAGCAGGCAGCCAGTGGAAGGCTGTCAGTGGTAGGCTGTCAGTGGTAGGCTGTCAGTGGTAGGCTGTCAGTAGCAGGCAGCCAGTTGTAGGCTGTCAGTGGCAGGCAGCCAGTGGAAGGCTGTCAGTGGTAGGCTGTCAGTGGCAGTCAGCCAGTGGTAGGCTGTCAGTGGCAGGCAGCCAGTGGTATGCTGTCAGTGGCAGGCAGCCAGTGGTAGGCTGTCAGTGCGGCCGACGAACTACTTCGTCAGGGGCGGAACTGTTTTGACCCGAGGGTTAATCCGTGGCGGAAAAAACCGCCGCGTGTGTCCCCGGCCTTAGAATCACAACTTGCCACAGTCTGGGGCCCAAACCTTTTGTATGCAAATACGACGCCAGACCATTCGACAATCATTGATCAAACGCTCTGAAATAAACTATTTTGTAATAAAATGTTCATCTCAAAATGATATATTAAAATAATAATATGTTGATTACGCAATAATTTAATATGAGTACTAGAAACAGATCACTTTAACCACAACGGGCTCTAAAAAGGGTACATACATTGATTTTAGGAAACAAATAATAATAATAATTTTTTTCAATATAGAAATTTTACTTGAGAAGAGAAAATCATTATCTATTAGATACAAAAATTAAAAAAAGCGATTCCAGTAGACGCAATAGGTAATGCAATCTTTTTTCCGCCACGTACTGTACTTAGAATAGCCTTATACAAATAGGGGTTTCCTGTGCCCCCTGGCTCGTCCAGAAAAAACATGTCCGGGGGAATTCATGATTTACTGATGTATGATGTATTCAAATTATTTATCATTTCTTTGATTTTTTTCTTTCTCTAACTCATGATCATAGATATCAGTATGGTTGATTGGTATGATATCATTTACTGGCATTGGAAGATTGTATTTCAGGCAAGAGCTATCTATGGCTTTCTTCTAAAGTGTGTCAATTTGTATTAGAGTCAAATTTTTACAACGTTTAGAGTTATCTATATGACCTATTTTGTGGCTGTGATAGATGATCAATGAAATATATACATGACATTAAATAAGTTAAACAGATTTTTGACAATATATAATCACTTTTATTTGTAATAATTTATCGCTCCATACATGGTAATGTTTGGAATTCTTAATTTTGATTGGCTAATAAAATACCGTGCTGCAGGATTATTGCGCAATGTCCATTTTTCCTTTTATCGTCGGCAGAAACAGTCAATCTTGGAGTATTCACAGTATACATATGTATGGACTTATGACATACTTCTGGGTACATCAAGCAACAGTTTGGTGCAGATGGACCATAGGATCAGCTCGATGTAGAAGGATTGTCAATTTAATAATTTATTGAACATAACTTTGATTGTGTAACTATTGTTAGTGACGGGAGACATCATCGTTGTGTGAGCAACTCTTTTATTATCTTTATATATCAACGCTGGAGTGACACTCCGACAGTTCAAATGACAGATAAGGACTACTATAATTTATCAGTCAAATTGGTTATTATGTGAATTATTATTTAATTGAATTATTATTATTATTCGATTAAATGTACTGGCTGGTTGGCATCTGGCGTGACGTTGCTGGCCATAATTTAAAATAAACTATATTTTATTTAAACAATATTTTTTTCCATTTTTTCTCACTCCCACGTCTAGGAACGTAGCAGTGTAAAGTCTTCCCAAGATGAGACAGGTTTTTAAAATAATTCCTTAACATTATATGGAGAAGAAAATATGAGAATACATGAGAATAAGTCCCTTAAATGTTTAGACATTCTGATATTGCTGCTTCGGCTAAAGTTCTATTCCAAATTTAATTATTTTTTATCAACCCTTTTTGTACAGCTGCGTCATGGAACGTACCATATTTAGTACCATCATGATTCATTTTTAAATCACCATAAGATGTAGCACCAGATACATGAAGCAGAAGAAGTCTTAAACAATATCTTTCTGGATCAGAACCCGGATGTTCAATTAATAATGCATTTTGAATCCGTTCTAATATAAATTTTCGTTTGAACAGCATTTAGAAAACATTTTATCAGCAGGCCGTTCTCCGACAGAGTGTTAAGCACCACAATGTTCACAAACCTCACTAAGACTGCCACATGAGTGTAGTTTTATTTGGTTTTCATTGTTTATAACCTTTAAGGCCTCAGTCATTGAAGTTATGGGTTGGAAAATATTATTTACGTCACTATCCTTTTTACCCTTTTCGGTTGGGGTGATCTTTTAATTCATTTCTGCCAGTTAATGTTTCTTATTACGATATACTTGACGGCCACGTTTGCAGGTTGAGGTAGATGCATCCTCTTTGAGTGATTTGTTAGTCACACTATTTTGTTGTGTTTTATTTTCATTTTGTGAATCACCATCCCTGTAGTTAAGTTTTACCTGTGTTAGGTGTTTTATGAGATGTCGATTCACGTCTACCAGATAATGATTTTCTTTCCCTATTCTTTGTTAGGCGGCCCCGTTTGGGGTTTTGTAAGTTTACATCATCTTGATTATGAGTACCTGTACTATCAATAAAAGCATCGTAATGCCCTGCATCTACATTACCTGAGAATAGGAGTTTGTATACTGTTGTGCCTTCACCAACTGTTACATAAGAATCCAGGTTCTCAGCACATATTTCGAATCGGCAGTTAAAACATCTTGCTGCTGCTTCCATTTCAACGTTACCGGCATATTCCCCATCTTTAATCATTAGATTTATTTCTGTAATCTGCTGCGTTTTGTACCGGTAGTCTATCCGCCTACTATGAAAGGGCAATAGTACTCCAGTTATTTATAGCTTCATCAACTACTTTTGATCGTATTTCACTGTATCTATATTGAGATGTATGACATACTCCTAAACAAACAGTTTTCATCACCAACTGTATGATGAATAGTAAAATTATCCTTTTTCAGACTAAAATAAAATATAAACTCTTAAGTACTTAATTAATAGTTCACATTCAATGTAAAAAACAATGTAAACAACGAAAATTCAAAGATATAACAAAACAAAAATCAGCTGTTAAATAACACGTGTTCCATATGATCAGACGAATAATACCGGCAAACCCACTTGACCGTTTGAAAGATGATTTTTTTACTTAACTCCATAAATCGTAAAAAATTCAAACTTTCACATTTGTCTGCAATTCTTCATGGATGAAGCTTTCCAACAACACATTAAGTATTAAAATCAGTCCAGTAGAACTCTAGATTTAGTTGTACAAATTTAAACAAAAATATCTCCAACCGAATATTTTTTCAACCCAAACAATTTGGTCCAACAAATTACTACCAAGCATGTCTTGAAAGACCTCAAGAAGGCAGACGAAAATTGCCTTCAAATGAGAAATTTTCAAAAACCTGTTTTCAATGTATTTATCATGGAAAACATGTTTTTTTTTACTTTTTCACCCTAAATGGTAAAAAACCTTTAACGTTTTTTGACAAATCTACTGGATGAAATCTTTCCACAACACATTAATTACTAAAATCGGTCCATTAGACCTCTAGATTTAGCTGTACAAGATTGATCAAAAATATCTATAAAATATAAAATAGGCTATCTCTAACTCAGTATTTTTTTCAACGCAAACAAATTGGTATTAG
Source organism: Nephotettix cincticeps (assembly GCA_023375725.1). Taxonomy (NCBI): domain Eukaryota; kingdom Metazoa; phylum Arthropoda; class Insecta; order Hemiptera; family Cicadellidae; genus Nephotettix; species Nephotettix cincticeps. The sequence continues at coordinate 49,075,906 of CM041786.1, read as the reverse complement.
CTTTTGTTTTTTGTAAATAACGTTTGAAGGTTGAGGTAATCGACCAAAGTGGAATGTGTTTTACTGCAGGAGGGTTAAATTTCCTACAAGTTAAGCACTTCTTGAAAACCCTCAAAAAGACAACTAAAAACTGCCTTCATAAAATAAATTCGTAAAAACCCGTTTTCAACGTAATTTTTTATGGAAACTTTTTTTTTAATTTTTCATCAAAAATGCTACAAAACGTCAAACTTTCATATTTTTTGCAAATATACAGGATGAAAGCTTAAATTAATTATTAAAATTGGTCCAGTACAACTCTAGATTTAGTTGTACAAAGCTGAACAGATATCTCCCACTCATCATTTTTTCAACGAAAACAAAATAATTGGTAGTATCTTTGGTTTTCAGTCGAAGTCAAAAATTGCCTTCAAATAAGTAATGGGTATAAAACAGTTTTCAATGCATTTCTTATGGAAAACAAGGTTTTTTTACGTTCCACCTTAACAACTAAAAAAATTAAACTTCCATATTTTTGGCAAATCTACAGCTTTTAATGACACTTTAATCAATGAAATCGGTCCCGTGGAACTCTAGATATTTTGTACAAAGATTTATAAAACTGAATATAAGAATAGATTCTATTAAGAATAAATTGTAATTTTTTAATATTTTTTTAGCGAATTTCCCATAGGGAAGAAGCTATTACCGTAGGTCTCATGGTTAGACTTAAGCCCGGGACCATGTTATTTTTTCTTCTTTAGGTGCCCAGAGTCCAAAAACAATAGTCGTTAAAATTTTTATATATATATATATGTATATATATATGTATATATATATATGTATGTGTCTGTTAACACGATAACTCTCGTAAAAATGGTCCGATCGAGACAAAATTTGGTAGAGACGTGTTTTCCTACACATGCTCGGACGAGTCATGTCGGAACCAGACATATCGGTCAATGGAAACGGGTAGTTTGGGGGGTTTTTGTACCCCAAAATGGGTTTTTTTGCGTTTTTCACATGTAGTTTTTGAAAATTTCTAATTTTATATTTCACCATTAGAATCAGCTTAAAAAACTACACAATTAAGTTCCTTAAAGTTTTTCTCTATCTCCAACGGTTACCGAGATATTATAAAATCTAAACACAGTACGTTGTATTGTGGGGCTCCAATGTTAATCTTATGGAGGATAGGGAAAAATTAATATTTCCCATAATAATGAATATTTTTGGATAAAACTTGATATTTAGCTTCATGTGGTTGAGATCTATCCATTTATGCTCAAAAATCATAGTTTATGTGTTTATCATGGCAGCAAACCTGCATACTCTTTTCCCATAATAATCATAAAGGGAATAGGCAAACTCCTTTATTTATGGACAGATGTTGATGAAAGTTGGTATAAATGTTAAGATAAAAATTATTTATGGCAGAAATGCCTAATTTTAGTGTTCCTCATAGCAGCAAACCTGCACACTCTTTGCCATATTAATCTTATGGAGAATAAGCAAATAATTCCCATGTTTATGGACAGATGTTTATAAAACTTGCCATATATTATTATTATTATTATTATATTATTGATTTGGAAATTCGCTGAGTACGCAGGTCTACTGCGACGGGGGTATTTTATAATTGTATCAACAGATTTACCTAAAACCTAGAAAATTCTTTGACCACTAATACGTAATATTTATAGTGATGATAAAAAAAATTATTTTTGGCTTTTGTCTCCAAGCATAAACAATATCCATTTGGTTACTAGGATGTACATTTTCTATTTATTTAAATTCAATCGAGGGTTAGGCTAGGACAAGGTGTGCAGTGCAGTATTATCGTGTGTCTCACAATGTTATAGTTGTAGTTGTAGCAGGAGAGGAGCATTTTGTCGTTGTCGTTGTCGGCCAGGTCGGCCGGGCTGTTGTAGGCTGGGACGTTGCTAGGCGACCACGACTCGGTCACCTCCGCCACACTTCGTACACCATCGGATTCCATACCCGAGGAGACCGCGAATAGATTTCAGTGATATCAGTTTCTCTACTTCAATTCTCGTGCAGTGTCCACAGTATCCACGATGTGTGCCAGTTCGTTTATGAGCTGTACATCTTTATTCCCCGAAGATCCTGCTCTCCGAGATGTCTAGATCCCCAAGTCTCGGATTTCCCGATATCAGGTACCTCCCGTTAAATTTCTCCTGAATGCAACCAGAGTTCCGCCCTCCAGCAGATGGCTTGGTCGTGGACCTCGAGACGAGGATGTCTCATGTCCCCATCGATCCTAGTGGAGGAGGGGTCACCCCCTCCCCGCACCAACGAACAGTTGAGTCCAAGAGTGGTAGTTTACGTAAATATTCACACGCCTCGTAATGCGGATTTCTCTCTGATGGAGCTATGTGAACTGTCTAGCTCCACTCCGCTCGGAGAGGGAAAGATTAGCAAACTTATGTTTTAAAATAATAGTAAATACATTATATGTCAATTTTTACCACCAGTCTACTTTTATAGTTTACGCCCAGTTATAAGTGTATTGCAACATTCATAACACGTAATGAAATGTCTCCTGAACAAAGTATTCAAAGTTTAAACGGTATTATATTCTTATATTTTTAATATATGAATGTAATACCATACAAAGAAATATATGTTAACATTAAAAATGTTACCACAATTATCGTTTTTCTCGATGTTCTGTTTTTTTCAATATAAGGAAAAATTTCTTTTTTTGCTGTACAAAGTATTTCTATTACTACACTATTCGGGTAATGAATGTACCAAAATGTACCAAACTTACGGCAACTTCATGAAGGATACTGTTAATACTAAAGTTAAGAAAAATTGTGGTTTCTGATTCTGATAAATCACCGACAATTGTATAAAAACTAAGTTTTATTGTGTACCTTCAAGGTATGTTTTTAATTCTTGTATATGAAATGGATATAAGATCGTCTAAAATCATCGTAAAACACGTAAACATAAGAAATATTTGACTAAGATATAGTTGTGACTGTTGAAAATAGGACGGAGACCTATGGAAGATCACGGTAGAATCATATCTATGTAAGAAGTAATATTTAAGATTAGGTCATTAAGACCGAGCAACGGTATTAATGTTGGTTAAAAAATGTCCATGAAACACAATTAATAAAACTGGTTAGATTAATTCCTTTTACATGCTTAAGTTCGTTCTGTTTACATGCTTACATTCGATACCAACATATCGAGCAATCAACCTAATTGAATCGTCAACGATTAGTTTGAATGGACACATTTGATAACATAGATTGAATTATTATATTTTCCTTCAGCCAAAACTCGAACCTCAAAAATTGTCAGCAATTATATACATTCTTTATGAAAACTTACTTTTTAACATAAATAGGTAAAAAATATATCATTGTGATTGTTGATTGGTACGAGTACAATTTCGTCCTTATTTTTAAAATATATTAATATTAGACCTAAGTTGTTTGGTGAGTGAAAATTTATCAAGATTATACAAAACATTAAATTTCGTCATACTCGTATCTATAGCAAAATTTGGTACGTAAAGTTTTTATTAAAATTTTCTTAACTGTATCGTATTAGACTGGAGCTTTCAAAAGGGGTTGGAAAAACATTAATTTGTGACAAAGTTTGTTATCAAATTGTATCAAGTTGTTTTTGTCAAATAAACAACCTATAAAAAATCAAACGGTACAAACCAGTTATGAAAATATTAATAGAAAAAATTACGGTAGCTCCAATTTCCAGATTTAAACATTTTAAAACGTCCTCAATTGAACAGGGATAAACATTTAAAGTTCCATTTCGCAACTTTGATTTCTAATTATTTAAGATCTTTAATGGTATAAATAATTAATATACCTGTGATCTATAGTGGTCTGTTTATTTTATATTTTTATAATTTAAACGTATCAATGGCAATTTTTGACGTTTCGATCATTTTTACATTCGTACAAGAATGCAGTGATCAACAACGCAGTTTGCTCTGGTATGGTTAGTTTACACAATTAGCCGGCACATAGACATATAACTTTAATACTATGGATATAAATATGATAATATTTAATCTCTAACTTAAAACATAGGCTTGCATAGTATTATCATCTATTTGTATTAATATTATGTTTTGTGGAATATTAAGGTAACGTCAGCATAGCTTGCATAGCGTGCTCATTGTTTGTGCTAATGTACCCTAATAGTCTCTAAAACTATTCTGCACTGACATATCCGGCAACTATTTTACGTGTAAGTCGAGTTGGCCGTCGTGGACTCGAGATGTCTTTATTGGCGGAAGACATGTTTTTGTACCTCGCTCTGACTCACATTGCTTGCCAACGACGACTTCAATTTTGTAGCACCCCCAATCTTCCGAGTGAGTGTACGACGTCTTATGAATCTTACATCTTTTCTCCTAGTGTCATAGTGTCATGGCACCATAAAGGCAACAAAATAACTCAAAATACATTTATATGAAACCTTAAGTACTATTGACCACAGTTACATTACTCCAATTCACAAGGAAACACTAACGCAGCTCTGGAAATAAGCAGCAATGATTGCAACGATTGCTTGTTATAGATTATATTTTGTACCTGAACTACCTATGATTATGAAGTCAGCTTGGTTTGGTTGTGGTACCTGACTGAGCTGGTAGGTCAACAGAATTGATGGTCCAGCTACCACGTTTGGAAGTGTTAGCCGGTGACACTTGGCCACCGTTAACCGGGGTATACCCGTTTGGAAGGGTTAGCCGGTGACACTTGGCCACCGTTAACCGGGGTATGCCCGTTTGGAAGGGTTAGCCGGTGACACTTGGCCACCGTTAACCGGGGTATGCCCGTTTGGAAGGGTTAGTCGGTGACACTTGGCCACCGTAAACCGGGGTACGCCCGTTTGGAAGGGTCATTTTTACATCTTATCAATCGTAGAAATGGACTGATAATCTTTGTTCAATACCTATGAGCTTCACGAAATAAAGAGAAGTCAGCAGGCTGCACTGGAGGTCTAAGGATTACATCAGGGGGAAACTTGAAACAGCAATTGATTCTCTGTCGATAGAACTATCTTTCGCCGGGTTAGATGTAATCCGAAGTTTTTAAACCAAGTTGACCCCAAAAAAGTCTGAATCCTGGCTCTCAACAAAAAAAAAACTGAAAAAAGCTTTCAAACTGTCCATAGTCTTTGCAGTGTTGAAGTCAGGAAAGGAACCGGATAGAACGGAAAATTATTATCGCCACGTTGTCTTTCAAGGGTTTGTTATAAACTGCTCGAAATACTTGTACACGCTTGATTGCCATCCATCCTTTAATCCATACCGGTCATACCGGTATGGATCATCCCATCATACATCATATGGATCCCATCATACCGGTCGAACAGGTTGGATTCAGACCCGATCGAAGTTGCAGTGACCAGGTTCTCGCTCTAGCATCGTTTGTTGAGGGAGTTTTTGACAAGAAAACAAAAACACATGTTACTTTTCTTGATCTATGAGCAGATTATGACACCGTCCAGAGAGGCTCTTTTGTATACATTTTACAAACTTATCTCGTGCTGTAATCTGTAATCATCCGGTTACCTAACTCAACATTAAGTGGCAGTAGGTTCTCTTGGGGCTGAAGCAAGCCCTTTCATGAAGCTTCAAGATGACTTGCCATAGGGGTCAGTACTTGCACCCCTACTTTTTAACGTCCATAATGTTGACCTTGCTATACAACGTCCAGGAAGTTCGTCAGGAAGCTGCTTACGATATTTCCCTAGCGACTCAAAGGAAAGACTTAGGTCAATGTGTGAGATGATGAGACTTAGGTGCTGGTGCTGGGTGCTGTGCTGCTAGGTGCTTAGGACCTGACTACTTTAAATGTCTATTTTACTTACTACTGACTACTTTAAAATGTTGCAGCTAAATCCTAATCCAAGCAAGACAGGAGTAGCCAGCTTCCATCCTAACAATATACTATAACAAACTATAAACTAATAGTTAGCAAACTATAAACTGAATTTCAATTTTGGAGGGGTCATCACAATGAATACCCTCGCTACTTGGAAGTCATTTAGGATCGCACACCTAATTTTAAAAACCATCTAGAGAAAACTGCCAAAAAAGTGAGGTCCAGGGCTATCTTGATACAGCATCAAGCTAGATCAACTTGGGGAGCCAATGAACAAGTCTTGCGTAATTTTGTCCCTAAAATTACCCTAAAATCCCTAAAATTTTTCCCCTAACTTTCATGTTAAACCCGATTCCTCATGGGTTACATCCTGGGGCTCGTTCAACGGCAGAAATAAGTAGAAATTCTTAATTCCTTGACGATTGCAGTGGATTGAATTTAGTTACCACGTAAGGGGCGGGCCCTGATAAATCGTTTCCGAACAGATGTGGGAAGAATTATTTCTGGAAAGCCGAGTGGAAACAGGTCCTAGATGATCAGTCGTGTGACTGTGGGGCGAAAATCCAAACAATGCAACACATAGTCAACGACTGTCTTTTGGGATACCGGTACTTGCCAGGTGGGCTCATTCGCGTCCGCAATCTGGATGATGTAGTGCAGACTTTTATTAGGGAGATTTTGATTTGGCTCTGTAGTGGATAGATTCGAGTTTCTGAGGATATATTTTGTTTTGACATAGATATGTCTAATAAATACAATCATTTTATTTCTTGTGTTGACGAGAGCCATTTGACAGATTGTATTCTTCTTTTAATTTTGTACTGCTATACAAAAGTTGGTGACTGACTAGAAAGCCATATGATAAATAAACAACTGCCTTAATTACCAAGGAATAATGGCGTCAAAATATTGACAATTTTACAAGTCATGATAACTTAAACGTTATATTCATTGAAACACTTGGGCAATGGATAGACATTTCCCTGTCAAGTTAGTCCAGCAAGTGAATCCCGTAAGTATTTCTCTTGAAAATAATAAACTCTCGTCAACTAATAGAGCAACACAATAATAATTCTTTTCTATGCCGCTGATCATATTTAAGAATAAAAGGGGACCGACAACTGAACCCAGAAGAACCTGGAACTCAATATATTTAGGGCCTAATTAAGTTTCTTTGACACCTTGACACCACTTACGTCATTCCACTGAGTAGGATCCGGTCGTACCAAGAGCAGCGCCAACCATTCCGTTGCACTATACAACTTTTTGATTAGATGATGGTTGACGTAGTGAAAGGCACTAATCAGTGCAGAGGACACGTGATCATCAGGTCATCGTAAGAGATAAGGTTTCACCTCTTTGAAAGACCTCATAAATGAGCTTGGATAGGGTTTTTACTGATCCAGTTACGTCTTTCCCTTGCGGAAACCGTATTGTCTTTCGGTTAAGAAGTCATTCCACTAAGATGCTTGCAGAGATGCTTCACAATGATTATAAACATGTCCTTACCGATGACAGGTTAGAGGGAGATAGGTCTGTAGCGTGCACACCGCTCCTCTCACCATTAAAATAGAGATTATTGCAATCTTCATACAGTCATAAAAACAATAACAACCAGTGGCAGACTTTCCAAAGCCCCACACCGTTCCCAATGGACTCTATTCTTACGATAGCAGCTTTATTGGTCGTATCAATAATGCTCGCCTCATAGATTCTCTTTAACCGATTGTAAACCTATCAGAACCCAGCCAAACCAGCAGCCCTGAACATATTTTATTGGCATGGATGAAATTATTTACGTATAGGTCAGGTGTGAACAAATCAGCACGAGCCCATCTGTTAGAGATATTTCTTAATACTACTATTATTGACAGTCGAGGAGAAAAACATAAATTGTAAAACACAACTTGTGAAAAAAATAAAAATTTTCATTATTTAAAAAAAATCCATGCTTCCTAAATAAATCTTTCCGTAGCACAAAGAATGAATCGTGCAATCCGTGACGATACATATCCAGTGACGAATACTGGAGTAGCTAACTGCATTGTTGTCGATGTAGGATTGCCCTTTTGTTGGTTGCGTATTCGATACATAGGGGTCCAAGCCAGGTTTGTTCAAGCCAACTTCTCAGGTAGTTCACTAATAAACTGCATAAAAGTCCTCTATGACAATATTTTGGTGAAATTGATTTCAATACACAATTGACGAATATCCTTTCTTCCCGAATCTCTTAAAATCCTGTTAAAAACTTTGATTGGGGAAATAGAAAATATAGTCAAATAAAGTTTCTTTTGGTACATAAATTGCTATAATTCCATAGTCAAGGTCAACAATAAATAGAGTAACACTTATTATTTACAAATTAACGTATTATAACCTCACTTGTGAGTGTTAACGCATATTAAGCAAAAATGTTTGATATTTACTCAATAGGATGCTCAAAATAAACTATATAATAGCCGCCATTAGACGAGACACGCCGTGTCGGAGCCCCGGGCCGAGCCGCCATTAGATGAGTCAACGTTTTCCCGCTTGGCGTCATTTGGCGTCCAACACTCGAGTCAAGTGCGTCTCTTCAAGTCCTCTTGTTGCGACGTTTAACAAATCCCGCTTGTGCCTGGCGATCACAACAATTAGGAGGCCAGCAATGGAACAACTGCGCTTTTACAATCGTCTAACTATTAATCGTATTGTCAGAAACCCTAAAAACAAAAAAATCTCAATACAACCATTCGATTTTGGTCATTGGACCATTTATTATATTACATTACGAATTACATATCCCTTCTATTTAAAACTTTATCCAAACAGTCTTACTACGTTTTTTTAAATGACAACCTACCCAGGTAGGTATTTTTTAAGTCAAGAATGAACGAGAGACGAGTATAAGATGATAGTGTCGCGATCTTGCCGCCTTCTTACTGACTAGTGACTAAGGCTAGCGTGTTTCTTAGATAGGACTGAGGTTAATTAATAGCCTAACAGCCGATGACACTGTAGGTCAATTAAACTGTAGGTCTAAGGGACCTAAAGTTTAAAGTGCGACCCGAACAACAATTTTGCCTCTGAAATACGAACTGGTTTAATAAGGAGAATGATATTTGCGAATAATCGTAGTACGAACGTTAATCCACACCAGAGTGTATCATATCCACCCACCTTCGCTTCACCAGCTATTCAAAGTACCAAGTGAACACTTCCAAGTACCTGGAATGCAGGACAATCTACAGTAATCAGGTTCCTATGGTTATTCTAATGCAAAATAAGTCAACCCATATACTCTGTTTAAGCAGTCTGAAAGCATTAATGTATAAGTTTGAGACCGAGAATGATGTAAATATTATAATGATGAATAATGATGTAATATTTTATCTTCTTTGACCAGTTTTTAATTTAGAGGTAAAAGTGATTTGGATTCTATTTAAACTGTACACGGAAGTACGAACAATAGGGTACACGGGGCCATGCCACCCCCACAGGTGGCTAAGGACGGTAGTCCAAGCAAATGTAGGAATACACGTTTCTACCAAATTTGGTCCCGATCGGACCATTTTTACGAGAGTTATCGTGTTCCCAAACACATATATAATATATAAATATATACATACACACATACACACACACACACACACACACAAACACACATATATATATATATACTGTATATATGTAAATTTTTACGGCTATTTTTTTTGGTCTCTGGGCACCTAAAGACGAAAAAATCGGGCTTGTCTTTCCATGAGGCCTACGGTAATAGCTTCTTCCCTATGGGAAATTCGCTAAAATTATACTAGTCTCCATAAAATTTTGCAAAATTTGCTAAAAGAATATGTTTTTAAAAACTTAAAAATACAGTAGTGATATGCTAAGACGCGTGCTGGCTAGCAGATCTGTCGGCAGGTACTGTACTGTAGGTGTTGTGCTATGGTTTGCTTCCCGACATCCATTTTTCATGACCTCCCAAGAGGCAATCCATATACCCCTTTCTCCTCCCTCCCTTTCCCCACCTGTTGAAACATTCTCCAATAGATGATAATCGATACTCTAAGGTAAGATTACAATCAAACATGGCTTTATCGGTATAGCTTAAAGGAGAAGGTACCTATTTAGTTTGAGCTAATAAAAACAATTATTAAGTGTTTTATTCTACAGCCCACCTCGGTGTTGTTATTTACAGTAAGATAAGCCCCGTTGTTCATGACTCGCAGCACAAGTTATTTGGGCACGTTTTACATATTTCGTTACCTTTGTCGTGTTTCTGATGTGGAAAACTGCTTTTAAATTACATTATACGATAACTATGTATAAAAAGGTTTCGAGGCAATTTAGTAGTTTTAAAAGCATAAAATATAATGTACCGTATATCTAAAGTTTTCACTGCAGTTACCGTTTTTGAAAAAATATTTTTAACGAACCATTGGGTTGTCCAACGAAAAGTAGGTAGAAAATCTTAAATTTATGCTTAGGTTAAAATGCGCAATAGAGGTCATAATTATTAGACTACAGACACACACATTTCTAAATTTCTTATATAAAAACCAATGACTAATGATAGGTACCTTATTTAACCCATTCAACCGAACCATATAACAGAACAAATACTGTATCAGTATTTTTTAATTTCATTTAAGTTTTTTATGTTGACAGGAAGTTTATTAAAGCATTTTGGAACTAAGATGAAAGCACCGTAAAAATCTGTAAAAAACGTTATGTTTGGATTCGGAACAAGAAACTCTTCCTTGAATCTTAGTTTATTGTGTACTCATCATCCGTCTATATTTAATGATTTAAAATATTTTAATGGTTATACACATATGCATATGCATATATATATATATATATATATATATATATATATATATACACACACACACACACACACACACACACACACACACACACACACACACACACACACACATATATATATATATATATATATATATATTAATCCTTTGTTATTCAAGATTACATCCTCGGGAGGCTGGCGGTACGTACCGGTGGGCTGGCAGTACGTACCGGTGGGCTGGCAGCACGCACCGGTAGGCTGCCGGTACGTACCGGTGGGCTGGCAGCACGCACCGGTACTTTTATACTTTACTTTATAGGCTGGCAGTACGTACTGGTGGGCTGGCGGTACGTACAGGTGGGCTGGCGGTACGTACCGATGGGCTGGAAGCACGCACCGGTAGGCTGCCGGTACGTACCGGTGGGCTGGCAGCACGCACCGGTAGGCTGCCGGTACGTACCGGTGGGCTGGCAGTACGTACCGGTGGGCTGGCAGCACGCACCGGTAGGCTGCAAGTACGTACCGGTGGGCTGGCAGCACGCACCGGTAGGCTGCCGGTACGTACCGGTGGGCTGGCAGTACGTACCGGTGGGCTGGCAGCACGCACCGGTAGGCTGCCGGTACGTACCGGTGGGCTGGCAGTACGTACCGGTGGGCTGGCAGCACCGAAGTCATTTCAAATAATATTCTCTTACTTTTTTGCAGGTGACTTTATTTATTTATACAGATACATATAGGCCTATATTTATTTGTAATTCATAGTGACATAATGTTATCTTTAATTAATTATAGATGAAGGAAACTCAGATTGTTAATTAGTAACACTATAATAAAAATACTTTCCTTATTGAATTAAACTAATGAGCTAACAGCTAAAAATAAAGTTATTCTGGACATTAGACTTAAAATACATATTTCTATAGTTATTGTAGAATTAATTATGATTTGAATTAGAACCACTATAGAGCACTATAAGCGCGAGAGCCATGCACATTACACATACAGTATTATTATAGCAAGTGTTCAGTGATGTTGATGTATTTTTGTGAACCTCATTTGACTTTCATGGCTTATTGTAAACCATTTATGTTTGTGAAATGACAAAAAGCGCTATGATATTAATGAGAAATACAAACAAAACAAAATATATAACAAATAACCAACTAAGAAAAGATTAAATTTGATAAAAAAATCTGATTGGTAGGTATATTTCTTTTTAATGTGGTTCGATAAATGTTTGCAGTCTAGATATTTAAACAAGGAAAACGGATTGTGCGTATACAATCCGTTTGAATATATTGGTATCAAGATTTGTAGATGTAAAGAAGATGAGGTAGATGCAAAGAATGTAGACTTTTTAAATCATAGCTGTGCCACCATGGCAGTGGTGGCCTCTCTGTTGCGGCCCCCGGCACTAGCCCAGCTCAACTACGTGCTTCTATGTCTACAATCCTGACTCCTATAATGTGGGAATGTTTCGATGGTGTACATTTTCTTGAAAACAGGGCCAAAATTGTCATCAAATGTTTAAAATCGAATTTAACAAAATGTAGATAGGTCCCCCTTAGAAACACTTAATGTCTTTAATGTAACTCAAAAACCATGTTGCTGACATTAGGATATGAAACCACAGCAATAATTTGTCATATATTTTTTTAGTTAACATATCTCTAATTCCGTACAAAAGTTGATACACACAAAATACCTTGAGATTTTGAAAAGTTCTACAGAATAAAGGAAGAAGGCTATAACTGTAGAAAAACTGTTATTATACCCTGGGATAGTGATTAATATACGAGCGTACGAGATAAATGTACAGTTAATAAATGAACATACCTCGTGTAAGCTTTTTTTACACTTAGAATTAAGTTCATAAGGAATCAGAAAATAGTAAGAAGTAAACATTAGAATAATATGTAAACAAAAAACATTAGGTTAAAAATGGACAATATGACATTCTTCCTTCCTGTCTTATTTTATTTCTCATATTCTTTGAGTTATCGAGGCCTCTGCATCACGCCACGTCGTGGGCATTGATCTTGCATCAACGTCTCTTAATGGCTTGGAGTTTGCTCTTTGCCTTGAGTTTCTGTTTCATACATGAGAGTTTGATTATGCACATTACGATTATCTATATGACGATTAAAAGTGCCATAAACTTTTTCTTCATTTTGATACGAGGGCATGGAACCTTCTGACAAGGATCTCTTAACGGGTGCCAGATTCCGTGTAGAGACTGTGGCCTCCCTTCCATCTGGATACTGGATGTGAGCATACTCAACTTTCCTATGAAGAAGTTTCACTTCTTCTACTAGAGGTTCGTACTTGGATGTCCTTACAGTAGTAAAGGCCCAATTGTTAGAAGCCATGAAGGAGCTGTCTAACCCCTCCCTGTTCTTCGTGGGTGTAGGAACATGTGGCGTTGAATTGGTGCTTGTGCACAACAGTGTGCGCAGCGTATTGAAACACAACGGTAAAACAGATTCCCAGCGAGATTTTAGAAGATTGTTTGATTTAGAGACAAGTTCGATTGTCTTCCATAATTTACCTTCTCCGCCTGCCCGCTACATTGAGGATTAAATGGCTGTTGTCCGACTGGTTGCAACACCAAACATATTTAAAAATTCATTCAACTCATAGGACATGAATGAGCTTCCTCTATCTTAATGCATGTACGCAGGAGTCCCAAAGAGAAAAACAGATTTTGTAGATGTAAATTACAGTTGTAGAGGAGATATCTGAACACGGGAAAGCAAAGAGGAATATTTAGTACTCATCCACTCTAACAAGAAGATAATGATTTCGGCTTAATGTCCCATTAGAATCGATGTTAAACTGCACAAACGGAGAAGTTTCTTTAATCAGATTTCCTTGATGCTTGAAATTGTGGCTTAATTACAGCACAGACCTCTGACGGAATTGAACCTCTGAATTATAATAGATATTTTCGGTTTGGTAAATATCTCATTAAATCTCATAAAATATAGAAAGAAAGGAAATTGGGAAATTAAGTACACAATGTGTACCATAAACATTAATTACATCTCATGTAATTAATGGTTATGGTTAGAGCCTTCTATAAAATTTAATGTCTCAAAAACTAAGATTTAACTCATTGCTTGAATTAGTTGATTTTATTGTATGTTCATTTATTGGTTTGACTAAATGGAAAACTCCGAATGTGTAAACTTATTATTATTTCAAGAAGGAACAATATGATGGAAAAACATTAATAAACTTAACCATTGAACTTTTTTGCTAGTCCATTCAAATTAAATCCGTACAGATGTATGTATGGATGTATGGTGTCCGTGGACAGATTTCCATAGTGTGCGAGAGCCGTACATGGGTGAATGAGTTTGCTGTAATGGCTCAGTCTTTACATAATCCAGAGTCGTATTCATGTTAGACCGTTTTGATAATCTGAAACGTATCTGCAGAACGCATCCAGTGGACTGTGAGGTGTGGACTGCGGAGGTTGGCTATTATAGTCTTACAAGTCCACTGAGACCTGCACCCTACGCCCTAAATACACCATAGTATCCGGACCCATTGTTTCATGATCAAGTCATGGCTCAGAGTCCTATTAACTGTGTGTAAGAAATCCTCTAAGACAGTTTTTTAAACCTGCTCACAAAAAGATTGTTTTGAAGGTCAATATAGTTTACAAATTAATTCATTAGTTATCATTCATATAGTATACAGAATACTAATCCTACGACTATGTAGTGAGAAATTATTGAAATTCAATAACAGTGACAAACATATTACTTCGTCTGAGGAAGCCCAATATCCAATACTATAATACGAGCGGGGTTTGTATAAATATTTATTTATATATATTTAAAGAAATTCCTTAAAGTCCTTTTCGGGATCCGTGTGCATATGCACACGGATCCCGAAAATGACTTTAAGGAATTTCTTTAAATTTTGGAAATAACTAATTCTAATATTAAGTTAAAAATCTAAAAAATTTACATTACGCTTATGGAGAATCAAATGTAAACAATACAAATCAAAACATCTGTTTTACCGTTTGACAGTTGTTGATTGAAGATGTTGGTGAACAATATGTGAATAGAGGTCATGTATAAATGAAAAATTATCAAATTACTAAACTATTTGTAAAAATAAAGAGTAAAATAACTGTGAAAAATATAAACAGAGAAACGTATTTATTTCGTGTTTTGATAGAAAACGTATTCATTCTATTGCTTGAAGCCACTGTAACAAACCAATTAATTGGTGTATATTAAATTTATCTTTTGCTTTTCCTCAATCCTCATCCCTTTTCTAACAAAATCAGCTGATCACGGGAAAATAATAACAACTGTATGGATAATTACATTATAAGATTACCTAAAACAATTAAGGTTGGCTAAAAATCCTTAAACGACGGCCATGAGTTGGCCACGCCCTAGCTCAGCAGCGTTCCGCTTCCACGTGCCGAGGGTTCTGAGCTCGACCCCCGACCGGGGCATCACATTTTGTTCAGTGTTTATGCTATATTAATTAAGTTGTATTAAATTGGTTTTATTAAACCGCATAAATGTTTTCATGCAGTATTAAATGTGTTTTAATTTTGCTAATTAACTTGAAAAATACATGTCTTATTCTATCCGAGAAAAGCTCGGTCACTGGGTACTTATTCTTAAGGATGTTTTTGAAGGAAACGTGATAAGTACATTTGAGTCACATGTCCTACTCAATTAAAACTATTCAAAATATGTAGCCTTTACCTCACTAGGAACCCAAAAAATCTTTTTCCTTCCATAAGACAAGAAAAATTATCTGTCAAATAAAAAAAGAACCGTGGAAATATTTTACAACGAAATGGAATATTTTACAAAGACCAGGAGTTCAAAATGTTAATAATTTTTATTCTGATTTAAATAAAATAAAATATGTTAATTAATTTAAATTTCAATTGAATTTTTAAAGTTTATCTCCATATTCGAACTTTTATGTAACTTATTCAACAAAAGTCATCGAATACCTAGAATGGATTGCGTCTGTAATACGCGCATATTTCTCATCCTCCCGGTGCGGCGGTGAAAAGTCCTACAATGTTTGACAAGGGCAATATTCTCTTTCAAAAGCTTGACATGTCGGGTTTATTGTTATAAGGGAGACAGCCTGTCAAAAAGTTTTGAATTAATGAAATTTGTTCAGGGTTTTGTTTCCTTATCTGACCATCTGATACTTTCCAAAAACAGTTTGAATCATTATTCAAACGGAATGACGAACAAATACTTGTTTTACTATTTATACTTTCCTTAACGGTAAACAGAAAATATTTTAAAGGGATTTGGGATCTCTGATAAAAACTTATTTATCCAAATCCATAAGTTCACACGCAAATAAATGAACATGAAGTGACCAATGTAAGAAAAGTCTAATGTGAAACTAATCGATTCTCGACAGAATATGAATTAATTTAACTTATGTTTAAGGAATAGTTACAGATTAAGTTATAATAAAATTAGGTGGATCAAATTGGATCTGTAACTTAAACATTCAATTTTAATGTAAATTTATTAGGCAACCACTTCAAAACGGGAGGTTCACCTCCAGAAACGTAGTGTAGTTTGAAACAATAGGAAAAGGCCAATTAAATGAAAAATAAATAATTAAACATCAATCGCTATTAGGAATTTCAAACAAACAACAAACCTGATTGATATTACGAAGAGCCGTCTGATTAATTGCAAAATATTTTCTTTTTTTTAGTAATAGCTACTAAAATACGTTTATTATTACTTTTTCTTTCCATGTTTCGTTACGATTTCCCCTCATAGATTTCTATTTTGCATGTATGTGGAAATCGTATAACTTTTATATAAAATATACAATAACTGTTTTATCAAATTTTACAAAAACGATGAAAGTAAACATTAATTAAAGCGTTTCTATCTCAATTGGTTTATAAATTAACTAGCAGTAAGCCCGTCCTTTGTACGGGTTGTAGGATTCAGTTTAAAGAAGAAAGATCATAATACCAAAATGTAAACCTGAAATCCTAAACAAATCAATACAAAGAAAATAAATCAATACCCAGCTTTATTATTTAGCATAACTTTACAATTAAATAGATTAGAAAATTTATAACATTACTATTATTAGTTAAGCTTTAACATAAATTTTTAATATAGTATGATTTCGAAATGGATATGAATATATCCATGATATGAATAATGATATGAATCAATGACCAAAATATAAACTTACCAATTATTGGTTTGACAGCTTTTTTTATTTCTATTAAGTCTTCAAACTACAAAGACAGCTAATTATTAACAGTAGGTTATTCATTGAAAACTTAATGAAAAATGCGAGTAATATCGCATAAAAGTGGGTTTTTAAATACTCGTTATTTACTTGTCAAGGGGCGGCGGGCGGTTTCAAGCACATACAAACCTTTTCTGAAATGTAGAAAATACATGAAATAAGTTTCATTGTAATCAGTTCTCCCGTTTTTTCGGAGAAGACGGCGTAAAATGCCTTCTGGAGCGTCACAGACAAACAGACAAACCGACAAACAGACAAAAATTGAGATAAGACCGGTTTCGGCTTCTCTAACGCATGAAAAGTAAAAATAACTAAAAAATTAATTATTCTGAGCAATGTACAGACAAAACTCGAATTTTATTTATATAGACTCGGGACACTTTAACTGAAACACTTGGTATAATATGTATAGTCGACACACACACACACACGCACACACGCGCGCGCGCGCACACACACACACACACACACACACACACACACACACACACACACACACACACACACACACACACACACATATATATATATATATATATATAAACAAACAATTTTTAGTCTGTTTCAACAATTTAAAAATGTGAGCTATGTTTTACTAATAAAAGAGTTTCATCACAATAAAAATGAGGAAGTTTTATCAATTCACTTATTCTCCATCAAAATAATATGAAGAATGGGTAGGTAGGATTTCTACCACGAGAAACAATAAAACTTAGTTTTCAGCATATATTATTAGATATTAACTATATGAAATTGGATACACAGTGTTTTCACAATATTTCATATAAGAAGTGGGATATCAATGTTAACCTTTTCTTTTGAAGATTAACATTGGAGCTCCGAAACACAACGTATATACTGAAGCTGCCAGTGTCTGAATCTCAGTAACCACTTCAAATAGAGCGAATATTCAAAATACCAATATGATGGTTTTTGGTTTGTTTCCTATGGTACTAATATAAAGTCAACTTTTTATTATTACACTTATGAAACCCCCGTAAAGTGCAGTTATCGTTGTCTGATTGCTTTGAAACGAATTGGTCTAATATATATCAGAAAGGAGCAGCTCCATCAAATTTTATAAAAAGCGGACAATAAAGGTGGCCATTATCACACCATTATTATTATTATTAACACTTAAAGAGATGTTTTTACACAGCTTAATTACTAAAACATATTTACTAACCTTGAACTAATCTGTGAAGATTAAGGGTGTTCAAGAGCAGCAATGTATAGATAATTCCGCAATAACAACTCGATAAATGAGTGGGCGGATGCGGAAGCGAAGAAAGTCACCAGAACGGAAGTGACGGGAAGTTCATTCCGGCTTGATATGTCATCGATCCAGCCGGCAGCAGCTGATGTACGCCTACTTCAGGAGAGTCGGCAAATGACCTTGCACATTTACATTTTTTTGTCAGTTTTATAGTTGCTGTAAGACGCCGTGACAAAAATAATATAAATATTTGCAACGACCCGTTTTTTGTTACTACAGTAATAGAATAAAGAGAAAGGACTCATGAATGTTCAAGTCATAGTTTTTAGGGGATTTATCAATTATGGTGTTCCCTGCCTGAACCGAAAGAGTGTTTCAGAAATTATGCCTGTGTCTGAAACTGTGAGTGTACAACTGTGCATAAAGCTACAGTACCTGGTGACCAAGCTTTGCTCGGATAGAATAAGACATGTTTTTACAAGTTAATTAGCAAAATTAAAACAAATTTACTGATAAATAAAAACCTTTATGTGGTTTAAATAAAACCGTTTTCATACCCCTTAATTAATATGGCATAAATGCTGAACAAAAATATAGCCCTCGAATGAGGATCGATCACGCGACCTTATGTACGTGAGATCTGAGTGCTACTAACTGAGCTACGGCGTCGGCCAAGTGGTCGTCGTCATTTAAGAGTTTTTGGCCAACCTCAATTGTTTTAGCTAATCTTATACTGAATTTAAACGTCCATACAGTTTGTTATTATTATCCTGTGATCAACTGATTTTGCTAGAAAAGGAATGAGGATTGAAAAGCAAAAGATAAATATAATTTACACCAGTTAATTGGTTTGTTACAGTGGCTTCAAGCAATAGAATGAATACGTTTTCTTTCAAAACACAAACGGTTTTGGAAATAATTTTCTCTGCTTTTATTTCGCACAGTTAATTTACCCTTTAGTTTTTACAAATTGTTTAGTAATTTGATAATTTTTAATTTATTATATACATAAAAGAAGTATTAATGCAAAACCTCTATTCACATATTGTTTGCCACCATCTTCAATCAACAACTGTCAAACGGTTATAAACAGCTGTTTTAATTTATATTGTTTACATTTGATTCTCCATAAGCGTAATGTTAATTTTTTTAGATTTTAAACTTAATATTACAAAAAAACAAGAATTTTCCTGGACATTAGACTTATCTAGAACTTACTTTCTACTCAGAAATTAGTTATTTCCAAAATTTAAAGAAAATCCTTAGTGCCGTTTTCGAGATACGTTTGCAAATATATATATACAAACCTTGCTCGTATTATAGTATTAGATTAGATACTTCACCTTTTTATAGATTATGTTAAAATAGTGCACATGCACAATAATGTTTCCTTCATACCTTTAAGTGGTTTATTTAGTTTTTGAAATTAAGTGTAGTTGACCCTTAAAACATGAACAATTTAAATTTATTAGAAATTGTGGTAAAACCAGAATCCATCTATTTTTATTACTGACGGTTTTGAGGAATTTTCTGTTTCTGTTGTGTTCTGTTGAATTTTCTGTTGAATACGTAATTGACATAAAACAATTCAATACAAATAACTTTATTTGATTTTACTCACAAATTGAAATGAAATCACAAATCAAAATTATATGCCGAAAATAAATTATTTTAACTATTATTTATTGTAAGAAGGTTTGTATATATATATTTGCACACGGATCACAGGATAATAATAACAAACTGTATGGACATTTAAATTCAGTATAAGATTAGCTAAAACAATTGAGGTTGGCCAAAAACTCTTAAACGACGACGACAACTTGGCCGACGCCGTAGGTCGTCAGTTAGTATCGCTCAAATCTCACGTACTCAAGGTGGCGTGATCGATCCCCACCCGAGGGCTATATTTTTGTTCAGTATTTATGCCATATTAATTAACGGTTTTATTTAAACCACATAAATGTTTTCATTGAGCAGTAAATTTGTTTTAATTTTGCTAATTAACTTGTAAAAACATGTCTTATTCTATCCGAGCAAAGTTCGGTCACCAGGTACTATTTTAAATTCAGTATTGTTTTTACAAAATGTTTTGATCAAATTTAAGTGATACTTATAAAAATATAATTGGGATACTCAAGTGAACGAGCACAAAATCGTCGGTGAAAACGTTCCAAAGGTGTTTAAACAGACGAACTTCACTTGCAAACTCTGCTTTCATGCCCTCTCTTTGATGTCCAAGAAAGTTAATGAGAGTCGGCAACCTTTAGCTGACTAGAACCACATTCCTTTCAACTCAGAACAGATTAATTCCTTATTCTTACGACTCTTATGATTCCTAATTTTCAAAAAAACGTTGTGGTTAGCTTCATATTATGAAGTCAACACTAATTATTTCTTAGAAATCTCTTAAGAGCACTCTTCCTGGTTCTCACTTTAAAATAATAAACCTAACCTGAATCAACTATTGTAATTTAATATTTGAAACCTGTATTGTTACGGGTCTAACGGTTTCTATAAATAAAGCAATGGTGGGTTCAATAAAACTTGTTATTAATAATTATTTACACAATTAATAAAATTACAAAAATAGTTAACTTATACCCTAAACCTATTTAACCTATCTAATTTTTAAATTAATCTAATCTACAATGTTTATTACTTACAGCTAATTAATCTAATTTAGCTATTAACTCACACACATTTCAATAGGTTTTGACACAGTTTATGAATCACTCAACACTGTCACTTTTCATATATCTTGCTGTAACTGATCACTCAGCTGTCACATAACACGCACAATATTCGACTGACTCGTGACGCGCAGCGTCGGCGCCTTCTAGAAACCTGCTGAACAATCGTGTATTTGGCTGTATTGTTGCTGTTGGATTGTTGCGGCGTGGCTTCTCGAACATTCTCGAACGTTCTAGGTGCTTCGCGCGCTCAATCACAGCTGTTTCCTTCGCTGCGGAACATTCCCGTTGCACCGTAACCATAGGCGGATCTAGACTGATTTTTCTGGGGGGGGAGGGCTAATAGGCTATAGCATGTTTAACACAGTATGACGTTTTACCGGCCGATCGTGGTCGCTATGAATAACGCGGCCCTGCGTCTGTCTGCGCCGGCTCAGCATTCGGCATTGAACGTCTTTGAACTTTTTAATCAGATTCAATTAAAAAGGAATGGGGTTTTTTAAATTTAACAAGCCCCCCAAGCCCCCCCCCTTAAGCCGCGTATGTCCCGTAACAGAATGTCTCTTACTTATACACACCGGAGAGTTGAAAATGCGTTGTAGTAGAACGTTTCGTGTTCTAGCCAATCTTGTGTGCAGAAGGTCACGAATCATGCAAAGGCACTACCAAATAATTATCGTGTAAAGACAATTACGTACAATTATCATAATAAGAACAGTAACACTCTTATTCTTGAGTAAATTTACCTCTCATTATTACCTCTCAGCTGTAGGGACGTCTAGTGTTGTAGAAACAACGTGCTTGTTGAATATGCAATGTAATCATTATATATTCAACAAAAGAGCCGAGGTTTCATCAGTTACCTTACGCAAATCGAAGTATACGTTTTAATATTGCTAGCTTATGCAGATTCTAATAAATATAAAAGTACTGAAGAATATACGCTCACTTTAATCAAGTCTTTAAACCTTTTTAACATAGAAAATATCTGATGTCAACACTGTTTTTCACAGCTCAAAACAAATAAATCATATCCCAAGCTGTTAAATCATACCCAGCCATTAGAATAAGGCGGTGGCTAATCCTATGGCTTTTCTTGCAAAATCATGTTGAAGATCACCATGCATACACGCGAGCTGTGGAAGCCTAGTGCCTGCAATTGCTGCCTAGGCAACATAGCTACTGCTTCCATTTTGCACCAGCGCCTTCCACAGAGTTAATAGGAATTTTAGCTGTACGAGTTTCATAATAGATTCAGTAAAGTTGAAGTAATGTGATTTATTGTATGGATTAAACTAACCAGAAATTCATAATGATTGTTTCATATTACAACATAACTTATGTGATAATAACATTTTCGATTGTAACCTCGTATGAAGACATTAAAGATGAGGCGATATCTATTGTTTGGACTATTTCTAGGTGGAGAGTTAACTTCAATAGTAGCTGTTGGCTGTTATTATTTGAATATATACAGGAAATGATAGCTATGTGAGTAATCTCATATTATGCATTGAGATTTTCTGAGAAGGATGATTCAATGAATGAACAAAATCGGTTTGTATGTTTAGTAAAAAAAACATTCTGTATATTGAAGTATATTCAGTATATGTATTTTGCATTTTCGTGCTGACGTATTTTTTATTCTATAGAACACAAACACCGTTCTATCAAGGTTATCCTCATCCAAAGCTCAGAAGCTCATTCGAAAGGTTTCTCAAATAAAAAAAGTGTATCAGTGATCTAACTCATCCGTAAAAGCCACTTAAAAAAAATGTTTTTTTAACGATTTATAGGTTTTTAGGGGCGGCGTACCGCTCCAGTGCACCCTTGCACTAAATTTCTAAAAAATCGTACCATCGGAGTGATGTTGGGGTACAAATTCGAGTATCTTTAATAAATCACAGCATTTTTAAAAGCTTATTAAAACAACACATTCACATAGCTAGAGTTTCAAAAATATTCATCAATTATCTTTCAGCTAAACTATTACAAGTCTATAATTTGAAACAATTTTGGACTTTCACCGCCCTTCACCTCACTTCCCCCAGAAATTGTAACAAACTATTTCAATGGGGGTTTTTGGGTGGCGTAACCTTTTATGTTGTTTAGTGAAAAAACATTTGAAAAATAAGGAAGAAATTGATTTTTAATAGAAGTAATCTCCATAAAAATAACATTAGATGCTCCTAGACAACGTACTGCGTTTACTCTGGGCAGTAAATTGAATTCCCCAGAACCTTTAGTCAACATTAATAATAGAAAAAACTATTTTTTTGTTTTTTTAGCTGGTTTTAGTTATTTAGTTAACCCAAAATAAATTTATTGTTTTGCCGTGGATGTTTCTTTAAAATCGTAAGAGCCACTTAAAAAAATGTTTTTTTAACGATTTATAGGTTTTTAGGGGCGGCGTACCGCTCCAGTGCACCCTTGCACTAAATTTCTTAAAAATCGTACCATCGGAGTGATGTTGAGGTCGTTATGTACATAAAA
Organism: Nephotettix cincticeps; assembly: GCA_023375725.1. NCBI lineage: Eukaryota > Metazoa > Arthropoda > Insecta > Hemiptera > Cicadellidae > Nephotettix > Nephotettix cincticeps. The sequence goes on along the minus strand of CM041786.1, from coordinate 49,052,551 downwards.
ATTATGTTTTAAGCCCCTGAGCTGCTGGGCATAATGTATAACAAAATAATATACATAAAATTCCAGTCAGGAAGCTCAAATTAATACCAATTAATAATTAACCTCAAAAGGAATATATCCACTTTCAGCTCATAAAATTTTGACGAAAACAATATTTTAGCGAATTTCCCACAGGGAAGAAGCTATTACCGTAGGTCTCAGGGTAAGACTTAAGCCCGGGACCATGTTATTTTTCGTCTTTAGATGCCAAGAGTCCAAAAACAATATTCGTTAAGATATATATATATGTGTGTGTGTGTGTGTGTGTGTGTGTGTGTGTTTGTTTGTTTGTTTGTGTGTTTGACTTTAAACTCTCGTAAAAATGGTCCGATCGAGACCAAGTTTGGTACAGACGTTTATTCCTACATTTACTCGAATGTGTTTGTAAACCAGACATATCGATCAATCGAAACGGGTAGTTGGGGGGGTTTTGTACCCCGAAAATAGATTTTTCGAGTTTTTCCCATGTAATTTTTAAAAACTTCAATTTTTATCTTTCACTATTAGAATAAGCTCAAGAAAATTCACAATTTAGTTCTTGAAGGCTTTTCTATATCCCCGACGGTTACCGAGATATTACAAAATCTAAACTCAGTACATAGGTGCTCTAATGCTAATCTTATGGAGGGTAAGGAAAAATTAATATTTTCCTTAGATTTGGATGAATCTTGGTATTAAGCTTCATGTGAATAAGATCAATACGTTTATGCTAAAAAAATCTTAGTTTATGTGTTCCTCACAGCGGCATACCTGCATACTCTTTTCCCATGTTAAACTTATGGATAGTAGGGAAACTCCTTTATTTGTGATAAAAATTGGTACATGGTCAAAATAAAATAGTTAAAAAATAGTTAAAATAGTTAAAATGGTAAAAATGCCTACTTAAAGTGTTCCTCAAAGCATCAAACCTGCATACTCCTTCCCATGTTAATGTAACAGAGAGTAGGCAAAATACTCTAATTTATCAACAGGATTGATTGATCACTTTGGTATATACTTGTATTATTATTGCCATATTATTGAGGTGGAAATACACTGAGTACGCAGGTGTGCTGCGACGGGGGTATTTCTATATATTATATAGGCCTATAAGGGAGACAATTATAAGCCAATGTATCATGGCGTTGGCCTCGAGTAGCGGCCAGTGGCCAGCCAGGTAGCGCGGCGATCCATTACGTCACTTCCGCCTGTGGAACGCGTAAAAGTCTCTCTCATGTATTATGACGTTGAAGCCCCAAGTGGTGGCCAGTGGCCCGCCAGGTGGCGCGGTGATCCATTACGTCACTTCCGCCAGTTGAACGCGTGACAGTCTAACTCCTGTATCATGACGTTGGAGCCCCGAGTAGCGGCCAGTGGCCCACCAGGTGGCGCGGTGATGAATTACGCCACTTCCGCCAGTTGAACGCGTGACAGTCTCTCTCCTGTATCATGACGTTGGAGCCCCAAATAGCGGCCAGTGGCCCGCCAGGTGGCGCGGTAATCCATTACGTTACTTCCGCCGGTTAAACGCGTGACAGTCTCTCTCCTGTATCATGCAGTTAGAGCCCCGAGTAGCGGCCAGTGGCCCGCCAGGTGGCGCGGCGATCCATTACGTCACTTCCGCCTGTTGGACGCGTGAAAGTATCTCTCATGTATTATGACGTTGGAGCCCCGAGTAGCGGCCAGTGGCCCGACAGGTGGCGCGGTGATCCATTACGTCACTTCCGCCTGATGAACGCGTGAAAGTCTCTCTCCTGTATCATGACGTTGGAGCTCCGAGTAGAGGCCAGTTGCCCGCCAGGTGGCGCAGCGATCCATTACGTCACTTCCGCAAGTTGAACGCGTGACAGTCTCTCTCCTGTATCATGACGTTGGAGCCCCGAGTGGTGGCCAGTGGCCCGACGATCCATTACGTCACTTCCACCTGTTGAAAGCGTGATAGTCTCTCTCATGTATCATGACGTTGGAGCCCCGAGTGGTGGCCAGTGGCCCGACGATCCATTACGTCACTTCCACCTGTTGAAAGCGTGATAGTCTCTCTCATGTATCATGACGTTGGAGCCCCGAGTGGCGGCCAGTGGCCCGCCAGGTGGTGCGGCGATCCATTACGTTACTTCCGCCAGTTGAACGCGTGACAGTCTCTCTCCTGTATCAGGGACTCCTATTCCTCATTAACTAAAAGTAAATACAATTTCTTGGGTATAAAAATCCTAAACTGTTTTGAGTTTATCAAGTCGATGGTTTTTAACGTACTTCGCACTATTTTTTATCACCGAAACCAATAACTAAATTACATTTAATATTTGTTTGGTTAGTATATTTTTGACTCAAACATTGAAGAAACTATATCTTGGCCTAACTCTTTATAGAAATAGTATTTTTCGAAGTAACTTGTTTTTATTGAATTTAATATGTACATAAAAGTAGTTTGCAGAAATTTTAATCTTGCATATGAATTGTTAAAACTCAAGTTCATTGTATTGAGTAAGTTGTCTGTTTTATCATTTTTTTAATTTGAAAACATTAACATAATGGTATCACTTTAACACCCAGATAACATTTTTTACACCATTTCCTTTAAGGAAATTGAAAATAATTACATAATAATGGTAATATTATAAATCTTTTAATGTATATTTGTATTTTATATAAGAATTTATTGTTTCAAAAATAGTTATAAAAAAATCAGAAACTCGCCCCAATTTCAAGTTAATAATTATATTATTTTATTATAGTTATTATTAAATAATTATTCCCCCGTTATATATATTCAGCGGGGGAGGGTACAATAAAAGGTGTCAACCTTTTTGATTGAATTTTATTGGGTGGATGTGATCTTAAGACGGATACCAAGTGTCATGTAAAATGATTAAGAATTTCATTGTTTATCCAATACTATTTTTTTATCCAATACTATAATACGAGCAAGGTTTGTATATATATATATATATATATATATATATATATTTGCACACGTATCTCGAAAACGACACTAAGGGTTTTCTTTAAATTTTGGAAATAACTAATTTCTGAGTAGAAAGTAAGTTCTAGATAGGTCTAATGTCCAGGAAAATTCATGTTTTCTTGTAATATTAAGTTCAAAATCTAATAAACGGTACCAGTGGACTGACACATACTTTCTCCCTTAAGTAAAGAAAAAAACAACCTGTAATAAAACTATTGTGTTCTACAAAGTTAATCCAAATATAATTTAATAATTTATTGTTTCAAAAATAATCATCCAATTTCTAAAAATTAAAACAAGAGACAACGTTAAATTAATTGTTCAAATTGTATGGGGGGAACCCCCCCTGGTAATACCAAGCTTTTTTGAGCTGGTTTTGTTCAGTGATTTGACCTTACGCTTCATACCAAGTTTCATGGAAAACGGTTGGAAAATAAGGAAGAAATTGATTTTTAATATTCTCCATAAGAATAACATTGGGCGCTTTCAGACAACGTACTGCGTTTATCGTAGACAGTAAATTTAACTTTTCTCTGGGACCGTTAGTCGTAGACAAATAATTTAAAATACTAATTTGTTTAGTTTTTTAAGCTGGTTTTAATGGTGCCAGTCAAATTATACTTTACATTTATTCTTTTCGCTGAAAATGTAAAAATTTTTTGACATTTAAAAGCCCTTAACTTTTGAACCGTAATTTTTAGACATGCGGATGGTGTCAAATTAGTTAGTACTCTGTGCACAATAAACTATCAAATTTTAATCAAAATCGTTAGAGCCGTTTTTGAGAAAATTGGATTTTTCACGTTTTTAAGGGTTTTTAGGGGTGAACTACCCTTAAAAATAAAAAATTCAAAAAAATGAAAAAAACGCCTGGAGATACGGTGACTATATATATACATGCCAAATTTCATCTAAAACGGACCAACGGGGTAGTCGTGGCACTGTACACATCCAGACACACACACACACACACACACACACACACACACACACACACACACACACACACGGACGGACAGACATCACGTCAAAACCCACTTTTTTGGATTCAGGGGACCCCAAAACGGATATATCCACCCTCAACTCAAATTCGAAAATTTTGACGAAAACAATACTTTCTCCATATACTATGTATAAGGGGAGAAAGTAAAAATTTAACATCACGCTTATGCAGAATAAAATGTAAACAATACAAACCAAAACAGCTGTTGATAACCATTTGACATTTGTTGATTGAAGATGGTGGCAAACAATGTGTGAATATAGGTTTTGCATTAATATTTCTTTTATGTATATAATAAATTAAAAATTATCAAATTACTAAACAATTTGTAAAAACTAAAGGGTAAAATAACTGTGCAAAATAAAAGCAGAGAAATTATTTCCAAAATCTTTTGTGTTCTGAAAGAAAACGTATTCATTATATTGCTTGAAGCCACTGTAACAAACCAATTAACTGGTGTAAATTAAGTTTCTCTTTTGATTTTCAATCCTCATTTCTTTTCTAGCAAAATCAGTTGATCACTACTAATACTACTACTGTAATAACAAACTGTACCGTATGTAGTAGCGCTCAGAGTAGTAGTGTTCAGTATTTATGTTCAGTATTATTTATTAATTAAGGGGTATGAAAACGGTTTTATTTAAACCACATAAAGGTTTTCATTTAGCAGTAAATTTGTTTTAATTTTGCTAATAATTAACTTGTAAAATACATGTCTTATTCTATCCGAGCAAAGCTCGGTCACCAGGTACTTCTCCCTAATAATACCATTGAGAACTCTAAGCAACGTATTGTACTGCGCTTACCACTGAAGGTAAATTTAGTTTTACCTCTGGAACCCTATGTCATAATATACTAATGATTCGAAATACTAAATTATTTAGTATTTTGATAAAAAAAGTTGTCAAATTACTATGTAAATTGGTCGTTTTGCCAGAAAATTAAAAAAATGTTTAGACTTTTTGCCGTTGTTCACATCCACACACATGCACACGCAAACGCATTGTACACATTTGTATGTGTATTTTTTGGTGTATTTATTTATTTATAACTTCTATATATTTATCCATAATCTTCCATATATAATATTGGTTAGTATAAGCCTGATTCATTATTGTATGTATGAAGTTTGCATGCGTTGTGCATGTATATGTTGAATATATCATAGACTGTCTGATTTGTTATTAAATATATAACTGAATGGTACAATATGAATTTAAAGAAGGCAGTGTAATAATTGAGTGAAAAGTGCAGTTAAAATATTGACTAATGGACTGCTGGTATCAACTCTACTCCCGCACGCGCTGTTTCTATGCATTGGGAGCAAAAATGTCACTGTATTATTATAAAAAAAATGTTTTGAATAAAGATATTTTGAACTTGAACTTGAACGCACACGCACACGTACACGCACACACACACACACACACACACACACACACACACACATACACACACACACAAGCACACAAACACACACATAGACGTCACTTCGAAAATCGCCTTTTTGGGTTCAGGGGACCCCAAAATGGATGTGCCCACTCCGCAAACAATACATTCTCCTTATGCCTATGCTTTCATTATAACACAGGTGAGGGGATGTAAAAGTGCACGTCGTGTGAGGATGAAGGGTATGAGTGTAGGAGGAATCAATTATCTATTATCAGCTGACCGCCACGCGCGGCCCCCCTGCACCTCCCCACCATCACACACCCCCAACCCCTATCACATTGTCCTTACGCCACTTCTCATTTCCGGAGGCTGCCTTCTAATTGGACAGTTTAATTATATAGATAATGGATGATATTTTCTATGCTTCCAACCGGAAGAGACACGTTTATTTGTTCTAAGCTGTTTGACATGGGTTGACTCGTCGAGTGAATTGGTTTACTTCGTCTCTGAATAGTTAATTCCACAATAATAATTAATTTAAAATCATATGTTTGATTAAATGCCATTCACCTTTTATCCTAATTTTTGGGTTTGGGAAATAATGACTGAATATTTATTTAAAGGTCAAAATAATTTGAGCAATCGCAACGGTTTTGATTCACGAACGCTAATCTGTAAAAAATCAAATTGATTGAATTGAATGAATCGACTTGGTTATTGTCACAAACCTGATAATTCAAAATGATCCCAAAATTACGGCATTCAACGGGCATTTTAGAAGCGATCGCGGCTGTGAAGACCTGACGATATCTGGCTGGCTAAGTACCTACACCTGGCGGATTATTGCATATACTTTGTCAAAAGTACTCCGTCGCAGACATATGTTTTAATTTAAACAGATGACATTTTACAAAAACTCTGCACACATTACAACATTACAGGCTTTAAATTATTGAAATATGAACTATAATGTCTTTAAAAAATTATTAAATATTAATTATTTCTTTTTAGTTCAAATAATAAATCTTTATTTTATTGAAATAAGACAATGCATGTGCACACTTAAACATAAATTACACCGCTGATAGTAACGGCGAACTGCGGTAACTTGTCGTGTAATGATCTCATGCTAAGGGCGTAACCCAATATATATCGCGCCTCGCCTCCTCACCTCCTCGCCGCACAACCAAGAGAACCATTTCAACTTCTTACCAAGTACTTGTACTCTTCATAACAATCAAGGTATATATAGTTCCCGAGGAATTATAATAAACATTCTAGTTTTTAAAGCCCAAAAGTAGCCTTAACACTATGGACACTATGGTCAATTAAAAATAAATTTGCCGAAAGAGCTAAATACAAATTATTAAATACATTTACAAGAGTAAACCGCACGAAAGTAGTCCGAGGAGGTCTTGGACAGCTGGTTCCCCCCTCGCCCCCTCTTGCCCAACAGTGTCGCCATTTTTCATTTAGCCTGCTTGAATTAATCAGATGCTAATGTAAACATTATACAATAACATTCTCTGTTACTGTAGACAAGCACTGTGGTTTACAAAATATCTTATTGCGATTTTGCGTAATTTAATTCTCACAGGTCCTTATTTATTATATTTTATACTTCATTTGTATTATTTTACGTGGTTTATTATTCTGTTAATTTCTTTTTTATTAGTTTTTCAAGTTATATATTTTCTAGTTACGGTAACTGTTTATAAACAGTATGGATTAAGCAGCATATGAATCAGTAAATCTAGAACCCTCACAAACTCACGATGGAGCAAGATCACGAAAAGGGAAACAAGACATACAAAAGCAAAGCAAAGTCATAATTGGTAACTTATGAAGTTACCATAGTCAGCTGTGTGTGTATTTGTGAAAATAACGTGGACTAATTATGTAAGTTCAAGTTTGATAATTTTGTGTTTTTACTTTCAAGAACTGAGGAACGTTTAGTAAAACCGTGACGGTTTTTGTATTATCTTTAATTTGTTATAATAATTGCTGATATATTATTGTATTGACTGACAAAAAAGTGTTTGTTTGAATATAACCTCACTTTTATAGGTTCGTTTGTTTATTACCTTCCTTAATTTGTATTGTGAATTCAGTAAACTATCACGATAACATGTCAGACCATGATTATTGCCGCGAGAACTTGCAATTGCAAAATGAAACTATGTCAACTTATGATAGCAATAGTTCGCTACTTAACATTGAACAAAAAGATAAGGAACCAACTGCTAATAATATTAGCATATGCCATATTATGGCATGTGCCCAAACCTCAAGCCAAACTTTAGTTCAAAACATTGATTGCAACGGTGCAGAATCGCAACTGGTTACGCAAGGTAGCGACTGGCAGACTGTTCCTAGTAATAAAAGTAGCAATGTGAACTCTAATGATCATCATTCTAAAATAACCTCGCCAGGTGCTTCCAACCATGACCTTTCAAACAAGAAACATTTTTGATCCTCTCAGCCAGATCCAGGATGAGGGTGAACCTAGTACTCCAACTTCGAAGGACACAAAACCTCCGCCCACTTTCTTGCCTGGGATCGCAAACATTAAGGAAATGATGTTCTCTATAGAGTCAGTCATACCAAAGAATGAATATACATACAAATGTCTAGCTGGAAATAAGGTAAAAATTTGTCCAGTCTCTATTGACGCATATAGACAGCTAGTTCATCTGCTAGTGGGCCTCAAGGTTAACTTCCATACTTTTCAAATTAAACAGGATAGGGCCTATCGCGTGGTTCTGGAGAACATGCTTTCTTAACTGATATAAATGATATTAAAATGTCTATTGTGGAATTCGGACACAAGGTGCGAAATATATCTAACATTAAAGACTATAAAACTAAGTCCCCACTGTCCATGTTTTTCATAGACTTAGAACCTAAACAGAACAATAAAGAAATATATAGCATTCAGTATCTATTGAATGCTAAAATCTTGTTTGAGCCTCCACGTAAAAAGTCTGATGTTGTACAGTGTAAGAGGTGTCAACAGTATGGCCATACGAGGGCTTATTGTAGATGTCCATATCGTTGCGTGAAGTGTGGTCAAAACCATGACACATTTTCATGTAGGAAACCTGTTTCTGATCCTCCTAAATGTGCATTGTGTGAGGGTAACCATCCAGCTAACTACAAAGGGTGTGTTGTCTATAAAGAAGTGAAAAACAAACTGTATCCTCCGTTGATGCAAAGAGCTCTAAAAGAAATAAGAGCAGAAAGTAAAGACAATTTGAAAGGAGGTTCTTCTAGACCTCGTTCCAGTGATCCTGTCCTAACTAAGTCTTCCCCAGTACAGCAAGACCAAGACCATCATGCTTCACCCTTACCTAGAGTGGACTCTTCATCTAAAAGGCGTAGTTCCTTAAGTTATGCGGACACCGTTAAACAAGTAAACAACAACAAAACTGACAGTAACCTGTCACAAACTATTCATCAGTTTTTAGATCGCTTTGAAAAGTTGTTTATTCAACAATCACAACAAATGGGTTCACTTTTGAATCTTTTAACAACGCTTGTGTCAAAATTAATTCTTACATTCTTACATCAGGATTGCTCTTTGGAACGCCAATGGCTTACAGCACTATTGAGAAGTAACGTCTTTTCTATTACATCAAAAATTGGACATTTTTCTAATATCAGAAACACATTTTACGGAACGGTCCTTCTTCTAAATTCCAAACTATACCATCTATCATACTAACCATCCGAATCTTAGAGCACGTGGTGGAGCTGCTGTGTTAATAAAAAATAACATTAAGTACTTTGAACTACCTAAATTTCAACATGATTATTTACAAGCATCAAGCATTGTTGTTGTGACGGAAACTGGCCCTGTGACCGTTTCAGCTATTTATTGCCCTCCTCCTCATGTAATCAATAGAGCCCAGTTCAGGGAGTTTTTCAATTCTTTGAGTAATGGATTTCTTGTTGGAGGGGACTTTAATGCAAAGCATACGAGTTGGGGCTCAAGATTGGCAACACCACGAGGCCGTGAACTTTTCAATATCATAAAGGAACAACAGCTTATAAGTCTATCTACAGGTGAACCGACTTACTGGCCCACTGACAGGAATAAAATCCCTGACCTTTTGGACTTTTTTTATTGTAAAAGGAATATCAAATGAATATTTAACAATTTCCTCCTTCCTGGATCTCTCTTCCGACCACTCGCCGGTAATATTGTCGCTTAGCTCACGGGCAAGCCCTCTTGAGAAACCTCCGTCACTCCTTAGCAAAAATACAAACTTTCAGAAATTCAGAGACGAGATTGATGAGCGACTAAACCTTAAATATACGTTGAAGTCAAATAGTGATGTGGAGGACGCAATTATTTATTTTAACACAATTATTCAAAATTCTGCTTGGAATGCCACACCCCAACACAATAAAGAAGGAGTTAAGTATAACAACCTACCTCTAGACATAAAAAGAACAATTGCTGAGAAAAGAAGGTTACGGAGAATTTGGCAAAATACAAGGAACCCTATGGACAAAACACGTTTTAACAGAGCGGCCAGAAAACTTAAGCAACTCATAATACAAACCAAAAACAAGTGGTTTGAAGAGTACACAAATTCTCTTTCACCAATCGAATCAAGTGAATATTCCTTGTGGAAAGCAACTAAATATTTAAAAAGACCAATACAACATATTCCACCTATTAGAAACAACGATGGTTCGTGGGCAAAGAGTTCCAGTGAAAAGACTAATGCATTTTCAGATCATTTTGCGGATGTTTTTAGGCCTTTTGACTCTGATCAGCAAAACAATGACGAGGAAATATTTGACTACCTGGAATCACCTACGCAGTTATCACTCCGGATTAAGCCGTTCACCCCTTCTGAAGTTCACAGCACGATAAATAAGGAAATACATCCTAGAAAAGTACCAGGATATGATCTCATAACAGGAAGGGTACTCAAAGAACTTCCCAGAAAAGCGATTATGTTTATAACATTTATTTTCAATGCTGTATTGCGTCTTGAGTACTTCCCCTGCCACTGGAAAATAGCCCAAATTGTCGTTGTTCCCAAGCCAGGTAAACCGCTTATTGACGTTTCTTCATATCGTCCCATAAGCTTACTTCCATTGCTTTCAAAGCTATTTGAGAAACTTTTTCTGAAGAGGATGCAACCAGTACTTGAAGACATAAACTTGATTCCCGACCATCAATTTGGGTTCAGAAAATGCCACTCTACCACTGAACAAGTTCACAGGGTTGTTAACATTGTCAGAGACTCGCTTGGAAAGAAGTTTTGCTCTGCCGCTTTCATCGACGTCAAACAAGCTTTTGACAAGGTTTGGCATCCGGGACTACTCTACAAACTGAAACGCTCTCTTCCTCATTCTTATTTCAACATACTAAAATCTTACTTGACCCATCGATTTTTTCAAATTAAATTTTTGGACGTCCATACAAATCTTTTTGAGATTAATTCAGGAGTTCCTTAAGGAAGTGTTCTAGGTCCGATTCTCTATCCGATATTCACTGCAGACATTCCTACGGTACCAGAAACTACCATAGCTACATTCGCTGACGATACTGCTATTCTAGCTACTCATATGAATAATATGCTTGCTTCACTTAACCTTCAAATTGGACTAAGTTGTCTTGAGCTTTGGCTTAAAAAATGGAGAATTAGAGTAAATGAAGCAAAATCACACCACATAACTTTCACGTTAAGACGAAACATATGCCCACAAGTGACCCTTAATGGCGTTTTATTGCCCCAGGTGGAAAGTGTGAAATACCTCGGTCTTCACCTTGACTCTAAACTCACGTGGCGATCACATGTGTGGAATAAAAGACTACAATTAAACTTAAAATTAAATAATCTTAACTGGATTTTGGGTTACAAATCAAAATTGTCTCTTGAAAAAAAGCTCTTAATTTACAAAGCTATTTTAAAACCAATTTGGACATATGGACTGCAGCTTCGGGGTACTGCCAGTAATTCAAACATCGAAATTATACAGAGGTTCCAATCAAAGGTCTTGAGAAAAGTAACCCAAGCTCCTTGGTTCGTATCAAACAAGACACTGGATGATGATTAAAAAATTACTCTCTGTCAAAGAGGAAATTTGCCGCTTCAGCAGTAAATATCTGACCAAACTAGAAAATCATCCCAACTACCTTGCTCTAAATTTATTTGACAACAGTGAAACAGTGAATAGACTTAAGCGTTGTTCAGTCCTGGATCTTCCTCTACGATTTGAACAATAACATTTTTGTGTCACCACTGGGTGACGCATAGTTCATGTCACATTTCAGTTACATAATTTTTACTTATTGTTATCCTTTTAACAGATTGTAAAATAAGTAAAGTTATAAAAAAAATGAAGTTACCAATTGTTAGTAAGAAGAGGAGAAAGAACTTAGTAAAAAAGTATTGTTGAGCAGATGTAGCGATTAAGGTTGTTCAAAATAAGATATCCAAGCTGAGACAACCATACACTGTAATTCATAACGTCTATCAGCAACCACATGTTATAACAGAATAGGACGATTTGGCAACACCGCACTGACTCACATTGGACTACTTGGGGTGGTTTACTCTAGTAGGCTATGATTTGGCAACACCGCACTGACTCACATCGGACTACTTGGGGTGGTTTACTCTAGTAGGATATGATTTGGCAACACCGCACTGACTCTCATCGGACTACTTGGGGTGGTTTACTCTAGTAGGCTATGATTTGGCAACACCGCACTGACTCTCATCGGACTACTTGGGGTGGTTTACTCTAGTAGGCTATGATTTGGCAACACCGCACTGACTCTCATCGGACTACTTGGGGTGGTTTACTCTAGTAGGATATGATTTGGCAACACCGCACTGACTCTCATCGGACTACTTGGGGTGGTTTACTCTAGTAGGCTATGATATGTATATTGAAAAAATGTAAAGTAGAGTAACTGGGGGATTTGAAGCACAAGGTGAAAAACAGTCAAAACTTTCATTCTGAACATTTTAATTCAATGAAAATCGGACGTCATTTAAAAGCTTGTTACAGTGTTGCTATTTTAAAGTTACATTGTAAAAAGTTATAGTAGTGTTTCGCTGCAGGCAGATTATCGTATTTAAATCTAGATTATTAAAATAATGTTTCAAAATATTGTATTACCTAATTACACTTAAAAATTCAACATAAACATATTATTCACGAATAACTACTCAAGATAAATCAATCAAAAGTATTAATTTGATTAAACACTAATTAATAAAGAATACAAAGGCTACTTTTAAAATATTCTTGCTACTTCCTAAAACCTAGAATATAAAATTAATGCTCTATAAATAGTTTTATTGTAGAAAGAGGTTTGAAAGTTTTTGACTCCATGAGGTGAAATAATAGTAACGATTTGCTAAGATGAAGATCGTATAAGCCCGAATCAAAGACAACTAGTGGTCTTGGAAACCATCGTTTGCTGGTTCCAATAACTACATTCCTTTGTTTTCATCATAACTTAATAACCCGGAAACTTCATATCCTGCCTCACATTCCATCCCCTTGATCCACACCAGGGGAGCGTAAATTATTGGAGCTTTTAAGGAAGAAAGAATGTTTTAGTTTACTGATACCATTTATTTGCGTTTTGAAAATGGTCATAATTGTTTCATTGGATTGAGGGCTCTATAAAATAGCATTGGTTTAAAGTTGGTATTATTTTTATTTTTCTTGTGAGCTTTCCCCTACGATTTTGAAGGAAAAGACGCCTTCCGTTGCGCTGAAGAAATCTTGTAATCCTCTCAAAGGCAGAATACTCAGAAAATAACACCATATTAGTATGTTAGATTGCAAGGGAGTTTTTCCGTCTATGTGGGAGAAGTCCTTTACACACTAACTCACTACACTAAACCATCGGATCAGTCCTGGGTTCAGTGACAACACTCAGATTGGTCTTAACTTCTTGATTTATTCATTCTACTGCTACAGCATTTATAATACTTACAATTTATGAGATCTGGGTCCCAATTCTTAGACTCGATCGATTCTAGTTTAGCTGCTTGTCCTCTGTACCTCGCTAGTCCATTGTACCTCGCGGACGACCCCGGTGATCTCCTTTTATGTCGGGAATTATTCCCCCGAAGGGTGGGGGAAGGCACCCGGTACCTTGGCTTGGTACTGAGTTCCTTTCCCCAGTACATTTACCTGCGTAATCTTCCCTGGGGAATTTCTGAAGAATTGACCCGGGGTCACAACATTTCTCCTTGAGGTGATCCGGGGCAAAGCCTCTTAGTGTACCGTCTTTTAGACCATGTACCAATACACTTCCTTACAAGCTAATACATTTGGTTCCAGAATATTTATCCAAATAAAATCATGCTTAAATGTATTTATGTATAAATAAACATGGATATATATTAAACAAAATTGTCTTGCTAACGATGTGCGTGACCATTTGAGGAGTTGCCGCGCCCCCTGAACGTGGAAAAGTCCAACAGCTAAATAGCCTTAACATTTAACACACAACACTTTATATATTAGTTTATTATAAGTCAATATTAGTTTTTGAACAGCCTGAACATGATGATTTTTATCTAAACGCGTAGCCTAAAAGTTGACTACAAGGATAATGAGGTACGCTTAAGATGCCTCGTGACCATTTATCACCATTAATTTAACCATTTACATTTTATTCTTGGTGAAAATGCAACAAACTTACTTATTTACTTACTTACTTAAAATGCACTTCCTTATTTCCCTACAGTGTTTTATGAAATTTGTTTTTTGCATTGTAAAGTCACATCACATCACTCAACAAAACACTGAAAAAAGATTTTTATTACCTCGGTACAAGTGTTATTGGGTTTCTTCCCAATTCTTAAACACATGGTAGGAGACTAGTATTGGAGTAAAAGAGTTATCTGGTTGGTTGAATGTATGGGAAAACTTTCATGTAAATTCACATACAATTTTTCATTTACCTTACTTGGGGATTTAAATATATAATTTTTTCAATTAACTTTTAAAGGGAAAATAGTATGTGTCAGTTCACTGGTTTCGTTTATGAATAGGTTTTATTTTATTACATTGAAATGATTAATTATATTAATCATTGTTAATACTGTTTCATAGCATGCTGGTCAACAACGGGGATAGGCATTCTGTCCAGACCCACCGCTTTTGATCAATTCATAAGCAACAAACTCTATCTCAGCAGCACATAAACATGAACGGGGGAAAAAGGTTAGAGAAAATAAATAGTAATAATTAAAAAATGTATAGTATGAAAACGGAGTACTTAATATTTTCTCGGGAAGGTTTCAACAGCGGGTAGCGTGAGGACTTGCCGATGTTGGGAGAAGCTGTGTTAATCCATTGAAATTGGCTGAAGCTCCAGCGTTAACTGAGCTGACTTCAACATATTGTTGTGACTCGCTTGTATCGACCAATTGTCAAATTAGCTGTAAAAAACACACTTTCATCTACAACAATTTTTTGGCAAACACAAAAGTTTAAATAATAGAAAATTACAATCATTTTTTTGTTTTACCCCCTTGAAGCCTTTAAGATGGTGCGAGTAAAAAACGACTATCTTAAAAGATCATAATTTTAACGTTTATTTGTTGATTGTAACATAAATATGCTTTATTGTGTATTTCATCATTGGGACCAAAAACGGGCGTTTTTGATACGAGCACAAGTTTAACATCCGAGGCTGTTAAATGTGCGAGTATATATAAAAAAGCCAATTTTGAGCCGTGTGATGAATCATATTTTTCGTCATACTTCAAATAAAATGAAGCAAACGGTTAAAAAACACAAATTATTACCTGATTTAGAGTATCAATAGTTGTCGACCATTTTAGTCGCTTTAGACTAATAAGCTGATATGTTACTTACGTTGTATCAGTTCCTTCTTGATTCCTGATCGGTTGTTTAGGTTATATCAATATTATCGTTAGTTATCGTCGTGTTAGTTGTTACTATTGATAGTTCGTTCTCAACCATTCAATATTTCAATTTCATAGCCGATTACTAGTTTCACAATCAATATCCAGGAACCTCAAAAATACACAAAAAATCAATAGCGATTGTTGTAGTTACTTTTTTGATTATCAACAATCGAATGCTGACCTGTAGTCAAAAGAATCATCAACAATGATTTTTTGTGGACTGGGATTGAAAAATCAACATAATAATAGGTTTCATTCTATGAAGAAAAATAATGACTTTGGCTCTTCAACACATTATGTATCTAAAACACCTGTTTTTAGTAGTATGACGAAAACATATTTTTTCAAGTTATAGTGAAAACCTTTCGAGTTACAGCGTATTAGTTTAGAAATTTAGCGTTTTTCGTTCTTATATTTTGGCAACGTGTATGAACAACAGACCTTTTTCACTTAACCTATGTGAAATTTTGAAATAATAAAAAAACCGTAAACTACAGGAAATTCTTTTTTAGTGCCACATTGTTGTTCCGATAATCTTATAATATATATAATTTTGGAGGTCTAAAAATGTTTTAAAATGTACAAAAAACAGAACTGTTATTTTAAACAGGTCACTCAGGACTCTTGCACGAAACAACCACTTGCGCGTAACGAATAAGCGACACTAACGGATTTATTCAGCTCTGATGAACACGTTATTCAGCTATGACCTATTAAATCATTACTTTATTAATTGGAAAGTTCCAGAAATTAACGGGTTTTAGATGTATGAGTCACATTGTTATTTAAATTGAAATAAAAAGAAAATTTATGGTTTTTAGTACTTCATTATGTTTTTAAAAATCTCGTAAAAAATAGCAATGTAGAAACCAAGCAAAATTTTTGAAACAATTTAAAATTATTGAAACCCAGGCCTAAAAGGAATTTAACATGCAACATGGACCGAATTAGTCGTTGCTTGGTATTCCACATCTACATATTTTTCTATTTGTTGTATTTGTCGATTAGTTTTTAGTAAAAAATAACTACTATAAATTAATCTGTATATATATATATATATATATATATATATATATATGCGTTTTTAAATATATATAAACGTCAAAGCCCTCAGTGGCTGACTCACTCATCACTAACTCTCCCACTTTACAATTAATTACTGGTTACACAATTACATTCACTTCACAATACTGGTTCTTGAGGCCTAAAATAGGAAAGTCTAATAGTTTTGACGATTTTCCCATAAATCTCTACTCTCTACGCCTTAAAAGTTCCCATTTTAGCGAATTTCCCATAGGGAAGAAGCTATTACCGTAGGTCTCATGGCAAGACTTAAGCCCGGGACCATGTTATTTTTTCTTCTTTAGGTGCCTAGAGACCAAAAACAATAGTCGTTAAAATTTATATATATATATATATGTATATATATATATATATATATATATATATATATATATATATATATATATATGCGTCTGTGAACACGATAACTCTCGAAAAATGGTCCGATCGAAACCAAATTTGGTATAGACGTGTATTCCTACAAATGCTCGGACGAGTTCGTAAACCAGACATATCGGTCAATGGGAACGGGTAGTTTGGGGGGGTTTTTTACCCCAAAATGGTTTTTTTTTGCGTTTTTCACATTTAATTTTTAAAAATTTCTAATCTTATCTTTCACCATTAGAATCAGCTTAAAAACTGCACTATTAAGTTTCTTAAAGTTTTACTCTATCTCCAACGGTTACCGAGATATTAAAAAATCTAAACACAGTACGTTGTACTTTGGGGATCCAATGTTAATCTTATGGAAGATAAGGAAAAATTAATATTTCCCATATCAATCAATATTTTTGGATAAAACTTGATATTTACCTTCATGTGGTTGTGATATATCCATTTATACTTAAAAATCATAGTTTATGTTTTTATCATGGCAGCAAACCTGCATACTCTTTTCCCATATTAATCATATGGGGAATAGGCAACTCCTTTATTTATGGACAGATGTTGATGAAAGTTGGTATAAATGTTAAGATAAAAATTATTTATGGTAGAAATGACTACTTTCAGTGTTCCTCACAGCAGCTAACCTGCACACTCTTTCCCATGTTAATCTCTGTATGGAGAATAGGCAAATAAGTCTCATGTTTGTGGACAGATTTTTATAAAAATTGTCATATATTATTATTATTATATTATTGATTTGGAAATTCGCTGAGTACGCAGGTCTGCTGCGACGGGGGTATTTTATTTTATCCTTTTGCTATCTGAAATGTATAAAAGTTTGATATTGTGTATTATTATCGAATATTGATTGTGTGTATGTGTGTGTGTGTGTGTGTGTGTGTGTGTGTGTGTGTGTGTGTGTGTGTGCGCGCGCGTGTGAGTTGGCGCGCGCTCGCGCGCGAGTGTGCGTGCGAGAGTGTGTATTTAGCAGGCTGTAAATTGATCTAAGGTATCCTGGTGTAAGATGATTTAGTCTGTTTCAATTTTTATATATGTTTTAATATTTCAAGTCCACATGAATTCACTCATTTCTTACAAATATTTTCGCTTAAAGTACCCGGATAGGCCACAAATTCAGAGGGGTAAAAATAATTATATTATATTTTAATTACATTTGTTTTATTCTGTTTTGCCAGTGAACATAAACCTAATAAGTCTTGTTTTGTACATCACTGCGTGACTGGTAATACTAGTGAATATGTAAAATCAAGGGTAATCTTTTAAAAGCCTTACCATATTAAAGAACAAACGGTCTAAGACAGCAAGTTAAATTAAATTTTTTAAATAGAATTAATGTATTAATGTGTATGGTTAATATGAATAAATAATAGATTAAAAAATGGCTTAATAGATTTCACCTATGTGTGTGAAAATTAATACAAATACGAATGTGGGTCTGCATGAGGAATATCCCACAATATCACACGGTGTTTGATTTTTCTTTGTTTTTACTGTGGTGTTATTATGTGCAGTTTTGTCAATTATTTTATAATATAATTAGAGCAGTATAAGATTTTGTGACCGAGGACAACCAAAACCCTCAGAGAATCAGAAGCCCCGACAACAAAGATGAATACCGTACAATAGATTTCACCTCACTTGTGCTTTTAAAATGTCCCATTTTAGTCTTTCTGGAGCTATCTTCAGCAGAACTTAAAATTTAAAAAGTTCATAAAAGCCTAAGTCAATAGTTAGGTCTATACGTGGCCTTGTTGTTACCTAACTAAAAGCAAACATATTTACATCTATGTTATTAAAGAAAAGTTTAAAGAAATTCATATTTTAGACATTGCATTTGGTTTACCAATTATTTATAAACGTAGGCCCACGTTAAAATACTTTATGATTGTCTTCTTAAATTGACTGTTTACTTTATACATCCAAAGAATGATAATTTGGGTTTATATTTTTGTAGAAATTATACAACTATTATTTTAGCTGTTTGTGTTCAAAGAATAACTTTAGTGGCATAATATTAAAATCTTTCTTGAAAACAATGAAATCATTGAGAAGTCTGAATTAAGAATTATTATTAGAATATTAGCTGGCTCGGCGAATTTCGTAACGCCTAACAGTAAATACATGTTAACTTCAAGATTGGCCATGTTCTGAAGTTGAATAGCATTATGGCTTCGTTGTGAAAGATTAGATATTCTGGGTTGCGGCATAGTTAATAACAATACTGAAACGATAAGACATATTAAAAACAGTTCCATAAATCAAATAAATCTGAGTGGATTGATTCAACATTATCTAATCAAAAGCTTATTATTATAATAAACTTAATATGTATAAACATTGTGATCTTTTTTTGGCTAACATATAAACACCGAAATTTTAATCAGACAGAATATAAAAAATATTAATACACAATCTCCCAAAACCGTAAACTATTATCGTTATGAATAAAGCTGTTCAGTTTGGACAGCATGTATTTACTTCATAGTTTTATATTAATGAATTATTAAGATTCAGAGAGTGAATTATTGGATAGTAAAGAATATTGCTAATGGAAAGTAAACCAACAGCTGTAGCTTAAGAAATCAAATGTTTTGATTGTAGATAATTTGTAAACATACTTACTCCCCATAAGTTAGAATAAATAACATTAGAAATATAAAACACCATAAAATGGAAACTTGGAGTTTTTGAAAATTTTATTTCTCTAAAACCTTCCCGGACACTATAGAGGAACCTCCTAAAATTTCTTGGCGATCGATTACTGGTTTGGCAACATCGGATTAGTAGTAAGTACATACATACTGTACATATATATATTTATATAGAGAGATTATAATTAGGGCCTATGATTTATTAAATAATCATTGAGTAATTGAAATTTAATTGACAAATGGTTCTCGTAATAAAAACATACAAAATTAATATGATGATGTGGTCTATTATTAATTAACATTCGCATTACATTATTATTTATGAACATAAAAATATAAAATATAAAGTAAAATAATTTTTACCTCTCTTTTTGAAGTTTTGCAATTTCCCGACCTACATTTTCTCCTACAACATATCATTTTAAAAGTATTCAGCTTGAGATAATTTGAGGAATTTTGGGAAAAATAAAGGATGGATCACTATCTAACCTATAGTGTTCATATTATAATGTACCAAGTTGGCGTCTGCTGATAGCTGAAGTATATTATTTATGCGAAATTAACATTGACAGACTGACTAATCTAGGTAACAAACACAGTTCTCATATTGCATGGGATGATTCTAAAACTGAAGGATTTTGTCATGATTCAGAGAGTTACCGCACGCACACTCTGTACACTGAACTACATCAAATTAAAACTTAATCAGTTAAACTTGAGTGCAAATGATATTAATAAAGATAGATTGAAATGATTATTTCCCCTTTTAAATTTAAATTTTATATTTCATAACCTTTTTTGGATCAAATATAAACGTTGAACATGGCAGGAAGTATGTGTGCTCCTGGAGGCTTTGCTTGAGTTATAACAAGTTTCAGTCGCGGTAATAGGCCTAGCTCCTCGTTTCCTGCAATGACTCAAGAGAGAGCGACTCTGCCTCCACTCGCTCCACCACGCGCCACCCACACACCACAAAAACAATATGCCACACTCACCACACAGGCCCCACACTCCCCACACGTCTCACACGGATAGTTAATATGGACGATAGATCATAATATAATTCTAGATATTAAAACTAGTAACTCTTATCTGATGTTTTAATATACCTATAAATCGATAAAGGGGATGGTGGAGTCATCCTGTAATCCAGCTACTTGGAGGTCACGAATTGTAGATAGTTGTGAGTCGGCGGATGTAGTGTTCACTTGTGTGGATTAACGTTCGCACTTTTGAATACTACGTTAATCCGCAAAGACCATCCTCACGATAAGACCAATTCGTAATTCTTAACCGTGTTTTGGCTTCCACGTTAAACTGTTGGTCCCTGCAATCGGACGTTGGGCTATTAATTAACAGTTCTGTCTAAAAAACATGTCTGTCTTAATCGGTAACAAGCCTACAACATCGCGCCACAATAATCTTACACTCAATCCTCATTCATACTTGGCTTAAAATACCTACCTTGTGGTATGGTTGCCATTTCAATAATCTAATATAATCTAATCAAAGACTGAACCGACTGTTCTGGCTGGTTTTTCATTCACATGGTCCTTTGGAATGACGTTTTGGTGACGACAATACTCGTATGTCTCTTGCTATGCTTGTATATTGCATAGCCTACTATGAGTTGCAAGAGCATCTGGACGTCAAGTAACCAGTGAATAGTGATGTCTACCGTGACAACCAAACTTTGCTCTTATATGCAGCACCGATCCAATGATAAAACAGAGGGTTGTCTGTGTGTTTTAAACCAATGATTGAATATACGGAAGTTAAGTTATATATCCATTGATTTATTAGACATTTTACAGACTAATATGTAGGGCAAATATATAATATATAATAATAATAATATAATTTATGTTAGTCCAATATATTTTAAAATCAAAATGGAGATATATTTAAATAAAAAGCCTATTCAATTTGCAATTGAGACCTAGAAATGGACAAATAACCTGTTGATTTGATTTGGTAGCTAACTTTAACTACAATTCAAGCCTTTATTCAAAATTTATCATAGGTTTTCAACACACTTAGTGTTTTTAAATGCTTGTTGGAGCTTAAAACACCAAAACAGTCCAAGCAATTTACAAGTTTCGAACGGGCAGACTAGAAATGTGTGTGGGAGTCAAGTGTTTTGTGTAAGAAGTGAAATTTACGAACCCATCTAAAGTTTAGGGACAAAAACAGTTTCTATTTTGCAATGAGGAATCGTGGCGTCTCTTCTTCGACTCAATCCGCGACGTGATATATTATTGTTTGAAAAATACAGGGCTTTCAAAATCTCTTGGAATAATTCTTCAATTGCTTAGATAGAGTTTTATGGAAGACACAGAAATTTGCTCAGTTCTGCTGTTACGGTAGTGTTAATTTTTCAAGGTGACTATTGAATAACGCGTAACATAGTATGAAATTATTATTTGACAACATTGTTAATACTATTATAGTATTACTAGCTGACCCGGCGAACTTCGTAACGCCTGACAGTAAATACATGTTAACTTTAAGATTGGCCATGTTTGAAGTCGAATAGCAATACGGCTTCATTGTAAAAGGTTATATATTCTGAGTCGCGGCATAGTGAATAACAATACTGAAACGATAAAACATATTAATAACATTCCCATAAAACAAATAAATCTGCATGGATTAATTCACAATTTTAAAATCCAATCCAAACCCAAATGAAACCTAACTGTAATACGGCTTTTATAGGAAAGATATACAACAGCTGATTATTATAATAAACGTAATAATATAAACATTGTAATTATCATATAAACACGTGACTTTAATCAGACAGAAAATAAAAATATAAATACATAATCCCCCAAAACCGAAACTATTAACGTGGTGAATAAAGCTGTTCATTTCTTACAGTACACATTTACTTCATAGATTAACATTAATGAATGATTCAGATGGCATTGGATAGTAAACCATATTGCTAATGGAAAGTAAACCAATCAGCTGTAGCTAAGAAATCAAATGTTTTCATTGTAGAAAATTTGTAAACAAACTTACTCTCCATAAGGTTAACATTGGAAATTTAAAACGCCATAAAATGGAAAATTATGGGGTTTTCGAAACTATTTTTTCACTAAAACCTTCCCGGACACATGTAGAGCAGCTTCCTAAAATTTCATAGCGATCGGATGAGTAGTTTGGCAACGCATAAAGGACATACATACAGACATACATTCAATTTTATATATAGAGATAGACAAACTTAATACATGCATGTTTAACTGTGGAAGGTTAGTGTTCGTGTTTCCTTCGGTTAAAATATAAATAGGTTTCTGCCAGATTATACCTCATCCAGGTTCCAAATGTCCGAAATATGATCGTTTCAAATATTCGAGACCGAGAAAGATCTACTGTGTTTCTAACAAAAAAGCGGTCTTTTCTCGCTGCACATTGAGAAGTTTATAGACGACTGTGTTTGATGGTAATAATGTGATTCCCAACAGTTATTTGATTCCTTACTAGGGATCCTATTACAGGGATTTGTATAATAACATATACATGGACTTTGTCTTAACTTTTATTAATTAATAAGACATTTTACCTTATCAATACCCTTTCTATGGTTGCGGTGTGGACCATCGGTTTCGTGACCACTGTCACATCATCAGGTCACCATCCTCTTCTACGGATTCGTCACACTTAAAATTGATAAAAAACACTGTGATTGGTGTTAGTTGAAATTATGACGCGGTTACACCATGCAATGCGCATGCGCGTTTCAGTATTGTATTTCAGTATTAGTACTGAAATACTAGATATTGTACCCAATATTGTAGATATTGCCGTCGTGTTTTGAACTCACTTATCTTGTATCAAAAAACTGCACATGTATGTTTCATTATGCGGTAGTTATAAATTATTCCTAACCTGAAAATTTGTGTTGTATCTAATATTTTCGTATTTTTATGGCATTATAGGGTTTACAAGTTATAACAAATAATGTATTTGTTATTTATGTAAAAGTAGTTATTATTGGGTACCTAGTTTACTTAGAATTGCGTTCGACTAATTTTGGTATGATGAATTCCACAAACACGTATTTATCTCGTAGCACATGTGTGGTTGCTGAAAAATTAGAACTAAAACCACTTCAGCGCAGAAACGAGGAAATTGTATTTTAAACTGAACTGTAGACTTCAAAGACAAATACTGCACGGACAATTAAAACTCTCGGGAGAGCTGAGGAAACAAATATCCTGTCAAACTTCATTCTTCACCATGGAGATGATTTTTTAAAAATTACTTTTGATACAAAAGTCTTTAATATTCCTGTTTTTGATAGGTTTTAACCCCTTTCGAAGGAACGAGAACATTTCGAGAAAATGTTTCTTACGTTAAATAAATATCCAAGTAGAGACTTTAATGCAACTGTCTGTATGCATATTGGTATAACAGAAAGAGTTTAAACATTTGTCATTTATCTGTTTACATTTATCAGTGACCTATGGCGACGCACTTTGGTCTTACAGGGCACTTTCCTGTTATACACACACACACACACACACACACACACACACACACATATATATATATATATATATATATATATATATATATTAAGGTGTCATAAACATTTGGAAACTAGACAAGTTTCCTTACATCTGAAAACCTAGGTAACTGTTGTGGTAAGTCAATCCCAAAATATATAAAAACTTAACCACTACGAATTTAGAAAACGCCATTAAATTAATAATTTAACTTAATTTTAACTTAACTTTTTTAACTTCGCATTTGGTATGCGAAGTTTGATCTTCGCATACAAAAGTGGTATAGTCGTAACCATTTAATCTTATACAACTGAGCCTTTGTGTTGGACTTCGACCTGATTGACCAAAAGACATTCTCTCAGGTCGCCAGGGACGTACCCAGGGAAAACCTATGTACGTATGTACACAACACATCAGTCGCAACCATAAAACTGAACTCTTTGTGTTAAACTGCTACGTATTGACCAGCCAATATTCTGCCAGGGCACTACCTAGGCTTGCAACACTTCCGTCGGATACATTAAACTGAATATTTAAAGGTACGCGAATACTGTACTTCTGTACACATATCTATGAACTATTTGACAAATATAATAATAAATGTTTTTAGTGATTACATACACATTGAGTAAGTTATCTTTACAGTTAACATGTAGGAGGCCGTGACTTAACTTCACTAGAGACTGTATGCAACACTATGCCGCAACAGTGTGTGGAAGTGGAGTGGGAGGCGTTAAAGTGAGAGTTTGTATTTACTCATAATGAGGGTCCTCAGCTACATCCCCTCATTAGAGTACTCATGTTTATTCACCGTCCATTATATACTATATAAACACTGTGTATTGCAATCAACAGCAATTTGTTATCACTCAAGGTATTGTGTTATCATAAACATTATAAAATGAAGAATATCAAAGTAAATTAAAACAAAAGATAAATAATTGTAATATTTATCAATATTATATTGATAACACTGATATATGGATAACACTGTCATTTTAATAAGTCCAAATTCATGGGCATTACAATAGTTAGTGTAGGCCTACTTTTTTGTGTGTCCATCTGTCATCTGATTTCAAAAACTACTTCATTAAGCTCCAGGCTTAGGGGATTAAAAATGTCTTTATCGCAGACTTAAAGTATTCTGTTTGACAGACTCCTGTGATGATTTACTCATGGGGAAATATTTTCCTGGATAACTTTATAACGGCTTATAAAAGCTTCTCCCAAACTCCAACACGATTGCAGTCAAGTTATAAAACACTAATGGTTCGTTCGGCACCGCCTTCAATTTGAGGCTCTGGCCTTTAAGCCTCTTCTATCACCACACCCTACCTATATTAAGGTACGATTCTTTTTCATTGTGTTCCTGACAAGGAATATCAGTCGGAGTCCCTCGGATGACACAAAGTTTAGACGTTAGGCTTCCCCATTAACTTGCATCATTCATTCTGCCCCATTTCCCCTAAACATATTTGGAGGAAACTCCCAGCAACTATACCATTAAAGGTAAATGCAGAAGTTTTTGTATATTGAAAATAATCATAAAAACTTAATTTTTCCAAAGTCAGTCCAAAAGGAGTTCCAGAAAAATATTGATTGAAAAGGATATGATGTGCGCAAATATTCCCCTTCACTTTCAATAGCAAAAAATAATATAATTAATAATATAAAATTTTTAATTTCGGATATAGCTCTTTATTTACTTACTATGCACAACATCCCGTTATAACCCTAATAAGAACCCGTTGTGAAACAGCGTTTTGCCCAAGAAGCTGACTTTATTCTTCTAAATTTTGAGTTTTGAGTACACAAAAATCTAATTTATTACGAAATCAACATAGTATATTTGACAAAGATCGATTCATTGCGTTAACTAAACCTAAAATATTTAGGGCTATAAATTTGAGAATAACTTTATCTATATATGAATAAACGGTATCAATGGACTGATGCATACTTTCTCCCTTAAGTAAATTGAAAAAATACTATCTGTAATAAACCTATCATATTCTTCAGTTTATTTAAATAATTATAATTTAATAATTGTTTAGAAAATAATCATCCCCTTTCTGGAAAAAAACAAGAAAGACAAAGTTAAATTAATTGTTCGAATCGTATGGGGGGAGCGCCCTCCCAGTAATACCAAGCTTTTTTTGGGTTGGTTTTGTTGGATAATTTGACCTCACACCTTATAACAAGTTTCATGGAAAACGGTTGGAAAATAAGGAAGAAATTGATTTTTTTATATTCTCCATAAGAATAACATTTGGCGCTTTCAGACAACGTACTGCGTTTATCATGGACGGTAAACTTAACTTTTTTCTGGAACCGTTAGTCGTAGACAAATACTTAAAGTAACTAATTTGTTTATTTTTTTAATCTGGTTGCAATGGTGACAGTCAAGTTATACTTTACTTTCACTTTTTTCTGTGAAAATTAAAAAAAATTATTTTTGACATTTAAAAGCCCATAACTTTTGAATCGTAATTTTAGTCATGCGGGTGGTGTCATGTTATTCAGTACCCTGTGCACTATAAACTATCAAATTGTAATCAAAATAGTTTTTGAGGAATTTGGACTTTTCACGTTTTTAAAGGTTTTTAGGGGTGACCTACCCTTAAAAAAACACACACAGACAAACAAACATCGCGTCGAAACCCACTTTTTTATTCAGGGGATCCCAAAACGGATATATCCACTCTCAACTAAAATAATTCGAAAATTTTGACGAAAACAATACTTTCTCTTTATACTATGTATGTATGTATGCATGTCCTTTATGCGTTGCCAAACCACTCATCCGATCGCCATGAAATTTTAGGAAGTTGCTCTATGCTGTATGTGTCCGGGAAGGTTTTAGCGACATGTTTTCGGAAACCCAATAAGTTTCCATTTAATGGCGTTTTAAATGTATAACGTTAACCTTAAGGTGAGTAGGTTTGTTTACAAATTTTCTACAATCAAGACATTTGATACCTTAAACTACAGCTGTTGGTTTACTTTCCAATGCCATCTGAATCATTCATTAATGTAAAACTATGAAGTAAATATGTGCTGTACAAATGAACAGCTTTATTCACCACGTTAATAGTTTGCGGTTTTAACGTAACGATTTTTTTACGTAAAAAGTCACGTGTTTATATGTTGGCCAAATAAAAATAATTACAATGTTTATACATATTACGTTTATTATAATAATCAGCTGTTGTATATCTTTCCTATAAAAGCCGTATTACAGTTAGGTTTGGTTTGGGTTTAGGTTGGATTAGAAAATTGTGAATCAATTCACTAAGATTTTTGTGGGAATGTTATTAATATGTATTATCGTTTCAGTACTGTTATTAACTAGCCCACGGTTCAGAATATCCAATCTTTCACAACGAAGCTGTAATAATATTCGATTTCAGAGAATTCTAATCTTAAAGTTAACACGTATTCACTGTTAGGCGTTACGAAGTTCACTGGGTCAGGTAGTTTACAGACAAATAGTACACTTCTAATGATACAAGCTCAATCAGAATATAACAAAGCACCAGCCTTGAATACATAGGTCTACATTTGTATTGTGATGCGAGATAAACACTGAAGTGTTGTCATGATAATGGATACTGGAATTCTGTAAACACTGCAGGCGCACCGAGTATGAGTTCACATCGAGTGGCTATCTCTCTGTACATAAATCCACGGGATAGTGGGAAAATAAATTAAATTAGAGTTAGGCCTACCTTATATTTTTATCTTTATTTGCCATTGGTCCATTTTGTCGCCACATTGAAATTCAATTGCATGGGAAACAATAATTATTTTCTATTACATATTCTATAATATAATTCTTGTACATATACAGAGTGTTCATTAAAGTTGGGGAAAAACTTCGAGGGATGATAGTACTTATCAAAATAAAGAAAAACTGTTAACATATGTCGAAAAACCCTTCGTTTGGCTGCTAGCAGCCATTTTGTATTTTAAAAAAATGTTATAGCTCAGAAACTATTTAAGCTACAGAAACCAAACTTTGAACACGTATTTATTGGCTAAATATTAAAATATTCTTGAAGTATCATTTATTTCGCTTTTATATTTTCAAAATGGCGGTGGTTAAAATTCTTTTAATTTAAATAACAACAAAAAACCATTAACTCAATAAAACTTTTACAAAATATAAATACCCCCATCGCAGAAGACCTGCGTACCGGTACTTATTTGCCTATTCTCCATAGAGATATTAACATGGGAAAGAGTGTGCAGGTTAGCTGCTGTGAGGAACACTGAAAGTAGTCATTTCTACCATAAAAAATGTTTATCTCAACATTTATACCAACTTTCATCAACATCTGTCCATAAATAAAGGAGTTTACCTATTCCCTATATGATTTATATGGGAAAAGAGTATGCAGGTTTGCTGCCATGATAAACACATAAACTATGATTTTTAAGCATAAATGGATAGATCTCAACCACATGAAGCCAAGTATCAAGTTTTATCCAAAAATATTGATTAATATGGGAAATATTAATTTTTCCCTATCCTCCATAAGATTAACATTGGAGCCCCACAATACAACGAACTGTGTTTAGATTTTTTAATATCTCAGTAACCGTTGGAGATAGAGAAAACTAAGGAACTTAACTGTGTAGTTTTTTAAGTTGATTCAAATGGTGAAATATTAAATTAGAAATTTTTAAATATTACATGTGAAAACGCAAAAAACCCCATTTTGGAGTACAAAACCCCCCCAAACTACCCGTTCCCATTGACCGATATGTCTGGTTTACGAACTCGTCCGAGTATTTGTAGGAATACTGTCTCTACCAAATTTGGTCTCGATCGGACCATTTTTACGAGAGTTATCGAGTAATCATGTTAACAGACACACACACACACACACACATATATATATATATACATATATATATATAATACACACACACACACACACACATATATATATATATATATATATATATATATATATATAAATTTTAACGACTATTTGTTTTTGGACTCTGGGTACCTAAAGAATTGGCCGCTCTTTGGTGGCATAGGGGCTCTGTAAGCTAACATTACAGTAAATTTTCTTGCTTATCCGTCGACGGATTTAATTTAACAGTATTGGTTGGATCAATATCTTGTAAAAATGATATAAATGTAATGGTTTTGTTGTTATTTAAATGAAAAGATTTTTTACCACCACCATTTTGAAAATATAAAAGCAAACTAAATGATACTTTAAGAATATTTTTTTCTTTAGCCAATGAAGATGTGTGCAAAGTTTGATTTTATCGAATTTCCCATAGGGAAGAAGCTAATTAGGTTAGGTCTTATGGTAAGACTTAAGCCCAGGACCATGTTTTTTTTGTCTTTAGGTGCCCAGAGACCTAAAACAATAATCGTTAAAATTTATGTATTTATATATGTATATATATATATGTATGTATATATATATATATATATATGTGTGTGTGTGTGTGTGTGTGTGTGTCTGTTAACACGATAACTCTCGTACAAATGGTCCGATCGAAACCAAATTTAATAGAGATGTGTATTCCTACAAACGCTCGGACGAGTTTTTAAACCAGACATATCGGTCAATGGGAACGGGTAGTTTGGGGGGGGGTTTTGTACTCCAAAACGGGGTTGTCTGCGTTTTTCACATGTAATTTTTAAAAATTTCTAATTTTATATTTCACCATTTGAATCAGCCCAAAAAACTACACAATTAAGTTCCTTAAAGTTTTTCTCTATCTCCAACGGTTACCGAGATATTATAAAATCTAAACACAGTACGTTGTATTGTGGGGCTCCAATGTTAATCTTATGGAGGATAGGGAAAAATTAATATTTCCTATATTAATCAATATTTTTGGATAAAATTTGATATTTAGCTTTATGTGGTTGGGATCCATACGTTTATGCTAAAAAATCATAGTTTATGTGTTTATCATGGCAGCAAACTCTTTTCCCATGTTAATCATATGGAGAATAGGCAAACTCCTTTATTTATGGACAGGTGTTGATGAAAGTTGGTATAAATGTTAAAAATAAAAATTTTTGATGGTATAAATGGCTACTTTCAGTGTTCTTCACAGCAGCTAACCTGCACACTCTTTCCCATGTTAATATGGGAGAATAGGCAAATAAGTACGCAGGTCTTCTGCGACGGGGGTATTCCCATATTAATCATATAGGGAATAGGCAAACCCCTTTATTTATGGACAGATGTTGATGAAAGTTGGTATAAATGTTTAGATGAAAATTATTTATGGTAGAAATGCCTAATTTCAGTGTTCCTCACAGCAGCAAACCTGCTCACTCTTTCCCATGTTAATCTTACGGAGAATAGGCACATAATTCTCATGTTTATGGACAGTTTTTTATATAACTTGTCATATATTATTATTATATTATTGATTTGGAAATTCACTGAGTACGCAGGTCTGCTGCGACGGGGGTATTTTTAAATTAAATTGTTCTTAAGAAATATAAAATTGTGGCTAGTGGCTAAACGAAGGATTTTTTTGGCATATGTTTATAAGACTTTTTGTTTATTTTGAGTAGTACTACCTTAACTTTAAGTTTGAAGTTTTTTCCCGACTTTAATGAACACCATATATGTTCCATATTATTTTCTATATATTGTATAGAATATATTTATTTTAATTTTTATGTTTTATACTCAAATCAACAGTAGTATATTGTATATGGTCTATCGGACATCGTTACTTTACATTATTTATTATTTATTGTTCCTAGTTTTGATTATTCCGTAAATAATATACTGTATTTATATGTCTCTTGCAATACACCAGTGTCTTTCCTTATTTCTTTTAACTGTTTATGTCTGTGTCTATGTTTAAGTTTCAATGGTATCACTATCTTTAGTATTATTTTATTAAAATGCATTTTTGGTTGTTAAAAAATCATTCTTTACATTCAATCAGACTTAGGCTATGTTATAACGGAAAAACGCATAACGGTACTCAAAAACCATTGTAAGGCAATACATTAAGATGTTCCGGTATAAAACCATATAGTAATGCAAGATAAATATTAGCCTATCATAAGTGTTTGGAGAAAGTAAGAATGTAGTGATTAATATGAAGTTTAAATCTAAATGTTATAATTATAAAAAAGTTTGATAGGTTCAATGTAACTTGGAGGTCGTATTCATATTCATAGATAAGACACCGACCCTTGACGCCATGTGGTTATTTGAAGGTGAATATAAGGGAAGGGTGAACGTGACATATGTAGCGTTGTTGCTGGCAAATACCAGCTTATACATTTGATAGGTTCAATGTAACTTGGAGGTCGTATTCATATTCATAGATAAGACACCGACCCTTGACGCCATGTGGTAATTTGAAGGTGAATATAAGGGAAGGGTGAACGTGACATATGTAGCGTTGTTGCTGGCAAATACCAGCTGATACATTTGATAGGTTCAATGTAACTTGGAGGTCGTATTCATATTCATAGATAAGACACCGACCCTTGACGCCATGTGGTTATTTGAAGGTGAATATAAGGGAAGGGTGAACGTGACATATGTAGCGTTGTTGCTGGCAAATACCAGCTGATACATTTGATAGGTTCAATGTAACTTGGAGGTCGTATTCATATTCATCACCGACCCTTGACGCCATGTGGTTATTTGAAGGTGAATATAAAGGAAGCAACGTGACATAGTATGTATTATTTGAAATACCATTGATAATCATTTAAATATACATTTGATGTTATTAATTTATAAATTGATTATGTTGATAAAATAATGATACAAATTAATTTAGAATAAAAATATATATATGAATTCTCTACAACAAAACTAATTGATAGCTAAAAAATAAAAATAGGTTTATAGTTAAATATTTTAATTTAGAATTTGAATTGATTAAGATAAAAAATTTTAATTTGATAAAAACGTCCTTTAATAAATTATTGATGTCAATCTACAGTAAAAATTTCTTTGTAAAACAATTGAAACAAAAAAATTGAAATAAATAAAAAAACATAATCGCCATGAAATTCATTTTGAGTATCCTTTCATTATCCAATCATTCGGTGATTCTAATACGTTCTTTCAAATGCTGGATATAGATATATATTATTGTGATTAAAATAAATTGTAAATTAAAAATTAATGTTTATTTCGTAGCGTCGTGATTTGACAGAAGCATAAATAACTAACTGGTCACAAAAGTAAGGCTAATTATCCTTTGTAAATAATAAAAATAATAATAAGTAAGTAGATGGTGTAGGCTTACTACAATAATTTATGAGTGTGAAAAAATCTTATCTTTCTCAGGCGAATGCGGTTGAATGCTGGTCGCACGCGTTCGTCCGTCGGAGTAGTTGGCACTTTCGCCACAAAATAGTACCGCTACTCTACGCACTTATTTAAAGATAAATTCTTTATCTTTCAGTTATTATCGGCTTAAAGCTAGCCATGAAATCTAGTTCGTAAATTTGAAAAAATGCCAAAGTTGCGAAGCTTTTTAGAATGAAAAACATTTATATTTATAGAAGGGTTTTCTGAAATGCCCTTGTCAAATTTCTGGAATTGTGTCTTCTTAAAAAATCAAACGAATACTTTCCTACAAACATTGGCTCCTAAAACTTATAAATTGTTTCATTTAAGTTTTGTTTCAATTTAGGGTAAACTTCCACACTATTCCATGATACTTTCTACAGTAGTTATGAGTAAAATGTGAAATTTAATAAGATTTTTAAAATATAATTAATTTTTAAAATAGTTTTATTAAAAAGGTTTTACTACTATACATGTGTAATTTCAATATTTGAGTTACGGGCAGACAAGTAGTAGAAATTTATCCCTGGTGTTTACTCGATCGTACTTCAACGTTGTTTTTGTTAATATATAATTTTAAACGCTATTTAAAAGCCAAGCAATCTTAATATTGTTCAAAGATTATTTATCTTATGTCAAATGTGAAAACGTCAAGTGATGTCCAACGAGGAGCAGTCCGATGTATTTATTCTACTTCCTGATGATGTCACCGTATAGAACGTAATGGCTGACATTGTAAAAGTGACTTGGATAGGTGTTTTAATTTATTTAATAACTCGAAAATTTTATTTTATGGTGTAAGTAAGTCAACAAGGCATTTTCGATGCTACATAAAATAAACTGTTACATAATAATAAGTTTTTAAGTGCAATTAAAATTAAACTGTCCAACAAATTAAAAATATTGTTTTATATAATATTTCAATTGAATAAGAAAACATTTAATAAATAAGGAAATTTTGTATAGTAGAAGTTGACAGGCTAACAGGAGGGCTCCAGTGGTCAAGGGAGGTACAATATTTTGTCATTAAACTGCGAACAATTCTCTGTGCTGCCTGCGTCAGCACGTGTTTGTCCTATTACCACCTGTGTTGTTATGACAATTTTACGAGTACTTAAAAAACACCAGTGTTTGTAAAGTAAGATTTTTTGTGGATTTAGTGTACGGTACATGTTTGTAATTTGTAAATTGGCTGTAATTTCAATTAGGTTTATTCATTCAATAAAATTAAAAAAAATCTTAGTTGAATACTTAATACTCAACAAATTATATTACAACTTCATTTATGAATTCATTCCATTTTTATTTTAGGGAGTACTTATTACGTACAACAATTAAACTTTAACTTTATTTTCCTTATATTTTATTTTACTTGTGTGTTGATGACGTAGTGATTATTTCAGAGCTTCAACAATTACTACCTCAGTATATTTTACTATTGATTTAGCATAGAGCATGTAAAAAGTTCTATTATTGCATCAATGGTAATTAAAATATAGTACCTGGTGACCGAGCTTTGCTCGTATAGAATAAGACATGTATTATAAAAAATAATTAGAAAAATTAAAACACATTTATTACTCAATGAAAACATTTATGTGGTTGAAATAAAACCGATTTAATACACCATAATTAATATAGCACTGAAAAAAAGTATCGCCCCTGGTGGGGATGGAACTCGCGGCCTATAGTTCTTGAGGCCGACACGCTACCACTCGGCTACGGCGTTAGTCAATTGAGCGATGCCGTTTAACGTCTTTTAGCCAAAGCCGATCATTTACTGTTTAATTATCCATACCGTTATTATTAGCCTGTGATCAACTGATTTTGTTATAAACGGAATGAGGATTGAAAAGAAAAAGAGAAATTTAATTTACATCAATTAATTGGTTTGTTACAGTGTGGCTTCAAGCAATAAAACGAATACGTTTTCTATCAAAAAACGGAAGATTTTCGCACAGTTATGTTATCCTTAAGTTTTTACAAATTGTTTAGTAACCTGATAATTTTGCATTTATTACATTCATAAAAAAAATATTAATGCATAACCTCTATATTGTTCCCCGCCGTCTTCAATCAAGAACTGTCAAACGGTTATAAACAGCTGTTTTGGTTTGTTTTGTTTACATTTTATTCTCCATAAGTGTAATGTTAAATTTTTAGATTTTAAACTTAATATTTTACGAAAAAACGAATTTTCCTGGACATTTGACCTATCTAGAACTCTTTTTCTACTCGGAAATTAGTTATTTCCAAAATTTAAAGAAATTTCTTGGTGCCGTTTTCGAGATCCGTGTGCAAAGATATATATATACAGTATATATATATATATCAAAAAAGTAGAAATAATTATGTATTCATCACTATATTTCGCTTTCCGCGTCTTCAGGTGACAATAAAAAAGTATAAAAATTAAAAATTAACTTAACATAACACAGAAATAAAAATAAAAATGTAGATATAAAAAATAATAATTCTGCTCCAGCTGGTTATCACTTTTATCTTAAATTAAGGCCATGAGGAACTTTTGATTTCAAAACCATTTGAATTCACGTTCATAATGTTCGATTACAAGGCCCGTTGCTGTTGCACTGCTCCTAAAACTAATGAAATCATTGGTTGTAGACTATCAATCACGTTCATAATGTTCGAATACAAGGCCCGTTGCTGTTGCACTGCTCCTAAAACTAATGAAATCATTGGTTGTAGACTATCAATCACGTTCATAATGTACGAATACAAGGCCCGTTGCTGCTGCACTGATCTTAAAACTAATGAAATCATTGGTTGTAGACTATCAATCACGTTCATAATGTTCGAATACAAGGCCCGTTGCTGCTGCACTGCTCCTAAAACTAATGAAATCATTGGTTGTAGACTATCAATCACGTTCATAATGTTCGGTTACAAGGCCCGTTGCTGTTGCACTGCTCCTAAAACTAATGAAATCATTGGTTGTAGACTATCAATCACGTTCATAATGTACGAATACAAGGCCCGTTGCTGCTACACTGCTCCTAAAACTAAAGAAATCATTGGTTGTAGACTATCAATCACGTTCATAATGTACGAATACAAGGCCCGTTGCTGCTGCACTGCTCTTAAAACTAATGAAATCATTGGTTGTAGACTAGCAATCACGTTCATAATGTTCGATTACAAGGCTCGTTGCTGTTGCACTGCTCCTAAAACTAATGAAATCATTGGTTGTAGACTATCAATCACGTTCATAATGTTCAATTACTAGGCCCGTTGCTGTTGCACTGCTCCTAAAACTAATGAAATCATTGGTTGTAGGCTATCAATCACGTTCATAATGTACGAATACAAGGCCCGTTGCTGCTGCACTGCTCCTAAAACTAATGAAATCATTGGTTGTAGACTATCAATCACGTTCATAATGTACGAATACAAGGCCCGTTGCTGCTGCACTGCTCCTAAAACTAATGAAATCATTGGTTGTAGACTATCAATCACGTTCATAATGTACGAATACAAGGCCCGTTGCTGCTGCACTGCTCCTAACACTAATGACCTCATTGGTTGTAGACTAACAATCACGTTCATAATGTTCGAATACAAGGCCCGTAGCTGTTGCACTGCTCCTAAAACTAATGACCTCATTGGTTGTAGACTATCAATCACGTTCATAATGTTCGAATACAAGGCCCGTTGCTGATGAACTGCTCCTAACACTAATGACCTCATTGGTTGTAGACTATCAATCACGTTTATAATGTTCGGTTACAAGGCCTGTTGCTGATGCACTGATCCCGAAACTGAAGACGTCATTGTTGTCAAGTATGCTTACTTTATGCCATTTCTTGTTAATATCACTCTAATATGAAACGTGTCATTAGCTTGACTTGAAGTTTGTGACCCATACATCTCTCTTAGATTACTTCATACCACCAAACGAGCTACTAGTATGTTAATATTGCTCGATCGTTCCCTTAGGCATATTGAGTTTTTTAACCAAGTTTAGATATAAGGGCTGTTTGTGTAACTAGTTTGCAGGAAAATGTAATCATTTATTACAAATCATTGTTTATTTGTAATACATAAATAAAATTCACGCAACAGATATCATGTAACATATGACCTATAAAGTTTCAAAATTGTTATACAGGAGATTCAAATCTTTTCTATTTTTTTTAACTGGTTGAGCAAAAACTCTACTTACGAAGTCTCAAACGTACTTTTTTCAAATTTTATGATTTCATCTTCAAGGACAAATTCAAAGATTAAATTATTTGTATTTGTATATTCTCTTTATGAGTTTGGTGTTCTCGGTCTTCTGGCTAGCGTATAAAGTGATTTCCATTTTGTCTCCCTTGGTTAAAACATTAAAGATAGCAAAGCGAGAGTAGCTCGAGGGTAAAAAGGAGCTCAGCGGTTATAAACAAATCCTGTGGAAATAAGTTAATGTTCTACTCGCTAGTGGAATACAATACTCGCTACAAAACTCTACTATGCATCGATCCCGATAACATTCTTTGCTCGTGTGAAGAATATCACTTAAACATTATATAATGAAACTGTATTAGCCAGCTATATAGTCGTGTCATATAGTTGTTGGCTTTAATTAATGTCTAAAAGTAAAGTATGAAAGTTTTTTAATATGAACTATTTCAGAAAATATTTTTAGGATTAACAATAGAGGATTAGAAAATATATTCACACCAAGATCTAAAAATCTTTTTCTAGACTGTGCTCAATATTTGATCAAAATATAGGACCACACGTCATTGTAGAGCTTAAATGTGTAGCTGATACTATTTTACTGATATTTACGTAAATATCAAACTCTTCGTGGAGATTATCATTTTTAATGAACCAAAGATCATTGTAGACGTTTACAGTAATTCTGAGAATTTTCTTCTGAAATACTTGATTTTTATGGTATAGCCTAGGCCCGAACTGGAGAAGAGTAGTTGACGGCCCGAGTCTATTTTTAATGGTTTTGTATTACCATGGTACAATCAGGTTTTAACGAAGAGTTCTATTGATTAACGGTAAAAATTGAGTTTTGCTTAACCGTGACTGATTTCTTCTTTACCTACAAATTTCAGCTAATATTTGAACCAAACTAGACCTCTGAGTATTTTACAGTTTGAACATCAAAATTCTATAGTAAATTATTAATCTGAATATGAATTAATTTTATTATGTCACAAGTTTTATAGTAGACAGATATTTTATTTTCACATTTACTTACTTTGATTATATTTACAATTACAAAACGAATAAAAGCTGATTGTATTTAGTACTGTATTTAGTATTGTATTTTTGTGGGACATAGGATTGATTATGGATATTTATAGAGGGAATGTTTTCAGTTCATCTGAACAACTGTTCTTATAACCATATGACGGCACTTCTGTTAAACACTTCCGCTGCACTTTTTGCGTTCCAAAAATCCGTTAACACCCCCCCCCAGAGCTTAGACATATCCATGTCAATATCTGATACATGTAAAGATTAAATAAGGGAGGACCTAGGGTTGATATTTATGGTAACACTATACCTCTCTTTAAGTCTTTAGTTGAATTAATGATTTAGTTTTTTAACAAGTACATTTATTTATAATCTCTTACATAAAATTGTGTGCATCCATACGTCGTATCTCACTATTTATGTTATGCAAACACACACACACACACACACACACACGCGCGCGCGCGCGCGCACACACACACACACACACACACACACACACACACACACACACACACACACATACACATACACTAACAAACCCACGCACACTCACACACACACACACACACGCACGCACGCACTTTTGTCCCTTTGATGAAAACTACTAATAATGAATTATACCACTGGCATTGAACAGACTTGATGTTTATGTTGCAGCGGCAGCGGGGTGTGATGGGATGAGATCCGCGACGGGTGCGCTGGTGCTGCTGCTAGTGTTGGTGGTCGACGCAAGTGATGTCTCGGACGACGGCGACGTGTGCGTGGAGGCGGAACTGCGAAGGGTGGCCATCACGCCGGACAAGCTGCCCGTCGCGTTGTTAGCCTCCACTCAGCTGCTGGGGGCGGAGCCCTGGAGAGACAACACCTGGGACTTTGACAACTGGGCGAGGGAACTGCTCGACACTCACCAAGACATTCAGGTGCAGCTAGATGCTGATGAATATTAAAAAATATTATTTATGTGGTTTATTGTGCAGCTAGATGCTGATGAATAATCAAAAATATTATTTAATATGTGGTTTATTGTGCAGCTATTTGCTGATGAATAATCAACAATATTATTTATGTGGTTTATTGTGCAGCTATTTGCTGATGAATAATCAACAATATTATTTAATGTGTGGTTTATTGTGCAGCTATTTGCTGATGAATAATCAACAATATTATTTAATATGTGGTTTATTAAAATTCAAACATAACTGAATACTCGTAGTATATTTAGTTTCAGAGTGGTCTATTTCATGAATTATAAGACGAGGAAACTGTAAACGAGGAAACCCAATAGGAAAAAGTGTGTGTTCAACCTATATATTGTATTTACAGGACACGGAAAATAACTGTCGATTTTTCTCCCTTGATGGGAACGGCCGCGTTCTCAAGGCCACTCGTCATTTTGGTTGCCAAAGAGCATCGTCGTGTGTTCGTCGCTTCAGATGTTTTTAAATGTGAAGATTTTATCGTTACCACTCAGTTTTGATATCCAATACTATAATACGAGCAAGGTTTGTATATATATATATATATATATATATATATATATATATATACTGTATATATCTTTGCACACGGATCTCGAAAACGGCACCGAGGAATTTCTTTAAATTT
The DNA here is from genome assembly GCA_023375725.1 of Nephotettix cincticeps. NCBI lineage: Eukaryota > Metazoa > Arthropoda > Insecta > Hemiptera > Cicadellidae > Nephotettix > Nephotettix cincticeps. Next base: position 49,013,469 of record CM041786.1, on the reverse strand, counting down.
TGGAAATAACTAATTTCCGAGTAGAAAATAAGTTCTAGATAGGTCTAATGTCCAGGAAAATTCGTGTTTTACTGTAATATTAAGTTTAAAATCTAAAAAATTAACATTACGCTTATGGAGAATAAAATGTAAACAATACAAACCAAAACAGCTGTTTATAACCGTTTAACAGTTCTTGATTGAAGACTGCAGGGAACAATATAGAGGTTATGCATTAATATTTATTTTATGAATTAAATAAATGCAAAATTATCAGGTTACTAAACAGTCTGTAAAAACTTAAGGATAACATAGCTGTGCGAAATAAAAGCAGAAAAAAGTATTTCCAAAATCTTCCGTGTTTTGATAGAAAACTTTTTCGTTGTATTGCTTGAAGCCACTGTAACAAACCAATTAATTGATGTAAATTAAATTTCTCTTTTGCTTTTCAATCCTCATTCCGTTTATAACAAAATCAGTTGATCACAGGCTAATAATAACTGTATGGATAGTTAAACAGTAAATGATCGGCTAAAACAATTGAGGTTGGCTAAAACACCTTAACCGACGTCGCTCATTTGGCAGACGCCGTGGTCCAGCGGTAGCGTGTTCAAACCCCATTAGGGGCAATACTTTTTGTTCAGTGCTATATTAATTATGTGTTTTAATTAAATGTGTTTTAATTTTTCTAATTAATTTTTATAATACATGTATTATTCTAAACGAGCAAAGCTCGGTCACCAGGTACTTTGTTTTAAAGAAGAAAGATCATCATACAAAAATGTAAACCTGAAATCCTAAACAAATCAATACAAATTAAATAAATAAATACCCAGCTTTATTATTTAGCATTACTTTACAATTAAATAAATTAGAACATTTATACCATTATTATAATTAGTTATACGTTAAAATAACTTTTTAATGTAGCATGATTTCGAAATGGGTTTAAAATCAATGACCAATATCAACTACGGTAACTAATTTTGATTTGACAGCAGTTTGTTTTTATTTCTATTAAATCTTTAAACTGCAGACAGCTGATTATTACAAGTAAATTATTCATTGAGTAATGTAATTTCAAAATGCGAGTAATATCGCGTAAAAGCCGGTTTTAAATGCTCGTTATTTACTTAACAAGGGGCTGCGGGCGATTTCAAGCATTTACAAACCTTCTCTGGAATGTAGAGACTACATGAAATAAGTTTCATTGTAATCAGTTCGCTCGTTTTTTTTCGGAGAAGACGGCGTAAAATGCCTCCTGGAGCGTCACAGATAAACAGACAAAAATTGAGATAAGACCGGTTTCGGCTTCTCTAACGCACGAAAAGTAAAAATAACTAAAAAATGAATAATAAACTTCCTTTTAAATGTATATATATTTTGTTCCAGTCCGTTGCTCAGCTGGGGCGGTGGCAAGTCTCGATATCGTATCGAGAAGAGGACAACGTACCAGCTGGCAACGCAAGCGGCCCCTCGTACCTGCGAAGCCTAGAGGCAGCTCTCAACAAAACGTCCCCTGGTTTCTGGGGTCCGCCTTTTTGGGACTGCTTTCTCAGCAAGTGGGTCTTCGGGTTCACTATTCCCCTTCAGGGAGAAAGGTTGGTGTTGTTATTATCTCAAGAGTAAACAGTCAAACATCTTTAATGTTTCATGTCTGATATTTACTAATAGGTCAGAAATTTACTATTGTTCTTATTAATACAGTAATTCAAAGCCAAGAATAGGGTGTAGTTCATAAGACATCACTCAAACTTCTCCAGTCATTGGTACAGCTCGAAATAAATGTATGCCAAATTTTGAATGTTTTTGTATAAAATAGAATTAAGAGTAATTTCCTATTCTTTTGAGGTCAAAATAATTTGCACATGGAATATCTGAAATGAGTGTTTCTGGAATATTTATGATCCATAAACTATTAATACTATTTATTCTAATGATGGAATGATAGGACAGTACTAATCTGCTCTGTCACATGAAATAATGCGTTTTAACGGGTTGTGTGAGTAATAGAAATAAAAAAATAAAGTTTAAAAAAGAAAATTTAGGGATAGTAAAGTCATCTGATTGTTAGTGCCTGTTCACTATTGTATTATGAAAACATTTTTCTTGTTTAATATACAGGTAATATTAAAAATTAATATTGCTTGTTCAATCTGTTTCTGAGGTTTTAGTGTAGCAATATTATTATGATGGTTTACTGGACTACATTTACTACCTGACAATCTTCAAGCACAGACAATGTTGTCTGTGCTTGAAGATTGCAACATAGTTTGTTGTGTTATTGGTGTTGCTCGGTCTGCCAAAACATGATGGATAGCGAGGAAAACTAAATTGTGTATTATTAAGAGATCTAATATAAAATTTGAGTTAGTAATATGTAACTAAACTTGGGCAAATGAAAATTTACCTTGATTAAGTAATGGGAAAAATCCTTTTCAAGTCAGTAGCAAGAGCAGAAAGAAGAGGGTTCTACTAAAGTAAGTATCCTAATGGAGACTTTTAACTTAAAAGTATCACACCACAGGCTTCATATTGCGTTTGTACAAAACAATTAATTCTGTCTCTCAAAAATAAAATAACTGAATAACTAAAATATAACGTGAATGTTTCATAAGATCCAAAAGAAGTCTACAGTTTTGTTTTGAAACTAACGCCACTGGTTACATATCGGATGGTTTCTGCCTTGGCTGACATGCCGCGCGGTCGCTGTTTAGTGTGTGCCGCCTTCGACACAGCGCCGTACGTAGCCTACACAATAATGCAACATCTGGCGGTGATGTTACCGTCGCCGCCAGTTTCAAGTCCACCTTTGAGCTGGTTCCACAGACGTGTTGTATTTAAGTTGGTCCGTTTTTCTAGTGAAAATGATAGTGGTCGGAGTGGAGAGAGTCACAACGGTTTATTAATAACTTTAGTTGAACAAAACTCTGTACGTGTTTGAAGATCGCCATGCCACCCGAGTGCATGGCGATCTTTGCCACGGATTAAGAAGCGAGTTTCCTAACTTAGATGACAAAGGGAACAATTTATACGGTTCTACATTAGAGTACCGGAGCTTTTGGGTCTCGTGGGATTTTATTGAATTGAGTTGTAAAACTAGTAATATATTTATACTTTACAATTGAGGATCTTAATCATGGACCTTATGAAAGGGACCCATAATCACAATAACAGACACTGCAAGAATGTTCAGCTTGGCGAGGCCTTGGCAATGAGTCATTACATTAGAATTAGGTAAATTATTTTGATAATTATTCTCATTGATATTTTATATCATACTTTGATTTATTTTGCTCTAAGATCTAATCTTTATTAACAAAGGTACATCACATTTATGAATACAAATATATTACAATACAGGTTATATCAACAGTATCCTGAATATATATGTATAAAATAATTTTTTTTTTATTTAAACCTACATGAACAGCCCTTTTACTGTAAATTCTAATTCTTTTTATTATCATAGGTCAGTTCTGTTTATTTTCATTACAATCCCTGAAACTTGATTGTATTGATGGTCAATTTTTTAACATCCCTGGCCCTCACTCAAAAGTGATTGATTCTAATATCAATCAAACCCTTGACTGCGGTTCGTTCAACCCCAGATGATCAGAGTAGCCATGGCCAATAAACATGTGTGTCCAACACCCGTTGAAAAGTAAATAACGAGCATTTAAAAACCCAATTATTACGCGATATTACTCGCATTTTGCTTTCAGTTTTCAATAAATCACCTACTGGTAATAAACAGCTGCCTTTGTAATTTAATTATGTAATACAAAGAAAAACAAACAGTAGTCAAATTAAAATCAATATTAGTCAGTTTATATTGGTCATTGATTTTAAACCAATCTCAAAATCATACTATATTAAAAAGTCGTTAATGTATAACTAATTTTAATAATGGTATAAAAATGTTCTAATCTACAGTATTTAATTGTAAAGTAATGCTAATTAATGAAGCTTGGTATTAGTTTATTTTATTTGTACTGATTTGTTTAGGATTTCAGGTTTACATTTTGTTATAATATCTTTTCTTCCTTAAACTCAATTCTACAACCCGCACAAATGACAGGCTTAGGCCTACTGCTAGTAATAATTGCAACTTCTAACAGAAATCAGTAGCTTATAGCTTGACCACAAGATACATAAGAAAATCTGGCATTCATTCTTCAGACAGATATCTTGAGGCAATCAAGAACTTACCTAGTCCTTAAAATTCTAGAGACAACCAGAGAGATTTAGGTGCTATGAACTACTATCAATGATTATTACTTTGCTTACAAAGAATTGAATCATCTCTACATCTCCTTTAAGGAAAGAGGATCCTGGTGTCGATCTAAACAAGTTGGTGAAATATTTAAATATTATGCCTTAAATATGTACCTTGTCAGCTTCGGACGTATAGGCCCGTAAAAGTGAATCTTGGGCGTTTGTAGGTTCGGACGCGAGTTATGCTGACGTGGGTGCAGCCATCAGTATACTAACGGGCCAATTAGACTACATAATCGCCTCTACTGTTTCGGCATCCCAATAAAATACACGAACTTACTGATAATATTTCTGAAAAAGTTTGATATCATTATCATTTGATCAATAAAGCTGGTATAGACTTTGATATTATGTATCATTTAACTACCGGTTATTCTTTTTTTACAAAGAATATTCAAAATACATGTGTTTTATCCCAAATTTTGGCATTTGTTATCTACTGTAACATATTCTTCTTGCAGGTAACATGTTTTACAGTACAATGTACAGTTTAAATGAAAAGATAGATTTACATTTAAATTTAAATATTTAATTGAAACACCTACATGTTTAACAAATTTAAACATGTTGAATATTATTCAAATATATCAGTGGAACTTATTAAATTTATGGATGGCTAAAAATTGATTACTTATGGATTTATGTCTCCTTACTTTGATGATTTTTAAAGAAAAGCGTGTTAATTAATATTATAATACCCTCCAAATCTATCATGGGGCCAGCAGTTGGAGCTGTAAATAGTGACATGCACATGTCCTATATAATCTTATAGTACCTGGTTACCGAGCTTTGCTCGTATAGGATAAGAAATGTATTATAAAAATTAATTAGAAAAATTAAAACACATTTATTACTCAATGAAAACATTTATGTGGTTTAAATAAAACCGATTTAATACACCATAAATAATATAGCACTGAACAAAAAGTATCGCACCTGGTGGGGATGAAACTCGCGACCTACAGTTCTTGAGGCCGACATGGTACCACTCGGCTACGGCGTCTGTCAAATGAGCGACGCCGTTTAATGTCTTTTAGACAAAGCCGATCATTTACTGTTTAATTATCCATACAGTTATTATTAGCCTGTCATCAACTGATTTTGTTATAAACGGAATGAAGATTGAAAAGCAAAAGAGAAATTTAATTTACATCAATTAATTGGTTTGTTACAGTGTGGCTCCAAGCAATACAACTAATACGTTTTCTATCAAAACACGGAAGATTTTGGAAATACTTTTTTCTGCTTTTATTTCACACAGTTATGTTACCCTTAAGTTTTTACAAATTGCTTGGTAACCTGATAATTTTGCATTTACTACATACATAAAATAAATATTTATGCATAACCTCTATATTGTTCCCCGCCGTGTTCAATCAAGAACTGTCAAACGGTTATAAACAGCTGTTTTCGTTTGTATTGTTTACATTTGATTCTCCATAAGCGTAATGTTAAATTTTTAGATTTTAAACTTAATATTGTACGAAAACACGAATTTTCCTGGACATTAGACCTATCTAGAACTTATTTTCTACTCGGAAATTAGTTATTTCCAAAATTTAAAGAAATTCCTTAGTGCCGTTTTCGAGATCCGTGTGCAAATATATATATATATATATAATATATATATATATATATATATATATATATATATATATACAAACCTTGCTCGTATTATAGTATTGGATAGGGTTGCTAAATAACAACAACCTTTTTGGTTAGTAGTTCACATAACATTAATGATAGTCAATGGTTTCTGGATTTACACACCATCTGAATTGAGCCAATAATATCCAAGGAAGATGATTTACTCTATCTAGTTAATATTTAATTAGAAAGGAGTTATGGAATTTGAATATGGAAATCTGTGTTGTCATAAGACATGAGCTTTGTATAAACTCCAAACTTCCTCAACACAGAACTCCTCAGTGGTCTTTCATCAAGATATGTGTACTCTAAAGTAAAAGTTATTGCCCAAACTTAGTTAGTCATTGCTAATTTGTTCAGGGTTTAAAAAATATTTAACGGTTTAGTCGTAGAATATTAAAACAAAACATTTATATCCAAAAATAACATAAACTATGAATAAAATCCACATTCGTTTGATCAATTAATTCTGAAAATGTGAAGTTTTTAAGGGTTGGGAACTTATATCTTATTCTACCAGGAAGTTGTATATTAGTTATCCTTTCTATTAGTTATCCTTTCATTGACTTTTTAAAAATGTGACTATGTTTTCAAAAATTTAGCAATACAATAAGTATGCAAAACACTACATTTATGACTGTTAACTTAGCATTTAAAATAATATTATTTATTAGTTAACAGCTAAATTAGGTTTTAATTAGTTCGGTTTTTGATAAGTATTTTTATTTACCCCTTTCACTAGTGAGCTTAAAAGAACACAATTTTAGTTAGGACATCATATAACGCCATTACTAAAATGAAAATACCCCCGTCGCAAGAGACCTGCGTACTCAGCGAATTTCCAAATCAATAATATAATAATAATATATGACAAGTTTGGTAAAAATCTGTTGATAAACATGAGAATTATTTGCCTATTCTCCATAAGATTAAAATGGGGAAGAGTGAGTAGGTTTGCTGCATCGAGGAACACTGAAAGTAGCCATTTATACCATCAAAATTTTTTTATAACATTTATACCAACTTTCATCAACATCTGTCCATAAATAAAGGAGTTTGCCTAATCTCCATATGATTAACATGGGAAAAGAGTATGCAGGTTTGCTGCCATAATAAACACATAAACTATGATTTTTAGCACAAATGTATGGATCTCAACCACATGAAGCTAAATATCAAGTTTCATCCAAAGATATTAGATAATAAGTGAACAATTAATTTTTTCTAATCCTCCATAAGATTAACATTGGAGCCTCAAAATACAACGTACTGTGTTTAGATTTTTTTATATCTCGGTAACCGTTGAAGATAGAGAAAAACTTTAAGGAACTTAATTGTGTAGTTTTTTTAAGCTGATTCAAATGGTGAAATATAAAATTAGAAATTTTTAAAAATTACATGTGAAAAACGCAAAAACCCCATTTTGGGGTACAAAACCCCCCCCAAACTACTCGTTCCCATTGACCGATATGTCTGGTTTACAAACTCGTCCGAGCATTTGTAGAAATACACGTCTCTACCAAATTTGGTCTCGATCGGACCATTTTTACGAGAGTAATCGTGTTCACAGACACATATATATATATATACATATATACATATATATACATATATATATATATATAAATTTCCCATAGGGAAGAAGCTATTACCGTAGGTCTCATGGCGAGACTTAAGCCCGGGACCATGTTATTTTTTCTTCTTTAGGTGCCCAGAGTCCAAAAACAATAGTCGTTAAAATTATATATATATATATATATATATATATGTGTGTGTGTCTGTGAACACGATAACTCTCGTCAAAATGGTCCAATCAAGACCAAATTCGGTAGAGACGTGTATTCCTACAAATGCTCGGACGAGTTCGTAAACCAGACAGTTTTTCTCTATCTCCAACGGTTACCGAGATATTAAAAAATCTAAACACAGTACATTGTATTGTGGGGGCTCCAATGTTAATCTTATGGAGGATAGAGAAAAATTAATATTTCCCATATTAATCAATATTTTTGGATAGAACTTGACATTTAGCTTCATGTGGTTGAGATCTATCCATTTATGCTTAAAAATCATTGTTTATGTGTTTATCATGGCGGCAAACCTGCATACTCTTTTCCCACATTAATCATATAGGGAATAGGCAAACTCCTTTATTTATGGACAGATGTTGATGAAAGTTGGTATAAATGTTAAGATAAAAATTATTTATGGTAGAAATGACTACTTTCAGTGTTCCTCACAGCAGCTAACCTTCACACTCTTTCCCATGTTAATCTAATGGAGAATAGGCAAATAATTCTCATGTTTATGGACAGATTTTTATAAAACTTTTCATATATTATTATTATATTATTGATTTGGAAATTCGCTGAGTACGCAGGTCTGCTGCGACGGGGGTATTTATTTATTTTATTCAGTAATCTTTTACTTTTTACACAGTAATTGAAATAAGAATTTTTTTTATTTTTACGTTTATTTGTACTTAATAAACAAGTTTTTGTAAAAAATTTGGTTTTTATATAAGTATGAATCATTTTTTGATTTTCAACACTACTCCACTAGAAAAATTCAAATCATATATATGTCATTGAAATAAAAATATAGTTTGTTTTAAATATAAAAAGATTAAAACTAACTTTAAATTCTACAAAGTAAATGGTGTAGCTAATTACTCCAGTACTAGTAGTACAGTACTAGTTAATAAGACAGTAAAGAGCCTTACTGGTCCGGTGTTGTTACAGGAGGGTAGCTGGATTGTTCTACTCTCTGGAGTATTAGTTAATAAGGCAGTGAAGAGTCTTATTGGCCTGATGTTGTTACAGGAGAGTAGCTGGATTGTTCTACTCTCTGGAGTATTAGTTAATAAGGCAGTGAAGAGTCTTACTGGCCTGATGTTGTCACAGGAGGGCAGCTGTATTGTTCTACTCTCTAGAGTATTAGTTAATAAGGCAGTGAAGAGCCTTATTGGCCTGATGTTGTTACAGGAGGGTAGCTGTATTGTTCTACTCTCTGGAGTATTAGTTAATAAGGCAGTGAAGAGCCTTATTGGCCTGATGTTGTTACAGGAGGGTAGCTGTATTGTTCTACTCTCTGGAGTATTAGTTAATAAGGCAGTGAAGAGCCTTATTGGCCTGATGTTGTTACAGGAGGGTAGCTGTATTGTTCTACTCTCTGGAGTATTAGTTAATAAGGCAGTGAAGAGCCTTATTGGCCTGATGTTGTTACAGGAGGGTAGCTGTATTGTTCTACTCTCTGGAGTATTAGTTAATAAGGCAGTGAAGAGCCTTATTGGCCTGATGTTGTTACAGGAGGGTAGCTTTATTGTTCTACTCTCTGGAGTATTAGTTAATAAGGCAGTGAAGAGCCTTACTGGCCTGATGTTGTTACAGGAGGGTAGCTTTATTGTTCTACTCTCTCGAGTATTAGTTAATAAGGCAGTGAAGAGCCTTACTGGCCTGATGTTGTTACAGGAGGGTAGCTTTATTGTTCTACTCTCTGGAGTATTAGTTAATAAGGCAGTGAAGAGCCTTATTGGCCTGATGTTGTTACAGGAGGGTAGCTGTATTGTTCTACTCTCTGGAGTATTAGTTAATAAGGCAGTGAAGAGCCTTATTGGCCTGATGTTGTTACAGGAGGGTAGCTTTATTGTTCTACTCTCTGGAGTATTAGTTAATAAGGCAGTGAAGAGCCTTACTGGCCTGATGTTGTTACAGGAGGGTAGCTTTATTGTTCTACTCTCTAGAGTATTAGTTAATAAGGCAGTGAAGAGCCTTACTGGCCTGATGTTGTTACAGGAGGGTAGCTGTATTGTTCTACTCTCTGGAGTATTAGTTAATAAGGCAGTGAAGAGTCTTATTGGTCTGATGTTGTTAAAAGAGGGCGGCTGGCTTGTTCTACTCTCTGGAGTACTAGTTAATAAGGCAGTGAAGAGTCTTATTGGTCTGCTGTTGTTACAGGAGGGCGGCTGGATTGTTCTACTCTCTGGACCTCGTAGACCTGAACCAGTGTGATGATGTCAACAGCCCTATCTTTGGGGGCTCTCATAATTGTGATCTTCAGACCACCAAAGTTGGTACCGTAGTTGATGAGTATATGAACCTCTTACATTCCACTCACACCTTAGGGACTACACTAAAAATAATACTGAAAAATAATACTTTTACATTCCTTGTTGTTGTCAAAGAAAACAACAAGGTAATACAGTAGATCCTCCATGACAGGATTGGACCATCGCCAGAATGCCCAAAAAGTCGAATATCTGGAGGAGCAAATAAAATTGATTTCCTATGCACATCAATACCGTACGTATTGTAAAAAAAACTTTATGGTGCCTCCAATACATTACAGTGCAGTAATTAAAATGTGAAGAAACTACTTTATATGATAACTAACTGCAAGATGACAATTTATAGTTGATTGTAAAATAAACCTTTTACTTTTTAAAAGCTCTGAATATAGTGTGGGATAAAAAGATAGAAGATAGAACACTTGGTCAGTTATCAGGAGGTCGGATAAGGGAGTGGGGTTTTCAGTCCTTTAATTGCAGAGTCAATACGTGTTATACAGATTGGAATTAATCAGTGATATAGAATGGAGCATTGTTGAATCCAACACTTCCAGGTTGGAGGTTAATCTGTCTCCTAAGAAACTGATGAATGCAAAATATTGTCTTTCAAACCCTTAATGAAAATATTATAGGAGAAAGTACAGATGTATGAATCAATTTGCAAATTGGACCGCTTCTTTAAATCAACAGCAACTTCTATTGTTAGTTGATATTTTTAATCTAATAAGAGAGTTTATTTAACCATTCTTATATAAAGTTATATGGAGAAACTTACTTATTTGTAAAAATTCTTAGATTGCATTCGATACATAATCTTTTTATTCAATTTGTTTTTGGAAATATGTAGTTCAATTTTGGATCTAAGGTAAATATATGCTTAAACCTCTTTATTGCATTTCCTTTATGCAGCATCTCTGCATAGCTTTTCCCATGATTAAATTTTCACAAGAAAAGAGGAACAATTTTTATGAAGACCTGTAAAATCTATAACATTACGAACAATCAAAGTCATGGGAATTTTCAAGTCATAGGAAGTTTAACAAGTCTGCTGCAGTGGATGATTTATGTCAAGTGGTTTGTCATTAGTAATTGTGTTTGTAGTGCCTGCCACTGCATGGGTTTGGTACGAGGAGGGGAGGTTACCGCTGTGCCTGTTTACCAGGTTTCATCCCTCCCCCAGCGGCCAATGTTACAGTTCGCAATCAGTATGGTGCAACTTTTTACAGGTGAGTAAAAACATAAACATGTGATGATGAATTTTCCCAAAAAATTGTAGAGAATTTTTAAGAAGAATACTATTGAGTATATACAGTACTGTATTAGCAAACATATTCAAATCAATGAACTTATTCAAGGGAAAATATTTTTTCACATTTTAGTGCTAAATATAAAAACCTTTAAAATTTTCTTGATCCCAGATTGGTCAGGGTACTTAATTTTATATTCCAATAAAATTATTCGTTGCCCTAATAGTAAGCAAAAATAAAACTATATTTAATAATATATAATATATATACAGGGTGTTCATTAAAGTCGGGGACAAACATCGAAGGGTAATAATACTCCTCAAAATTAAAACAAATTCCTATAAACATGTGTCAAATCCTTTGTTTAGCCGCTAGCTGCCATTTTGTATTTTATACAAAAATCATTATATCTAAAAAACTATTTAAGCTAAAAAACAAACTTTGCACACATCTTTATTGGCTAACGAGTAAGATATTCTCAAAGTATCATTTAAATCCAATACTATAATACGAGCAAGGTTTGTATATATACTTGCACAAGGATCTCGAAAACGGTGCTAATGAATTTCTTTAAATTTTGTACGAAGAATTTTTCGACATATGTTTATAGGAAATTGTTTGTTTATTTTGATGAGTACAAATATCCCTCGAAATTTGTCCCCAACTTTAATGAACATCCAGTATGTATTTATATTTATTTATTTATATATTATATTTTTTAGCAAAGAGAGCCTCTAGGTACACAGTGCTGTAGTATTAAACAGTACTACTATCTTTACCAAAAATAAATAAATACTGAATACATTTTGTCCTGTTCAAAACGGATTTTAATGCGATGAAATGTAGAGATTAGGCAGGCTTAGTAATTTTACATGTGGTTATGCGCGAGCACAGCTCATTGTGAGCCTTTGTTTGGTGAGCTTATTTCTGCCCACACAATGATCCGCCTTCATTCTCATTTTATCCAGCTGACTTTTCTTTCATTTCTACAGAAGTTCAAGCTCTTTTGGATCTTAATTTCCATATATATTTAAAACTTACCATTAAATGTTTAAATTAATTTCTATTTCATATCAAATAAAGGTGAATAAGAGTTCAAAAATTGTATTCATAGCAGGTAATGTGAAGTTTTTTTAACAGGATTAATATTTTAGGTGTCTTTTTTAGTGATCTACATAACTAAAATTTTTAAAACCTTTGTGGATTTTGTAAAAAAAATTAGGGATAATTTGTTAGCAATAATTTTGATTGATACACATGATCATTTTCTTTAAAATAATAGAAGGTTCAAGTTTGTACAAGATTCTCTGGCACAAATTAAATTCACAGTGATTGTTTGGATTTAACATAGTTCTTAAGGAAAGTTAACGAGGGTGTAAGTAATAGATTCTTAATACTCCAATTATTTAGGTTTGACCTGCACAATCAGTATCTGGCATTTGGTTGGAACCTTGAAGGGAGCAGTGAATCCTTCTTGATTGTCAAAACACACCACTCTCAACTATGTCCTTACAGCATACCACAGAATAAACTTAATCAAACTAACACCGTCCTTGTGAATTCCGTCTAACTGGTGACGTCTTCCTGATGGGTTGTTTGCGATCGTTGAACACCCTAATGAACTTGGACATTACTAATTACTAACATTGTTAATCTATGTTTACAGATGTGTTCCGAGTTGTGGGGAGGGCAAGCAATGTGCGGCTCAGTTGGATCTCTTTCTCAGAACATTCATTCTTGCTGCTCAATTGTTTTGCATTGTCATAACAATTGTGTTAGCTGTTGTAGTCTTCCAGAAGCGGAAATGCAAGGTCAGAGAAAGCCAGAGTAACTGTGTTATTTGAAGAATCTATCACTATTATAGTTAAAAATAAGAGACCAATAACATATATGGTTGGTAATGTTCAAGAATTTATAAAAAGTGAAATGTTTCTTATAGTGATATAAACAATTAGTTTCTGGTCTGCCTTGTAGATAAATGTAAAATATCACTTATAAAGTGAAATTACTTCTCAATTGTATTTTGCAAAAGGTAGACTATTAATTGACAATGTTCTGTATGTCTTATTTTGTGTCTTTCTATGCCTCCCAAGAATTTCTTAACGTTTTCAAATCCCAAACCCCGATCTTGTTACTATCAACGTCGACCTGTTGTTAGGAAGCATTATTAATTATACTAGCCCAATGGCAAAATGGAAACTAGGGCCAAATTTGACCCAGCCAGTTATTATATATTGTTTCTGAACTGTTTTTAGTAAGTTACTAAAGGTCAAATGCACAATTGACTCCCCATAATAATAATCCAGACTGTCAATACCAGATGCCAAAGGATTAAAAAGCATTTGAACAAAATGGCAGATTAAAAAATTAATGATAATGATGGTACAAATTTTGAATTTACTACTCTAAAATGACGTTTTAAAACTATTAAACCTTTTAGACCTCTACGGTATTTAAGAGCTTTACCTATTCATATAAATTTGGTGTTGTGATAGCACTCTAAATCTTGGGTGTCTTGCTAGCATAGTGGTTATCTAGCGTCTTGGACTTTGGTGCAAGAGGTCATGGGTGCAAATCCCGGGATGCCCATTTGGGTTTGGACCACTTTCCCAAAAAGCGTTTGTAAAATCTCTCTCTGACTAGATTACAAAATGCCTCTGGCATAGAAAAAAACAAAAACATATTAGTTTATGTGTTGATGAGAGCAAATGCCTTTTCACAATGAGTTTAGATTTGTTGTTTCCTTATTTCACTCCGTCACGTTCTTCATTAGCGAATTTCCAATGGAAAAGTGAACGATTCACATGACCTGTACGGTGACAGTTAAGCCCGGGACCATAATAAAAGTTCATATGTATATATTTATAAATATATACATATATAGGTATATAAACATATATATGAGTTGACACGATTATTGTCTGATTATTATAAAATTCGGTCAAGTTTTTCCTTGCTGCAATAACTAGGCTTTTGGTAATAACAATATTGAGTTTTTTATTACTGTACCTAGAGAGGGAGAGGGGATGGTATAAAATGTTTTAACTTGTAGGATGAGGATCTAAAAAAAATTTGACGACTATTTTTGAAATGCTAATTTTTAATAATTTAATTTAAATTATTTATTGTATTAGTTAATTTACCTGTAGACCGAGCTTTGCATGGATAGAATATGAATTTTTTTTTTTTTTTTTGGATAGAATAGGAAATAAATATAATACTAATAATACAGATAGTTTAATATAATTATTGTTTTACTTATGTTGGCCACAGAAGATAATGTTGTTAGTTGATTTTTCTATATAAATAAAATTAGAGTTTTGTTTGTACATTGCTCAGAATACATTTTTTGAATAACAACCTTTACCTTTATACAATTTTTACAAGATATTAAAAGTATTGTAACTTTAATTTCAAATCTAACGATCTAACCAATAGTGTTGAACGAAACCCGTCAACGGATAAGCGAGAAAATGCAATTTTAATGTTAGCTAACAGAGCCCATGCACCACCTCATCGCGGCCATAGTGAGGAATCGGCTGGTACAACAATTATTAATTCTCCGCCACGGCCATGCTTCAGTGGCGCATAGACTCTGTAAGTTAACATTAAAAGTGCATTTCAGCGAATTTCCTATAGGGAAGAAGCTACCACCCTAGGTCTCATGGCAAGTAAAGTAAAGGATAGTAAAGTAGATTGTGCACGGATGAAGACGGTACATTGTACCGCCAATTGAAGTAGTAGGTACCGCCATCCTCAGAGGGCACTATTGTCGCAAATGATTTATTATATACCTGACGGTGTCACAGAGACCTAGTTCACCGCTAGATCCGACAGATAGCAACACTTGTCCTGGAGATTTTATCGTCTTCACTAAGTCCCATAAGGTGCCTCCTCTCAACTAATTGATTTGACAGCTGTTTGTTTTTCTTTCTACTTAATCTTTAAACTACAAAGACAGCTGATTATTACCAGTAGGTGGTTTATTGATGAGTGAAAGCAAAATGTGACTAATATTGCTTAAAAAGTGGGGTTTTAGATGCTCGTGATTTCCTTTTTAAGGGTCGGCGGACAATTTAGCATTTAAAAACCTTCTCTGGAATATAGAGAATGTATGTAATAAGTTTAATTAATTGTTATCAGTTCTCCCGTTTTTTTCGGAGAAGGCCGTGTAAAATGCCTCCTGGAGTGTCACAGACAAACAGACACAAATTGAGATAAGACTTGTTTCGGCTTCTCTAAGGCACGAAACGTAAAAATAACTAAAAAATGAATAACTCTGAGCAATCTACAGACAAAACTATAATTTTACTTATATAGATTTTATTTATATAGGCAAACCTTGCTCATATTAAAGTATTGGACTGGATACGGTAATGTGATTGTTTTAATAAATGTGTGCATATCATTTAGTTTACTTTTAAAGGAAGAAAGTGTGTGTCAGCCCACTGATGCCATTTTTTCAAAGTGGCATCACAGAACTAATTAGAATGTGATTGCATAAATAGAGCCATTTTCTTGTAACATAACATACCCTTAAAACTCTTGACGCATGAAAGTCAACACGTAAAAAGAAAGATCCCTGCAAGTAAAGATCTTGTTGCTGTTAAACAACTATGCACAGAAAAAGACTTGAAATTCAGTGATTATGAAAATGATAATAGATTTAGACTCATAATTTATTTTGTTTACAGACTATTGCTGCTGGCATGTGGACGATCCTTGAAACTATTCTGCTTGGCATCCTTCTTCTATATGCATCAGTAAGACTAAAGTTCTTGAATACCATATCTAATATTCTAAATGTTTTGCAAGATACACAATAATTTAATTTAATAAATAAATATACTTAAGTCTTAATATGTAGCAGATCAGAATAACTTAGACATGGTCACTATTTTTTTCCGTTTTGAGTTTACAAAAAAAAAACAATAAATTTCAAAAACAATATTCATTTGTTGCTGTGTATATTTAGGAATATACAGTACTGATATTGATTTCAGACAATCTGTTGAACCTTCATAGAGTGATGACATTAGTTTCCACTAAACCAACCCTAAAGAATTACAAAAAATATTTTAATTGTTCTTTTGAAAACGTGATGTTAAAATAATTGAGGATCCCCAGTATGAATCTCCTGATCATCAAATACATAAATATGACACTGTTCATAGGTACATTGGTCGTTACGATACTTCGTATTGACATATCATACATATCATAGTCAAATTGTACATAATTTTAAAACTCCAAGTAGTAGAAACATTTTAGTACAATCAGTCTTCAAATTATTAGATTAATTTGACATAATTTGGTATGTGGTTGAACGTATCCATAATATATCCTTAAAAATGCACGATCAAGTACATCATCAATAAGACATTGTTTGTAGGTTCATTGATCGTTACCATACGACGTAGTGATATATCGTACTACATATTATATGTCAAATTTTACATAATTTTAAACTCCATTCAGAACAAATATTAACTACAATCAGAGTTTGCTATTCATTTTGCACAAATTATTCAATTATTTATTATTTCATAATGTGTTTTATTTTTAGAATATGTTTTGTAATTTTTTCATACCTGATTGGTGTATTTTTATTGAAAATATAGATAGTATTACGTAATGAATTTTTTTAAATTACATAGTGAAATTTATTAAAGACTTATGAGCTAAACTTATTCTGATAAGTGGTATTGAAACTTTATGATACCCCCATCGCAGCAGACCAGCGTACTCAGCGAATTTCCACCTCAATGATATGGCAATAATAATATAAATATATGACAAAATTGATCAATCAATACCTGTTGATAAATTAGAGTATTTTGCCTATTCTCTATAACATTAACCTGGAAAAGTGTATGCAGGTTTGCTGCTTTGAGAAACACTGAAATTAGGCATTTTTACCATAGAACTATTTTGTGTGTGACCATAATCATTGTTTAATCATTATCTGGACATAAATAAAGGAGTTTGCCTATTCTCCATAAGATTAACATTGGAAAGAGTATGCAGGTTTGCTGCTGTGAGCAACACATAACTATGATTTTAGCATAAACGTATAGATCCTAGCCAGATGTAGCTAAATACAAAGTTCCATCCAAAACTATTGGTTAGTTAGGGAAATATTAATTTTTCCTTATCCTCCATAAGATTAGCATTGGATCCCATAAATAAAATGTTCTGTATTTAAATAAATAATTAATAAATAAAAATTAATTAAAATAATTAATTAATATAATAAATAATAAATAAAACAAAATTCAATAAATAAATAAATTAAAAAATAATAAATTTGGTTGGTTAAAAATAATAAATACAAATAATAATAAACAATAATTGTGTTGATAATTATTATCAAAATAAATAATTTTAGAAATGCCTACTTTCAGTGTTTCTAACAGCAGAAAATCTGCACACTATTTTCCATGTTAATGTTATGGAGAATAGGCAAATAATTCTCATATTTATCGACATATATTGATATGTCAATATTATTATATTATTATTATGTCATATATTATTATTACTATATTATATTATTGTTTTGGAAATTCGCTGAGTATGTAGGTCTGCTGCGACGAGGGTATTTAAATAGTCACATAGGCAAAACAAAATATTTAATTAGCATCATATATCAAATTGTACATGGAGCGACAACAAGGAACAGTGGGGGGGGGGCAAGGAGAGCGCCGCATTCTCAAGTCCATTCAATGCCATGGAACAGCAATAAAGTGGTATGAGAAACGAGATCGCACGCAGCACGGCGTGAAAAGAGCGAATTTCATAGAACTTTTATTCCCATTATAGTAATCCAATATCCAGTAGTATCTCAGTATGCAGGCTTGCTGCAATAAGGGCTATTTTACTATTTTATTATTTTATTATTTTATTATTTTTTGGTGTATATAAAGGCTGTTAGGAAAAGCACATTCCAAATATTTTGAAATTACATTGATAATTAAGTGAGTTATTTCAATGTATTTATTCTCCATAAGAATTACATGGGCAATGAGTACAGGTTTGCTGCTGTAAGAAACAATAAATTTGAGGTTTTTATGGATTTATTGATACAACTTAACTAGAAGGACTAGCATACAACATTTTGAAAGAATATTTAAGTAAATAAATGAGTTAGTGATTTTAACTATTCTCCATAAGATTAACAATAGATTAGATTAGAATTAATCATTGAAATGGCAACCATACTACAATGTAGGTATTTCAAGCAGAGTATGAATGAGGATTGGGTGTAAGATGATTGTGGCACGATCTTGTAGTCTTGTTACTGACTAAGGCTGACATGTTCCTTAGACAGGACTGTTAATTAATAGCCCAACAGCAGGTGGCAGCTAATGGACCTACAGTTTAACTTGGAATCCGAACCATGGTCTCTGAATTACGAATTGGTCTAATTATGAGGATGGCTTTTTATGGATTAACGTAGTATTCAATAGTGCGGACGTTAATCCACACAAGAGAACACTACATGCACCGACCATCTCTCACAACTATCCACAATTCGTGACCTCCATGTAGCTAGATTACAGGAAGTCGCCACCGTCCCAGTCAATGTTTTAGACAATGTACTGTGTTTACTATTTTAAATATCTCAGTAATTAATTGACCTAGAGTCATGATTTAATATACAAAATTGTTTGTTTTTTTAGCGAAAATACAATGGCGAAAAGAAATACCCCCGTCGCAGCAGACCTGCGTACTCAGCGAATTTCCAAATCAATAATATAATAATAATACTATATGTCAAGTTTTATTAATATCTGTCGATAAATATATGAGTTATTTGCCTATTCTCCTAAGAATAACATGGGAAAGAGTATGCAGGTTTGCCGCTGTGAGGAACACTGAAAGTAGGCCTTTATAGCAAAAAATATATTATGACAATTCATACCTACTTTCATCATTATTCCATAAATAAAGGAGTTTTCCTATTTTCTATATGATGAACATGGGAAAAGAATATGCTGGTTAGCTGCTGTGAGGAACGCTGGAAGTAAGAAGTTCTAGCATAAACAATTTTTATTTTGACCGTTTATACCTAGTTTCATCAACGTCTGTCTATAAATAAATGTGTGTACCTTTTCCCTATATGATTAACATGGGAAAAGAGTATAGATACAGGTTTGCTGCCATAATAAACACATAAACTATAATTTTTAAGCATAAATGGATAGATCTCAAATCCATATGAAGGTAAATACAAAGTTTCATCCAAAATTGTTGATTAGTACGGGAAATATTAATTTTTTCTTATCCTTCATAAGATTAGCATTGGAGCCCCTAAATATAAAAGACTGTGTTTAGATTTTTCAATATCTCGGTAACCGTTTGAGATAGAGAAAAACTTTAAGAAACTAAATTGTGTAGTTTTGAGCTGATTCTAAAGATAAAAGATAATATTTGAAAATTTTAAAAATTACATGGAAAAAGCGCAACCAATTCATTTTTGGAGTTCAAAACTCCAAACTACCTGTTACAATTGCGATTTGTCTGGATTACGAACTCGTCCAAGCAAATGTAGGAATACACGTTTTTTTTACCAAATTTGGTCTCGATCGGGCCATTTTTACGAGAGCTATCGTGTTCACAGACACACACACACACACACACACACACACACACACACACATATATATATATATATATATATATATATATATATATATATAAATTTTAACGACTATTGTTTTCAGTCTCTGGGCACCTAAATACAAAAAAATAACATGGTCCCGGGATTAAGTCTTTCCATGAGACCTACGGTAATAATTTATTCCCTATGGGAAATTCGCTAAAATTAGGTTTTGTAAAAAAATATACATAACAAAATTGAAAAACCCATTTTTGAGGTACAAAACCTCCCCAAAAGTGTAGTAGTGTAGTGAATGTAGTCGGATCGTGTTGCCCAAAGAACTCATCCAAGATTTTACAAAAATGAACAACTCCGTCGAATTATATAATAATCAGACAATAATTGTGGCCATTATTGAGGTATATATGCAAATTACACAATTTATTCCTTAAAGTTTTGCTCTATTTCCAATGGTTACCGAAATATTATAAAGTATAAATACAGTATGTTGTATTTAGGGGCTCCAACTCATGGAGGAAAATTAAAAATTAATATTTCACTTTATTAACCTATATTTTTGGACGAAGCTTGGTAAGTTAAATACCAAGTTTTGTGTGATTGAGATCCATCCATTTATGCTTAAAAATCATGATTTATGTGTTTATCATGGAAGCTAACCTGTATACTCTTTTCCCATGTAATCATATAGAGTTTAGGCAAACGCTTTTATTTATGGACGGACGGACGGATGTTGATAAATTTGGTATATGGTAAAATTAAAATTGTTAATGCTAAAAATGCCTACTTTCAGTGTTTCTCACAGCAGCAAACCTGCATACTCTTTACCTTGTCAGTCTCATGGAGAGTAGACAAACTCTCATATTTATTGACAGATATTGATCTAACTTGTCATATATTATATTGTCATATTATTGATTTGTAAATTTTTATTATGCAGGTCTGCTGTGATGAGAGTATTATTATGTTTTTTTATATTTATCAAACAGTATGAACTAGAAATATATCATTAACATTGTCTAGTAAACATTTTGCCATATTACTTGTCACTTTTTTATAATTTCATAAATGTTTAAAATATTCACCAGATTTTGCTATCTATGTAAAGGTTTTTTAATTTCATACATTGATTATATGTACTAAATAAACATAATTTTATGTTATTTACATAAGTAAATTTTCAAGAAACATATGAGATTTTAAAATAATTTTGAGCAGTAACAAATAATTTTAATCTTTTTTGTTTTTTAAAATGAAGTGTCTGCCGTTCCCAGGACTGAGTGCAACAAATAGTTCACCCATGAAGGCAATGGTTAACTCACTCCCCTTGTTACTTTTATGGAGAATAGACCTAAATAAATATTACTACCTCATTAAAGTAAAAAAATATATATTTTATTTCCAAACAATATTTCTTATATAAATGACCCATTAATATACAACTAATACTAACAGATTTCTTAAATCCAGCTATTTGGAGATCACAAATAGTGGATAGTTAAGAGTGACGGTCGGTGGATATGATATTTCCTGGCGTGGATTAACGTTTCCATTATTGAATACTACGTTTATCCGGAAAGACCATCCTCAAAATTAGACTAGTTCATAATTTAGAGGCAAAAGTGGTTTGGATTCCACGTTAAACTATAGGTCCCTTGGATGCAATTGGCTGATAGGCTATTAATTAACAGTCCTGTCTAAGGAACATATCAGCCTTAGTAACAAGACTACAAGATCATGACACATATATAAGTCAAGAAGGCCTAATAAAACACTATCGCTCATCTTTATCACCCCCTATAAGCACAGGTGTGCCTCAAGGCTCAAATCTTGGTCCTGTGTTGTTTCTCCTCTTTGTTAATGACATACCAGAATCTATAACCATCGGCGATATCTGCCTGTTTGCTGATGATGTCAGCCACTGGTTCTATGGCGAGGATAAACATCTTATTCGGAATAAAGCACAAGAAGGTTTGAATGAGATGAGTAACTGGTGCAAAGACAATAACTTACTACGGTACTAAATAAAGGTAAAACCAAGGCCCTCACTTTTCACAATCGGAGCAAGTCGAACAGTGCCCCCCTACTCCGACTAGATGGAGTTAGCATTAGTGTTGAGAGCCACGTAAAATACTTGGGACTTACCATCAGTGATGACCTCAGGTGGCAACATCATATAGAGAGGATATCACCTCAACTCATAGCAGTGTGCTACATGATACGTCTGCAAAACCTCGTTGATAAGGACATCCTTATGAAAGTTTATTTTGGATGCTTCCATAGTATCATCAAATATGGAATTATCTTCTTGGGAGCAGTCATCTGGCTCAATGGATCCTATTATTGCAGAAACGAATTGAATAGTTTGTACTATCTGTAAGGCACCTTATCTTGCCCACTGTAAACAGCTGTTCGTTGAGTCACAGATTCTAACCTTGCCATCACTTCTCATCCTTGAGGCGACAATGATGGTGAAAACCAAGCCAGAAGTGTTTATTAGAAGTGAAAATGTACACAGCTACAATACCCTTAAACTGTAGGTCCCTTATTTGCCATCGGCTGTTGGGCTATTAATTAACAGTCCTGTCTAAGGAATATGTCGGCCTTAGTCAGTAACAAGACTACAAGATCGCGCCACAATCATCTTACATTCATTCCTCATTCATACTTGGCTTAAAATACCTACCTGGGTAGGTCGCCATTTCAGTTAAAAAAAAAAAAAAAAAAAAAAAAAAAAAAAAAAAAAAAGTACCCGCCATAGGAAAAATGTATATGTAAAGCAAGTTTCTTCTACCCTCTCAAAAAGTGGTCCAAGATTCTTATGCACCAAAAAATTCAATAAAATACCAAGGGAGATCAAGAACATAGAAGATGTAGATAGACTCAAGAAGGAACTGAAGGGCTATCTACTTAATAGGCCATACTACTCTTTGAAGGAGTTCTATAATGAATAGGCCAGAAAGAATATGACGACCATGGCACATCCGTGCTTCCAATGGGAGACTAACAAGTATCAAGTATCAAGTAAGTGAGTATCAAGCATCTTACGCTCATTTTTCATTCATACTTGGCTTATATTTACATGTCCCTACTTTTATGTTTATGTTTAAAAAAGTAATCTAGTCTAACACGATTACACCATTTTTAATCACATTCACCTTTAAAGCATACATCTTCCTTTTATTGATATCTGTAGATATGGTTTAGCTACTTATTTATCATTTCGTGTTTGTTGTGATATTAAATTTAAAATATGTCTACGATGCTGCATGATTCTTAAGAGTTTAACATAGTACCTCAAATTATTTGATTAATTTAAAAATTTTACCTATCCGGATTGATTAATAACTAGATTAGGTTATAATACCTGCAGTCTTCAATCTACAGTTAAATGTTCCTTTTACACAAATAGTTTCGGGAACAATGTTCCCATTTTCAAGTGTTCTTCAAGATTGTCTTCTTGAAGAAGTGTGTGTGAAATTGTCTGCTTGAAGGGGAATATTTTACCTCTTGTAAAGGTTTATTAAAATATTGCTAAATATCTCGGATTATCATTATATATTATATATTAAATTTACTAACAATAAATAATATCTAAGTAGTAAACCCTCTGATATGAAATAAGATTTTGCTGTATAGAATCTATAACACTTTCTCATAACGGTACAGTAAATGAAAAACATCATTAATATTACTTCACGTTTCAGGTCATAGTACACTTCTTTGACCCATCCATTGAACGCTGTTTGTTTGAGCCTTGGTTTAGAGAACTAGGCTTCATTGTTTGTTATGGAGCCATCATATTGAAACTGTACAGGTGGGTATGGTTATACAATGGAAGTAAAAATATTATTAAAGACCTAGATAAACTAATTTTAATTAGACTGAAGGTGAATAGAGATTTATAAATTAAATATACTGCTATCTCTCCAGATGGAGCATACTTTACTATCAATTTTTGGCTTTTAGTTACATTCTTTTAGTTCAGATGTACTTTGAAAGTACATATGAAGCTTTTAGGTAGGTGTCACATATATTACTTAAACTCTGCCATTTAAAAGATAATATAAACAAAGTCTAGAATTGACAGTGATGCCAGCCTGTCTGTGTCTACCATGATTAAAGTGGTAATACATAGGTAATTATAAGTATCCTTATAAGTGTACTTTCAAACATATTAAACAATTTCACAAAAATAGTTATTAAAACAAACCCCTTCTAAAAAAATAACTTGAAAAATAAATATATAAATAAAAATATAAATACCTTAGCATCCATTGTTTGAGGAGTAAGATTGTATAATGCTATATTTTTCTTTGAGTTTACACATATCTTTGATCATTCCATGTAGAAGATGATGCTGATGAGTGAAAGAGGACATTTATTTTGTATGAAAGATTTTATCGTTTTTATCTTATTGATACATAGCATTCATTTTTAAACTAAACTTATCTTTTTAATTATTGATCTTTGGCAGAATCTTGATGGAGTTCAGAACCCGGAAAGCTCACAGGTGGGTAGTACGGGACAAAGATCTCCTCAAGTACTTATCAGGAATGGTGGTGATCATGTTGGCATACCTGGCTGCATGGACTGCTACCAATCTCAACTTCCGACAAGAGGGCTTCAGTTTGCTCACTGTTGGGTATACTGACTCAGGTCTGCACTTTCAGGCCTGTAAACCACTCTGGTGGGACTACGTCACAGAGGCAGGTACGTTAGGCAGTATCTATATCTATGGTTACAAAGTTTACATAGGTTAATTAAACACAGGTACGATTGTGTTTGGATCTATAGAAGTACATGGAAATAATGTTCAAAAGGTTTACTATGGTAAAGTGGGAGAATACAGGTTTTGAAGCTGTAGGTACAGACAAACAGCGCCCCTGGGCACACAATACATTTAGGACCTTCATAAACAAAAGTTTATCAAACTGGCCAGAAGTAAAAATAAAACTTAATATAAAAATAACACTTAAAACTTTTAACTACTAAATTTACTACATTAAACTTTTACAACACTTTCAACAAATTAACTTATTTAATCTCTATTACACATAAAAACTTGGTACATACTTCCAGGAGTCCCTCGTGTAGAGCTCTTAGTAAAGGAACACATTTATAAATATGATAATTTGGGGTGATTCAGCCATTCTTTAACTATATATATATAAGTTATAAAACATTTTCTCCCAACAACAGAGTCTGGTAAAGGGTCATTTCACTGGAATTTCAGTCACCACTTTCCAGTGCCTTTCCAGTCAGATCTCAACTGGCAGCCATTGGCAACATGTAAACAGGCCTTTCAAAATATAGTTTAATATAGTTCTTGCAAAATATATTTAAATAAGTCAAAGAATTATGCAAGGGCGTGAATTAAGCAAGGCTGATAGTTTCACCTTGCAGAGATTTACTTCACAAAATTTTCTATAACCCTTTAAAAAAAAAATAGAAAGAAGGCATATTCTAGTTTCATAAAATATGAAACTAAAAATATAAAATATGAGCTTTTTCTATTACCTTGGCCTTTTGCCCTGTTATGGGATTTATGTTGTTATCGATTATTATCTTTTCAATCGTTTTTTACATATTCAGAAACGTCAGCTCATGCTGATATTTTGCAACTTAATTTTTTGTTTAGTTTTTCTGTATATATATATATATATATATATATATGTGTGTGTCTGTGAACACGATACTCTCGTAAAAATGGTCTGATCGAGATCAAATTTGGTAGAGACGTGTATTTCTACATCCCCTTCACAAAACTAAACCACATCAAAATGCAAAAAGCAACCAACTAATTTAGAGGAATTCTGAATTGGCATACCAGTTGGTTCTAAAATCAAAATTTCCATCGGGTTTAAATTTGAGATAAATTGATACAAGACGATTCAACTCAGTCTGAGTATTTCAGTCTATTTTTGAGTCTGAATATTTCGTTCTGTCAGACCGTTAGTAGCTGGATGGCCAGGATCTATGAACTTTTGAAAATGCCATTAACTTTGCAGTATGATTTAAAATCCTCACTTTGAAAAATGTATGCATTGTCCAATACCAATACTTGAGGATACCCATGGGTTGAACAAATGCTTTCTGAAAGAGAGATTGTGGAAGAACTTGTGTGTGTGCCTCTGACAACTTTTATCTCAGCCCATTTAGACTTGCCATCAACAAATAGCAGAAAAAACTGATTTGAAAGGGACCAGCATAGTCTATGTGGACCCCTTCCTGATTCCCCTCAGGAGGTTGCCATGGATGAATTAGAAGCTTTGGTGGATTTGGTCAAAACAGAGCACAATTTTTTATATCCTTTTACCAATCGTACGATATCACAAACAATATTTGGGCAATAAACATATGGGCGAGCTAATATTTCATCTTGGACATTCCTTCATGGGTCTTATGCAACTCTTGAAGAATCTTTGATCGTAAAGAACTTGGAACCAAAATTTGATCTTGTCTTAAAAGTATTCCATCGACTAATGTATACTCACTATCTTTTGAATTATGTTTTAGATCTCGTACTATCTCACCAAGTATTAAATCTTTTGTAGTTTATTCCTTTATGGTGTCAGACATAACCTCTTCACTTGAAATCGCATAAACCTTTTCACTCGACAGATGATACTTTTCACTTACGGTACTCATTTGAACCGTCGAGGCACCTCACGTCTTGGATCACTGATTGTTGATGTAGCTTTGCAGTACGTGGCTCCAGCAGCACCAAATCCTCCCCTTCGTGACAGTGTAGAAGCTATATCTGTCATGCCGGCTCTTGTGCCCGGTGGGGATCTTGGGGCCGAGTCTGTCAGTGGTGCCGTTGACCTCGGTCATGTTGGTGAAGCCGGCTCGTCGCGGTTCTTGGGAAACTTGCACGGGAGGGGGGACCCAGACATCTCAAGGTCACGCACCTAAATATGCAGTCTCTATATACGGGGTTTACGGAGATGTGCTCTGTGGTGCGTGAATTTGATGTGTTTGGTGTGTTGGAGACGTGGCTACAACCTGCAACACCGTCTGGGCAATACTCAATACCGGGTTACCAAATGATATGCTGCGACAGACATGCCAACATTTGTGAGACTGAGACAGAAGGAGGTGGAGGCCTTGCCCTGTATATCAAGAATGGCATACAATTTTGAGCAGTGTATCTTTACAAGTCAGAGGACCCATGTTGTGGAGTCACTCTGTGTCATTTTGAAACTGAAAGGTCAGAGAATCAGTTTGTGTGTGGCCTACCATTTGCCCAGGGTAAGACATACATGCCTTGCATCTCTGTTTTACTCTCTTTTTGTGGATCTTGCATTCAAAGTAAGCAGTGTTACGTGTATGGGGGATATGAATGTTGATCTCATGTCAAAAACTAGTCACGACCAAAAATATTACAGTCGGCTTTTGAAAGAATTTAATGCTGTTCAACTAATTAATGAAGCAACAAGAGAGACAACAACTTCAGCTACATTGTTAGACCACATTATTGTAGTGGACAGGTCGGTTGAAGTCAAGAGGATCAGCGTTGTGGATGTGACAAGTATACATGATCACAGAGGCATACGGATTACAGATCACAAGGTAATATATTGCATCGACAGAGTAATTAAGCATAAGAATGACATAAAAATTATAAGATACAGCGATTTTAGCAGGTTTGACATAGACTATGTGTTATCTGAAATAGCAGCTTGTGACTGGAATAGAATACTTATTGAGCTTGAAGTAGATATTGAGAAACGTTGATAACTTCCTATATCAGAGATATATATGATAAAAACACGCCAATAGTGAGTAAGAGAGTTGCTAAGAGAATAGCTCCTTTGCGAAACAAAACAACAGTATAAAACTATGACTAAACAAACTGCAAAACCAATACTGGAAAAATGGACATGCTGAAGATTGGAAAAGGTATATGATAGTAAGGAACAAATTGAATAATAGTATTGTGAGGAGCAAAAATAAAGGGGTTCTTGTTTGGTTTTTATTTTAAGATAATTTAAATGTTCCCGCCGGCTGAAGCAAACAGCTGGCCCTGTAGTTAAAGGAGCCGCCACGTACCGCGCCACCGTCAGTGGTAGGGGAAGGAGTGGGGAGCCCTGGAGACGACGACCGGGGACAGCTCCAGTGGTCTCTCGACCGCCGGCTCTCGGGCCAGTAGGTAGTCATTCGTTCGTCGGCTCTTGGACCTGAAGGTAGTAGGCAGCTCGCATCCGCTTAGCTAGGAGACCAAGGGGTAGGCACGTGGTCCGCGGGAGTTTGTCCGGGATAGCCTCCTTGCCTCTAGACGCTAACTTTGTGCGAGTACTAGTTAAATTCAATTAATTAAAGAGTTTTTAGTTTGTCCGAGAAAGGAACTTTTATTTTAATTGTGTTTTATTTAATAATTTAGTAGGTACAAGCCTGAACCAAGGCTGGTGTTTTATTGAATAATTTAGTAGGGTACAAGCCTGAACCAAGGCTGGTGTTTTACTTAAGGAAAGTCAATTAACAATAATTATAAAAGAATAGAAAAAAGATCTTTTCCAAATTGTATAGGAGTTCGTGGGCGAGGATGATACCTAACCTCTGAGATTTGTGAATTATATGGTAAAGGATTTCTGAGCCCATACGAACTATATAAAAGTAAAGTAAGTTAGTTTCTCAAAATTAAATTAACGAACCCTGGACAACTCAGTGTCCCTGAGGCTATCCGAGGCAAACGTAACGTGTAGCGTACGCCCCCTTTCATTTGTACCGTTACAGTATAAGGAAGGCAAAAAAGAGCTTCTTCACAGATAAACTATTGCACTCTTCGTCTTCTTCTTCTTCTATATGCCAGCTCCGAGACGAAGATCGGCGATCATCAATGTAATCTGGATTCTACTGACTGCAACCCGGAACAGGGATGTCGAATCAGTGTTGAACCACTCCCTCAGATTCTTCAACCAGGACGTTCTTCTTCTTCCAGGTCGGCGTCTTCCTTCAATCTTGCACTCCATGATCAACTGCAGAAATGTGTACTTTTTGTTTCGCATCACATGTCCAAAATACTGAAGTTTCTGTATCTTAATACATTTGAACAACCTCCTCTGTTGTCCCAATTCGTTCTAATACTTCAGAATTCCTCACCCTATATGTCCAAGAAATACGAAGAATGCGACAATACAACTACTTTTCAAATGCCTGCAGCTTCTTCTCCAGTGCCTTTGTTAGTGTCCATCCCTCCTGCCCATATGACAGCACTGGAATGATGTAGCACTTTAACAAACGGATTCTAGTCTTGAGAACAAGGTTCCGATTACACAATACACCTCTCATTCTGAAGAATGCTGCCCTAGCCTTCTCTATTCTACATCTTACTTCCTGGTCACAATTCCACTTCCACTTGGAGACAACATCCAAGATATTTGAAACTTTCTACACGCTCCACCAACGTCCCAGCAATTGTCACTGTTGCTGCAACATGTTCTCTGCTAACAACCATGAACTTTGTTTTACGTAATTCATACTTAGTCCATACTTATTGCTGGTTGTATTCACATGGTCCAACAGGACCTGGAGATCATCTGCACTTCCAGCTAACAACACTGTGTCATCTGCATACCTGAGATTGTTCACAAATTAACCATTGTAAAATAATTTAAATTTTATTGCACTCTAAAAATCTGAAAGATTTCTGGTCATGTCTTAAAAACAATGACATTGTTGTTAATAAAGTAAACACAAACATTTCACCATAGTTTAAAGCAAACGAATACTTCATTAATATCGCTGATGGCGAGAATTGACAATGAAATATTAAAATTCTTTGCAACCAATAGCCAAGATGAAAACGGTGAGAAATTTTGTTTTTCGATGGTTAGTGATAAAGAGGTTATGAATGCAATGGATGAGATTAAATCGAAAGCTATAGGAACTGATGAAATCTCAATTGACATGATATAGTCAGTTAGCCCTATGCAATTAAAATTGGCTTAAAATACCTACATTGTAGTATGGTTGCCATTTCAATGATCTAATCTAATCTAATCTAATCTAATTAAATCGATAACACATCTTGTGAATGTATCCCTAGTAAGCGGCATATTTCCAAAGACATGGAAGACAAGTATTGTCCGTCCTCTGCCCAAAGAGCCAGTCGTAAATAAAGTGGACCAGCTGAGATCAATTTCTATATTACTAGCCATGTCCAAGATATTAGAAAGGTAGTTATTCGCCAAATAGTAAATTACATGAACTTAAATAAAATATTACCAAAGCTGCAATCAGGCTTTAGACAAAACCACAGCACATGCACTTCCCTAGTAAACCTATTTAGCGATATGATCAATGCTAAAGACAAGGGCAGATATAACACCCTGGTGATGCTTGACTACATAACTTGACTATCTAACCAATTCGTAATTCAGAGGCTGTGGTTCGGATTCCACATTAAACTGTTGGTCCATTAGTTGCCATCGGCTGTTGGGCTATTAATTAACAGTCCTGTCTAAGGAACATGTCAGCCTTAGTCAGTAACAAGACTACAAGATCGCACCATAATCATCCTACATTCATTCCTCATTCATATTTGGCTTAAAATACCTACCTGGGTAGATCGCCATTTCAGTTAAAAGTTAAAGTTAATATAAAGCCTTTGATTCAATGAACCATGATATGCTATTGGCTAAAATGAATTACTATAGTTTCAACGATAATTGTCCCAAATGGATATGGTCCTTCTTAGACTCCAGGCTGCAGATGACACAGTTAGAGGATGAGACCTCAACCCCGCTTGTGCTTGTCGAGGCATTCCTCAAAGCAGCTTACTTGGGCCGATTTTATTCACAGTTCATTTGTATGCTGATGAATCACAGTTACACTTGTAACATGAGCCTTCCAGCAATGACTTGGCAATTCAAATGATTAACTTGGACCTTGAAAAAGTCTTAGGCTGGTCAAAAGCGAATGGGCTAAAACTTAACATAGGCAAGTGTACTGTGATGCACTAAGCGCCACATGACCTAATACAGTCCCTCAATTACATTGGAGTTAATTTTAAGCTCGGGGGCGAGAGGTTAGATGTGTGTGATAAGGTAAATCTCTAGGTGTGAACATATCATACAAGCTTCTCAACAAGCATTGGGTAGGATGAGGGGACTGTACAGGGTTAAAAGCTTGCTCCCAGAGTCTGCTAAGCTGCACCTCATGCAGTCACTAGTCCTGTAAGTCTTCACTTACTGTTTTCCAGCCTATGGAAACAGCATTTCCGGAGAATACATGAGCAGAATTCAAAAGCTCCAAAACTCTGCTATTCGTTTCATTTTCTGCTTGAAAAGCTTTGACCATGTCTCTCCTTTTAGAGATGCTGCTGGGATGTTGTTGCCGTTTGTAGGGTCATGACGTGCTGCACATAGTGCATAAGGTTCTGCATCAACAAGAACCTCAGTACCTTTGCGAGCGGCTCTCCTTCCGGGAGGAGGTCTCACAACCCGCCATGGGGGTCACCTTCACTTCCCAAAAGTCAGACTTGAAATAGGAAGGGGATGTTTCTCTTATTTCAGACTAAAGTTGTACAATTACCTACCCTCTGTACTTAAAGGTTATGCAGGCAAAACTTTCAGAAATAAGCTTATAGAATTATTAAGACCTGGCATATCTGGTTTTTCTTAGCTTTTAACGTTTTTATTAGTTTTCCTCATTGTTATTAGTATGTTTTTTTGTTGTGATTTTATTGTTATATATTTGTTATTAGTTCTAGATTAAAATTAAATATGATGAGAGTAGTTCTGTAAAGTAGTTGTAACTGAGAAACGCTATATGTCCCAGGTATTCAATACTTTCACAGAAGAAGGAACATTATTTATTTCTGTTAAGATGAAAATTGAATTTGTCTAAATGCTGAAGACACCTTTAAAAATTGTAACAAAATTCCTCGAACATTGTACCATGAACAACAATAACGTCAAAATATGCTTCTGTCTTAAGGAGATCCATGAGAATCTGACTCAAGATTCTGTTAAACTCAGATGGAGCTGTTTTATCCCGTAACTAAGTCCGTGAACTCAAAATGTGCCTCTATGTGTGGAAATAGTTTATATTTTACTGATTTCCTCATCTACTTTGATGTGTAAATAAGCTTTGAATAAATCAAGCTTACAGAAAAATCTTGATTCTCTCAAACTGTTAAGGACGTCATCAACTCGTCGAATTTGGGTGTTTGCTAGTACAAGTCTTTCAATGACCCCACACTTGTAATCTACACAAAGTTGTAAACCACCATTCTGTTTAGGAATCACATCTAATGGAGAACCCCAGTCAGTCATATTTACCCGAGAACCTATTCAGTCATCAGTATCAAGAGAGTCTAACTCCTTGTTGACTTGTTCAAGTAAGGCACATTGCGTTGTTGTAAAAATTCACTCCTTCTCGAAGTTAAAGGGAGATCTCATATCCAGGAACACAACCTATTTTCTCCTCAAAAATATTTGAAAAATGTCATCTACAGAACTTATTATGTGGACTGGTGGTTCCCTATATTTTCGATTATTTAAAAAATTGAGTTCCCGAAGATTGATCTGCAACTTTCTGATCCACTGAGGCCCTAAAAGAGAATCATGCCCATCTTTGACTATGTATAGTTCTCCAAAAAACTGCTTATCATTATAAGATATATTAACAAAGCTTTTTCCTTACGGCTGAATTATATTACCAGAATAAGACCTGAAACAGTGTTAGATTTTAAGCGGAACATTCAGCTTAAGTTTCCAAAAATCATTGACAAACAAAAGACTATACTTTGCACCTGAACCAACCTCAAATTGTAGGCTTTTGACATTTATGTGGACATTGATGAAATACTTGTCACTATCACCAACTTCAAATAAATCCACAATCGTAAGAACATTATATATTCCATATGGTTGACTATCTCAGGATCCATAACTCACTTGACATAAAGTGAAGATTTAAAATATGAAATGGTTTTTTGCATATTTTATTAAGTGTGTGTTGCCATTCATCAACAAACACTTCCGATTTAGGAAATACTAAAGAGTAAGGAAGGAGAAAGAACACTTTAAAAATTGTTTCACGGGAATGTTCATCTTGAGATTTACCTAAAAAGTTTATTTAGATATTTCATATGATTATTTTTGTCAGGAGAAATGATGATTCTGCTGTTTGGGCTACACCTTGGTTTGGCTGCGCGGAATGCCGCAGTACAGTTTGAGGAGCGAAGGTAAAATATGGATAAAATTTCTTGCAAGAGCTTTTTTATCATAGCATTAATTACCATGTAGAATATAACAATTTTGTTTCATTGTCAGGGATCTTAGTAAAAACCTGATGGCAAAATATCTACTGAGCGTAAATCACTTTTGTTTATTCAGTAAATGTATGTAATGTACTGTTAGATTAGACTAAATTAATGTAATGGCGACAATTTGACAATTGATAAACCTGTTGATGAATTAGAATATTTTGCCTATTCTCTGTACCATTAATATAGGAAAGAGTATGCAGATTTGCTGCTTTGAGGAACACTGAAAGTAAGCATTTTTACCATAAACTATTTTTATTTTGGCCATATACCAAGTTTTATCATAAATAAATGAGTTTGCCTATTCTCCATATGATTAACATAGGAAAAGAGTATGCAGGTTTGCTGCTATGATAAACACATAAATATGATTTTTATGCATAAACGGATGGATATCAACAACATGAATCTAAATCCATCCCAAAAATATTGGTTAATAAGGGAGATATTCTTTTAGCGAATTTCCCATAGGAAATAAGCTATTACCGCAGGTCTCATGGTATGACTTGAGTCCGAGACCATGTTATATTTTTGTCTTTAGGTGCCCAGATCTATATATGAGTGTGTGTATATATATATATATATATATATATATATATATATATATATTACTGTTTATTTCATCAAATAGGGCTACTAATATTATTATATTGAAATAATTGAACCAAGAATGGATTAATAATTCTTGAAAATGGGATTATTACCCGAAACATCTAGAAGGAATAAAATTGTTTTCTAAGGGTACTTGGTTCAATTATTTCAATATAATATAGTGTGTGTGTGTGTGTGTGTGTGTATGTCTGTGAACACGATAACTGTCGTAGAAATGGTCTGATCGAGACCAGATTTGGGAGAGACATGTATTCCTACATTTGCTCGGACAAGTTCATAAACCACACATATCGGTCAACTGGAATGGATGGTTTGGGGGGATTTTGTACCCCAAAAATGGGTTATTTTGCGTTTTTCCACTGTAATTTATAACAATTTCCAATTTTTTACCATTAGAATCAGCTTAAAAAACTACACAATTTAGTACCTTAAAGTTTTTCTCTTTCTCAAACGGTTACCGAGATATTAATAAATATAAACACAGTACGTTGTATTTTGGGGCTCCAATGTTAATCTTATTGATGATAGAGAAAAATTAATGTTTCACTTACTAAGCAATACTTTTGGATGAGACTTTCAACATAAACTGGAAAATTAACTCTGTGCCCACCCAACGTGTAACCTCTACCTCCGTCCATGATTATGAGAAAAATCCATAGAAATTTTGTGATAGTGTCATTGTGACTCTAGATGCCTTTTTTCTGGGCTATCAATCAATAATTCTAACAAATAAAACAGTAGCTAGTCTTTGTCAGCAACAAAGCTAATTTAATAAAAAAACCACAATTGCACGGCAGATACTACAAAACAAATATTGTATTGGCATCTAAAAACTTGGGAACTGTTAAAAACCTGTTACCATTGGCTCCTTTATAAGTATAGAACTGGTTATTTATGTAATAAAAGGATTTATCCTTGTTTGGTATAGGTTCCTATGCTGCACGATAGCTGTGGAAGCGATTGTCAGCTGTGTATTCTATGTGATTCGTGCTCTCTACTGGGACTCGCTGCACCCAGACCAGGCGTTCCTTGCCGCCTTCGCTCGCAGTCAACTCACCAACACGATGGTTCTCATGCTCATATTCACACCAAAGGTAAGATTAGCAAATGATTTGTTATTGATTAAATGGCTAATAGTCTGACACAAGGTCCAAGGATATGGTGTTAATTCATCTTGTTTACATATTATTAGTTAAAAAATTAAAACAACTATACTCAAGAACAAGGGTTGTGTAACTAGTAAGGTTCCCAATGCTATAAATATGCTGTATCATTCCTAGGCAAAATTCGGCAACATCAAAGGTGTGCGCTGATTTACCCACTCTTGGTAAAACCTATAGCGATGTTCAGGGGTAAAAGACAAAATCGATCATCATTTGCCATCCTCTCTTTGACATTCAATAAAATTTGACTCAATCAATTCATTTACAGTAAATGGCATTGGTCTTACAAATTGTGAGAAAGTGAACAATTAACACAACATTTAACACCACACTTACTTGGGACGAGGCAGTTACTGAAACACAAAAAAGGTTTTTGCTTCCATACATTCACTGAAATAACTTTGAACTTAATACACAACATACTAAACAGCACTTGATCAAATCACTTGTACAGTACTGGTATATGACTCAAACTCAGGTGGATGTGCTTCAAAGTCTCAGAAATATTGTTTGCAATATGTATATGGTCTTAGATGCGAAGGGTTCACACTATACTATCTTGAGACTAATATTTTAAAATTAAATGATCAAATGGTAATCTTCTTATATTGGTTTTATCAATCGGTTTTACTTTATTTTGCAACAGATTTTAAATTTTTAATTAAATTAGAAGCTATGGAAATATGTTACTGCGAAATACTTTGTAAATATATAATTTTTAACTCTATATATATATATATACATATATTGTATGTATGTATGTGTGTATGTATGTTTGCATGTCCTTTATGTGTTGCCAAACTACTCATCTGATCACCATGAAATTTTAGTTGCTCTATATGTATCCGGGGAGATTTTAGTGAAAAAATTTTTTTAAACTCCATAAGTTTCCCTGTTATGGCGTTACATTTCTAATGATAACCTTATGGGGACTAAGTTTAATTACAAATTTTCTACAATCAAAACAATTGATTTCTTAAGCTACAGCTGTTGATTTACTTTCCATTAGCAATATGCTTTAATATCCCATGCCATCTGAATCATTCATTCATGTAAAACTATGAAGTGCTGTATAAAAAGAACAGCTTTATTCGCCACGTTAATAGTTTATGGTTTCTGGGGATCATGTATTCATACTTTTTTATTTTCTGTGTGATTAAACGTCACGTGTTTATATGTTGGCCAAATAAAAAATAGGTAATTACAATTCTTATACATATTACGTTTATTATAATAATCTGCTGTTACATAACAGCTTTCCTATTACAGTTAAGTTTGGTTTAGGTTTATTTTGGATTGGGAAATTGTGAATTAATCCACTCAGATTTATTTGTTTTGTGGAAGTTTTATTTATTTGACTTATCATTTCAGTATTGTAGTGAATAATAATACTGAAACGATAAGCCATATTAATACCACCACCCAGAATACATACACAAAGAAGCCGTAATGCTATTTGACTTCAGAACATGGACAATCTTATAGTTAACATGTATTTAATGTTAGGTGTTACGAAGTTCGCCAGGTCATCTAGTATATATATACTATATTAATTTCACTATCTAAGGAAAACAAAATTTAAAACCTTTTTTATTTTATTGCTATAATAAACCTATAATCATATCTGTTATAAGTTAATTAAAGCCAATCGTTCTTGTGGGCTTCGTCATCACATATAAAGAAAAATGTAGCCAGATCTCAAAAATACTTTAAATTTTTTTTGAAAATTCTTTGGTGGAGCCAACCCACTATTTTTACTGGGAGATATTCCATACCACCAGATCAGTACCTCCTAAAACAATCACAAGCCACCACTACTTGCAGGCCTGGGGAAAATTTTATGCAAACCAATTGACTCTTTGAGAGACCCTAGTGAGGATCCCTATCGTAAGGAACATTCAGTATGTAGGAATATGGCCTTCTGATGGGTTCATCGATAAACAAATCTATCTCAGTGATTCCATTCAACAATTCTCAATAATCTATCCTTCTAAGGTTTACAAACTACTGTATATACAATCCAATACTGTAATATGGGCAAGGTTTGTATATTTGCTCAAAAGGATCTCGAAAACGGCTCTAAAGAATTTCTTCAAATTTTGGAAATAACTAATTTTCAAGTTAAATAAAAAAAAAGTTAAAATAAGTTATAGATAGGTTTAATGTCCAGAAAATTTCCGATTTTCTTGTAATATTAAGTTTAAAATCTAAAAAATTTACATCAAGCTTATGGAGAATTAAATACAAATCAAAATATCTGTTTATATACGTTTGACAGTTGTTGAGTGAACATGGCTAACAATATGTTCTTTGTAAGATGTGAATAGAGGTTTTGCATACATATTTATTTTATGTATGTAATAAATAAAAAATGATCAAATTAGTAAACAATTTGTAAAAAGTAAAGGGTAAAATAACTGTGCAAAACAAAATCAGAGAAAAGTATTTCCAAAATCAGCATCATTCCATATCTAACACAATCAGTTGACCACAGTTTATTAATAGTCGTACCAATAATTATGATAGCACCAACAATAACGCTTAGCTTAAACATTCTAAACCACGTCTAAGTACTACTGTGCCTTAGCTTATTGCCTACGTGGGGGACTCATGGGTTAAGGGATGTGAGATCGATTCCCGACCGAGGCAGATATATTTTGGTTTGGAGTTTATGCAGATTAGTAAAAAAATTTTGCGTTAATTGTTCAGTAAACAACTATCATTTTTGTTTTTTCCTTTTAATTTCAAGAAAGCAACAACAAATCATGTTCTGTCGCTGACATAATTAAAACAATAATTATTAGACTATTTGTATTATTTACATTTATTCCCTTAAATTGTCTTATTCTATCCAAGCAATGCTCGGTCTCCAGGTACTACCCATTAATTGTGAGGCGGTCGAGCAAAGTAGTTTCAGTTGGGTTGAGTCTCCATCTCCTTATTTTCATTAAGCCTTATTGTTATAAAGAGACCTAATCTTTTATCAGAAACTTGTCACAGTTTCATGTTTTCCTTAAACAATATTTATAAGCAAAGCCATATATATATATATTTATTTATTTATTAAGCGTATCTGTGTGTGCTTCTTTTAATTCTAAAGGGAATCAACTTGAACATACATGAGCATAAAAGTATAGCTGACCAAGTATATGATATTAATCAATTTATATTCCAAGGAAGAACTGTAATATACCACCACAATATGTCGAGGATTCAATCATATTCCAATATAAGTTTCTGTTGAAGGATTATGAAATAACATAATAGTGATAACAATAACATTCAATCGTCAATGTATTATATATGTTTCTATAAATTTAATTTAGATTTCTGATATGAATTTCAGTCATCAAATATTCACTAGTAACATCAAAACAAAAACACGAAGAGATTAGAGTATGCAGCATATATAATAAATATTTTATTAGGAATAATATGAATAGTTTATACAAAAATTTAAATTCAATGCAAATAAAAATGTTAAGAAAATCGGTTAAATTTTATTAAGTCACACTTAAATGATGTTTTTATCAAACCATTTCTTCTCGTACTTAATAGATGATAAGAGTGTAAAGATAGATTTTGTTTGTGAATCAGCTGTGGTATCAGCACAAGCAGGTGCGTGACTCTAGACATCACCTCTCCCACGAGCCTTCGGATGCATATAAGCCTCAGGACGGAGTGTTGTACGGGGACATGGATGTGGCAGAGGTCAGCCTGGCAGAGATGAATCCCGAGGATATCCGGGTCAGTATCATCATACATCATGTATCATGTTTGGTTCAGGAGGGTAGTATGCACAGAATCCATACTGTAACCATGACAAACTTCTTGGCTATCCTGAAGAGCCCCAAGCAACGGTAGAACCACTCTGAATACTTGTACTTGTTGTATACTTGTGAATACTGAATACTCTGTAAAAAAACAACTGACACCCTTTTCCTGTAGTATGCAAAACTATTCAAGCATAAACAAATAACAAAATTTTATTGGTCATTGTTTTTACTTCAAAGGTTTGCCATTCAATATTAATTAATTGTTACCTATAAATAATTGAACACAAATCTTAAGTAATATTATTTTTTAAATCACTTTTGTATAAGGATCTCAGTATGCAAAACCAATCTAAAAGTAGGGATAACTAAAGTTTACCTGGCTCTCAAAAACATACAAACTATACAGTACAAGTCTTTGTAAAATAATGTTACCGTATTACCTTTTAAAGAATATAATACAGGTAGTAATCCTAGATATTGTTGAATTCTCGGATATTCTCTCAATTTTGTTTAATTGATTTTATATGGTTTAATTTCTTATAAAAATATTAGATAACTGAGCTCAGTTCATGACTAGATTGTTTGATTTTAGTAATAAAGCATTAAGAATATTTACTACAATTTTTAATTTATATTTTGTAAGAGCTAAGTTTAATAAGTAAAAGCACTGCTGTGATGAAAATTTTTGGAAAAGGACCCCATTCATTTTGGAATTTATTTGAAACTAAAAATATTAATTGCTAATACAATAACCGAATATTTTACTGATAATAAACTACACATACATTTCTTGATTGGTCCGAGCATATTTCTAACAATACTGATTTCCTTAAGTCGTTTGAGCTCATAGTCTACTTGTCTCTAGGCTGAACTGAAGAGGCTCTACACCCAACTTGAAGTATTGAAGAATAAAACCATCCGCCAGAATAATCCACACATATCCAAGCGCAGAGGAGGCCGAAAAGTTGCGCACAGACGGTTCTCCTTGCAGGTAGTTCAAGAACGAAAATTATTTAATTTTGAACGAATATTAGTTGAAAATATGCAAGTTTTTTAATTTAGGCGAAGTAGCAAACAACAAATGATTTTTTAATCTAGACTCAGATGAATTTGACAAAAAATCTTTATTTATGAAATAAAATATTCAATAATATAGAAAAAATTATCAGTTGAAGTCAGGTTAATACTGGATATGAAGATCATAATATTCATGTAATCAGTTTGATAATTGCCTCGTTTTGATACCTAGAATCGTTGATGTATTTTATTTATTTATTTGTTTTTTATTGAAAGGGGCGGATTACTCCCAAGGCACTTCAGCCGTAGCAGCTTTTTGCGCACCCCTGTGTGGGTTGCGGCATTATCACATAGCGAAAAGCCATATTGTTCATTGGTGGGATTTGAACCCGGGACCTTGGGCACCAAAGCCCCGCGCTCTACCCCTAGACCAGCGCGCTCCCTGGTTCTCCCTACACTTTGTCTATATCAATTGACTATAAGTCACAGAAAAAGATTCATATGACAATGGAGCTGATTATGATTAGTATTATAATTTTTTTTATCTACGCCAGAAGCAATTTAATCGAGTCAAGAAGTGATATAACAATAACGCTTTTTAGGAAAGAGGTACAAACCCAAATGGGGATCCCAGGATTTGAACCTGTGACCTCTTGCACTGAAGTCCAAAAAGCTTCCCACTTGGTTAGGATGACAGCCAAGATATAAAGATTCCATAAACTATGAACTTCTCAACCTTTAAATTGGATTGTTAGTTACAATTAATTATGTACTCTGCATTTTTTTAAGAGTTGTTATGCATTATATTTAAAATTTCAAAAATTAATAGGTTTGAAATGATACAAACTGCAAAACGGAATTGATAGACCAAAAAGTGACATAAAGAATGAAATTTGATTTGAGTTGAATAAACACTGTTGGTTGATAATATACTGTGTATAATTATCTCTTTTATTTTCAGTGTCAGGTATTAAATTTGCCAAAACCCAACCAGACCACTGTAGTTCAACTTTAATCATCTTTTTTTGTGTAATGGTAAGACTAATTGAATTTAGTTTGCTTGATATAACACTAATGGCTTACTTTTTCCTGCAGAAAAAAGGAAGTAGAGAAAAGGTAAGTCTGTTTTTCAATACTACACATCCTTATTTTTTATCTTACTTTATTTTTTTACTCAACTGATATGCTATCTATCTGTTTTTAATTTCAAAATTTCATAGCTTGTGAATTATTGTATAAAAAATAAGATATGTTTAATGCTTTTTTTAAATAATCTACATATTTCAAATGTAGTTAAAACTAAGAAATAGGCTGACAAGGCAAAACAAGGAGCTAAAAAAAAAACTTCCTCAAGCCATAGATGCTCATAACAAATGACAAAGGCCCCTAATAAGTGTAATTTTGAAATGCCTGATCTGAAATCTTACTTAGAGACTCTGCTCATTCAAACCAGCTCTAAAACTGACAAAATAAAACTCAAAACTACTAACAATTATGATCAGTTTTTACTTTCCTTATTAAGTTTTCACTTTTGCTATGACCATTTGAAAACTTTACAGTGTTCTTGTTAATCATATACAGTATAGTATCTTGGAAATGCTCCAAAGCCTAAACTTTCTCTCTTTTTACTTTTCTTAACATGTACTTTTCTCTTAGAAATGTGTGAAGCTGATAAGTAAATAAGAGCTTATAGCTTTTGTAGAGGATTATGTCAGAAAAACAAATGTGACAGTGAAAAATACAACAAAATCTGACAGGTTTGTCATGTGTGTGCTTTTATTGGTCCAAGCTCAAACTTGGGCTTCTGCCACACTTTTCTTAAAGAATCATACCCATTCACTACCTCTTTAGGTTGTTTGCAACTTCTTTTACATTTACATATTTACTGTGATAGATGAAAAAGATAAGAAATAATAGAGAAAAGTAAAGATTTTCAACCTTATTTTGACTCTTAGGTTTATTATGTATGTATATTAACTAGCATAGAATTAAAAGTCATAAAAGAAGTCAAAAAGTGTAGAAATTCCAATAGACTACCATTGTTATTTATTCACTGAAAAGTGCTCAGATATATGCTGCAATCCTGCTCCTTGGATAATCAAGTAACAATGGCCGGGTTACAACCTGATGTTTAACTTGGATGGAATACCTAGTCAGACCTTAACTAGGAAAAACTCAATCTTACAATTTACAGCCTGAAAATAAGTTGAGACAGAGAACAATGATGGAAGTTGACTCTTTATCTGTATAATCAAAATATATCTTTTAGTTTCATTAGCAATTGTCCATAAATAAAAGAGTTTGCTTATTCTCTATCCAATCCAATACTATAATACGAGCAAGGTTTGTATATATATATATTTGCACACGGATCTCGAAAACGGCGCCGAGGAATTTCTTTAAATTTTGGAAATAACTAATTTCCGAGTAGAAAATAAGTTCTAGATAGGTCTAATGTCCAGGAAAATTCGTGTTTTCTTGTAATATTAAGTTTAAAATCTAAAAATTTAACATTACGCTTATGGAGAATAAAATGTAAACAATACAAACCAAAACAGCTGTTTATAACCGTTTGACAGTTCTTGATTAAAGACTGCGGGGAACAATATAGAGGTTATGCATTAATATTTATTTTATGAATTAAATAAATGCAAAATTATCAGGTTACTAAACAATTTGTAAAAACTTAAGGGTTTAAGGAACTTAAGGATAGCTGTGCGAAATAAAAGCAGAAACAAGTATTTCCAAAATCTTCCGTGTTTTGATAGAAAACGTATTCGTTGTATTGCTTGAAGCCACTGTAACATACCAATTAATTGATGTAAATTAAATTTCTCTTTTGCTTTTCAATCCTCTTCCGTTTATAAC
The DNA here is from genome assembly GCA_023375725.1 of Nephotettix cincticeps. Taxonomy (NCBI): domain Eukaryota; kingdom Metazoa; phylum Arthropoda; class Insecta; order Hemiptera; family Cicadellidae; genus Nephotettix; species Nephotettix cincticeps. The sequence continues at coordinate 48,970,920 of CM041786.1, read as the reverse complement.
AAAATCAGTTGATCACAGGCTAATAATAACGGTTTGGATAATTAGACAGTAAATGATCGGCTTTGGCTAAAAGACGTTAAACGGCATCGCTCAATTGACTAACGTCGTAGCCGAGTTGTAGCGTGTCGGCCTCAAGAACTAGGCCGCGAGTTCCATTCCCACCAGGGGCGATACTTTTTCTTCAGTGCTATATTAATTATGGTGTATTAAATCGGTTTTATTTCAACCACATAAATGTTTCATTGGGCAGTAAATTTGTTTTAATTTTGCTAATTAACTTGTAAAAACATGTCTTATTCTATCCGAGCAAAGCTCGGTCACCAGGTACTCTGATTAACATGGGAAAAGAGCATGCAGATTAGCTGCCATGATAAACACATAAACTATGATTTTAGCATAAATGGATCACATGAAGCTAAATACCAAGTTTCATCCATAAACAATATTTATTTTGACCATGACCATGTTTTCCATTACAGGCACTTCAGAGGCAACAACGCCAATCATCGCGGCCACTGCCTCATGAGACAACTGAAGTGACAGAAAATGAGGTCTCTCGTACGCCGGAAGATTCTGTCTGCAGCATGGAAGGTCCCAGTGCCATCTACGGTGATGGTCCTTCAACCTACAGTGAGCTAGCGGGGTTTGGCACCCCTAACATAGCTCACCGTGGCAACAAGCAGCAGTAGGTTACGGTAAAAACTTGTTTTGTAGGAAATGATGTAATTTTGTTGTTTAAGTTAGAATCTACGGTTTATATGGACATAATGAAATTTCAACATGATTGTTGATGTTGAATGGATCACACAATTAAGGAAATAGTTTTTATGAACTGAAATTTATATTCATAAACATACATGAAGATGTTAGATATTTTTTATATGTGCTCAGTTAATTTTATTCTAACCATGATGAAATTTTTTCTCCTTTATAGAGAAGGCAGTTAAATGAAGTCTAGGAGTAATATTTGGGAGTAATATAAAGTAGCTATAGATAAAGCTTTATTAAAATATATAGGATTTAGGCCTATATTGTGTATCATATGATTATTGTGTATGGGTCCTGTGGTTCAAAGTGTGAAGATACAGGCAATTTTCTATTAAATTGATATCTTAAACCACTACTAAAATAATATATTATCTAAAAAGTATCAAGTCAGAATGAAATATTTGATGAAAATTTTATTTTAAATGTCATTTTTATAAGGTGTCACTGGACTGGGAAAGGATCATGTTAAATGAAATACATTTTGTCTTCTTTATCTTACTAAAGAGTTATCACAATTTATTCCCATCTAATGGTTCAATTTAATTATTTCAGAACTAGCTGACAAGATTAGGTCTATTTAATTAGCACTTTAGCCCCATGCCTCTCTTATCTGTGTTTATATTTCTGGGTTTAATTGAGCATATAGTTTGAAGGTGATGGAGTCTAAGTGATCCATTTACACATGGATCACTTTCATATATAGCTGAAAATGACCTATGATACCTAACGATTTTAAAAATCAAAATAAGTTTTATAATTGAGTATAACCATGAGTGGAGTTATAAAAGTTACATGTTGGGGGGGCACTGAGATAATTTCCTGGTTTTTGTCACATATAGCCTAAAAATAGAGAAAAAGAAACACTTAAAACTAATATCAAACCACAGAAGAACTCATCAAAATATCTTTGTAAAATGAATAATTATAATAGAACTGTTAAGATTGGTAATAAAAATTTAAAAAATTCCAAATGGGAGGGGGCATTTCCTCCCAATTTCATCGCTTAACTTTACCCAGGGTGCATGTGTATCTCTTTTTAAGGATTTCTTTTTAGGGAATAAAAAGTCATGGTTTAAATAACCACAACAGCATATTCCGAATCGAGATGGTCACAAGGGAAAAATGGCAACAAAACATGAACTATGCAATATTTCATCACAATAGTGATGAAATATTTGTTTGTGTGCAGAAAGTAATATCCTCAGACTACTAATGGATAAGATTTCTTTTGATCACTAAATAAATTGGGTGAATGAACCCAATTGGGTTGAATAAATTGGGTTAGTCAACCCAATTTGTTTGTGATACACTTTAGCCCAAGACCATTATCATTCATCAGTTTCATAAAATATAGTTGTCTGGACTGTTTATGTATCTGTATTTTATCACAAGCACTGGAAGTAAATAAGAAAAAATTACAGTATTTCAGATACACACATATTGGTAAATAAAATAAAAAATATGTATAATATAATATAATAATTGAAAAGAAGAATTTACTTTACTATGAAAAAAAACCTATTCATAATGTTAAATTTGTGCACAATGATCAATTTTGAAATTAATACAAAAATTAAAATAAAATAAATTTGTGTAAAGGTAAGGCAATGTTTTATAATTCTTGATTTTGCTTTGTTTCAATTTATCTATATCTTTTATATTTAATTTTTGTAATGTAAAGTTCAGTAGCTTAATTTAGTTTGTAAGTGAATTTAAACTATAAAATTTTATTGTTTCCATTAAACTGCCATACTCCCTGAAGCAGAAATGATCTATAATCGTGTATGTACTGTATGGATTAACTTATAGTGAGCCTGTGTACATGGCATGATGTTGTACTGACCAAACATTCATCTATACTCGTATATTCATTACATATGTATGCAGTATGCTACAGCTACATAATACTGTATTACTGAACCAATCCTTATATTTGCCTCTTCTACCGCCTAGTTTAAAAACTCTTGTAGATCATATCCCAACATTATTATTTGCTAACTTTTTATACCTGTCCTATGCTCAATTGTGATAATTGACTAGTTTTTAACCACAATCTATTATGAACAGGTTAAACATATTGATAAAATATAGAATTTTGTATATAGTAAATAATGGTCGGACTTGCTTTTGTACATAAAAGGATAGCCTTTAGAAAAAGTCAAAATTCATAAGTGTTTAAAATGATTGTTTCCCACTGTTACAATTAATTGTTTAGCGTACATTTTACATAAATGTGAATCCAATATTTATTATATTTATCTAAGTAAAATCTGTCTTACCTGTTGATGTACTTGCTTCTTTGATGTAAATACTCATATAGAACTTCTCATCAGAAAAGCAGCTACTCTCATAACATGCGTCCTCCTAAAAAGGTTTTTTTGTACAAACTCTAAATAAATGTATATTTTGAACCTATGACTAAATCTGTGTTTAGGTTTAAACATACAGGGTAATAATATAACAGTACCGTACATTGCTTGTGCCCAAGTTCTGTTTGGAGTGTGTACATTTAAACCATTTGTTAAAAGTAACATTATAAAACTCAAATAATGTAAAATGGTTACAAATCTAAGAAATAAATAAATATTATTTATTTTTATACCCATTTTATGTTCAATTAATGTTTTTTTGACATTAAATGATGTGTTTTTAATGAACCTATGTATTTCATATTTAAATATAAACACATGGACCCACACTGTGGTGGGTATTTTAAGGTTTATTGACAAAGGATGAGTGTGACGTGAAATATTCAGATGGGTCTATAATATTGAACAATCCAATGACATACTCCGCAGGATTTTACAAAGGATGGGACCAGTGCCAGTGATATTCAGTGAAATTCTCTAAACAATCCAGATTCTTCAGCCCACATAATTATTTTAATAATCTTTGAAAGATTATGAATAAAAACATTATCCAATCCAATACTATAATACGAGCAAGGTTTGTATATATTATATATATATATTTGCACACAGATCTCGAAAATGGCAATAAGGAATTTCTTAAAATTTTGGAAATAACTAATTTTCGAGTAGAAAATAAGTTCTAGATAGGTCTAATGTACAGGAAAATTCGTGTTTTCTTGTAATATTAAGTTTAAAATCTAAAAATTTAACATCACGCTTATGGAGAATAAAATGTAAACAATACAAACCAAAACAGCTGTTTATAACCGTTTGACAGTTCTTGATTGAAGACGGCGGGGAACAATATGTGAATAGAGGTTTTTCATAAATATTTATTTTATGTATGTAATAAATGTTAAATTATTAGGTTACTAAACAATTTGTAAAAGTTAAGGGTAACATAACTGTGCCAAATAAAAGCAGGAAAGTGTATTTCCAAAATCTTCCGTGTTTTGATAGAAAACGTATTTGTTGTATTGCTTGAAGCCACTGTAACAAACCAATTAATATGTGTAACTTAAATTTCTCTTTTGCTTTTCAATCCTCATTCCGTTTATATCAAAATCAGTTGGTCACAGGCTAATAATAACTGTATGGATTGTTAAACAGTAAATGATCGGCTAAAACAATTGAAGTTGGCTAAAACACCTTAACCGGCGTCGCTCATTCGGCAGACGCCGTGGTCCAGCGATATCGTGTTGGCCTCGTAACATGAAGGTCGCATGTTCAAACCCCATCAGGGGCAATCCTTTTTGTTCAGTGCTATATTAATTATGGTGTATTAAATTGGTTTTCTTTAAACCACATAAATGATTTCATTGAGTAATAGATGTGTTTTAATTTTTCTAATTAATTTTTATAATACATGTATCATTCTAAACGAGCAAAGCTCGGTCACCAGGTACTTAATTTTATTTGCAATAATATTAAATTAGGAGAATTAGAAAACCTAATAAGGTAAAACCAAATAATAAGGAAAATATTCAGTAAATTAATAATTTTATGTTATGATACTGTATCTAAAAGCAGTGACTTTACATAGGTACATTTACGTAGGTCAAAGTTTTCAACAGTGACATTTTGACACCCACACCTCCGGTGTTGAGGATAGAAAACCCCAGCAATTTAAACTTCAGTCTGACAATACAGTGTAATTAATTTAAAATACCCCAATAGACCTGCCTACTCAGCGAATTTCAAAATCAGTAATATAATAATAATAATGATATACGACAAGTTTTATTAATATCTGTCGATGAATATGTGTTTTTTATCTATTCTCAATAAGATTAACATGAGAAAGAGGATTCAGATTTGTTTTTGTGAGGAACATTTAAAGCAGGCATTTCTAGCATAAACAATCTTTAATTTCTTCCCTTATACATAGTATATGGAGTATGTATTGTTTTCGTCAAAATTTTTTAAGTTGAGTTGAGAGTGGATATATCCATTTTGGGGTCCCCTGAATCCAAAAAAGTGGGTTTTGACGTGGTGTCTGTCTGTCTGTCTGTGTGTGTATGTGTGTGTGTGTGTGTGTGTGTGTGCACGCGCGTGTGTGTCCCCTATACAATTCAAACATTAATTTAACTTTATCTCTCTTGTTTTTATTTTCAGAAATCAGACGATTATTTTTGAAACAATAAATTATTAAATGATATTTAGATATACTTTAAAGAGCATAATAGTTTTATTACAGATTTTTTTTTAAATTTACTTAAGGTAGAAAGTAACGCACATTAGTAACATTGTGTTTTCAGTCCACTGATACCGTTTATTATTTTCACTATTTATACCAAGTTTCATAAACATCTGTTGATAAATAAAGGAGATTGCCTATTAATATTTAAGTAAACACGATAACTCTCGTAAAAGTGGTCCGATCAAGACCAAATTTGGTGGAGACATGTATTCCTACATTTGCTCTGACGAGTTTATAAACCAGATATACAGGTCAATGGGAACGGGTAGTTAATATACAGTTACTATACTATACAATTTAGTTCCTTAAAGCTTTCTCTATCTCCATCAGTTACTGAGATATTAACAAATCTAAACATGGTACGTTGTATTTTGGGGCTCCAATGTTAATCTTATGGAGGGTAAAGAAAAATTAATATTTCGTTTATAAATCAATATTATTGGATTAAACTATGTATTTACATTCATGTGGCTGAGATCTATTCATTTTTGATTTAAAGTCATAGTTTATGTGTTTATCATGGCAGCAAACCTGCATACTCTTTTCCCGGGTTAATCACATAGGGCAAACTCCTTTATTAATGGACAGATGTTGATGAAAGTTGGTATAAATGTTAAAAATAAAATGTTTTATGGTAAAAATGCCTAATTTCAGTGTTCCTTACAGCAGCGACCCTGCAAACTCTTTCCCATGTCAATCTTATGGAGAATAGGTAAATAATTCTCATGTTTATCGACAGATTTTGATAAAACTTGTCATATATGTATTATTATTATTATATTACTGATTTGGAAATTCACTGGGAATGCAGGTCTGCTGTGACAGGGGTATTTTATACCTAGAGAAACTATTTTACATATTATAATGAAATTCAAAATTGAAGAGTAAGTAATGGTCTAGCTATTAAAAAGTGCTGACTTTTGCATATTTTATTTAAATATTCAACAAAACAATCAACTTTCAATTTCAGCTAAATACTTATTAATATGTATGACCGACCATGATAGCAAATCCGTGACGATTATCCATGCTAAATGTTCTTGTTACATAAATCAGAATGATTCACGTGATAGACTTTTGGCAAAGCAGCTGGGGTCGGCAACTTTGGGAGCTGGCTCTACATGTAAAAATGTTAAATGTATGTAGACCTGGAAAGCCTCTGTTATCAAGTCACAGATGAAAGTGAAGGATTTTGCTTGATATTAGTTACTTAAGATGAAATAAAGTATTCCTTGGCCAAATTCTGAGGTAAAAAAGTTTAACTTTTAAAAGTTAAAAGTTTTTATTTTTGTAAGTGGGACGTACAATTATGGTTAACTAGCTAACACACTTGAGTTTAGAAACAAAAATTGTAGCATATTTAATTATGAACAAAACTGTATGACAGTACAGTTCACAGAAAGTAAGTTAAGCAAAAACAAATAGGCTAATTAATTAAATTATTTTTCAAATTTCTTAAACTATATCTTGATTTAATTATAATTAATTATACCTGTAATTATTACAATATGGGAAATTTTAACAAACTTCTTCCCAAATTCTTAGTAAAATGTAAAATTTGTGTGGTTTTGCTCGTCACAAATATAAATTAATTCAATCATTTATTCACTACACAAACACTGTAACACCATAACAAATATGATTAAAAATTACGTGTGCATTCATAAAAGGTATGCACAAACACTTGTGTTCCCGTTAAACTTATATATTTGAATCAAGAAAAATATTCCTGCATTGACTTTTTTTATTTTTTGTTAGCGATGAGTTATCTAACCTATTATTAAGGTTTGAATAATAGTAATCTATGAATACTATAATGAAGAGTTGGTTTCGGTATGATTGTAGTTTTTCGAGTGAACGCGAAAAATACTGAACCGAATAACGGTTTGAAATTTTTTCAAACTCATGCAATTAATAGGCGTATTCATTTTCTTAATATCGCCGCGGGCTACACCCTGTGAACGTTGTAAGTTTCAATGTTTATATTTTCAAAGAATAAAAACATAAAATTACTCGAGTGTCACAACAGCTGTGAACACGAAAATTTTACAGTTCTGGAAGAAGAAAAAAGAGCTGCCGTGACCATCCTCGGTTTAAATGATTACATTTTTTAACGTCAACATCCGTTGTACTACATTTTGATAGTTCGGGAAGAAGAAGGAATAAAGTAAATTTTTACAGATAAACAGCTGGATCAAAATTAATATTGCCGAAAATTTTTAAATAACATATTTTTATTTACAATCTGTTCTAACTAGTTGTAACAATAAGTAAATATGATGAATTTAAAGTTATTAATAGGACATCTTTATTCTAATAAGCCTACATAACAATTTAGATTAGATTCTAAACCTACATAACAATTTTATAAAGATAAAAAAATGGATTATTATTTACATGAAACGAGTTTCAAGGTAAGAGTTTTTAAATTTTAAAATTAAAATTTGATTAAGTTCCTTGCATTAAAACTAAGCAAGTTATGAAGACATTATGTCGATTTCTATTTTTTTAGTTCCAAACAAATAGTGGTAATTAATTGTCACCATCTCTTTGACCCCATTTGTAAAAGGTTACTTTAAAAGGAGTTTTGTAGGTTTTTAAATAGCTATGAGCTCATATAAATAACAGCTAAGCTAACAGGTTTGATCAATATCAGTAATAATTAGGTGAGTTTTCCTAATCTCCATTAGATTAACATGGGAAAGAGTATGAAGGTTTGCTGCTGTGAGGAACACTGAAAGTAGGCATTTTTTATCATAAACCATTTTTATTTCGACCAATTATACCAGGTTTCATCAGCATCTGTCCATAAATAAAGGAGTTTGCCCGTTGTCTATAATATGATTAACAGGGGAAAAGAGTATGCAGGTTAGCTGTCATGATAAACAGATAAACTATGATTTTAAGTATAAATGGATGGATATAAACCAGATGAAGATAAATACGAAGTTTCATCAAAAATTATTTATTAGTTAGTAAAATATTATTTATTCTATATCCTCCATAAGATTAATTGGATTAATTAAACATTGTATTTTAAGAATCCAATATGTTTCGATTTTACTGTGTATAGATTTTTTATTTCTCGGAAACCGTTGCAGATATATCAAAACGCAAAAAATAAATTACAGCTTTTTTAAACTTATTCTAATGTTAAAAAATAAAATTTTTAATTTTTAAAAATTACATGTGATAAACGCAAAGCCCCATTTTTGGGGTACAACCCCCCCCCAAAATAATCCCTTCCATTGTCCAATTTGTCTTACAATCTTGTATTACAGTCTCGTTCGATAAAATATAGGAATACACATCTCTACGAAATTTGATCTCTATCGGATGATTTACGGATGATTGATGAGTTATCGTGTTCACGAATAACTGCTGTGAGGAACGCTGAATGTAGGTTTGTTTACAATAAACTATTTTAATTTTGACCAATACCAAACTAAACAATATCTGTCTATAAATAAATGAGTTTGCCTATTCTCCATAAGGTTAACATGGGAAAGAGCATGCAGGTTTGCTGCTGTGAGGAACGCTGTAAGTAGACATTTTTACAATAAACTATTTTAATTTTTACCATTTACCAAATTAAACAATATCTGTCCATGAATAAATGAGTTTGCCTATTTTACTGAAGGTTAATATGGGAAAGAGTATGCAGGTTTGCTGCTGTGAGAAACTCTGAGAGTAGGTTTTTCTAGCATAAATAATTTTTATTTTGACCATGTATACTAAGTTTATCAACATCTGTCCATAAATATGTGAGTTTGCCCATCCTCAGTAAGATTAACATGGGAAAGTGTATGTAGGTTTGCTGCTGTGAAGGACACATCAACAATGTTTTTAAGAATTTGCACTATGGATAGTTTTGGTTTGTTGAGAGACAGTTGGCACTACTGAGTATCACATGTTGACAACTGGATACGGAAACCCTACACAATTTTCGTTGACTTCTATTAATTCTTAGAGATATTATGAGATTAAGAAATTAAGTAATTAATTATGAAATTTTCATATTATTTAACTAACCACAAATGTGGGGGGGACTCATGTTACAACAGGAGTCCCTCAAGGGTCCGTGATCTCTGCTACCTTATTCCTTATCTTTATCAACGATCTCCTCACACTTCCCTTCCACGGACAAATTTGTGCCTTTGCCGACGATAATGCCCTTTTTTATTCAGAAAAAGACAGTAACATAATTTTTCATAAAATTAATGATGACTTAAGCTTACTCAGGAATTGGTGTGAAACCAACAAAATGCTGGTGAACGTTGATAAAACAAAGTACATTAATTTTAGTTTAGCCAATAGTTTTAATTTCCAAAATTACCACGTGTTTGGATGTTCCCACATTTCATGCAGTTGCAAAAAAATTGAAAAGGTTAATAGTTTTCGGTATCTTAGTGTTATATTGGATGAAAATTTAAATTGGGAAAAACATGTGACTAATCTGCATTCAAAAATTAAATTCTCCATCAGAATTTTCTACTTTTTGAAAAATATTTGTAGTTTATTCTTAATGCGGACTCTTTATTTTGCATTGATTGATTCACGTTTACAGTACGCCATCCATTGTTGGGGGGTACTTATAAATGTCACATTGAAAAATTGAGAATCACACAGAATGATTTTATAAGATCAATTTTAAACTGTCAAAAAGGGAAAGTTCGTTTCCTTTACTTTTTGAACTAAAAATACTTCCAATTCAGCATTTATAACATCTACAAGGTTTTACGACTTTTTTACGTTCGAAGCGGAAATACTAGAACAAGTAATCTTCTGTACAGTGCTAGAAATTACAACCTAGGAGTCCTCAGACTACCTAAAGTAAACAAAGCTTTATTTAGACACTCAGTACAGCGGTCCAAAATATTTCAATCAAATACCGGAAGAAATCAGAAGTTGTTTGACCTTGAAATTATTCTCTGCAAAATTGAAGGAATGACCTTTCAAAACACAAGATGTCAATTTTTTAAATGAAGTTCTTAGTTAGCAGGGAAAACATTTTATGTATTTTTTCAATTTTAACCGTACAGTAATTTATATTTTCGTTCACACAAACTAACTACCTGTATAATAATAATGTATTTCCTTTTTATGAATTTAAATTTAATTTTGTAAAGTAATTGTTGATTTCCTTAGTAATGAACAAGAAGTTTATAAGTTTTAATCTGTAAGTAAAATTGTTTTTAATAAGACGCCACGGAGAGCTGCATGGTTTTTATGTTATTTAAGAAGGACTGGACTCAGATTTACTATTAATTTATGTGTTTTTATTATTTGTCTTACGTTGTCACAACTACTGGAGACTGTGACAACGTAATTCCAAGGTGATATTAACAAGTGATGTAATGTTTACGTTTTATTGGGGAATAAAGTCATTATTTCATTATTTCATGTTAAACCAAAAATAATGCCCTTGTACAAAATAAATGTATAAGAATGTATTTATATTAGTAAACGAAATTAACTCCTGAATCTAACCAGTTAGTTGAACATGAAACAAAGCATGGTGAATTTCAAACGTAAGTACGTTTTGATTTCAAATTCAGAGAAATGAGCCTTTGGATGATTGGTCTCTAGCCAGTTGTCATTGAAACTGTAGATCGGCTAGATAGCGAGACACATTGCAAGGTATACTTTGACACTTCCAAGCACACAACTCTCATCCATCACCAGACATCAAAACCTATTTTCCCTTTTTTTTATTTTTTTATAATTTTGAATTTTTGTTTACGGTACCTTGCAATTTCGGGAAAGACCCGGGGTGTAAGCCTATCCATCAACAATCTATGGTTGATCATACAAAACCACCCACGTCTCTTTAAATTGGCTTGTAAAATACAGCCCCATCACCTTAAGGGTGTTGAGGTTTGGGCTATTGCGACTCTGCAGAAGCAGAGCCGGGCCATGCGCTCGCCACCTCGCCAGGCCGAGAGATTGGCTAAACAGCAAGCGATTCTGAGCCTTTTAGACTGTGTGCAATACGGGTTCTTTTCGCATATAACTCGGGTTCTCAAGTCGCTTCTAACTGAATCAGTTCATATAGTATGGCATCCTTTTTGGGCTTCTAGGGAGAAACCCGATTGAGCTACAACAAAATTGATGATCCATAAACCTTAAATTTTACGTAAATGTACCAATTTTCATGGCATATTTCCAAATATGTAATTTTTTAACCATGACATTTATTAACAGATGACATTATTTGGACACGAAATAAAAAATAGATACATGAACCTCCAAAACTGTAAAGTGATACTTTACAGTTTTGGACTTAGCAATTAAATTGTTCATTTTGTACAGTATTTACTTAGACCTAATTTATAGTTTAAAATTGACAATTGATACAGAAGGCATTGAATAGCATAATCACATTGCTAATAGAGATTAAACCAACAGCTTTTGCTTTAGAAATCAAAAGTTTTGATTGTATTGTATTTTATTGTTTTGCATTTGTAAACAAACTTATTTACCATAAGGTTAAATTAGAAATTGAAAACGCTATAAAATGTAAACTAATTGAATTTATGGAAACTGAATATGCCTAAAGCATGACCGGAGCAGAGATGAATCCGAAAAATCAAAGATCATTAAAATCGGTCCAGCCGTTCTCGAGTTTTAACGCACGTAACTAACACAACTTTGTTTTATATATTTAGATTTAAACTGTGAGTTAAATACAAAAATAAACAAAACCAAAAATAGCAGCTGTTTGCCATGGTAACAACTTTCAACATAGTGAATGTTGTCTTGAACAGCTGAATGTGTCCACTACATACATATCCATGATCCATGACACAGGTTTCCCACAGAGAAGTAAATACAAATATTTTTGTGGCAAGTAAACGCGAAAAATACTGAACCGATCGGTTTGAAATTTTACACAAAGGTAAATCCAAACTCATGCAGCTCATAGGCATATTAGTAATTCTCTTAAAATCCCCTCGGGCTACGCCCCATGAACGTTCTAGGTTTCAATGTTTACATTTTCAAAGAATGAAGACATAACATTACTTGAATGTCAACAGATGTAAACTCTAAAATTTGAGAGAAGACACAGTTGCTGTACGTTATTCCTTATTCTTTCCCAATATTATTTAACAGGTGGTACTTAGTCATATTGAAGACACACGTGTTTATAAAGTTAATTTGTTGTATTAATGTATATTATTAGGCAATACAGTACATTTTTTAAGATATAAACATTTTGAAAATAATATTCCAGTGTAGTGATATACATACTGATTTTTTATTGTATTAATTTATTCATAAATAGAAAACCCATTACAGTGTGAAAAGAAGGAGGGTTACGATCGGAAATAAAAGCAAACTCAAACTCTAATACCCGCAATGGATAGTGTCAGTAACAGGAGATTGGTGCGATCCGACAGCAAAATTGAAATTGGATTGAAAATGTAACCAATCGTCAGGTGTACGGTACAAAATACTGTTGCAGGATTGGGTTCCCAGTTTAATACGAGTTCATAGCTTTCAATTGCACTATAAAACTACTGGTCAAATAAAATCTGTTTACATCTTTTCTTGTGTAGGCCTCCTACTGTTATATTGTTCAACGCATAATACACATTTTCCTCCCTTTTATGGAGAACATATTTTTACAAAGGTTTTGAAACTACAGTTATAACACATTATTTCACACTATTGTATTTTGAAATATTTTACGCACTCCAAATCCAATAAGTATTTTTTGGATTAGGCTTATATTGTTTTGTCTTTTCTGTTTATCTGAGCAAATATTTGAGGAAAATAAGGATAAAGATATGGTCACCTGGAACTTGCTGGCAAAAATAAGTTAGATTTCTGCCACGAGGGATAAAAAAGTTTGATTTTTTCAGCATACACGATTAGATCTTAACCACACGAAGCTGTATGTGTAACAATCTAGTTTTATCACAATATTTCAAGTTATAAGCGATATATCAGTTTATTCTCTTTTTCCTTAAGCTTAATATTGGGACCCTTCTATAATATACAATGTACTGCGTTTACTAGTTTCTATATAACCACTTGACATAGAGCAAATAAAAATTCTAGCATAAATTATTGTTTTTTAACAGATTTTAATGTTGCTAGTAACAATTAAATTTTTTTATTAATTTTCACGGTAAAATCCCCCCAAACCCCCCCATTTTGTGGAATGTCACCTACGTGAAAGTAAATTGATAAGTTACCCATGGGAGTAGGTTGATAATCTTAAAGGGAAGCATAGTTGATATGTACATGAAATTCAAGGTCTTCAAAATCAATGCCACAAATCCGAACTTAAAAGGTTGACGCAAAACAATATGGCGGAGATTTGAAAATTGAAAGCTATGAGCGTCAAACCGCCGCAATATTGTTTTGAATCAAAATCAAGTTTGCAGCAATGTTCTCTACTAACAAAAACCTTTAATGTAATGTCCATATCAACATGTGCCTACCTTTTAACTATAACTCCCCATGGGCCGCACCTCATAGGGAAAGGGGCCAAACCGATCATCATGTAGGCCTACAAGATAAAGTGACCTTTACCAGTAATGATATGCCAATTTTAATGTGATAGGCCTATATCTTTTCGATTTAAGGTTATAAGGTCTTAATAAGACTTAACTGTCACAGTGTACCATATGTTTTCAATAACAAGTATAACTAAATTTTTACTATATATGTTTCATGTTAATTGGACGATGACCCGAGAACTTTTGAAATAAAAATGTTTAATAAAGGGTACTTGGTGTATTTAATATAACTTCATCGGATTATTATATTAGTAGCCCTAATTGATGAAGTAGGTAAACTGTATAATACATAGCATGTATTGTGTAGACCTATTCCTTTCTTTGTACTAAAATCTTTGGTACGGTTAAAGTATGTTTGTGTTTAACCTAAATCACTTCTGAACTAGGTTACCAGATAATACCAAAACATAAAATTACACTTTATTTCTTCATAAGGTCCCAGTCTTCCAAGGCATTAACCTGGGTATGTATGATCTGAGTAACCTGACTGTAATGATTTTGATGATATCATGTTATTAGGATATCATGATATTACTCACAACGACACAAAGTCCAATGGACATTAACATTACTCCAGAAATCTTTTATCATACAGTTTAATAATTTTTAAGTTATTCAAGTAAATTCAGTATTGATTTGATATAAATAGCTGGTCCTGCAATGTTATAGCAAATTTATTTCTATAAAAAAACTAGGTATAATGTGAAAATGTATTTGAACACAGAATATTTTGAAAACTTGTTTGAAACAGAGTAGAGAACCAGTAATCCCATAATCAACAAATACAAATAGGTCATATTGTACTCGTATGTAATTTTATTTAGTTTTATTTAATACATTTAGAGTAATAAAAATGTCATATTCATATATTCTTATTAAGTTTCGATCGTATGGTGTGTTTGGTATCTCGAAAACTCAACACGAAAAAATCTTGGTCCAGGGTCTATATATTTTCTGGCAGTAATTCTATTTTCTGTGGGAAAGCTGCTAAAATTAATTGGTTAAATGGCCAAAACTAAAAATCTCACACAATACAATCTTTGTCTATCCATTATTAAAAATTAAAGGTAGGTACTGTAAATCAAAACCAATTTCAATTTTAACTTTACTGGTACATGGTTTAGATCTTGGGTTATGAACTAAAAATGTGTTAAAAAGCACATTTTCGAAAAAAATATGAAGCAAGTTCTAATGAGACTATTCAAGTCATGTTTTTAATTTTATCTTCTTCCGGTGGAATAATCAGGATAATAATTACATATATTTGAACCTGAGACACCCCTATTATAAATAACATTGATTGTAATCACATATAAAAATAAACTGCTATAAAATAGTGGTTTTGCTTGTTCGAAATGAAGCATTATTTTAGGAGGACCGACAGTCCGACATGCTTGAGGTGGTCGGCGTAGCAGTTTAATCAAGTAGTTCGCCTCGCCGCCGCCGCGTCACCCAGCAGCACTGTCGCGCAGCACCGTCTGACAATCATCCCGGTTTTGTCTAATTAACTCTGACAAGTCCCGGTAAAACCACTAAAGTCAGAAATTCAACTGAGGCTTGGCTTAATTAAGGCTCGTTGGTACGATTATGTGGCAAGAAAGTTTGTTATTGAGAGAAGAAAAATAGAAAACTGTTTGTTAATGAAACTACTTTGTTTGTGCAAGTTAATATACGTGGAATAGAGATTCTCTACGTATTGTGTAATATGTTAAGTTTGTTACTGAATGGTTCTATAGACAGAAATTTACTTTTAAAGTTTAAACGTGTTCTATACAGAACAGTTAAATGCCTAACAGCCAATGGCGTCTAAAAAAACGTGTAGACTACGATTATTGTGGTACAATATTTCAGTTTTGTTATTGATTCTACAGATTCAGAGGCTGGAATGTTCTATAGACAGAACAGTTAGTTAATGCCTAACAGCCAATGGCGTCTAAGAGACCTACAGTTAAACGTGGAATACGATTATTGTGGTACAATATTTAAGTTTTGTTATTGATTAAGGCTGGAATGTTCTATAGACAGAACAGTTAGTTAATGCCTAACAGCCAATGGCGTCTAAGAGACCTACAGTTAAACGTGGAATACGATTATTGTGGTACAATATTTAAGTTTTGTTATTGATTAAGGCTGGAATGTTCTATAGACAGAACAGTTAGTTAATGCCTAACAGCCAATGGCGTCTAAGAGACCTACAGTTAAACGTGGAATACGATTATTGTGGTACAATATTTAAGTTTTGTTATTGATTAAGGCTGGAATGTTCTATAGACAGAACAGTCAGTTAATGCCTAACAGCCAATGGCGTCTAAGAGACCTACAGTTAAACGTGGAATACGATTATTGTGGTACAATATTTAAGTTTTGTTATTGATTAAGGCTGGAATGTTCTATAGACAGAACAGTTAGTTCTGTCTAACAGCCAATGGCGTCTAAGAGACCTACAGTTAAACGTGGAATACGATTATTGTGGTACAATATTTCAATTTTGATATTGATTAAGGCTGGAATGTTCTATAGACAGAACAGTCAGTTAATGCCCAACAGCCAATGGCGTCTAAGAGACCTACAGTTTAACGTGGGATACGAACCACAATTTTGCCTCTGAATTACGAAGTGATCTAATTATTAGCATATCTTTGCGGATGAATTTAGTATTCAATTGTACGGATGTTAATCCACAAAAGGGAATACCGTATCCACAGGTAATAGCTTATAACTCTCCACAATTTGTAACTTGAAAGTAACTGGATTAGGCAACAGGACACGTCACCATACCAGACCAGAACATGCACTGTAATATTATTGTGGTATAATCCGTATCTACGTCGATATGTCCTCTATCTCCATATCTATTTAATATTGTTATCTAATTACTTATAGTACACTTAGCCGATACATAACCGTAACCTATATGTGCCACTTTACTCTATCGAGGATTTGCAGTATTTAGCATTTTAGTACCACAATAGAGTGGTTGAGAGCGTTACGAAATCGCGTTGCTAATTAATTGGCCTCAGCCCACCATTGAGACTACCGAGCGATTTGAATTTCTCTCTGTTTCTCCAATCATCTGAAAAATAATTTCGTATGTGAGTATCTCACTTACACCAATCAACCCTTACATTTTCAACCTACCATAATTGTCCGATGTTTTGTTCCTAACATGACGCTGGTTTGCCTGCTTAGAGACAGATCGATATGTTCTAAACTGCTACTCTGTTTTATGTTTCATACCACTCAGACTATTCCCAGCAGTTTTAAAACCATTAGTCTCTGGAAATCTCTTTATCGTGTTTTCACTAAGCGCGTCTTTTTTTATCACTCTGAATGAGATTAATTTACGGTTTTATTTTAATTCTGTGTTTATCAACATCAGTGGATTCGTTAAAATTTTAGTTGGTAAGGCCCAAACCTTGTTTTGCTATCCAACGTCGACCTTTTGTTAGATAGGTAATTAATTATTATCCCCAATTACAAATTCTGATTCGTTATTATTATCTCGTTAGTCGTTAGTTTAGTGGATCCTCCTCACAAAAGACCGCCAATCGTTAAGGGAGGGGAGTTCTGATTAGGTTTAGACATATTTTTCTATGAGTTATAATGTATCTAGGTAGTTATACTTTTGGAGTAAACAGAAGATCGTCATTATAACTATAGTTTCACGTGATTGGTTCATCTTATTCGCCCTATATAAGTTAAAAACTGTTAAAAGCTCAATGTTTGAGTTAAAGGAAAACAGTAGTTTTTATTTCATAATCGAGAAAAAATAATTTACTATTTCACCAGAAACCATCCTGTGACATTAGAAGATTAAAATTGTCACATGTTTAATTATTGTGCCCAAACCAACAGTCGGGCTTGTATAAAACCGTATCGTGGTTCTGGCAGATCGAGCGCAAGCCAGGGATTGTTTTGTTTGGATACAAATTAACTACGAGTGTCGCCGTCGCCCAGATATATCGCCACCGTTGCTCGTTTGTGTTGTTTCACTCTGTCATCACATGTCTCCGTCCGTATTGCATAACTGAGGGTATTTTGCTCCACACAATGCAAACCGTGAATAAACCAACCCAGACAGTGGGCTGATTAAGTTAAGACGAACAATGTTCTAGTTCTTATTTCAAATGTGTGTCAGACATATTGAAATAAAATTAGTTCAATTGAGTGTGTTCCGAAATGACAATCACGTATGAAACACATTTTTGTTTTATAACGTTGGAGGAATAAAGTAAATTGCTGAATGAAAAGTTTTCTAATCTAAGATTTCAGTGATCGAAAATATGTTTTTGTACATTTTCTCTAACTACCTTTAAGATGGGGTTTAAATCGATCGTGATAATTTAGATCTATAATTTAGAATGTTTATTAAATCGATATTATCATTATTTTTAATAGTTAAATATAGCTTTAGTTTTTACGTACGTAGAGAAGTGCTATTTAAGCTTAACAATTTTATGTTAGTTAGATGAGAGCCACCTGATGTGTATATAAATACAGCAGACTAAACTATTTACAGTAATAATATGACACGAACCTACATTACTGGAGATATGTTCAAAGATGCATTTGTCTAAAAACTAAGCAACCAGTTTTAGTGATAGAATGCAGATGTTTAATAATATAATTATACAACTTAACCGCTTTTCTTAGGGCTAACAGTCGGTTATACAAAACACAATGCATGGATATAAAGGTTAAATACATTCTATGATAACGCTAATGGGCAAACATTATGAGCTATAGTTCAATCAGTGAATTTACTACAGGAAATATATTAATAAAAGTGATATTTATTATAGGAGCTATTTTCGTGCTTGTCATTCATTGCACACACACACACACACACACACACACACACACACACACACACACACACACACACACACACACACACACACACACACGCACGCACGCACGCACGCACGCACGCACGCGCACACGCACACGCACGCACACACACACACACACACACACACACACACACACACACACACACACACACACACATACACACACATATATAAATCTGTTTACATTTAAAGGTTCTCATTAAATAGAGTTAATTTATTCAATTCATTCTACTTTATTTTATCATTATATACTACTAGCGATTTGTCTCCATTCAGTGCTGAAGTTACTTGCATACTTCGGTAATAAGATATAAAAATATAGATCTTATTTTGATGTTTATTGTTTAACCCTCCAAGTGCTATGACTATTTAAATTTTGTTATTTTTATGCAACTCTTCATAAAATACCAAAAATACACAAAAAAACACAAAACATGCCCCCCCCCTTATAACCAGTAACCATAAAAGCAAAATAGGTGTCCACTGCAATCCCAATTAAGCCTACAAATGCCGTCAACTTCCACCCAAGCCGGTCACCGTTTATTTAAGGTGGGCCCTTCACTCCACTATACCACACATTTGCAAGCCAAATTGGGATTGCTCATGGTCGGGATTTGAACCCTCGTCCCTCCGAATGGCTTCAACTGTTGTACTCGTCAGCACAGCAGTCTAACCACTACACTACAAAGGACCACCGTCTGAGAAAGCACTTATTTGGCTATAAAAGCATAAAATAATGAACTCAAGCGTCAGAATAGGGAACTACAGAGTAGTTGCATGTATTAGCTCGCAGATGGCAGCACCGTAACAGTAATTCTTGACTTCGATAGCGCTATACAATTGTTAATTTAAGAACTGTCACCATATTCAGATATGTGGAGGAAGCTTAGTTAAATTATCAATAATTTCTAATTATTAAAAATTAAAGTTATTTATGGTTTAGGAAAATACTAATACGGATATAAAGTGTAATGTGTAGGCCTATGTGTAAACATGAAACCAATTATCATTTATAGCGGACGATTAAAAGTGCAAAGTTGAAGCGTATTCAAACAGTAATGCACAGTCAGTGTGTGATTGTGCCGTACGTGAATAGAACCTACATGCTGCTGTGTAAGCCTACCAGAGCAGCAAGTCTTTCAGTATTAATTATAAATAAAGCGTTTAGGTCTGAGACGAGGATTAAGCCGCGTTAAACAGCCCTTACTGGAACCAAACAAGGCTTATTGGGTCGGGCCGAGCCCGAGATGGGTCGGGCCAACTTAATTACCGTTAACCGCGCTAAACAATGAGGGCGATCAGTAGGGCCTATGGCGCCTGCCATGCTAACCAGGCGAAATACAAAACGATTCCAATTATTGGTTATATTTTTGGAGTTTATAATAGTATCGTTTTCTAAGTTCCGAATGAAATGACACCAACAACCAACTAACTGTCTCTGGTTTGTAAACAGTTATGAGTAGGCATTTACTTTATAAGGAATACTTAAAATAAAGTAAATAGTATGTGATTAGAAGTTAGTAATTCAAGAATATATATTTTTAAAACGTACCTTATGATATATAACCAATATATTACCGAAATAAGCTAAACAACTGATAACAATAATCAATTATTACTTTTTGGTAATTGGCAGTAAAACGCAGTGTGGCGTAATCTACGTAGTGGACCACAATTTGGTCTACACCACCTGATCATTGCCATCAATTAGGCCTACACCACCCGATCATTGCTATCAATTAGGCCTACACCACTTGATAATTGCTATCAATTAGGCCTACACCAGCTGATCATTGCCATCAATTAGGCCTACACCACCTGATCATTGCTATCAATTAGGCCTACACCACCTGATCATTGCTATCAATTAGGCCTACACCACCTGACCATTGCTATCAATTAGGCCTACACTACTCGACCATTGCTATCATTTAGGCCTGCACTACCTGATCATTTCTATCAGTTAGGTCTACACCACCTGATAATTATTGCTATCAATTAGGCCTACACCACTTGATAATTGCCATCAATTAGGCCTACACCACCCGACCATTGCTATCAATTAGGCATAAACCACCCGATCATTGCTATCAATTAGTCCTACACCACCATACCATTGCTATCAATTAGGCCTACACCACCCGACCATTGCTATCAATTAGGCCTACACCACCTGATCATTGCTATCAATTAGGTCTACACCACCTGATAATTATTGCTATCAATTAGGCCTACAACACCTGATAATTATTGCTATCAATTAGGCCTACAACACCTGATCATTGTTATCAATTAGGCCTACACCACCCGACCATTACTATCAATTAGGCCTACACCACCTGATCATTGCTATCAATTAGGTCTACACCACCTGATAATTATTGCTATCAATTAGGCCTACAGCACCTGATCATTGCTATCAATTAGGCCTACACTACCTGATCATTGATATTTTATCGTATTACAGCAACATACTATTAGCCAAATTCCTTTAAAAAGTAGAGTAAAACAACTGTTTAGTTTATCAACTTGTCTTATAGCTAAAGATCGGATTTCCAATTTTACAAACGAAGAATATTTTTAATTGTTACGATTATAATGAAAAATGGAATATCCTATGTTTACTGTAGGGATAATTAAGTACATAATGACACATAATGCGTTTTTAATACAAGAAATCCAGGTAAGTATATATTACAATAAGCTTACCTAGGGCTAAGTAATTGGATTGGGGGATAGACGATCTCGCACTTTTCACGCCTCAAACATAACAGCCTTTATAAGTTCAGGGCTCTGAGCAACAGTTCCTTATGCATTATGTAACAACTCCTTCCAGGCCGTTAACTCTTTTATTTATACACTTTACAAAAAAGGTTTAAATGTATTTCCTGAAAATGGAAACAAGTATTTATTGTATTCACTAAATTAAAATTAAAGTAGCTTACAAAAAATGTACCGTACATAAAGTTTCTTAACAATATTGTTGTTTATTTTTTTTATTTTAATACCGGTATGTATTGTATTAGAAGAATATGGTGGGTGATATATCGGTCAACAAAATTGATAACGTATAATACAGCTAGTTGGCAGTCACGAATTGTAGATAGTTGTGAGCGATGATCGGTAGATGAGGTATTCTATGTTGTGGATTAACGCCCGCACTATTGAAAACGAACTCCATCCGCAAATACCATCCTCATAATTAGACCGGTTCGTAATTCAGAAGCAGTGGTTCGGACTCCACGTTAAATTGTAGTTCCCTTATATATATGCCATTGCCTCTTGGGCTATTAATTAACGGTTCTGTCTAAGGATAATGTCAGCCTTAGTCAGTAACAAGACTACAAGATCGCGCCACAATCGCCTTACCCTTTCTCATTCATACTTGGCTTAAAATACCTGGATAGCCATTTCAGAAACTACCTTATAATAATATTCCAACGATTCCATTTACTCCTACAAAATCATAAGAATTAGTAAACTTATGATATTTGAAACGTAATATACTCGTACGGAAAACATAATCCGTACTATAAATTAATTGTCCGTAATTGTTTAATACGTCGTTGAAGGTGTTTTAGCCAACATCAATTGTTTGAGCTAATCATATACTGTTTATTTGATTGATTATCCATAGAGTTATTACTAGGCTCTTTACCTCTTAATTTTTATAAAGGCCACTATTAACAATTAATTTCTCTACAATAATGTTTTTAATTTTAATCTCCTATGAGCAGTTGTAATTATAAAAGTTCCCTATGAATACACTATCAGTCAGCCCTTCCTTTGTACGGGTTATATAATTCAGTCATAAATGAAAGGATCCCAACCACTTAAAGCTAAATACCTAGATTCATCCCAAAATATTGGTTAATAAGAGAAATATTATTTTTACTTATCCTCCATAAGATTAACAGTAGACCTACCTGGTGAACGAGCTTTGATTGGATAGAATAAGGCATGTACTATATAAGTTAATTAGCAAATTAAAACACATTAATTACTCAATGTAAACATAGTTTATATCATTTAAATTAAACCTACCTAATAAACCTTAACTAATACTTTATACTGTATTTTATAGTAACTTTTTACACTTCTTATATTAACTTGCCTCATCTATGAACAAAATATAGCTTTCCAGGACGGGGATCGATCTCATTACATTCCGCACGTGTATCCTCCGCGCTAGCACTGAGCTACGGCATCTGCTAAGCTCATACGTCGTTGAAGGTGTTTTAGCCAACATCAATTGTTTGAGCTAATCATATACTGTTTATTTGATTGATTATCCATAGAGTTATTACTAGCCTGTGATCCACAAATTGAAACGGAATGAGTATTAAAAGCAAAAGGTAAATTCAATTCACCAATTGGTTTATTACAGTGGCTTCAAGCAATACAACGAATAAGTTTTCTACGAAAACACGAAATATTTTGGAAATACTTTTCTATGCTTTTATTTCGCAAAGTTATTTTACCCTTTAGTTTTTTTACAAATTGTTAACTAATTTGATAATTTATCATTTATTAAATACGAAAAATAAATATTCATGCAAAACCTCCATTCACATATTGTTCACCACCATCTTATCAGCTGTTAAACAGATGTTTTGATTTGTACTTTTTACATTTGATTCTCATCGAGGTTTGTAGTGTTTGGAAAATTATGTGTGAATCTACTGAATTTTAAAGTAGAGTGACAAATAAAGTTTACCTGATAGTTCGTGGATCAACTTGTGAAACCCATAATGTGGTTTACCAACTATCGTGCAAACATTGTCAAAAAGAATATATAGGCCAAACGTATAACTCCTCACGAGTTAGAATGACAGGGCACCGTTTTGATGTGGCTCATAAATATTTACGAAAGCTAATTTTCAATTACGCAGCTCACTACAACCAAAATTTTGAAGGCTGTTATGGACTTAAAGCCCTCCACAAAATTTCACCACCTCAAAACCAAAAAAGAAACCAACTTATTTTATGAAATTCAGAATTGGCACACCAGTTGATTTTAAAATCGAAAATTTCTATAGGGTTGAATGTCAGATAGTTTATTTATAATAATTACTTATATAAATAAATAAGTACCTGGTGACCGAGCTTTGCTCGTATAGAATAAGACATATATTATAAAAATTAATTAGAAAAATTAAAAACACATTTATTACTCAATGAAAACATTTATGTGGTTAAAATAAACCGATTGAATACACCATAATTAATATAGCAATGAACAAAAAGTATCGCCCCTGGTGGGGATAGAACTCTCGGCCTATAGTTCTTAAGGCCGACACGCTACAACCTTTGACTATACATTATTAATTAAAAAAATACATAAAATTAAAAAATACATAAAATTAAAAAAATACAAAAATATAATACATAAAATACAAAGATACATAAAATTAAAAATACATTATTATACATTTAATGATGTATAGTCAAAGCTACAACTCGGCTACGACGTTAGTCAATTGAGCGATGCCGTTTAACGTCTTTTAGCCAAAGCCGATCATTTACTGTTTAATTATCCATACCGTTATTATTAGCCTGTGATCAACTGATTTTGTTATAAACGGAATGAGGATTGAAAAGCAAAAGAGAAATTTAATTTACATCAATTAATTGGTTTGTTACAGTGGCTTCAAGCAATACAACGAATACGTTTTCTATCAAAATACGGAAGATTTTGGAAATACTTTTTTCTGCTTTTATTTCGCACAGCTATGTTATCCTTAAGTTTTTACAAATTGTTTAGTAACCTGATAATTTTGCATTTATTTAATTCATAAAATAAATATTAATGCATAACCTCTACATTGTTTCCCGCAGTCTTCAATCAAGAACTGTCAAACGGTTATAAACAGCTGTTTTGGTTTGTATTGTTTACATTTTATTCTCCATAAGCGTAATGTTAAATTTTTAAATTTGAAACTTAATATTACAGTAAAACACGAATTTTCCTGGACATTAGACCTATCTATAACTTATTTTCTACTCGGAAATTAGTTATTTCCAAAATTTTAAGAAATTCCTTAGTGCCGTTTTCGAGATCCGTGTGCAAATATATATATATATACAAACCTTGCTCGTATTATACTATTGGATTCAACTCAACTGCCTAAAACCATATGAATTAAAAATGTGTATTGTAAACTTTTTTTTGAATTTATTTATGTTTTGTTTTCATGTACGCAGTTACTATTTCTTCATGGATTGAAAACGTTTTGTATTAAAACGAAAATGAGCAAATCAAGACATCGCATTCTACTCTCTCACATTCTCGCATTCTCTACTCTACTCACAGTTCTCTACTACTTATGCACATGTCCACATCATGCGGGTTAATAAGTTCATTAAAACAGCTGTACTTTTCAGTTTATTTACTAGCCATGCTAATCTCAGACCTACAAACAAACAAACAAACAAACACTGTATATATATATATATATATATATATATATATATATATATATATGCATTTATATATAAACTATTATTTAGTCCCCCCAATGGTGGATGGAGCCGTGATGATATTGGCAGTGCTGGGGACAGTGGTGCTGGTGGTGGTGGCGACAGTGGTGTTGGCGGTGGTGTGGAGGCGTAGTCGGAGGGCCCAGGGGGGGGGCGGCGCTGACGTCGGCAAGCTCTCCGACCACAAGGCTCCAACCAACAACAGCTTCGACAGCTCCACAGCCTCAGGCGTTCAGACAAAAATCACCGCCCTCGTTGACAGGAGGACTATTGACTATTCTCAAGAAAAAACATGATAGGAATAAATCACATTAGTTACGCGATATATACAGGGTGTTCATCAAAGTTGGGTACAAACTTCGAGGGGTGATAGTACTCATCAAAATAAACAAAAAATATCCTATAAACATAAGTCGAAAAATCCTTCGTTTAGCCGCTAGCCGCCACTCTGTATTTTATACACAAAACTTTATATATAAAGAAATATTTAAGATACAGAAACCAAACTTTGCACACATATTTATTGGCCAAAGAGAAAAATATTCTCAAAGTATCATTAAGTTTGCTTATGAATTTTCAAAATGGCGGCTGTTCTTAACGTTAATGGTTTTTTGTTATTTAAATTAAAATATTTTTAACCGCCGTTATTTTGAAACTATAAAAGCAGACTTAATGATAATTTGAAAATATTTTTTTATTTAGCCATGTTCACAGCCTACACGTGGTGCCTCTGTCTTGCTGTAGGCAGCGGATCTAGACTTGGCCATCGATAAAGGGCCCGTGCACTGGGTTGCAGCGGTTTCACGTACCAACCATGGGGCGTAGTGTAGGTGTACACAGATCGGCCCGGGTTGGTTAGCGGTGAGCGAGATGTAGGTGTACATCAGACCGGCCACCGCTCTGCTTCTATAACAGGTTTGTGTGCAGTTGTTACAGCACTGTGCCGGAGATATATATGGCCATGCAAATTCTCAAACTCAGATGTTTTTCATACAAAATATAACATAAGTTTTTTGTATGTACAATTTATTAACACCCAATAGGTAGAACTTATTGATTCATACAAAAACATGACATACATGGTGCGAAAGTATTCATGATTTATATCCTATCCTATCCTAAGTGGTACTAGCGTAGTCCGATGCACATTGCACAGCAGGTGTTTCTCATAGCACCATTAAGGCAATTGCCCAGTGGTTTCATATTTGGCCTTTAGATCTCTTCTATTGTTTTTCAGTACCATTATGCTGCTTTTCGTACCTCTCATAGCTTTAAATATCGTTGCCCGAAGTCTTTTGTTTTCTTTGTATCTAAAAGTTGTTAGTGTCGTTACCAAGACATAAAAATAAATTTTATTATTTTAGCAAATTTCTCATTAGATAGGATTAATACTGTAGAACTCAAGGCAAGACCTTGAGTGCCCGGGACCATGTTACTTTTTCGTTTTGGTGGGCTTAGAGACGAATAACAACAGTCCTTAAAACTTGTATATATAGGTTAACTAATGATACGAGTAAAATCATTGAGAGGTATTGTCTAGACATAAACTAACCTATTGGTAGTTATTCGTAATCTTTGAAAGGTATTGTCTAGACATAAACCAACCTACTGGTAGTTATAAGTAATCATTGAGAGGTATTGTCTACACATAAACAAACCTACTGGTAGTTATTAGTAATCATTGAGAGGTATTGTCTACACATGAACCAACCTACTGGTAGTTATTAGTAATTATTGAGAGGTATTGTCTAGACATAAACCAACCTACTCGAAGTTATTAGTAATCATTGAGAGGTATTGTCTACACATAAACCAACCTACTCGTAGTTATTATTAATCATTGAGAGGTATTGTCTACACATAAACCAACCTACTTGTAGTTATTAGTTATCATTGAAAGGTATTGTATACACATAAACCAACCTACTCGTAGTTATTAGTAATCATTGAGAGGTATTGTCTACACATAAACCAACCTACTGGTAGTTATTAGTAATCATTGAGAGGTATTGTCTACACATAAACCAACCTACTCGTAGTTATTAGTAATCATTGAGAGGTATTGTCTAGACATGAACCAACCTACTGGTAGTTATTAGTAATCATTGAGAGGAATTGTCTACACATAAACCAACCTACTCGTAGTTATTAGTAATCATTGAGAGGTATTGTCTACACAAAAACCAATCTAATCCTAGTTATTAGTAATTATTGAGAGGTATTGTCTACACATAAACCAACCTAATCCTAGTTATTAGTAATCATTTAGAGGTATTGTCTACACAAAAACCAACCTAATCCTAATTATTAGTAATCATTGAGAGGTATTGTCTACACATAAACCAATCTACTGGTAGTTATTAGTAATTATTGAGAGGTATTATCTACACATAAACCAACCTACTCGTAGTTATTAGTAATCATCGAGAGGTATTGTCTACAGATAAACCAACCTACTGGTAGTTATTAGTAATCATTGAGAGGTATTGTCTAGACATGAACCAACCTACGGGTAGTTATTAGTAATCATTGAGAGGAATTGTCTACACATTAACCAACCTACTTGTAGTTATTAGTAATCATTGAGAGGTATTGTCTACACAAAAACCAACCTAATCCTAGTTATTAGTAATCATTGAGAGGTATTGTCTAGACATAAACCAACCTACTCGTAGTTATTAGTAATCATTGAGAGGTAATTTTTACACATAAACCAACCTACTGGTAGTTGTTAGTAATCATTGAGAGTTATTGTCTACACATAAACCAACCTACTCGTTGTTATTAGTAATCATTGAGAGGTATTGTCTACACATAAACCAACCTACTGGTAGTTATAAGTAATCATTGAGAGGTATTGTCTACACAAAAACCAACCTAATCCTAGTTATTAGTAATCATTGAGAGGTATTGTCTACACATAAACCAACCTAATGGTAGTTATTAGTAATCGTTGAGAGGTATTGTCTACACATAAACCAACATACTTGTAGTTATTAGTAATCATTGAGAGGTATTGTCTACACATAAACCAACCTACTGGTAGTTATTAGTAATCATTGAGAGGTATTATCTACACATAAACCAACCTACTCGTAGTTATTAGTAATCATTGAGAGGTATTGTCTACAGATAAACCAACCTACTGGTAGTTATTAGTAATCATTGAGAGGTATTGTCTACACATAAACCAACCTACTCGTAGTTATTAGTAATCATTGAGAGGTATTGTCTAGACATGAACCAACCTACTGGTAGTTATTAGTAATCATTGAGAGGAATTGTCTACACATAAACCAACCTACTCGTAGTTATTAGTAATCATTGAGAGGTATTGTCTACACAAAAACCAATCTAATCCTAGTTATTAGTAATTATTGAGAGGTATTGTCTACACATAAACCAACCTAATCCTAGTTATTAGTAATCATTTAGAGGTATTGTCTACACAAAAACCAACCTAATCCTAATTATTAGTAATCATTGAGAGGTATTGTCTACACATAAACCAACCTACTGGTAGTTATTAGTAATCATTGAGAGGTATTATCTACACATAAACCAACCTACTCGTAGTTATTAGTAATCATTGAGAGGTATTGTCTACAGATAAACCAACCTACTGGTAGTTATTAGTAATCATTGAGAGGAATTGTCTACACATAAACCAACCTACTCGTAGTTATTAGTAATCATTGAGAGGTATTGTCTACACATAAACCAACCTACTCGTAGTTATTAGTAATCATTGAGAGGTATTGTCTAGACATGAACCAACCTACGGGTAGTTATTAGTAATCATTGAGAGGAATTGTCTACACATAAACCAACCTACTCGTAGTTATTAGTAATCATTGAGAGGTATTGTCTACACAAAAACCAACCTAATCCTAGTTATTAGTAATCATTGAGAGGTATTGTCTAGACATAAACCAACCTACTCGTAGTTATTAGTAATCATTGAGAGGTATTGTCTAGACATAAACCAACCTACTCGTTGTTATTAGTAATCATTGAGAGGTATTGTCTACACATAAACCAACCTACTCGTTGTTATTAGTAATCATTGAGAGGTATTGTCTTCACATAAACCAACCTACTCGTAGTTATTAGTAATCATTGAGAGGTATTGTCTACACATAAACCAACCTACTGGTAGTTATTAGTAATTATTGAGAGGTATTGTCTAGACATAAACCAACCTACTGGTAGTTATTAGTAATCATTGAGAGGTATTGTCTACACATAAACCAACCTACATAAACCAACCTACTGGTAGTTATTTGTAATCATTAGATTAGATGTTTAATAATATTGTTATTAATGTTTTCTTATTTGATTAAAATATCACTTTAATTATAAACTATGGAATATGTGACATGTTTTTTAAACTTGATAGAACTTTGAACGGGATGATTTTACCCATAAATGTGTCAAGAATCGTAGCAAATATCTTAAATTTTGATCAAGTTTTGCTTAGTAAGTTGTTTTAAAGAGAGCTAAACAGACTGAGCTGGATTATGCGTTATTTGCGCAAGGTTGCGAGGTTGCAAGGTAGGTTATTACAGTGCCATTTATGTTCTGCTCTGTGTATTTCCATTTACGATCACGTCAGACGTATTTACATAAATACCAGTCGTGCGCTCGGAATTACTAAATCAATACTAGTGACATGTTATAGTCATACTCGTCCCTCGCCTAGCTCAAACTGTTGACATTCAACATTTTTCATCCTATAAAATTGATACACTATAAATCTTCAAGGGGTGATAGTACTCAACAAAATAAACTAAAAATTCCCGTAAACATTTGTCAAAAAATCCTTTGTTTAGCCGCTAGCCACCATTTTATATTTTATAAAAAAAAACTCGTGTGTGAGTCACTCTTAAGTCGACACCAGTTTTCAAACAGTTAACGCATCCCTGAACTTGGTGCAATTCTCCTTTTTAGAGAGGTTTTGTAAACAAATCGAATATTTGATCATCAGCCGGACTGTTCTCAATTTCGAATTCCCCATTCTGAAAATTTCCTCTCAAATAGTGAGATTTAACTTCAATATGTCTTCGTCCTACCAAACTTAACTATAAAGAAAGTGATTTTCTCACTTTCTTTATTCAGTTCCATCTCCAAATATGGTTAAGGATTTTCATTCTTTATTATTTTAAACTCTTCATTTAACTTGTCATATATTTCTCAATTTGCGATTTGTCCTTTTCAAAAACCGTACCATCGTCTACATGAATTGCCTCTATGACACGTACTTTCTCCTCCTTAAAAATGCATTATAAATTTTAGCTGATCAAGACCTTGTGGCTTTAGAAAATTTGTACATATTTTATTACATCTGCATGGTACTTTATTAGACAATATAGAGTCTTTTTTAATTTACAAACTTTCCCTTTCTCATCATAACCTTCTGATATTTTCACGAATTGTATATGTTTTCGTCGAATTCTCCATGATGAAAGGATTTGTTTACATGAAATGGTTGTATTACGGTCTTGTTTAACAGCTATAGCAAAAAGTAATCTCAGTGCACTCGTATCAACAACGGGACTGAAGGTGTCTTTATAATGAATATAATGTGAGTTTTGTTGACATTCTTTAACCACAAGTCGTTTTGTATTCCGTTTATCATATTTAACTTTAAAAATCCTTTTGGCTGTTAATGACTTCTTTCCAGCATCTTCTTTTTTGACATGGATATGTCTTAGTTCTGGGGGGGGGGGGTGTTGGTGATTTTTAAGATGGAAAACATGTAACAGGTTTCCATAGAAACTACTAGAACTATTGTATTGAATTTTAAAAATAAAAGAATAAGAACAGCTGTTTAGATAAACTGAAATCATTCCCTTTTGACATATCCATGATCTATCCTATTTCCCACAGGGAAGTAAATACAAACATTTTTTTCTATTAATTCCAATTATTGTTTATATCAAGTATTTGTTTTCGTCCTCTATTGCTTGTAACCACTTATCTTATCCACTTATCTTGTACGTTAAACACACTTCGTATTCCTCAGACAGTCTTGATATCTTAATGGGTTTCTAATGACTTCTCCTCTACTAAAATTATATCCCTTTTCTACTAACTTTTATTCTGATTACCGTCTTGAACTTCATATTTCCTTCTGATTCTCCTTGAACACTTTGCTAATTTCCTCTTTCGTTCCCCTCATTAGATTATTCTTCATGCTCTTCAATCATTTGTCATAAATTTTCTTGATTTTTCTCCTTATTTTCACGGAAGAATTAAGAAGTAAAACACTGTATTTAGAGAGGAGTCTCTTTTTTCTGGATCCCACAGCCTGTAACCATTTGATGTATATTCAAAAAAAACATTACTTCTTTGCTCCTTGAGAGAATTTTTGTTTGGGGTTTAAAATATATTTTCATGGAAAAAAATTCTTCTATTAGACTTCTATGGGACTTCTATTAGTAAGGTAAGCTGTTGTTAACAAAGTTTTTCCCCATATGTCTTTATCACACTGTGCTTCAAACACCATAGCTCTGGCTTTATTCATTAAAGTCAGATTTAGTCTTTCCTATTCAATTACAGACTGCAGGGAATGGTCAAATCTATTTGAATACCCTTATTCTTGCACCAGTAAATCGTTTTTATACTCTATACCATTATCGCTTCATAATGCGATAATTCCCGATTATTGGTTAAAATAAACCTTCTACCTATTACTTGAAAAAAACACAGTTAATTAACACAGTTAATTAAAACCACAGTTATTTTAGGTCTTTATATCTGACCTTCAAGTTGAAATGATCCTCCGCTTCAGCTATATACTCATTATATAAAAATACATTTCAGTAGTTGATTTTGAACCTAACATGTGTAACACTTGAAGAACACTTGAACTAACAAACATGTGTAATCATTGAATGTAGGAGGATTAATTGGGCCGCACAGATGACTGTAAATTATTTTATAGTGGCCTTTTAAGGCGCATGTCTCTGTTTTACCTGCTTGAGCACATTCAGCACTGTTGAAGCTAGTTTCGTTCTTCTGCATGTCTAAAGTTATACCTTTGTACTTTTATATGGTTTTAGGAAGATCCTGCAATTGTTTAGAATTCAAATAACCTAGTTTTTTATGCAAAATTACTAAATTGTTATCTTATTTTTCTGACTCTTTTTGAAGTATATTTATTACATACATTCCATACTTACCTTTTTCATCCTCAATTAAAATGGAGTTTTCTGGAAACCTATTTTTTTTCTTTAAAATGTAGGTACCTTTTTATTATCAAAACAAACTGAACCGTTGTTTTCTGTGATTTTGTTCGCAGGCTCTTAGACAATTCACATTCACATAGACAAGTGTTGGTATAATTAAATTCAATTATACCAACACATGTTACAGACATAGTTTTACCATTCATAGCTGTATTTATTGTTTCACTACATTTGTCTAATCTAGTAAAATATTCACTTTTTTTCACCATGTGAGAAAATGTTTCACCATCAACTATCTTTAAATCTACCGGCTTCATTTTTACATTTACCTATTGTTTTTCTCACATTTATTTTTATGTGAACTTTAAATAAATATACCAAAGCAAAATGTTATATATGTTCAGTTTAAAATTATATCTAATTTCAAAACACATACAAAGTAAACAACGGAACATAAACAAAATAAAAACTAACATTGATTAAACACACTTAAAAAAATCATGCAACCGATGGTGAAAATTTCCTATCCACTTAGCTCTTAAACCATTAGAGATATTGAAACACTCAATAACAAAAATGTTTTACTTTAGAGAGTAGAATCCAAAAACAAAATAAAATACAGGGTGTTCCATAAGCCATTTTTTAGTTAGCTGCCAATTTGGAAAACGGTGGCCATATTGAAAAATCTGATATTGTATTCCTGTGTGACACTTAAATTTAGCAAGCTCAAAATTTAAAGTTTGGTGCTAAGCCGTGTAATTAAAAAGTTAGCTATTTGATCACTTAAAAAACTCACCCTATATTATAGATAACGTACTCTATAAACTGAAAATATATGTTTAATATAGCGTATTATTTTATTTTCATAATGCGTGGGTCAGTTTAAAGTAACCAAAGTCCTTTTCCAAAAGGTATAAAAGGAGAAAAAACACAAAGAAGACGAACACAAATGCCTTGTTCAGCGTTGCAGACAGACATAAAATAGTTGAGATAAGACTCATTTCGGTATTTTGGGTTTTGAAACATAGAAATAATCAAAAATATCAGGATTTCAAGCAACCAAACTCTAATTTTTTAATCCCCCTGTTTACTGGGCTTTTTATCACAATTCTCGGGATCAAAAACAGAATTATGTCTAAACTGCAATGCTCTTGTAAAGTAGTTGGCCTAATGTTAAACAAAGCAGATTTTTCTCCGTGCTAAACCACCACTTTAAGATTTAATACTGTATGTTAAACAGTAGAACTATGAAACGTAATGACGTAATTGTCAAATCAAATCAAATAAAAACGTTTATTACTCATTAATAAACATGTTACCTTGAGTATGGTCAACGAATGGCATGCTGGAAGTCAAACAGTTGTCAGTTCATTTGTTTTGAATTCTTTGTACTAGTTTTGTAAAAAGTTATCAATTTAGTTTCATAACTGGTACCGTGAAATTCCTATACAATACATGAAATACAGTGTTAGTAGAACTGGAAATAAAATTCTATGGGTATCGTGTAACTACGAAGAATAGTGAGTAATTAGTGAAAGTAATTCACTTGTTTATATAAAAATTATCTATCTTCTACTGCTTGAGTTGAGTTTGGGTCCCACTTAAATATACATTATATTTCACCAGAGTTTCATTTTTACTTAGAGGGCCTGGTTAGAAATGTTCGAGAAAAAGATATTCGTTTATTTGTAGAGCGTCATTTTACGAATGTTTAGACGTATAATATATATTTTTTGTATAATATTAAAAGTAATAAATACGAGTATTTGTTTAAAGGTCTATATGTGCAAAACAGCTGAATCGATCAGCTGATTTTCTGCTTTTCCCGAAAACTCACTTTTAGCAAACTTCCCATGGATAACAGCTATTAATGTAAGTCTCATGGCAAGACTTAAGCCCGGGACCATGCTAATTTTTTGTTTTGAGGTGCCCAGAGAAGAGAAGAATTAATTGTTCTTGTGTCAGCCGCGCGGCGGCGGAGGATGGACTCAGTAAGCTAACATTAAAAATGAATTTTCTCGCTTATTCGTGTACGGATTTCGTTAATCAAAGTATCGATTTGAAATTAAAATTATTACAATCTTTATTCCATGTAAACATTTGATTAGTTTACTGCTTTTGTCACTATTTAAATTAAAAGATGTTTTACCTCCGCCATTTTAAAAATATGATAGCAATCTAAATGATACCCTTTTTACTCTATTTTTCTATTTAGCCATTAAAGATTTTTTTGACATATGTTTATAGGAAATATTTTGTTTATTGTGATGAGTACTATCACTTCTCGAAGTTTGTCCTTGACTTTAATGAACACTCTGTATATGTATGTGTCCGTGACCACGATAACTCTCGTAAAAATGGTCCGATCGAAACCAAATTTGGTAGAGATGTGTATTCCTACATTTACTCGGACAGGTTCGTAATCCAGGCATATCGGTTAATTGGAAGGGGTATTTTGGGGACGGTTGTATCCAGTAATTTTTTTGAGTTTTACATGTAATTAAATTTTATAATTTTATCTCTTACCATTAGAATCTGCTCAAAAAACTATAAAATTTAGCTCCTTTAAGTTTTGCTCTATCTCCAACTGTTAAAAATCTAAACACAGTACGTCGTATTTTGAGGTTCCAATGTTAATCATATGGATGATAAGAAAAAAATAGTATTTCACTTATTAATCTAATTTTTGGACGAAACTTTGTATTTAGCTTCATGTGGTGGAGAACTATTTATGATTAAATCATCATAGTGTATGTGTCAATCATCGCAGCTAATCTGCATACTCTTTTTCCATGTTGATATTGGCGAATTCCTTTGTTTATGGACACATGTTGATGAAACTTGGTATGAATGTTTAAAATAAAAATTGTTTATGGTAGAAATGTCTACTTTCAGTGTTCCTCACAGCAGAAAACCGACAAAATCCTTTCCTTATTATCCTTATGGAGATTAGCCAAATAACTCATATTGACAGATATTGATAGAACTTGTCATGCATTATTATTATTATATTAGTGCTTTGAAATTTCTCTGAATACGCAGGTCTGCTGTGACAGAAGTATTTTAATTTTTGTGCACACTTTTCTCAGGAACCAATAAAGATAATAAAATGAGATCTTTACCTATTATTGTTTCCACGGCTACTGAAGCACATTTTAAGTCAGGGTTTTCATTATGAACCTTAGTTTTTAAGTAATGTAATAAACATATAAATATTAACCCCTGATATATACCCCTGAGTTAGAGTGTGCCAGTAACCACAGAAAAGCGGGTAAAACTGCATTCAATTATTGTTAATAGATTTTGAAATAGCAGATTTAACTTGTGCGGTATAGGGCTTACAGGGTCCCCTTAAATTGCTACATAGGAAGGTAAATTGATATTTAATAGTTTTAGTAACACAAATCGTGTTTTGACCATTGTTTACCCAGCGGGAGAAGCTACATTCGAGTCACGTGGCGCAATGAAGTGAGAGGTGGATCTGACGGCGAGCTCAGCATCCAGCGATAGGCTCTCTCTGTATCGCAGGATTACTGTAGCAGGTCCCTCCTCGTAAACTTTGTTTCCAGAGACTTGCTTTCCTGGAATGTCACGTTTATTATCCATTTTATACCTATGCTCTATGTTTTTAGATATTCTTCATAGTACTTTTGTTAGAAGAAGATTAAGTATTGTAAAATTAATTATTATTCCTTTATTGAAAACTAGCTGACCCGGCGAACTTCGTAACGCCTAACAGTAAATACATGTTAACTTTAAAATTGGTCATGTCCTGAAGTCAATTAGCATTGCGGCTTCGTTGTGAACGCTTTAAATATACAACATCTCATTATTATAATAAACTCAATATGTATAAACATTGTATTATTTTTTTGGCAAGCATAAAGAAGATAAAGAAATATAAATACAGTACATAATTCCCAAAAACCGTAAACTATTAACGTGGCGAATAAAGCTGTTCATTTTGTACAGCACATATTTACTTCATAGTTTTACATTAATGAATGATTCAGATGGCATTGAATAGTAAAGCATATTGCTAACGGACAGTAAACAAACAGCTGGTTTAAGAAATCAAATTTTTTGATTGTAGATAATTTGTAAACAAACTTAGTCCCCATAAGGTTAACATTAGAAATTTAAATGCTATAAAATGACAACTAATTGAATTTATGGAAACTGAATATGCCTAAAGCATGACCGGAGCAGAGACAAATCCAAAAAATCAAAGTTCGGTCCAGCCGTTCTCGAGTTATAATGCGTGTAACTTACACGACTTTGTTTTATATATTTAGATAGAATAACAAAACAAGTAAAAATTACTTAAGCACTCCTCGGTTATTTTCGGGAAATATCAGTAATATTTGCAAACTTTCAAGTTGTATACAACGAAAACGAGCCTGCAAACTGAAACGCGTTAATCGCATTCTTATAATAATTCCAAGATGGAAACCTGATTTTTATGAACAGTACTCTGACTATACACTAAAAGGGTATCACACAGGGGTGGTGAAAATTTTGAAAACAACTTAGTCATTTTATTACTAATCATCCTACAAAAGTTAAACTTTGAAAATTGAATTAGGATATAATTTACTATTTTTGACATGGATATGTTTAAGCTTTGGGGGGGGGGGTGTTGGTGATTTTTAAAATGTAAAAGGTTTCCAAAGAAACTACAAGAGCTAGTGTATTGAATTTTTAGTACAAAATAATAAGAACAGCTGTTTAGATGAACTGAAACCATCTATCCATGATCTAACCTATTTCCCACAGGGAAGTAAATACAAAACGTTTTTTTGCTTATTACCGACTAAAAACCTCATGTGGGGAACGGCCCACGAGGAGTCAGTGCGAAATATTAAATAAAAACGTAGTTTAATAT
This sequence comes from Nephotettix cincticeps, assembly GCA_023375725.1. NCBI lineage: Eukaryota > Metazoa > Arthropoda > Insecta > Hemiptera > Cicadellidae > Nephotettix > Nephotettix cincticeps. Next base: position 48,933,605 of record CM041786.1, on the reverse strand, counting down.
GAGAAATCAAATTAAATGTATATTGCAGCAGAGTACAATTCCGCAATCCCGACTTCAAAAGGGTGATCATGTAGCTAATAAAGTATTTAACCTATTCAAGACTTTTCAGCACCTAACAAATTAAAATTCGAGTTATCTTCCAATGACTTCCATTTCCGACTCCGTCATCTTTTTGTAGTCGAGTTTTCTGCTTTGTAAGAAAGACCTTTAATTAGGTAAATATGCTTCAACCTATGCTTCTCTCCTCACGAGCCGTCCCCACCTGAGGTTGATAGTAAGACTATTGTGGTAGTAAGCCAACAATAGGATATTAGGGCCCAATACAATGAAACAAGTTATAGGGCGATAAACAATAAAATTATCAAGCCGTTCCAGAACTTTTCACAACCCCCGTTAAATTGATCAGACATGTTATTTATTATTTGACTAGCTGACCCGGTAAACTTCGTAACGCCTTATAGTAAATAGTGTTAAATTTCAGATTGGCCATGTTCTGAAGCCGAGTAGCATTACGGCTTCGTAGTGAAAAATTATGTATTCTGGGTTGCAGCATTGTTAATAACATTACTGAATCGATAAGACATATTATTAACATTACCACAAAACAAATAAATCTGAGTGGATTGATTCACAATTTTTCCAATCCAACCTAAAACCAAACAAAATCTAACTGTAATACGGCTTTTATAAGAAATATATACAACAGCCGATTATTATAACAAACATAATATGTATAAACACGGTAATTATTTTTTATTTGGCCGACATGATTATAAACACGTGACTTTGATTCAGACAGAAAATAAAAAAATATAAATATATGATCCCCAAAAACCGTAAACTATTAACGTGGCGAATAAAGCTGTTCATTTTGTACAGGAAATATTTACTTCATAGTTATACATTAATGAATGATTCAGATGGCATTGGATAGTAAAGCATATTGCTAACGGACAGTAAACAAACAGCTGGTTTAAGAAATCAAATGTTTTGATTGTAGATAATTTGTAAACAAACTTAGTCCCCATAAAGTTAACATTAGAAATTTAAAACGCTATAAAATGAAAACTAATTGAATTTATGGAAACTGAATATGCCTAAAGCATGACCGGAGCAGAGACGAATTCAAAAAAATCTAAGATTATTAAAATCGGTCCAGCCGTTCTCGAGTTATAGTGTGTGTAACTAACACGACTTTGTTTTATATATTTAGATTGTTTCCATGTTATATGTTTTCTAGTTTTGACATGGATATAGCTATTAAATCCCTAGAGGCAAATTGTCAGATCAAAATTTGAAACGGTGATGTCTACTGTATGGTTATGGACATCATCATGATTATAAGAATAGTTGTTTAGAGGAACTAAACGCATTCCCTTTAGACATATCAATGATCTAAGCTATTCCCGAAAGAAAGTAAATACGCGTTCTTCTGCAAGACCTGAGTCTAGTAAAGGATATTTTCCCAATCAAAATGGTTCTGTTAAGTGCACTTATTTTTTTAAATTAGAGAGTTATTATTCATCCAGCATATATTATTTAAAAAGTATATATCGTTTATTTTTCCTTAAAATATAGCTAAAACACTATAAACAAAAACATTTTCCCATATATACAGATGAACGATTTAAAAATGTTGGTTAGTAATTTCAATCATTGTAGTAACTGACAAAAAGACCAATATGCTAAACCTTAATTAGAATAAATGCTATACAGATAAAGTTACAGAAAGCGATTACAACTTATGCAGTACAGATTCATCTTGTGGATTACGTGGCTCTCCTAGACAGAATAAACGGAGTTTGAAACTAAACTAAACTAATCCCATCAAGACTGTTGATGAATCTGACACCGAGCATGCCTGGCCCTGGCAGGAAAGTAGGGCAACCAGTACGCCTTGCATCGTGACACTACAGCCAAGCTCAGATACCGAGAATGCCTGACTCTGGAGAGAAGGGAGGGCAACCAGGACACCTTGCATCGTGATACTACAGACAAGCTCAGATACCGAGAATGCCTGGCCCTGGTGAGAAGGGAGGGCAACCAGGACACCTTGCATCGTGATACTACAGACAAGCTCAGATACCGAAAATTCCTGGCCCTGGTGAGAAGGGAGGGCAACCAGGACACCTTGCATCGTGATACTACAGACAAGCTCAGATACCGAGAATTCCTGACCCTGGAGAGAAGGGAGGGCAACCAGGACACCTTGCATCGTGACACTACAGCCAAGCTCAGATACCGAAAATGCCTGGCCCTGGTGAGAAGGGAGGGCAACCAGGACACCTTGCATCGTGATACTACAGACAAGCTCAGATACCGAAAATGCCTGGCCCTGGTGAGAAGGGAGGGCAACCAGGACACCTTGCATCGTGACACTACAGACAAGCTCAGATATCGAAAATGCCTGGCCCTGGTGAGAAGGGAGGGCAACGAGGACACCTTGCATCGTGACACTACAGCCAAGCTCAGATACCGAAAATGCCTGGCCCTGGTGAGAAGGGAGGGCAACCAGGACACCTTGCATCGTGATACTACAGACAAGCTCAGATACCGAAAATGCCTGGCCCTGGTGAGAAGGGAGGGCAACCAGGACACCTTGCATCGTGACACTACAGACAAGCTCAGATACCGAAAATGCCTGGCCCTGGTGAGAAGGGAGGGCTACCAGGACACCTTGCATCGTGATACTACAGACAAGCTCAGATACCGAAAATGCCTGGCCCTGGTGAGAAGGGAGGGCAACCAGGACACCTTGCATCGTGACACTACAGACAAGCTCAGATACCGAAAATGCCTGGCCCTGGTGAGAAGGGAGGGCAACCAGGACACCTTGCATCGTGACACTACAGCCAAGCTCGGATACCGAGAATGCCTGGCTAGTCCTAGCAGGAAAGGAGGGCAACCAGTACGCCTTGCATCATGACACTACAGCCAAGCTCAGATACCGAGAATGCCTGGCCCTGGCGAGAAGGGAGGGCAACCAGGACACCTTGCATCGTGACACTACAGACAAGCTCAAATACCAAAAATGCCTGGCCCTGGTGAGAAGGGAGGGCAACCAGGACGTCTTGCATTGTTAGACGATACACAAGCTCAGATACCGAGAATGCCTGGTTCTGGTGGGAAGGAAGGGAAACCAGGACACCTTGCATCGTGACACTACAGCCAAGCTCGGATACCGAGAATGCCTGGCTAGTCCTAGCAGGAAAGGAGGGCAACCAGTACGCCTTGCATCATGACACTACAGCCAAGCTCAGATACCGAGAATGCCTGGCCCTGGCGAGAAGGGAGGGCAACCAGGACACCTTGCATCGTGACACTACAGACAAGCTCAAATACCAAAAATGCCTGGCCCTGGTGAGAAGGGAGGGCAACCAGGACGTCTTGCATTGTTAGACGATACACAAGCTCAGATACCGAGAATGCCTGGCCCTGGTGGGAAGGAAGGGAAACCAGGACGTCTTGCATCGTGAGACGATACACAAGCTCTGATACCGGGAATGCCTAGCCCTGGTGAGAAGGGAGGGCAAACAGGACAACTTGCATCGTGACACTACAGATAAGCTCAGATACCGATAATGCCTGGCTGGCCCTAGCGGGAATGGAGGGCAACCAGTACGCCTTGCATCGTGACATTAGAGCCAAGCTCAGATACCGAGAATGCCTGGCCCTGGTGAGAAGGGAGGGCTACCAGGATACCTTGCGTCGTGAGACAACAGCCAAGCTCAGATACCTAGCATGACTTGGCCCTGCTGAGAAAAGAGGGCAATCAGGACGCCTTGCATCGTGAGACTACAGCCAAGCTCAGATACCGAAAATGCCTGGCCCTGGTGGGAAGGACGAGCAACTAGGACGTCTTGCATTGTAAGACGATACACAAGCTCAGATACCGAGAATGCCTGGCCCTGGTGGGAAGGAAGGGCAACCAGGACATCTTGCATTGTGGGACGATACACAAGCTCAGATACCGAGAATGGCTGGCCCTGGAGGGAAGGAAGGGCAACTAGGACGTCTTGCATTGTGAGACGATACATAAGCTCAGATACCGAGAATGCCTGGCCCTGGTGGGATGGAAGGGCAACTGGGACGTCTTGCATAGTGAGACGATACACAAGCTCAAATACCGAGAATGCCTGGCCCTGGTTGAAAGGAAGGGAAACCAGGACGTCTTGCATTGTGAGACGATACACAAGCTCAAATACCAAGAATGCCTGGCTCTAGCAGGAAAGGATGGCAACCAGGACGCCTTGCATCGTGAGACTACAGACAAGCTCAGATACCGATCATGCCTTGGCCCTGTAGAGAAGGGAGGGAATCCAGGACACCTTGCATCGTGACACTACAGACAAGCTCAGATACCGAAAATGCCTGGCCCTGGTGAGAAGGGAGGGCAACCAGGACACCTTGCATCGTGATACTACAGACAAGCTCAGATACCGAAAATGCCTGGCCCTGGTGGGAAGGACGAGCAACTAGGACGTCTTGCATTGTAAGACGATACACAAGCTCAGATACCGAGAATGCCTGGCCCTGGTGGGAAGGAAGGGCAACCAGGACATCTTGCATTGTGGGACGATACACAAGCTCAGATACCGAGAATGGCTGGCCCTGGAGGGAAGGAAGGGCAACTAGGACGTCTTGCATTGTGAGACGATACATAAGCTCAGATACCGAGAATGCCTGGCCCTGGTGGGATGGAAGGGCAACTGGGACGTCTTGCATAGTGAGACGATACACAAGCTCAAATACCGAGAATGCCTGGCCCTGGTTGAAAGGAAGGGAAACCAGGACGTCTTGCATTGTGAGACGATACACAAGCTCAAATACCAAGAATGCCTGGCTCTAGCAGGAAAGGATGGCAACCAGGACGCCTTGCATCGTGAGACTACAGACAAGCTCAGATACCGATCATGCCTTGGCCCTGTAGAGAAGGGAGGGAATCCAGGACACCTTGCATCGTGACACTACAGACAAGCTCAGATACCGAAAATGCCTGGCCCTGGTGAGAAGGGAGGGCAACCAGGACACCTTGCATCGTGACACTAAAGCCAAGCTCAGATACCGAGAATGCCTGGCCCTGGTGAAAAGGGAGGGCAAACAGCAAAACTGGCATCGTGTTACTACAGACAAGCTCAAATAACGGAAATGCCTGGCCCTGGTGAGAAGGCAGGGCATCCAGGACACTTTGCATCGTGACACTACAGCCAAGCTCAGATACCGAGAATGCCTGGCCCTGGTGAGAAGGAAGGGCAACCAGGACACCTTGCATTGTGAGACGATTTACAAGCGCTGATACTGAGAATACCTGTCCTGGTGGGAAGGAAGGGCAATCAGGACGTCTTGCATTATGAGACGATACACAAGCTCAGATACCGAGAATGCCTGGCCCTGGTGGAAAGAAAGGGCAACTGGGACGTTTTGCATTGTGAGACGATACACAAGCTCAGATACCGAGAATGCCTGGCCCTGGTGGGAAGGAAGGGCTACCAGGACGTCTTGCATTGTGAGACGATACACAAGCTCAGATACCGAGAATATCTGGCTCTGGTAGGAAGGAAGGGCAACCTGGACGTCTTGCATTGTGAGACGATACACAAGCTCAGATATTGAGAATAACTGGGCCTGGTGGGAAGGAAGGGCAACCAGGACGTCTTGCATTATGAGAAGATACACAAGCTCAGATACCGAGAATGCCTGGCCCTGGTGGAAAGGAAGGGCAACCAGGACATCTTGCATTGTGAGACGATACACAAGCTCAGATACCGAGAATGCCTGGCTGGTCCTAGCAGGAAAGGAGGGCAACCAGTACGCCTTGCATCATGACACTACAGCCAAGCTCAGATACCGAGAATGCCTGGCCCTGGTGAGAAGGGAGGGCAAACGGGAAAGTTTGCATCGTGACACTACAGACAAGATCAGATACCGAAAATGCCTAGCCCTGGTGAGAAGGGAGGGCAACCACGACACCTTGCATCGTGACACTACAGCCAAGCTCAGATACCGAGAATGCCTGGCCCTGGTGGGAAGGAAGGGCAACCAGGACGTCTTGCATTGTGAGACGATACAAAAGCTCAGATACCGAGAATGCCTGGCCCTGGTGGGAAGGAAGGGCAATCGGGACGTCTTGCATTGTGAGACGATACACAAGCTTAGATACGGAGAATGCCTGGCCCTGGTGGGAAGGAAGGGCAACCAGGACGTCTTGCATTGTGAGACGATACACAAGGTCAGATACCGAGAATGCCTGGCCTTGGTGGAAAGGAAGGACAACCAGGACGTCTTGCATTGTGAGACGATACACAAGCTCAGATACCGAGAATGCCTGGCCCTGGTGGAAAGAAAGGGCAACCAGGACGTCTTGTGTTGTAAGATGATTCACAAGCTCATATACCGAACATGGCTGGCCCTGGTTGAAAGGAAGGGCACTCAGGACGTCTTGCATTGTGAGACGATACACAAGCTCAGATACCGAGAATGCCTGGCCCTGGTGGAAAGGAAGGGCACTCAGGACGTCTTGCATTGTGAGACGATACACAAGCTCGGATACCGAGAATGCCTGGCCCTGGTGGGAAGGAAGGGCAACCAGGACGTCTTGCGTTGTAAGAAGATCCACAAGCTCATATACCGAACATGGCTGGCCCAGTTGGAAAGGGTGGGTACCTGGGACGCGTTGTGGGGCGATACACAAATACAGATCCCATCATGCCCTGCCCTGTCGGGAAAGGAAGGACAACCAACTTGCATTGTGAGACGATACACAAGCTCAGATACCGAGAATGTGCCCTATGGTTTTTAGGGCAACCAGGACGTATTTATTAAATTTATCGCTTATAACCGAATTGTTTAAAGGAAGGGCACTCAGGACGTCTTGCTTGGTCGATACACAAGCTATTACCAATGGCCTGGCCCTGGGGGAAAGGAAGGGCACTCGGCCGTCTTCAAGAGACGATACACAACCATACCAGCACGCCGGCCCTGGGGGAATGCGGAACCAGGACGTCTCGTGTAAGAAGACCACAATCATACCGAACACGCCCAGTGGAAAGGGTGGGGACCGACGCGTTGCTGAAATGATACACAAACAGATCCCATCATGCCTGGCCTTCGGGAAGCTTATTTGGTACCTTACGATTATCAGAACATAGATCAGAATAATGTGTATTATGTGTTTAAATTGTATAGGTATAGCTTTATTATATAAAGACTTATCAACCAAGATTATTTAACTTTGTATAGCTTGGTAAAAAGTATTAAAATGGAAGTGAAGGTGGGTAACTGCAAAGCCGTGCGTCAAGAGACGATACACAACCACTATTACCAGCACGCCGGGCCCTGGGGCGTAATGCGGATACCTGGGCTATCGCGTCTCGAAAGACGATTAACAACCACAGATACACGCCCGATCCTGGCAGGGATGGTGCACCACGACGTGATATCTGGAAAACCACGACAATACAGAACGACAGATGAGTACAATGCCTGGCCTTGGCGGGCTTGGTTGGTACCTGTGACGCCACTACATCAGAAACAAGATCAGGAAACGCAGACTACAATTCTACGGATACCGATATAGAATGCCATAGCACAGACTTATCAAAGAGATCTTGACTGTGTACCCCTAAACACAACTAACTATTGGTTGACCGAGGTACAAGAAGATCAGTTGTTCATGGCTATTTTGTACCATAACTCCATAGAAGCACATCAGATAAAATCCAGAACGCAATACAAACTATTATAAGGAAAAACAAATTACAATAACCGTGACAAGCGAACCGGTGCAAAATGGACTCGAGAAAGAAAACAAGGGCACACCGGAAGATGAAAGATCTTTTTGCAGCTCGAAAGGAAATTAGGACTAAACCCGAAGACGCATAAAAACAAACATCAAAAAAGAATAAAATGAGCAACATAAACAACAAAAGCCGAGACAAAAGAACAGTAACAGAAACACAACTTACGAGTGAGGGAAGTTTGTGAAGCTCGAAATGTGTCAAAAGAAAAAGATGTGAAGTGTAGTCCAAATGCGCTCTTTAACACACACACACTTGTGTTTTTGTGTGTGTGTCAACTTGAATATACATGAGCATAAAAGTATATCTGACCAAGTATATGATATTAAACAATCTATATTCCAAGGAAGAACTGTAATATACCACCGCACCGCAATATGTCGAGGATTCAATCGTATTCCAATATACAGCAGGTGCTCTGGAGGGCAGGCTAAGGCAATAACATTAGCTGCTGGTTTCTTCTTTGGTCTGGTGAACTCTCTTTTTGTTTACTTTAACAGTAACATACGTATTACCTCATTTTCTTGGTATTATTATTTTGGGAGAAACTTTTAATAAGTAAATAAATACAATAAAAAATAATTAAATAAAATTAAACTTACAGGGGGAAAATCACCAGTTTTCCTTTCACTAGATGTTTAGGTTATAGGAATTATTCTATTATGTAAATAGTCATGTTTAGTGTATTATCAAATTTTTTGCTTTTGTTATTTTTTGAATTATGGTGCAAAGAGAAAAATATTTCTTTCCTAAACTACAGTTGATGATTCATATTTTAGATGCTTATACGTGTAATTCAATATGGATTGAACAGATTGAAGCTTGTGGCATCCTTTCTGCAGACCAACGCACCAAAACTAATGTTTACGGATAACATACAGTTTGCCTTTAATAACAGTTTTAAAATGTTAAAGCAAAATACGTTTTTCTGGACATTGCATTTTTTAGACTGTTAGAAATTAAAATTTTAATCAAATATTCATGAAAAGAGTGTTGGTAACAGAAAGTAGTAGTAGTAAGGACAAATAATATTACGCTGGACAACTACTGGAGTTTTAAAAATGTACCTTTATATTTCCAGCCTAACGTTTTCGTAAACACACAGCTGAAGACAATATTTATTATATACATATTATAATCTGCATGAAATGTGTGAATTGTGTGTGGTAGGACACACACTCGTGAGGGTTCTAGGAAGGAGTACCATGGCAATCGGTGTGCCCACTCAGAGTCCAACCAGGATATTGTTAGCTATAGTTAGGGGTTTTTACGATGAGTGTTGCAGATACAATTAAATTGTAATATGGTTTTGTTTATACCACATTAAAATTATATAGGCCTAATATATTATGTATAAATAATGTATATAAATGTCTATAATTTATGTATTAAATGATATTATGCATTATACATAGATAGAACAACACGTGTTTAGTCATGTATAATACTGCTGGCTTGTAATTTATCAATTATAAGCATTTTATGATTAAGGCAAGATACACAGATTTATTATTGAGTAAAATGCTATACGAAATGATTAAATAAAATAGTTTATGACAAAAATGCCTACTTTCAGTGTTTCTTAAAGTAGCAAACCTGCACACTCTTTCCCATGTTAATGATACAGAGAATAGGCAAATACTCTAATTTAACAGCAGGTATTTAATTGGTATGATCAATTTGGTTACATACTTGTCCTATCACTGTCATATTATTGATTTGGAAATTCGCTGAGTACGCAGGTCTGCTGCGAAAGGGGTATTTGTTATGTTTTAGTTTCGTGCGTTAGAGAAGCTGAAACAAGTCTTATCTCAATTTGTGTCTGTTTGTCTGTGACGCTCCAGGAGGAAATTTACGTCTTCTTCGAGGAAAAAACGGGAGAACTGATAACAAGAAACTTATTTCATACATCCTCTACATTTCAGAGAAGGTTGTTATATGCTGAATGCACCGACCTTTAAAAGTAAATCACGAGCATTTACAATTCCACTTTTTGCGCGATATTAGTCGAATTTGCTTTCAATTATCAAGATTATGAAAATTTGTAAAACAGGAAATGGAATGAACGCTTGGGAAGAGTTATTTATTTCTAAAGAAAAATGTAAAGATAAAACAAAATTAATAAATGAACAAATACATTTTGATTCTGCAAGAACGTATAAAAATCTATTTCCGGAGCTCAGCCAGCTAATAAACGATACCTATGACGCCATAACAGGAGCTTCAGGTAGCCAGTAGTATTCAAGCAGGACGCCATCTTGTTTCCTTCAGTCCTGGGCCTGATGATGATCGGTGTAACTGGACGAAATCAATCGCCAATTTAACAACTTTTGTATATATTTATCGTTGTATATAATTACAATATACGTGTAAATATATCAAGTAGTGTTGGAAGACGTGAGTTTTTACTTCATCCTATTCAATTATCAATAAACCCCTACTGGTAATCGGCTGTCTTTGTATTTTAAAGATTTAATAGCAAGAAAAACAAACATCTGTCGAATCATTATTAATTAGTGTATATTGGTCATTGATTTTAAACCCATTTCGAAATCATACTATATTAAAAATTTATTTTAACGTATTACTAATTATAATAATGGTAATACATGTTCTAATCTATTTAATTGTAAAGTAATGCTAAATAATAAAGCCGGGTATTGATTTATTTTCATTATACTAATGTGTTTAGGATTTCAGGTTTACATTTTGGTATGATAATCTTTCTTCCTTAAACTAAATCCTAAAAACCGTACAAAGGACGGGCATACTGCTAGTTTATTGTCAAGCTTGTTAAAAACCATAATATTATTCCTCATATCTTTAGATAATTAATTCATCAATTTCTGTTCAAAATAACCATTTCTTTACCCTTCCTCAGAAAAACATTACTATATTGTAATATAATATTTATTCATCTACGTAATTAATTCCTATCAAAATATTTCTCATTTAATAAATACCAAAATCATATTTAACGTATCCATTAGTTAAAATAATATCAATCAACACACCTCTCATCAAATTATATATATGTATACCTGTGTGTGTGTGTGTGTGTGTGTGTGTGTGTGTGTGTGTGTGTGTGTGTGTGTGTGTGTGTGTGTGTGTGTGTGTGTGTGTGTGTGTGTGTGTGTGTGTGTGTGTGTGTGTGCGCGCGCGTATATGCGTATATGTGTAATGTAAGAAAATCGCAATACGTAAAAAATTAACATAACTTACTGTAATTCAAAATTAGTCCTTATGGCCCTAAATTAAGTAACCAGTGAACATGTGATACTACAATGTCCTCCAAAAATGTATGAACTACACACCAAGAAGAGAGAGGAGAGTTATACCAGCCTTAGGAGAGAAAGGACTGTCGCTGCTACCCCAGTGATAAAATTTAAATTTAATATAAAAGGACACAGTTCCTCGTGAAACACTCCCAAGTATTAAGTAAGTGAAAGAAGAGGCTCACATTCAGATCCATCCATTTCCCTTTTTCTTAATTATTTCCTGACTGTATGTGAGCTGAAGACTACAGTCTGGTAAAATTCTCCATCTTGATTTCAAATAAAGACTCCAAATTGCTCAAGCCTAAATTCAAGATCTTATTTTATTATTAATATTACATAGCAAATTGAAACTTCCATAACTATTTAAATTTTCCTTTCCAAGTTTTAATTAAAATCAACCTATTATTTTGATTCAGTGCAGATTGGACTTACCTTAAGGGCAATTCAAAATTCATATTACAGTAAGTTAAACTCAATCCATTAGACCCCATTTGGACAATTATTTATATTAGTAAAGCGTTTTTCAAGGCAGCACGATTTCTCGAACCCTGAGATAAGAATTCATGTAGTTAATAAATTACTATTCATTGCACAAAAAAAGATTGTTTAAATATCCATATTATTAGTCCTAGATATTTTTCAATTGTGTAATGAAGGCATTGTTGCCATATTGTATAATAGGCTAGCGTCACTTCCGTTTTAATTAATAAAAACATATTGTATAATCAATTTATAAACGAGTGTTGTTTCAAATCATCCTTACATTAGTAAAAGAAATTCGTAAATTGATTCACACATTAAAATGAGTAAATAGTCCAATATATATAGTCCAAACAGGTAGAATAAGTCATATAGTTTTTCTATGACTGTTCTCGTTGTCATATCCAGGCAAAGATAGGCAAAGGGAAAGCGGGAGTAGTCTATTCGTCAACTATCGTTAATAAGTATTTGTTCCTTGTATTCGTTGGTAAAATACCTTTGAAGTTCATATTCAAACGTTCAAACAGGATATTTGTTTTTTGAGTGTCGTTTCTTGAGGTTTATAAAAGCGTGGTTTAACTTCCGCACAGATTGGTCATAACGCAGCCATCTTCTTATTCTTCCATAGTGTAAGGTAAATTCCTGCTTCTTACTCAGTGTGCCTTTCTTGTTATTTCTGGATGGCAGGGTTGAGCATGCAACTGGAGAAGCTTGTTTATGCTTGTTGACCCATAAACCCTCGTCTCAGGTGTGTCAGCTACCTCGTTTTGTTTACCAGGTCTGTAGATGATATTATAGTTGTAACATGCAAGTTCCAGGCGCCCTCGGAGTATTTTTTCATACTTGATTTTACTTGCATGTGTGTTATCAAACATGGAGGATACTGATTTCTAATCGGTAATGAGTCTGAAGAGTCGACCAATCAAATAGTGTCGCCATTTCTTTAGAGCTTCATCTAGTTCCTTGGTTCCTTGGCCTTAGTTCACTTGGTGTTTAAGATCTGGAGGAAAACGCAACTTTTTGTCAAAAAATACCGCGATCGAGTGTTTCTACATCAAACGTGATATTTTCATCAATGACAGAGACTGATGATTTCATTAGATCTTTCTTAAGACTTTCAAAATCTCTGATGGCTTGAGATAAAATTGAAAACGATTTAGCTATGAACTCTCTCTGAATAATGTGGAATCCACTTTGAATAGTGAGAAAGCATGCCTACAGTTGTGTCTCTAGGCAGAGACACAAGCCGTTCCTCAACGGCTTCAATCCACTTTGAATAGTGAGAAAGCATGCCTACAGTTTTCCTGATCGCTGCTGCTGTGTCTCTAGGCAGAGACACAAGCCGTTCCTCAACGGCTTCAATCCACTTTGAATAGTGAGAAAGCATGCCTACAGTTGTGTCTCTAGGCAGAGACACAAGCCGTTCCTCAACGGCTTCAATCCACTTTGAATAGTGAGAAAGCATGCCTACAGTTGTGTCTCTAGGCAGAGACACAAGCCGTTCCTCAACGGCTTCAATCCACTTTGAATAGTGAGAAAGCATGCCTACAGTTGTGTCTCTAGGCAGAGGTAGGTTCCTCAACGGCTTCAATCCACTTTGAATAGTGAGAAAGCATGCCTACAGTTGTGTCTCTAGGCAGAGACACAAGCCGTTCCTCAACGGCTTCAATCTACTTTGAATAGTGAGAAAGCATGCCTACAGTTTTCCTGATTGCTGCTCTTGTGTCTCTAGGCAGAGACACAAGCCGTTTCTCAACGGCTTCAATCCACTTTGAATAGTGAGAAAACATGCCTACAGTTTTCCTGAGCGCTGCTGTGTCTCTAGGCAGAGGTAGGTTCCTCAACGGCTTCAATCTTTTCTGGTCAGGTCTTATAGTTTTGTTTGTTATCTGATACCCGAAAAGATTTATTTATGTAAGTAATTATTTAATCCTCTCATCATTGTTAGTGAGTCCATATTTATTTACAGCACCAAGAAATTTACACAAGATAAGTTCACGTTCATGTTGGTTTGTTGTTGTGATATAATAAAAAAAACTAGACTAATAGTTTTGTTAAATTAATTTATTAAATGGACTGGTCAGAGAGTGAACTTACCGAACTTACTGAACTTACCGTGTGGGGTCGATTGGAGCTTTCGTTTCAATTGCCCGCTCTAACTGATAGTTAAAATTGATCGTCTGTAGGGGTCCTAATGTTTAAAGCATATGTGTTAAAGTTTATGTTGTCTGATAAATTTTATATAATGCCCGCGAAATTAATCTTAACAATTTAACGTTAGTTTTAATAATTAATTAATTCCATGATTATATTTCACTAATATGTCTTAAATTAACAACTAAATCTTCAAGTGGGGGCAGTGGGTACAAATTCTAAAATTCAAAAAGTGAACAAATCTATCCCGCACCCGAATATCCTTAAAAATTACGGTTCAAATTATTATTTGGGCTTTTAAGTGTCAAACAAATTATATCTTTTTAATATTCTGGAAATACTATATTTATAAAATAATTTTGACTATCACTATTAAAACCAACTCAAAAGTTAAACAAATCAGTTTTTTGAATCATTAGTCTATGACTAACAGTTTCAGAGAAAATTAAGTTTACTGTCCATGATAAAGCAGGAAGATGTCTGAGGGCGCTAAATGTAGTTCTTACGGGGAATACTAAAAAATAAATTTCTTTCTTATTACTCATCAATTTCCATGAAACTGAAAAAGTGAAAGAAGATTCGCTTAGTATGCAAGTCTGCTGCTATGGTGTATTTAATAAATATATTTCAATTACTCTTGATGTAATTAAGTAGCATTAATAAATACGACTTTACAGCAGTAATAGTTTGATACCTATTATAACAGCAATATAACAAAAACAGTTAAGTAATTAGTGAAAAAAATCAGTAGCTCTATAAGTTCCAATAGATGTAAGGTGATTTCTGCTCCCAATGTTTATTTATGAATAACTATATTCTGCGCAACAGTTACCGTCGATGTGGTACTGGCGCTGAAATAAAATGTCACTTCCATTCAGGCTGGAAGATTGATGAGTGGTTGGTTTTGTATGCATGGAAGCGTCATCTCGGAGCCCCTATGAAAAAATGGAATTGGATCTCTTTTATGGATAGTAACGCTATAGACCTTGATAACTAAACAACAAATTTGAATGTATCAAAGGTCTAATGTTCTGTATTCAATATTTTTTGTATTCATAGTGTAAACAAATTCATAAATTGTTTGATAAGCTTTAATATATTCTCAAGCCACTCCACAATTAATTTTTTATCGACTAAGGAAAGATATTTTTAAGTATCACTCGCAAACCCAAATGTGCAGTTACCGTCTCAGCTGCGTCGGCCGTTATGGACTGTATTCAAGGGGCCAAAAGTTGTGGCATAATGTGTGTAAAAATAAAATGAGGTTGTAAACTCTGTATGTTTAAGTTCTAGTTTACTTTAGAATTTTCAACACTCTTATTTATAATTAAACTCGCTTGGCTGTGGAAATACCCAGGATCGAATCAAATTAACACTAATTGTCAGAAGTCAAACACTTTATTATAGTACAGTACTAGCCAAAGTACCCGTTCTTCGCAAGGGCTAAAAAGGCTGAAAGGTGTAGGCTCTACTGATACATTTAAGGTATTGTTAATTAATTCTTCATCGTTTACAAAATGACAAAACAGGAGTGTCTACAACATTTCAAAGTAACATATGTCAAATATTGGGAGAGGATAAGGATTAATGTAATAGAGACAGTCGTCGGAAAAAAAACTTAAAATCTACCATTCCGCTATTTCAAATAATTCACTAATTTCGATCCAGCAGTTTATCTGAAAAATCAACTTTATTTCTTCTTCTTCCCGAACTGTCAAAATATAGTGCAAACGGATGTTGTCATTAGAAAATGTAAACATTGAAACCTAGGACGGTCACGGCAGCTCTTTCTTCTTCTTCTCCTTCTTCTCGAACTGTCAAATTTTAGTATTCACAGCTGTTGACATTCAAGTAATTTTATGTTTTCATTCTCTAAAAATGTAAACATTGAAACGTAGGACGTTCACAGGGCGTAGCCCGAGAGGATTTTAAGGAAATGAGTATGCCTATGTGTTGCATGAGTTTAAGATCTACCTTTGTGTAAAATTTCAAACCGGTCGTTCAGTATTTTTCGCATTTACTTGCCACAACAAACCCACAAACAAACATACAGAAACCACCTCTTCTTTATAATATTAATAGAAAAATAAAATAGTTAACACAAATTAAATTGGATATACAAGTTTGAGTAAAATTCCTTTCTAATAAGATAAAACCAAAGAAGAAAAATTAAACAGTGAAACTGCAGGGGTCTATATTAATGGACTACTCGTCATACTGTACAATTACCAACACATCATATAATACCAATTATCTAATTTACAAGACAAGCTTTAAAGAATCTATACACATCTATATCATAATTAAAGTGAATCAAATATATATTTACAAGTTTTAACCCTTTCTTTAGATTATTATTAAATTGAGATTATTACTTAACCATGTTTTATTATCATATTATTTTTTTTAAATTGCTTTAACTTATAATAATTTAAAAGGGAATATACTTCAAATTGAAAAACTTCTCCTTTTATATCAAATGATATCAAATGTTCTCTTTTGGGAAATATTTATATCACGAGAGTAGTTGACCTACCGGACACCGCTGATGCAGCCCAGATCCGACTAGCCGCCTCGTCCCAGTCGTCCTCTGCGTAGGATGTGGGTCCTCGGGCCGTCAGGTCGTTGGTCTCAGCTACCGTCAGGGTCGTCTTCTTCGGTGTCGGCGAAGTCGTCTCTCCTCGCTGTCGGCAGGGCAGACGGTGAGGTCCTCCGGGTGTGGTAGGCTGGGTCGTCTTCTTGACGTTGTAGGGCTCCAACAGGTGCTTACTACAACTCTGCTGAAATTTGCCCCTACTCGATCCAGGGCTTCCCAACCGTCACTCTCCCGAAGACTTCTCTCCACACACTCCTCTCTAGCTTCCAAATCCCTTCTCCCCGTCAGCTACCCCGGCCACGCCTCTCTACCAATCCCGATCTTTGGTTTTGGTGATCGAAGCCTCATTGGTACTACCCCTTCCGCTTGGATCTTCAATTCTTGTGAAAGGGCGTGGTGCTGACCATGAATAAACCCGTGGTTAACTCCAGGTTATTCCCGTGGGAGAGGGTGATTTTTACGTTTCTTTGTTATTAAATTTCGCCTGCGGCTGTGCCGCCGTAATTCTGTACGTCTGGAATGTTACCCGAGACGTCTAGACTCGTGGTGACGGACGTGCTTTCTTCGCACACCTTTTGCTTGTATATTTCACTTTAAGTAATTTATATATATTCTAATTTATAGTATTAATAAATATTCCCTGTTTTTGAAAATTTAGATGTATATATAAGCTCTTATACAATGTCTTTATAAGGTGCTCATATAAGGGAAAATTGTGGTTCAACAGACATGTAATTCCTTGCAATCAAGTACGTGCTTTGCGCCGTACTCAAATAACCTATATTTCCCAACGCACTTTACCTCTAAACTCTCTCTCTCTCTCTCTCTCTCTCTCTCTCTCTCTCTCTCTCTCTCTCTTTCTCTAGGACTATGCACCAATCATTACTATGACTATGTACTTCAACCACAGTAAACTCTTTGGAACATTTTTGGGTTAGATTCTTACTCCAAAACGTATTGATGGTCACCGTGCGCCGGCACGTCTCCTTTGTGAGTTCTTGGAACTGAGATACCTGGGCTAGGCGTATAATCTGTGATTATAACCAAGCATAAGTGATTTTCTAGAGTGCGCACATTTACTAACATCTCTCACTCTCGACCTCGTATACTCGGCTCGGTATAGACCTGGTGATGAGTCCACTACACCACCGCCGCTGACGATTGGACGTCAAGAGGAGAGATACATGATGCTCATTTAGCATTAGTGACATTAGTGAAGTACGTGTGTGCACGTGACGGGATTTACTTTGTTAGTCCATTTAGGATGTGTTACAAAAGTGCACACACAGATTACTCACGAAATAATTGAAAATTCTATGAAAATGAAATTCGAGCATCAGGGACAACTTCAGCACTGTATAAACTACATAATCCACAACCTTTATAACATGAAACTGGTTGTGTACCAGTAAAATCACAAAAACAAGTAGGAGCAATATCACTCCCCTGTCTATGGCACGGATCATATTTTGGTTTTTATAAATCTTCTTCATTAATACTTAAATTATTCGTTTGTCTAATCTATCGTTAAAAGTTCTATTTTATATTTCTCCTTTTAGCGAATTTCCCATAGGGAAGAAACTATTACCGTAGGTCTCATGGCAAGAGTTAAGCCCGAGACCATGTTATTTTTTCTTCTTTAGGTGCCCAGAGACCAAAAACAATAGTCGTTAAAATTTTTATATATATGTGTGTCTGTGAACACGATAACTCTCGTAAAAATGGTCCGCTCGAGACCAAATTTGGTAGAGACGTGTATTCCTACAAATCCTCGGACGAGTTCGTAAACCAGACATATCGGTCAATGGGAACGGGTAGTTTGGGGGGGTTTTGTACCCCAAAATGGGATTTTTTGAGTTTTTCACATGTAATTTTTAAAAACTTCTAATTTTATATTATTCTTTCATTTTTTTATTGTTTGTATTGTATATAAGAGTTACTTGATTTTTTTGAAGTTATGTATTTTTCACCTTACGTTTAATTTGACTTCTGTTTCGTTCCCTTTTTCATCCACTCATTGATTCGTGTCCATCATTTTAGATTGATTCTTTATTTCTCTGGCAGAGTGACTAAAGTGTGGTTCATAAATTTTCATTAACAGATGAGGAAGGGCATGCACCATTTTCGGTATGAGATAACGAAGAGTGGAGATTATTGTGTGACGTGGCAGACGAGAAGATAGGAGTCTTCCATTATACCTGTCAGCTCAAAGGAACAGATGAGGAAGGGTATACACTGATTTCGGTTTAAGATGACGAAGTAGTGGGGGTCATTGTGTATCGTGGCAGACGAGAAGATCGGAGTCTTCCATTATACCTTCCAAGGAACATTGCGAAAGAGCTTGTTTAGGAAGCTCCATTAGGAAGAGCTGCACTTTTTTCGGCGTAAGTAGTGGGGAATATTTTGTAACGTGGCAAACGAGAAGATAGGGGTTGTCCATTATACCTTCCAAGGAACAGATTAGGAAGAGCTTGCACGGTTTTCGGTATTGTATGACGAAGTAGTGGAGAATATTGTGTAACGTGGCAAACAAGAAGATACGGGTTGTCCATTTTACCTTCCAAGGAACAGATTAGGAAGAGCTGCACTTTTTTCGGTATAAGATGACGAAGTAGTGGGTAATATTGTGTAACGTGGCAGACGAGAAGAGAGGGTTGTCCATTATACCTTCCGAGGAACAGATGATGAAGAGCATGTACCATTTTCGCTATGAGATGACGCAGTAGTGGGGATTATTGTGTAACGTGGCAGACGAGAAAATAGGAGCATGCACGGTTTTCCTTATTAGATGACGAAGTAGTGGACATCATTGTTTGATGTGTCAGACGTGTTCATTTACCCTAACGGAAACAAAGTAATAATTTTCTAAAATGCTAAATCCTTATGAGTGTCTTTGTTTTACTCCAATAATATTCATCTGTATATTTCTGATACTCACAACATTAGTATGGATGAACAGTTTTGAGGGGGTCCTGGGCTCGGTTACGATTACGTCGTCACCAGCTTTAATGGGATTCCTGATGTGAATCACTAATTTAGATTAAAAGACTCTTAAATCTAATCTAAAGTCAAAGCATCAATTTAAAGTCTCCGATTTTTAGTGCATTTATAAAATGCAAGTAATTAAGTAATAAGAAGTAATTAATTATATGATTTAATTAAAACGCGGTGTTCGGCAAATTGATCAATTTACAATATTCAAAGAAACTATAAATTATCAGCATTTTAAAAAGATACGGTTTTAGCTACAACGAATATTTAACCAGATCTTGCTTCCTAATACTTTACGTTTAAAAAAATATGTTGTTTTTTCATTTAATTTAAACAGACATTTCTAAAAAGGGAGTTTATTACATTTTAAAACCATTAAAATATGTATTTGTGATTCATTATTTGTTCCAATAATACAAATATTTTTATAAACTGTATACTTTTAAAGAAACAAGACTTAGAATAACACACAGACTTGGAATAACAAGTATGGTACGTAAAAAGCTCGTACCATATGTTAAAATATTATAGATTTTCAATAACATAAGTCGTCCACCGTTGAAGTTGTACATTAATCTTCTACAATACTACCAGTCTTAGACTTTTTCCGATACCCATCAAAAGGGGTTAGCCTTTTAGATGGTTCTTTATCACAATTATCTTGAAGTCTATCTTTGAGTTCTTTTTTGAAGTCCTTATAATCTTCATTTCCTCTCTTTGCTTCCTTGTCTTTTATCTGTACTTCAATAACGTTTTCGCTGGTATTTGCTTTTTCATTGTCATCGCCTTTGTCAGCTGGCTGTGCCATATCGTCCTCCTCAACGTATTCATATTTCCCAGTTTTACTTCTTCTTTCCTGATCCACTGAAGTACTTGTTACCATACTTACTTTGGGACTTTGAGTATTTTTTTTCTCTCCTTTTAGAAACGATGGTTCTACTTCTGACTTTGGCTTCTCATTTTCTCCAGAAATTGATGGATGAAAGTTATCTTTATTTTTAACGTCATCTACTGCAAAAGTCCCAGTGCTTTGATTTTTTGATTTCTTATTGGCTATTTCAGAATACATACAGTCAGGATTACTTTTATCAGGTTTATTGAATGAACTTTTACATTCATAGTTTTTGTCTGTCTTATCAATACTGTGTTTACTCGTCACATCATATAATGAGTTTTTATTTTTGCTTCCCATATCATTACTTACATCGTTAAAAGACCGCTTTAGGTTCTCATTTGGTTTATCTATCTCTTCATCGTGGGGTTTTCTGTTACTACCTCTACCTTGTTCTTTGGCGAGCACATTTTTACTTTCTTTCTTTTTCTTAGGCGAAACACTGAATCTATCTGGTGCCAGGTAAATGATAAGTAATACAAGTACAATGATAACAAGAGCAATTAAAATGGCCCAAAGCCAAATTATTTGTGTCTTTTGCTGAAACAGAATAAATAGTTTAATGTAAATAGAATTTTTATGTGTACATGTAATACACAATCAGTATAAATAATCAGTAATAACAATAAGCTTTTGAAATGAGCTATTACAGTAACTGTTTAACTTATATGTTAAATGAAAACTAATTTACCGTTTAATAAAGTTTAATGTTGAAGAAAAAGTGTTCCCCAGAATTCGCTATTCTTTTATAGCCGTTATAAAAATGACTTGACGATTTATAAAGAAGAGCATAAGATAACTTGACGTAAGGGTAAATCTTTAACGTTTACCTGATGTTGGATAGGCAATTAGAAGTAGTCTATCCATTAATCTTACTAGCTTGTAACAAAAGATATGTGTAACGATTTGATAGAGGTAAAGATGTCAGTAAAAAAAATCAGTACACAGAAAAATGTACGACGTCGAAGATAGATAGATAGATAGTCGAAGGAAGATATTTAATTTTTTTGCTACATCGATGGTAACAAAAGTAACAAAACCAGTGTTAACCCAAAACAGACCCAAATGACTTAATAGCCAGTCGTATTAGCTTTGGAATCAAACCGGTGAAATTCAGATTATAATCTAACGGTTGTCGGTATTATAATCTAAAGGTGGTACAGTAACCAATAAGATGTTCCAACAGTCAGGAGCGATATTCCAAATGCAGCGCGTTGTCCTTGGTCGCAACAATCCTTCAGATATCACCTACCGACCCAGGGATATTCGGAAACTCAAATTATTAATTAAATAATTGTATGTATACTGTACACATACCTTTTTATAAAAACCAACGCAATGCTTTCCAATGCATATTTCAGCATCAGCACCTTTCTGAAAACATATACCTTAAATTATTATCATTTATATATAGGGTGTAGTATTAAAACGAGTCTCAAGTCATGAAAATACTGTACCAAGCTCAAAACAACGTAACTAAACAACAGATAAAAAATAACCAATTTTGTTATTTTACTATTATTATATCGGTTGTTTCTTATGTCTTAGAATCATTTGATTAATTTTTTGTTGGTGAAGTGATGTGGTGATGCATGTTTTATATATGCCATTTAATACGTTATTTAGTCGGGCTCTGCTTTAATATATATATATATATATATTTGTATATATATATATATATTGACTTATTTAAAGATAATTATATTAGTAGCCCTATTTGATGAACTAAATAGTGAAATATATATATATATATATAAAATATGTTTGTACTTTTGACGTTTTGATGTTTCATGTTTTGTAAGAAGTACAAACATTTGTACTTCTTGAAGATGGGATGATTCCCGAAACATGTCGAAGAAATAATTAAAATGTTTTCTAAAGGTACTCGGTTGACTTATTTAAAGATAAATAAATATATATATATATATTTATTTATTTATATTTATATTCTTTAAATTGAAGTTGACAATATAAATTTCATTACAAAAGTCATTTCATTAAGATTATAAATAATACTTGTAGAAATTAAAAACTGTTTTATTATTTATTTTATAAAATTATTTTAATATAGTACAAACTAAACCAGAGAAGAACCATAATGAAATAACTACAACTATAACTAATGGGTACCCTCTAGCCTTTAGTCAGTAAATAATTCAACCAATTATTTTTAGTTTATTTTTAGTCATTAGTTTTATGGATAAAAGACACATAGTACATCATTACGACACTGACTAAAAGTCTAATAACATGGCTGACATCAGTAAATATGTGAACTTGAGTGTAATTTAGCTGAATTACTTTCGAATGTGTATATTTTATAGATCTTGAAATAATTATGAGAGTTGCCACTAATTTACATAAAAGTACAACTTACTGTAAAATATTTCAAAGAACATAATACATATGAATTCCTGGTGTCCCTTAAGACCTGGACACATTTTTGTGCTATGAAATGTTAATTAGTATATAGATACGAAAGCAATTATTTTTGGAAAGAGCATAAAAAAAGGTTTTATGCCGTACAATTCGTGCAAAATTAGTACACCTCCCCAGTCCACATGTGTTCCATTTATTTCTCATATGGACTCCAGTCTATCGTTCCAATTACTTACGAACATCTCTTGGTAGAGCATAAAAAACAGGTTTAGGACAGACACAAAAGCCTTCATATACCGTACAACGTCTGTGTGGCGTCTAGTAACAAAAACAAGTTTTTATCTGCGATGAAAAATTTCATTTGTAAAAGAAGCTCGGAGGGGGTAATAATTTGGTTTAAAAATTAAAACGGAGAAGTCAAGAGTTGAACCACGATCTCTCAAAGATGAGCGATGTTATAGCGTGTGTGAAACCCTATCTAATGTACGTAGCTTTAGCTGAACGAAGAAGCTACGCAATACTTCAAATATTTGTGAGGGTACATTTTCCTAAAACGTTATGGAGTTATGGAAAAGTCTGTTATTAGCTTTGAGCTTACATTCCGTAATACATAAAGTGTCTTTCAACATAAATAGGTGAATATGATTAGCGAAACCACAAATACATTTGTTCTTCCATTGCATTTTTAACAATTTACAATAATTGTATTGGTCCACGTCCAACGGAAATATACATTCGATGAAAATAATATGTGTATTCAGGGAGACCAATTTTGGGACCTATTCTTTTTTGCCGTACGTAAACGACATAAATTTGTCAATTCAGGATGGAAAAATCATCCAATATGCAGATGACACCACCATATGTTTCAGCGCTCAAACAAAAGAAGAATTAGAGATTACTACAAGATTAATACAAGTATTATATATATATATATATATATATTTATATTTATATTCTTATATATATATATTTATATTTATATATATATATATATATATATTTATATCTATATTCTTTTTATTGTAGTTGACAATATAAATTTCATTACAAAAGTCATTTCATTAAGATTATAAATAATACTTGTAGAAATTAAAAACAAAACACGGAATGACACCAGTGCTGAAATTTAATTCGCGGAAATCCCTAAAATTTAGTTTTCCCAGAGGTTCATCGTGAATTCATCAACAGAGTACACAACTTTAGACACCAAGAGGCGTTTCAAACTAGCTTTGTATTTAATTTGGTTGCCAGACTGCTTTATGCCTTCAGGAAGCTTATTCAGGAATTTGATCCCTAGCTGAGATGGCAATTGCTCAAAAGCTACAGTTCTGTGTTGCTGGGATCGATAAGTATCCCTTCCCTTCGTTTCATACTGATGAATTTGGTTGCCTTGGACGAGGGGGCATCTATATTTACAGTAGGTGGTTACCTCCATAATATAGAGACTGGGTACTGTAAGCAAACCAAGCTCCCTGAAGGCGTTCCTACAAGATTCTCTGGCCTGCAATTTTGAAATTATTCTGACTGCTATTTTTGCAGTCTAAAAACCCTTTTCTGTCTAAATTTTGCACAACTACCCCAAAGTCTTATTCCATAGGAAATGTGAGGGTATATTAGGCCAAAACAGACCATTAAAAGTACTTCTTTGGAACAGAATTTTGAAAGGTTACGTAATGCAAAAATTCCAGATGTAACCTTGGTGCAGATGTTATCAATGTGATCCTCCCAAGTCAGCCCTTTATCGAGGTGCATTCCTAGGAATTTCACGGAATCAGAGTCCTCTAAGAGGTCGTCATCCACCATTACTGCAGGTGGCAGGTCAAGCTCCTGCCGCCGTAAGCAGGATAAAATAACGTTTGATTTGGAATTGTTA
Organism: Nephotettix cincticeps; assembly: GCA_023375725.1. Taxonomy (NCBI): domain Eukaryota; kingdom Metazoa; phylum Arthropoda; class Insecta; order Hemiptera; family Cicadellidae; genus Nephotettix; species Nephotettix cincticeps. Next base: position 48,909,163 of record CM041786.1, on the reverse strand, counting down.
GTTTTCAAATTGATCTCTGAAAATTTCTGAATGCAAGAGTTGACGTTAATAAACGATTTTATCTCTAATTCTTCTTTTGTTTGAGCGCTGAAACATATGGTGGTGTCATCTGCATATTGGATGATTTTTCCATCCTGAATTGACAAATTTATGTCGTTTACGTACGGCAAAAAAAGAATAGGTCCCAAAATTGGTCTCCCTGAATACACATATTATTTTCATCGAATGTATATTTCCGTTGGACGTGGACCAATACAATTATTGTAAATTGTTAAAAATGCAATGGAAGAACAAATGTATTTGTGGTTTCGCTAATCATATTCACCTATTTATGTTGAAAGACACTTTATGTATTACGGAATGTAAGCTCAAAGCTAATAACAGACTTTTCCATAACTCCATAACGTTTTAGGAAAATGTACCCTCACAAATATTTGAAGTATTGCGTAGCTTCTTCGTTCAGCTAAAGCTACGTACATTAGATAGGGTTTCACACACGCTATAACATCGCTCATCTTTGAGAGATCGTGGTTCAACTCTTGACTTCTCCGTTTTAATTTTTAAACCAAATTATTACCCCCTCCGAGCTTCTTTTACAAATGAAATTTTTCATCGCAGATAAAAACTTGTTTGGTCTGCCCGTTACTAGACGCCACACAGACGTTCTTCTTTTTACGGTATTTGAAGGCTTTTGTGTCTGTCCTAAACCTGTTTTAGACGTGAACGTGTCAAAAACCAGGATGAGAGAAGCAATTAAACAATTAACCAAGAGATGTTCGTAAGTAATTGGAACGATAGACTGGAGTCCATATGAGAAATAAATGGAACACATGTGGACTGGGGAGGTGTACTAATTTTGCACGAATTGTACGGCATAAAACCTTTTTTATGCTCTTTCCAAAAATAATTGTTTTCGTATCTATATACTAATTTACATTTCATAGCACAAAAATGTGTCCAGGTCTTAAGGGACACCAGGAATTCATATGTATTATGTTCTTTGAAATATTTTACAGTAAGTTGTACTTTTATGTAAATTAGTGGCAACTCTCATAATTATTTCAAGATCTATAAAATATACACATTCGAAAGTAATTCAGCTAAATTACACTCAAGTTCACATATTTACTGATGTCAGCCATGTTATTAGATTTTTAGTCAGTGTCGTAATGATGTACTATGTGTCTTTTATCCATAAAACTAATGACTAAAAATAAACTAAAAATTATTGGTTGAATTATTTACTGACTAAAGGCTAGAGGGTACCCATTAGTTATAGTTGTAGTTATTTCATTATGGTTCTTCTCTGGTTTAGTTTGTACTATATTAAAAGATAAGTTTTGAATTTTCATAATTAATCTGGTGAAAGTTTTCAAACGTTATTAGTAGAAAACCAACCTGAAATCTTATCCTCACTATTCAGGGTACCAGAAAGTTTGTAGAAGGTTGAAGGTCACAATAACTGTTTTAGTCTTTCAATTACATGATGCGTACTATTTAACTATAAAATAGCTTTTTAGTAGCTATTGTAAGCACAAATGATAATCAAAAACCCTTGAACATTGTTAAAAATTAATCTCAAATGGTAGGCTAGTGATTCCTAAATAAAAAAAATATACAGACCTATGCCCTACTTATAATTTTGTAAAAAAATTGATAGGTTAATTTTGTTAAAGAGAAAAACAGTTAATGTAGACATCTACTTTGAAGATATTTAAATCCATGGTAACAATAGATACACACACTAGATAAAACAAGAACTGAACAAATCAGTCAGATTTTAAACTACGAAATACAAAAATTGTATAATCTTACCACCATTTCATACTCAGAGTTTGCAGACGAGAAACATTTTGCTATATATGGTATGTTAGTATAAAAGTCATAAAGTATACTATAATTTAGATGCAAAAGCCCTCATAAGAATTTTGAAAATAAAGGTTTTATGAATCTCAATGGTTTCATTACTATAGAAACCCTGAGAAACAAGCTGAGAAAAATCACAAGCATGTAAACGTATAGTTATTATTTTAATTTAAATTTAATTGTGTTAATTTTACCAAGTTTTTGGATTCAAAACCATTTATTACATCCGGCTTTTTTAGTTTGTTAAGTGCTGTTTTCTAAAAATATGTTATGATGCAAATATTTTGCGCTAAAATGTGTAGTACTTAAATTATTTTTTTAATTTAAACAATTTTCTCTACTGATGATGATTTACAATATTGTTGATGATTTTGTTGTTTATTGTATTTTTTGGGAGGTAATATTGTATAGTCGTATATTAGTGAAAAAATATAGTACAGGGACTTTTCACGACAGTATTGATATAATTAGAATAATGGGTTAAAACGAACTAATCAGGGTATTCTGGTCATATCCCTAGAAATTGGGAAAGGAGTCTGTCAGTCTGTCACTGTCAGTCAGTCAATCCGTCAACTCCGTCAGTCCGTCAGTCTGTCAGTCTGTCAGTCTGTCAGTCTGTCAGTCTGTCAGTCTGTCAGTCTGTCAGTCTGTCAGTCTGTCAGTCTGTCAGTCTGTCAGTCTGTCAGTCTGTCAGTCTGTCAGTCTGTCAGTCTGTCAGTCTGTCAGTCTGTCAGTCTGTCAGTCTGTCAGTCTGTCAGTCTGTCAGTCTGTCAGTCTGTCAGTCTGTCAGTCTGTCAGTCTGTCAGTCTGTCAGTCTGTCAGTCTGTCAGTCTGTCAGTCTGTCAGTCTGTCAGTCTGTCAGTCTGTCAGTCTGTCAGTCTGTCAGTCTGTCAGTCTGTCAGTCTGTCAGTCTGTCAGTCTGTCAGTCTGTCAGTCTGTCAGTCTGTCAGTCTGTCAGTCTGTCAGTCTGTCAGTCTGTCAGTCTGTCAGTCTGTGTACAGATCCCGAGACTACTCGGATTGTCTGACCTTTTTGAAATTAGGTGCAAGGGTGAAATTTGAATGTATCTCCAGACAATGTTTTTGTATTTTTGACCTTGAATAATAATACGTAAATAAAAAAATATAAATATAGAAATACAGGTGAATATTAAATAATCAATTTCTGTCTTCAATACTAATATACAAGATACAAGGTACAAAATGCCTTTATATACAAAGTATACATGAATGGTGTCACTTTTACATTTTTCATGTTGTTGTAAACAACTTGTTGTACAACTTTACAATTTTTAATTTATCTGGGAAAATACCTGAAATTATTGAAGCGTTATTCACATGACATAAGTGTTTTATCAGTTCAGATTTAGCAAGTTTAATGATGGTCATGGGAACATCATCATACCCTGTAGAAAACGTATTATCAAATGACATTATAACTTTTTCTAATTTCCGATCAACAATGGTTGTTGGAATGAATGCTTTTTTGTGAAATCAGGCAAATCGATGTCATATGAAAAAGTCTTAAGGTTTGGTGTAATTTCTGAGTCAATTAGATCAGCATAGTGACTATTAAATATAACGACTAACGACCATGAAATCATTTATTTCAGAACCTTCAGAACAAAGGCTTATGTTTTTATGCTTTTTCGTCTTACCGCTATTCACCTCATGGCCAATAATTTTCCAAATGGCCTGACGTACATTAGATGAATTATCTATTAATTGAGAGTAATATTTATTTTTTGTTTCTTTTCCTGTATGAAAAATTAATTCCAAAATAAAATAAAATTAAAATAATAATCATCATAGAAAAGAAAAGAATATAAAGATGCGATCGAGAAAAGTGTAGGTATCAAAAACTGTAGTTTGGTCAAAGTAAATCAGAATCAGGAAATTTTCCGAAATAAGATTGGAAAAGAAAGTAATATTGAAGAGGATAAGTCAAATCAATCAAAATCTTTTTATTTATAAAAGATTAAGATTTGCAATGATGTCCAATACAAATACAAAAGAATGTATATACATAAATGTGGGTGTATGAGAAGAGTTTCTCTCAATTGTAGGAACCCATCTAGAGAATAGAATGGATTCTTTACTAGACATTTGGTCAGGGCAGTCTTCAGTTTCTTCCCGGCTTGCCATCTGAGGTCCTCTTAATTTGGCACGTTGCACAATGTTCTACCACTAAATCAAGGCAACCTCTCATACTGGGAGCTGTGGTGAGGGATAGTCGGTACCTCGAGGCATGCCTGGTATTATAGGAATGGTTATTTGATCCTTTTAATTGGTGCAGAACATCTTTTCCCACATCGGGGAATGTTCCTATGTCGTCCTGTTTGTTACCAAATTCAATTTCTTCGTTTTGCTGGTGTTTACCGCTAAATAAAGTTTAAATGGAGTAATAATTTGGTCAGTAGAGATTACTTGTTTAATATAATCGAAAAACTTTGTTGTATATCGGTCCATTGCCAGTGAACATTTATTTTAAATCTCATGAAGTGGAGATGTTATTTGAGATAAGTTAGGGATTAAAGATCGAAGGAAGTTTACCATGCCCAATAAACTTTGCAGTTCGTCTAATAAAAATATTAGAAGGGTTCTTTAATGTTTTTATAGCTTAAACTTTCTCTGGATCAAGACGAAAATCATTTTTGACAAAAATAACCCCTAAATATTTAATGTAAAATATTTTGGGTAGTCAGTATTAGAACTTGTGTGCATTGAATTTTATATTTAGACTTCTGACTCAATCTAGAACTTTCTTAAGACTTTTTTCATTTTCCTGTTTAGAATTAGAAACCATACATAAGTCATCAAAGTAGACTGTGACTCCCAGAAAATCCTAGACATATCTTGCTACACACTTAACAATTCAGAAAAATTACTTAAACAAGTAGTCAACGCAAAAATCTTTAAGATCCATATACTGTAATTTAGCTGAAATTACAAAGTTGACTAGAATTTTCTTTTTTGTGATAAACGCCATCTTTTATGTCTAAGATGCTATAAAACTGTTTATTAGCCAATTGTATCTCATCAATGGTGGAAGTTGTGCATCTCTATCTAATAATGTACTTATTTACGTTTCTGGGTGAATTCTAAACGAGTCATCAGGCTTTTTAACTATCACTAGGTTTGACATCTACTCTACAGGTTTATTTACTTGTTTTTGGGTCAATGCATATTCTAAACGAGTCATCAGGCTTTTCAACTATCACTAGGTTTGACATCTACTCTACAGGTTTATTTACTTGTTTTTGGGTCAATGCATATTCTAAACGAGTCATCAGGCTTTTCAACTATCACTAGGTTTGACATCTACTCTACAGGTTTATTTATTTGTTCAATTACACCTCTATTGATAAGATCTTCAAGCTTGTCTTACAATTTGTTTGTAATTTTTAATGGGATAAGTCTAGCGGAACAAACTTGAGGATAACAATGGGTGCTACAAACGAAGATATGGCTATACAGATTGTTATAGACATGGTTAAAGAATAAAAACGAATAATTACATTATATCAGGTAATTTATTTTATGATAAAACGTGTTTTAGTATCTGTAACGGAGCAAAACAAAAACGACTTATAAAAATAAATCTAGGCTTCTTTTATTTTATTAGTGAATCTATCAATTATCTTGTCATAATTATAGCCTTTACGAATGTCCCTCTCTGCATACATTAGGGCAAGTCCATCTAAACGGCTCTCAGCCATAGTAGGCTTACTTCTCATCCAATCTTTTACACGTAGTAAGTTTTACACGTAGTAAAGTGCTGAAAGACACTTCAGCAGTAGCGACGCTCACAGGTAAAGTGCGCCAAAGTGTGAGTAGAGCATTTATGTTGGGGTACACATGTTACCAATAAAACTATACACTTCAAAATGGAGTTCAATTTCTCTCGAGTTTCCATGAAATTTTGGGTGATGTTTGTTAACTTAGTTACCTGGAGAGAGGTTATTTATCCTTTTTAGGAATTCTTTTCCCTTTTACATTGCAGTGGAGTGGTAAGCATTCTGATTATGGGCACTCTTAACACCAGACTTCGCTGGAGACTACTAAGCTGTATGGTCTCAAGTATCACTGGACGACTAGCCCTGGCCCTGGACGAAGTCGGATGCAGTGTTGCCAACTCTTCAGATGGAAATTTGGGAAACTGACGAAAAGATACTTACATTTGACTACATTTTACTGAACTAGCTAGATGAAATTATGACGAAGAGGTTTTTAAAAAGGATGACTCACAGAAGACTTTTCGCACTTAATAACTAGCTTTTTGATGTAACACACAAACTTAGATTTTTAACTTTCATACGATAGTAAATACTAATCATCAACTGAAAGGGGGGAGGGGCAGGCCAGGTTGGCCGATCCATGGATACGCCACTGAATCCAAGTGAGCGAAACACCGATGGTTTGTAAACAAAGTGAGCGACTGATCTCTGCTCGTCTCTGAAGATTCAAAAGTAATCTCACTCAAGGACGAGATATATACATGATTATAACACAAGGTTGTTATAATCATGTATTCTAGACATGTATTCAGGACGACACAGCACAGGTTGGCGGCCATGGAACGCCTTCCCTCATTGGTGGGTGTAATGGATAAATAAACAATTTTAATGAAATAATTGGTATAATTGATGGATGAAAAACTGCCTTAAAATAATTAATACATTTCAGACTATATGATGATATAAATAAATAAAAAATTATTAATTTATGAAGAAGTTTTCTAAGATAAAACAAAATTTAAAAACAATGTTCAAAGGTAAGTTTACAAAAAAAAGTATTAACACGTGAAAACATCTGTTATAACAGCAATTTTAGCACTTTTTTGGTAGAATTAGAATTTAGAAGTATCAGTCTCAAAAAATGTGACACCCAGTGGTGGTGACGCCACAGTCAGTGCCAGTATCACGTCGTACAACACCCGTCAATGTTACTGGGATACTTGTAAAACACAGCATAAACGAGCTCTCAAAAAATGTGACACCCAGTGGTGGTGACGCCACAGTCAGTGCCAGTATCACGTCGTACAACACCCGTCAATGTTACTGGGATACTTGTAAAACACAGCATAAACGAGCTCTCAAAAAATGTGACACCCAGTGGTGGTGACGCCACAGTCAGTGCCAGTATCACGTCGTACAACACCCGTCAATGTTACTGGGATACTTGTAAAACACAGCATAAACGAGCTCTCAAAAAATGTGACACCCAGTGGTGGTGACGCCACAGTCAGTGCCAGTATCACGTCGTACAACACCCGTCAATGTTACTGGGATACTTGTAAAACACAGCATAAACGAGCTCTCAAAAAAAGCTATTAAAGCTATGTTATAGCTATTAGAAAGCTGTTTAATATAGTTCAATTACCAATGAGCTATATATTTTTATAATTATCATCGTTGTTTTGCTCTTTATTTATTTACTTTAACTCGTAGCGCTAAGTTGTGTTTTAATAGTTCTTAATGTGGGATCTTCGTTTTGATTTAATATATTTCAATTCTATATATGATTTGAAGTTAATAAGTAAATATTTAAAAAATGCTTGCTATATTATACTTTCTCAAGTATTCTATCCATACCATAGCAGATGTTGGTACTTGGCGAATAGGGACAGGTTGAGACAAGACTTACAACGTAAGGTCGTCAAAGAATTCATAGTTCGAGATAACTATGGATAGACAATAAGCATACAAATAATCTACACAAAAAATACTACTCGTATTAAATTTATTTTACAAGAAAACACCATGATTGGAGGTCATGAAAATTTCTTCGTAGAATTTCTGTTGGAGGGGGATAAGCCGATTACATTACATAGAAATTGTTAAAAAATGTGAGGTAATGTAGACAAAATATTACTGCAATAAGTTGCGACATTTATCATGTTTTTATGGTAATATATTTAAAAGTTATTGTATTTATTTTTAAATACAAAACCCGTTGTGTGTATATGCTATCCATCTATGTGAGATACAAATCGTACTTGTTTTTAATTAGCTAACTTTTTTATATAGTGTCGTGGTATTATTTTAAACAATCGTTTAGTTTCCCAATATAATGTAAAATAATGGTTTTATACTATTTATTAAAATTGACACGCCTACACAACAACGTACAATACGGTTTTAACGACAGCATTTTTAACATTATTTAAGGCATTTTTCAAGTATGAGTACCAGAAAATATGACGTAACTTATAATTTGACACTTAAAAATTGAAGTCTAAATAATAAAAAATTGTAAATGACCAAAATTGTAAAAAAATAGTAACTAGACCCTAATAAAATAATATTTTATAGATGTGGTTTTCCGTACAAACATACAAAAAACCAATACAGAATGATATTTTTAGTGTAAGGTAATAGAGAAAATAATATTTAGCCTAGTTGATTCGATGTTGCAGTATCAGACAAACCGCAGCCTAGCCAGGTAATGTAATATAATGAGATTCCTGATGTGAATGCCTAATCCATGAATTCATCGAGACAAACACAGAGTGTGCATTAATATTATCTTAACGAAACTAAATGATTCTCATCGTTTTCTCATTTTAATATCCTTTTCTGAATCTGTTTACTACTATAATTCCATCAAAAAGTGACTGGTTTAGACATACTTTATTAATATCTGTAATTTCTTATAACATATTTTGAGTTGATATAGTTACACATTATGTGTGTTTACGATTGTTATTATTGGCTTAGTTTTGAAGTAAAGTGACTATTTCACCAAGTATACTATTAAGTTAACTACTCTTAAAACCTCCTAAAAAGAAGTATTAAGTAGTATTAATTAAGTACATAACATATTAGTAGTACAAGCATTTTTTAAAAATATTTTAGAAAAATTAATGCTATAAATAATGCGCACCAAATCTTGGCCAAAATAAACTTCTCACTAAATGGCAATCCCGACGACAAAAGCATCGTAACCATAGCGATAGCAGAGGACGTTTCTCGGGATTAAAACTGGTTTTATTTTTACGATACCGCATGGTTACTTGGTTGTATTTCTCTGACATGACACAACGCGACGTGAGGACGTGATAAAATATAAGGATTGTGATTCTGTGACGTGCTCGGTGTGCTGAGACCATCGGACCCATCAGATCTCACATCTCCGTATGACACGACGCGACGTGAGGACATGATAAAATATAAGAATTGTGATTCTGTGACGTGCTCGGTGTGCTGAGACCATCGGACCCATCAGATCTCACATCTCCGTATGACACGACGCGACGTGAGGACATGATAAAATATAAGAATTGTGATTCTGTGACGTGCTCGGTGTGCTGAGACCATCGGACCCATCAGATCTCACATCTCCGTATGACACGACGCGACGTGAGGACATGATAAAATATAAGAATTGTGATTCTGTGACGTGCTCGGTGTGCTGAGACCATCGGACCCATCAGATCTCACATCTCCGTATGACACGACGAGACGTGAGGACGTGATAAAATATAAGAATTGTGATTCTGTGACGTGCTCGGTGTGCTGAGACCATCGGACCCATCAGATCTCACATCTCCGTATGACACGACGAGACGTGAGGACGTGATAAAATATAAGAATTGTGATTCTGTGACGTGCTCGGTGTGCTGAGACCATCGGACCCATCAGATCTCACATCTCCGTATGACACGACGCGACGTGAGGACGTGATAAAATATAAGAATTGTGATTCTGTGACGTGCTCGGTGTGCTGAGACCATCGGACCCATCAGATCTCACATCTCCGTATGACACGACGCGACGTGAGGACATGATAAAATATAAGAATTGTGATTCTGTGACGTGCTCGGTGTGCTGAGACCATCGGACCCATCAGATCTCACATCTCCGTATGACACGACGCGACGTGAGGACATGATAAAATATAAGAATTGTGATTCTGTGACGTGCTCGGTGTGCTGAGACCATCGGACCCATCAGATCTCACATCTCCGTATGACACGACGCGACGTGAGGACATGATAAAATATAAGAATTGTGATTCTGTGACGTGCTCGGTGTGCTGAGACCATCGGACCCATCAGATCTCACATCTCCGTATGACACGACGCGACGTGAGGACATGATAAAATATAAGAATTGTGATTCTGTGACGTGCTCGGTGTGCTGAGACCATCGGACCCATCAGATCTCACATCTCCGTATGACACGACGAGACGTGAGGACATGATAAAATATAAGAATTGTGATTCTGTGACGTGCTCGGTGTGCTGAGACCATCGGACCCATCAGATCTCACATCTCCGTATGACACGACGCGACGTGAGGACATGATAAAATATAAGAATTGTGATTCTGTGACGTGCTCGGTGTGCTGAGACCATCGGACCCATCAGATCTCACATCTCCGTATGACACGACGCGACGTGAGGACATGATAAAATATAAGAATTGTGATTCTGTGACGTGCTCGGTGTGCTGAGACCATCGGACCCATCAGATCTCACATCTCCGTATGACACGACGCGACGTGAGGACATGATAAAATATAAGAATTGTGATTCTGTGACGTGCTCGGTGTGCTGAGACCATCGGACCCATCAGATCTCACATCTCCGTATGACACGACGCGACGTGAGGACATGATAAAATATAAGAATTGTGATTCTGTGACGTGCTCGGTGTGCTGAGACCATCGGACCCATCAGATCTCACATCTCCGTATGACACGACGAGACGTGAGGACGTGATAAAATATAAGAATTGTGATTCTGTGACGTGCTCGGTGTGCTGAGACCATCGGACCCATCAGATCTCACATCTCCGTATGACACGACGAGACGTGAGGACATGATAAAATATAAGAATTGTGATTCTGTGACGTGCTCGGTGTGCTGAGACCATCGGACCCATCAGATCTCACACCATCGTCTGAATGAAACTATTTGTATAGTATACTAATAGTAATAGTATAGTAATAATAAGAAGAAGAAATAAGTAGTACTAATAATAATATATTATATACAGGGTGGTTATAAAGTACATTCCCCGCTATAATTGTTTTATTTGTTAGAAGAAATAAATAATCTTTGGGAAACCATACAAACCTAACCCTAAATATATTTTGAAGTTATCGAAAATTTTGAATGTCCTCAAAAATGGGGGATTTTGGGGGCAGTATAAAATGTTCTAATATGAAGCCATATTTGACAGTGATATTCAACAGGTCACATGACTAACTCTCTCTTCTCATAAGGAATTCGAAAGTTGACTCCTCCTACGTCTTAGACCTTAGGTACCTCCCAACATTTTAATTACTACAAAAGTTAGAATATATGCACCTATTAAAATGCAACTCGTCATTGAAAATCACTTAACATGTAAATTATTGTAGCAAAACTAAGGGGGGAGGGACTTAATTTTCAAAATGCCTTAATTTTGTCTGGGTTGAGGTAGAGACCCCCAATTTTCACCAATCGTCTTTACATTTCAACACCGTTAAAATGAAGTACATCTCGATGGGGCTTTACATTTGAACAATTTGAGTTGCCCCTAAAATCCCAAATTTTTTGGGGGGCATTCAAAATTTTCGATAACTTCAAAAGATACTTTGAGTAAAGTTTGCATGGTTTCCCAAAGGCTATTTAATTAATCTTACAAAAAAACAATAATAGGGGGGGACCTTATAACCGCCCTGTATATATAGCTGAAAGTGGTCCATGAAAAATAATTGTTAAGGGTGGTTTTCTGTAGAGATTATTGTTATTAACACATAAACATACCAAGCCAAATTAGTATGATTTATGTGTTTATTATTCGCACAAGCTACAATTTATAAGGGGCGGAACGATCAATAAACTACTTCTTAACTCTATCGCACGATTTATTTAGACTTACTGAAGAAACGTAATACAGTTTAAATTATAAGAATATAATCTCATTTTATTATCTATTGAAGTTGTTCTAATTGTGTTATGTTCTTTCTCTTATAAGGAATTATAATTATTCTTTCTTTCTATTATAATTAAGAAATTAATATATTTTATATTTTCTATTTATACTTTTAATCATTTATCAAGATATTTATTGAAATTGTTAAAATGTTAAAATTGTTGATTGTTGTAGTTTTCATTGTTAAATTTATTGATCTATTTATTATTCATTCTCATTCTCGTTTATTATAAAAATTATAGGAATACGATATTTGTAAGTGGCAGTGAAGAACTGGTGCATGTGCTAAATAGTTTTAATTTATTAATGCAACAATGTAATTGGCGTAAGTCTGTTTTGTAGCAATTCAAATAATAATAAATACACAAATAAGAAAATTAACTGACGGAATCACTTTATATCACTTATTATTATTGAACACCACTGAGGTGATAGCTGCTCCGCAAACCCCTAGTTTTGATGTTTATTTATAATAAATTAGTAAATTAATTTGTTCGATTAATAAAATGACTCGTACGGAGAAAATATCGTCAGTAGCCAGTCGTGGAACATTCTACAAGGCTTGAAACCTAACCCGATCGCTGAGAACATTTCCGTTCCCATGGAACAATCATTAAAAAAAGCAGTCGACGGACAGGCGAAAATTGTTGAAGTTCCAAAACCAATGTCAGATAAAAGTAAAATTAGAACTCAATAATCCAATCGACACGGGTAGTTCCAGCCTTTGGCCGCGTGTGTGCGACACCTGTCGGAGTGCGGACCTATAGCGCTGCCGCTCCGAAGCGGCGGAAATTGGCGGGTCTCGGGAGCAGTCAGCAGTCACACGTTGTCATTCCGTCCGGGGTGGGGGGTGGGACCTGTCCATGGTGTCTCGTCCCTTTCTTGAGTCTTAAAACTGTAATACTAAATTAATTAATTGTAATCATGAATTGATTTTACTCTAGAAATGTGAATTTATATTAATCTATCTGAATTGTGGTGTTGATAAAAACATTAAAACAATTTATTCACTGTGAGTTTCTTTATTCGAATACGCGATCGTCGGCCGTCCAGATATGAGGCATACACTGATGTGATACAGGCAAAAAAAGTAACCAAACCATCTTAAAAGTAACAATAATGAAAACGGAAACTTGGGTTTCTGCGTAAATGTGTTGTAAAGCAACTTTTTCACTCCAGTAAGTAATCTTGAATAAAAACAGCCATTTATTAATATATTTATTGCTATACCACTATGTTTAGATACAACAAGATTGACTAGATATAGTATGATTGGTAACCCCTGTGTAAAAATAGTGGTTAGTGTTTTACATTAAGTAAAAACAAATTAACTTTAGGTTTGTTCAAGTTAGGGTATAGGCTACGTAAAAATGAATTACCCTCACCTTAAAATGAAATGGATTAACCATTAATATTCTTTTACTCAAATTTAGCAGTTACTCTATTGGTTGCTGAAAGTAGAGTAAAAAACCTAAGTACTGTATAAAACCAATAAATCTCTCTTCCAGTCATACACATATTGACTCCAGATATAAAACGTGCAAGATGAATTGGTGGCTATTAATTTCTGTTTTACCCACAGGTATGTAAAATACTGTTATTATTAACACCTTAAAATACAGTTGCTATGAAAATACTATATTTAGCTAGGAATAATTTTATTTAACTGATTTCAGTATTAAAATAATTTGATTTGAGTTTTCCTTCTCAGCAGGTTAAGGATTATCCGCGTTATCGTTCACTGAGGCCCTCAACCCCTTCCCTTAGAGTAAAATCCCCAGCTGCTGCATTTCAGGATAAAGTAGACTAATACTATCAAGATTAATTGTTAACTCATTTTTATTGTACTAAATTAAAAGGACCAATTTACATTTGTAAACATAAGTGAAAAGTTGCCCGGTTATCTTTCGCAACAAAAGCTTAGCCTAATCTTAAAACTCACTAAGAATTTTCACCAACAGGGACAGTTATAATTTTATTGACGATTCTTAATTTAACCTTAATACATTCTTAACTAAGGTTAACCTTAATTATTAATTTAACCTAGCCTAAATTTACCTATATTTAATGCACATTACTCTTTTCAACCGTACTATAAGGAAAAAACAGAAAAGGTTTTCTTAACAGCATTTGGGGTAATATAGTTCATTATCAACATTACAATTTCTTTGGAAAGTTCACTTAAGACTTAAACTAAACAGTTTTGAAGAATATTCGTTTTCAATAGAAATTAATATCTCTATAGGCCTATTTGTACTTTTTACTTGTTTTTTTAATATTTTAATTAGGAATGAAAAAAAGGAAAATTGTTATAACCCGTTTTCTTCTTTTGTGTTGATCACAATAATTGTAACCGACATTTCCAAGCCAGCTGGTGTCGTAACTAATAATTTGGTCACTAATGATTTTCTGGTTTTCACTAATCATTCCAGTGGCCATCAACGTTCAATTATATATTGCATGAATATGAAAATTACTGTGGTCGAAAAACGTTAATCAATTTACAAAATGTACCGATATTATATAACCAAACAGCGGTTAGTTCAATAAAATGTGGTATTCACAAATAATAGTGTTTGATAGATTTTGAAACAGAAAATAAACGGTACCAGTGGACTGACACATACTTTCTCCCTTTATAGTATATATTAAATTTAAAAAAAACAATCTGTAATAAAACTATCATGTTCTACAAAGTAATTCTAAATATCATTTAATAATTTATTGTTCAAATTATATGGGGGGAACCCCCCCCCCGGTAATACCAAGATTTTTTGAGCTGGTTTTTTCGGTGATTTGACCTTACACTTCATACCAAGTTTCATGGAAAACGGGTGAAAAATAAGGAAGAAATTGATTTTTTAATATTTTCCATAAGAATAACATTGGACACTTTCAGACAACGTACTGCGTTTATCGTGGACAGTAAATTTAACTTTTCTCTGGAACCGTTAGTCGTAGACAAATAATTCAAATTACTAATTTGTTTAGTTTTTTAAGCTGGTTTCAATGGTACCAGTCAAGTTATACTTTACTTTTATTGTTTTCGCTGAAAATTTAAAAAATTGATTTTTTGACATTTAAAAGCCCATAACTTTTGAACCGTCATTTTTACAGACATGCGGGTGGTGTCAAATTATTTAGTACTCTGTGCACTATAAACTCTCAAATTTTAATCAAATCGTTAGAGCCGTTTTTGAGAAAATTGGATTTTTCATGTTGTTTAGGGTTTTTAGCGGTGAACTACCCTTAAAAATAAAAAATTCAAAAAATGAAAAAAACGCCTTGATATACGGTGACTATATATATACATGCCAAATTTCATCCAAATCGGACAAACGGGGTAGGCTGTGGCACTGTACACATCCAGACACACACACACACACACACACACACACACACACGGACGGACAGACATCACGCCAAAACCCACTTTTTTGGATTCAGGGGACCCTAAAACGGATATATCCACCCTCAACTCAAATTCGAAAATTTTGACGAAAACAATACTTTCTTCATATACTATGTATAAGGGGAGAAAGTAAAAGAAAGTCCCATTAAAGAAAAAGGATGAAAAATGCTCTAAAATGCGTTACAAAAGCTCTCGTAGTGGTGCTGCACTTAGCTCCTTTAGCACCAATTGGAGTTAGCTCATTCTTTTATTTTTAGATCCTAGGAAGCCAATTTTTGTTCATGTATTTATATTCCTTTCTTAATGTGCTAGAGTAATAATTGAAATTGTTATTTTTAATAAAAAATAATTTTTTTACTAAAAGACGGCGTTTTTATTATGAACTGATAATTTACTTTTTAGCTTTTAACTCCTTTAGCAATTCAAGTCTTCAACTAATAACTGACAGTTTGACAAGGAAGCCACGCTGCCTCCCACTCTTCAGTCACAGAGGGTATATATCTCGGCCTAAATGCTAACTTTTAGAGCCATTTTTATTTGATTGGTTAAAACTGTCCATGGGAAATGGCAATTTCAAAACTGGGCATTTTTTTTGCACGGTTCCACTTGATACTCTTAAAATAATCATATCATGTCAAACTTCAACGGGTACCACTAATAGTGTGGGACCTGTAATATAAAATACGGATTATAAGCTATATAACTTATAATACCTATTCTATTTTACAAAAACATACCATAGAGATATGTACATTTCCTCCTAGGAATCCTAGGGATGTACATATTCTCCTGTACATAATCCTGTTTGAAGATAATATTATAATGAAATATACAAATACTTGTAATAATTGTAATTACTAATCCTTTATTACGAGGGAAAACGATCACATATATGTGTGTATATATATATATATATATATATTAATTATTATTATTATAACTTAAAATAATCATAGTTATTTCATCTTATTTTGCTGTTAATGGCTATAAAGTTTTATTTGTTTAGGTGAGGTTGTAGTATTGCTTGATTTTGGCTCCAATTGCCGTTCCAGGAATGAAAATGAAGATAGACATTCACCTGACGAGGAGATTTAAAAAATTAATAGACGAAAAGGTGAGAAAGGTAATGAACATGTTGATCAAATAATAATGAAGATTAACAAAGAAAAATGCTATACTAGTAAAAGATTTGTTAAGTATGATAATGAAATAACAATAAAAAAGAAAACGAATGGTAATGATGATATTGATGATTGGGAGTCAAATAAACACAAGCTAGGCGAAAAAATTGACAATATAAACTACTATGATGAGAGGAGCAATGAAATAAATTTACTCAGAGCGGATAACGTTAGAGCTCAGCAAACGAGATCAGATGATGAATTACAAGGAAAAAGCCAAGCCTACAGTGGAGGCCCAGTGAGTAAAGGAAATTCTAGTAGAAATACACCTAACGGAAGAATGGAAAATGAAAACGGAAACAAAGATTTAGTGGAAAAAGATATATTTCAGAATGGTGTTTTCAACGAAACGCTATTGAAGGAGAAAAAAGGAAATGAAGGGAATTGCAATTCGTTAAGCTATACTACCGAAAAACGAAGTGAAACTAGAATAAATCGAGAATCTATTATCGGTAAGAATAGTAGTAACAGTGTTGTAGACCGTGAAAATGAAAAAACAAATGAAACAAGAGATCCAATCAAAATTAGTAATACATCTTATAGTAGCAACAAGATAAATTTAATAGATGATGTCGCACAACCAGGAAAGCTACTTATTGGTAATAGTGATTCTGAAAACCAATTGAATAAAAAGAAAACTGTGCAAAGTTTAGGTAAAAGACGCTATCAAGACAAAAAGACAATGCTAAACCGGATAGAACCGGATCTTTCAGAGAAAATGGAAAAAAGAATAGCACGGAGAAAATAACATCTATAACTTCTAAGGAAAAAGAGGATAGTGTTAAAATTGTAAGGTTAATTTCAACCAAGGAGAAAATAGACAATGATCAACCTACTACAACTACATCTCCACAGGAAAAAGAAGGAAGTGAAGAAAGGCTATCAATAAAGATAGATAATGGCGTGAACCCGGCTTTACAAAAAGATGACAGTATGAAGAAAACAATATCAATATCACATGAGGAAAAAGAGGAAAGTGTAAAATGTATTAAACTGACTCCGTCAATGGAGGTTGACGAAGTCATGCAACAAAATAGGTCAAAGCAATTCTAAGAAAACGAAGATACCGAGCATAAAACGGAATCTTTATCATATAAAGGAAAAGAAGAAAGTAATAAAATTACGAGATTAACATCTTCTAAGGATGAAGGCCCAACTGATCAACCAACTACGACTAGGTTTTTACAGGAAAAAGAAACAAATGAGAAAAGTATTGGACTAAGTCTGACAATAGTGTTAGATGATAGCGTGGAACAAAATAGATCCCAAGGAACTTTCTCAGAAAATAATGAGCAAAATAAATCAGTATCATCAAAGGAAAAAGTGGAAAGTGTTAAATGTACAATGTTATTATCATCTAAGGGCAATAAGGACAATGGTAAACCCATCACACCCAGATCTCTCCATGAAAACAAGGGAGGCGTGGAGAATTGTAAACTAAGAGCCTCTATGCAGATAACAGATAGCGTGTATCCGATTAAAGACAGAGAAAGTAACGAAGTTAAGAATGGAAATGACAATGCAGCAAGAAATTGTTCTTCTGAAAGGGAAACTAATAAAAATGCTAAAAACGATGTATTAAAATCTGTGAGTGAGAAAGAGGATGATACGCAACGTATAACACTGAAATCTGTTGATTTAAAAATACGATCTCAGAAACCGAAGATCCGTATAAATTTATATTTGCATTGAAATATTTCAAATACACAATCATAAAAGATTATCCCTATATTTTCTTGTGTTTGTTTGCTACTAAAATTGTTCTGCAAGGTTTTGGAAGAGTTGCTCAACAATTCTCAAACTTAGCTCCAAATCTAGTTTATTAAATACTCTCTTTACATGTGGAACCATCTTACAAAAGGACAGTATGAACAGTGATGTTTTTCGAACAAGTAATGCAATAAATTTACTCGGAGTGGAGAATGTTAAAACTCAACAAATGAGATCAGATTACTTAGACATTACTTTGACAAAGCCAAACCTACAGTAGAGGCCCAGTTAGTGAAGGAAATTCCAGTAGAAATGAGAAATAGTATATAGTAATAAGGCAAATTTAGAGCCTTCAAACTAAAAGCCTGCGAGGAGGTTCCAATAATGACATATTGCATTCAGGTATGGAGTTGCTCTTCAATTACAATTTATTTTGTGTAAATTGCATATCCAAAGGTAGTTTTATGATATTAGAATGGGTTTAGACTCATAGAAATACTTTGGATTTTTTTATCTATGGAGAAGCATATTTAAGATTTTAAAGAGTACTATGATATATGACTAAAAAAACATAAAGATGACAAAACTACTCAAAGGCGTCAGACACCCAAAAAGATGCCACCATTAGATGATGAACGTTTCATCATCTAGAAAATATATATAACGATACTTAAGGACATCTTAGATGAAAAATAATATGTTAGAATAACCAAGAAATAGAATTTTTACACAGAGAAGAAATATATAATTACAATTTTACACAGTAAACGTTTTTTATTGTCTTTATTAAACTATAATACCTTGATACCTCAGCTAATGCATTTTTTTATTTTTCCTCCTTTTAGGATATTCTTTGTTTATAGTAACGTGGACACATCCAGAACGTCCTACCAATATTAATATGGTTACGTGGATCGTTAGATACCGTATATCACTATTTGTCCATCTTAATATAAAATCTGAATTGTCCTTTGGTGTTTCAGGATAACTCTTCACATCAGCTCTAAGGTGGGTAAAATGATTGATGGTGTAAGTAGACCAGATTATCGAAGAGGAGGCATCACAACCCAATAACCTATTGTAAATTACATATAATGTATATGGGCTCTTATAAATTATTAACATTAACACCGTTCTGCCAAAATTAAGCAAATGTCATGAATAACAAAAATTTTCATAATTAATATCTCTCCAGTACTACAAAACCTCAAAGACGTCTATACTAAATATTGACCCCCTAGTCAATATTTACAGGTGTTGTTAAAATTACCTTACCTCCTCTTCGGTTTAACCTTCAAAGGGAGTCGTGTTCAATAGTATCAATATTGAATTCAACTAAAATTATAATGAATGAATGGACGGTAAACCAATTATTATGTTATTAGGATTAAATTTCATCTTCATGATTCCCCACTAGAGGAGAAGAGAGGTTAAAGTGAATAATACAAATCGACACAAATTTTACATAACTATGGATACAAACACACCACACAAACCACACTAAAGCGGACTTGTAACACAAAATACTACGCACATCCAAGAGAGAACATACACAGAGAACATAGTAAGTATTTCACATGTAGTATAATTTACTTTCTTTGCTAGGGAATTCCATAAAATTTGGCAGTTTGACTGGGGAGGAGAATTGTTATATTATGGAAACTTTTAGAAAAAAATCTATATTTATATAGTCTTTTGATGTCTATTTTTGTATACCCTATTATGATTGACATTTTATCTAGGGTACAAAGTGGAATATAAATAATGTTCCTTTTAAATAAACTGAATAAAAACATTGCATTTTAATTAACTCTAATAAATTATATTGTATGATAATCGTATTTTATTACGTAATTTATTTCTGCAATACAGAATCTAATAGTGATTTTCTTTAGTCAAAAATTATCTATTGTGAGAGGTTGAAGTTTTATGTCAGATTCAATAAAAGTTAAATTACACTGAGAACTAGAATCAACTCGTATCAGAAGCCAAAGTAATATCGAATTTAATGGAGAACCTGTTCAGAATTCATGAATCCATCTCGGACCATACCGAGGGTATATTAATATTAATAGCTGTCCTAAATGCGTGTTCCTCATTTTCTAATAACTTAACTAGATGGACATGCAACCCAAATTTTGGAAAAATATTTAAGTAAATAAGTAAATTTTTGGCTATTCTCGATAAGGTTAATATTTGACAACGTACTGTGTTTACCATTTTCAATATCTCAGTAATCGCTATATCTACAGTCATAGTTCAAAATGCTAAGTTGTGTATTTTTGAGCTGATGCGAATAGTAGAAGTAAAAATTACATTTTGCAAAAACAATACATAAAAAACATGTTTTGGTTACAAAGCCCCGCTAAATGTGAAGCTAATGTAGTCTGAATGCGTTGACTAATGCAACGTCTAAGATACTACAGAATGGAACAATCCCACCAAATTTTATAATAATCAGTCAACACGTTCGGCCGTTATCGTCCATAGGAAATCCACTAACGATAATATAAGCCAATAATATAAGTTTGTCATGTATTTTGTATGTGAGAGGGGTTTATGTATTAATGTTCACATGGTTGAAATGTTGGTTTTACACATTTAATTGCTTACCTTATGGTTGTCTTAATAATAATCCAGCAAATTATATAAACATTTTACTTTTCTATTTATTTTTTACAAAATTTTCCATAAGGAAGAAGCTAATACCGTAAGTCTCATGGCAAGACTAAGCCCAGGACCATGTTATTTTTCATCTTTAGGTGCCCAGAGGCCAAAAACAATAGTCGTTAAAATTTATATGTATATATGTCTGAGAACACGAAACTCTCGTAAAAATGATCCAATCGAGACCAAATTTGGTAGAGACGTGTATTCCAACATTTCCTCAGACGAGTTCGTAAACACATATCAGTCAATCGTAACGGGTAGTTTGGGGGGGGGTTGTACTAAAAAATTTGGGGTTTTGCGTTTTTCATACGTAATTTTTAAAAGAATTTGAATTTTCTCTTTCACCATTAGAATCAGCTTAAAAACTACACAATTTAGTTCCTTAAAGTTTTTCTCCATCCCCAACAGTTACCGAGCTATTAAAAAAATCTAAACACAGTACATTGTACTTTAGGGCTCCAATGTTAACCTTATGGAGAATAAAGAAAAATTAATATTTCACTTGTCAATCAATATTACTCGATTAAACTTGGTACTCTATTTACCTTTATGTGTTTGAAATCTTCTGCTTCAAATGCATAAAAATCATAGTTTATGTGTTTATCATGGCAGCAAACCTGCATACTCTTTTTCCATGTTAATCATAGGCAAACTAGAATAGACAAACTCCTTCATTTTTGGACAGATGTTGATGAAAGTTGATATAAATGTTAAAAAAATTGTTTATGGAAGAAATGCCTACTTTCAGTGTTCCTCACAGCATCAAACCTGCATACTCTTTCCCATGTTAATCTTATGGAGAATAAGCAAATAATTCTCAAATTTATCGACAGATAGTGGATTAAACTTGTCATATATTATTATGATTATTATATTATTGATTTGGATAGAACGCAGGTCTGCTGCGACGGGACTATTTCATATTTTTGTTTCCTATCATTAAAAAATAAAAGACTGTAATTCTTGAAACATATTCTTATTACATTTTTAAAGATTTTTAATGGTAATAGGTTTTGAATAATTTTAGGACACGTACTGTACATTTGTCATCCTTTATGCATTAACCAACGATCTAATTAGTCCACTCAATTATCTTAAATAATAAAGAGATGAGACACGAACTAACATCCTGTCTAAAATATGGTTTTTTACAGCAGTTAAATATTTTTCAATTACATTAACAACTGAATAAAGTAAAACACAAATTCTAGACACCAATGACGTCATAATTTTTGTTTACGTACTTCCCTTATAGTTACCTTTGGTTTACCTTTTAATGAACTTATATACAACTAGCCAAAGTACCCGTTCTTCGCACGGGTAAAAAAGGCTGAATGGTGTAGGCTCTACAGATACATTTAAGTTATTGATAATTAATTCTTTATTGTTTACAAAATGACAAAACACGTGTCTAAGTATATATCTAAACATGACAAAGTAACATATGTCAAATATTGGGAGAGGATAGGCATTAACGTAATAGAGGCAGGCATCGGGAGAAAATTAAAAATCTACCATTCCACTATTTCGAACTAATAATTCACTAATTTCGATCCAGCAGTTTATGTGTAAAAATTAACTTTATTTCTTTTTCTTCCCGAACTGTCAAATTTTAGTGTTCACAGCTGTTGACATTCAAGTAATTTTATGTTTTCATTTTCTAAAACTGTAAACATTGAAACTTAGGACGTTCACAGGGCGAAGCCCGAGAGGATTTTAAGGAAATGAGTATGCCTATGTGTTGCATGAGTTTAACATCTGTCTTTGTGTAAAATTTCAAACTGTTTGGTTCAGTATTTTTTGCGTTCACTTGCCACAACAAACCCACAAACACACAAACCCACAAACAAACATACAGAAACCACCTCTTCTTTATAATATTATAGATAAATGTAACTAAAATATGATAAATAGGCATAAAATGCACTATTTTCCCATTTATTAATTCTAGTTGGGAGAATATTCAAGTATTTTAAAACTAGTAGTTAACTGTTTTACAAGATGGCCCGATTAGGTCAGGCTCGACAGTGTTGTCTTTAGCCTTATTATCCTCATTTAAAAGTTGCAAATTAAGCTATAATATTGATTGAACTAAAAAGTTAGAATGTGAAGGTAATAAATTATATTGCAAATTAGTATTGAATTGATAACTAAACGCTTACTGTTATATTGTTAACTGTCACTGTTAACTTTTACTGTATTGTTACTGTTACGTATTAATATATTGAAAATATGAAATGTGTTTTATGTAGATAGAAAATCAAGTTGTGATTTTTTAAAGAGCATAATTTAAAAACTAAAACTTGTTTTGAGAATGAATGTAACAATATGCAGTAGAAGTCAAAGATTTGTACTGGGGACGCTCGGGTTTGAAGCCCACGCGTTGTCTACTAAGCTATGACAACAATTAATTATATCAACGCTAATGGAGTCTTTTATGGTTTACCTCTACCATTGGGCCATTGCAATTTAGATGAAGTTAAAAATTTAAGTTAATGAAAGTTAAACTTAAACTTTAGTGAAGTAAATTGAATAATGATGGTACGTAACATTTATTAACATAGGATTTTATTTTAATTTCAGAAAACTTAAACAAAAATGTTTGATGGACAATCAGAAATCTGTTTTGGATCCCGTTGCTTTGGGGTTTACAGAGAGGTAAATTATTGAAATGTAATACAAATTATTATTCGTATTACAGGGTAGAATATACAAAATGCACTTAGTTCGCACTAAGTTCCCTCTGGAAAATGTTGTGTTGAACATCAGTTTAGTGTGAGCGGATTTGACCAACAGGGCTTGAAAGGATTTTAATTTTCGATTATAATTAATGTAGCCACAGTTTCACTGACTTGAGTGGATCTCAACCGGGTGTTTCGCGGAGGACCTTGCCCGAGATAGTGTCCATCTCTCACAGAGAGGCGTGTCACGCTTAGGATCACTGATTGTTGAGACCATCAGCGCTGAACTGAAACAACCAGCCAAGCTCCGTGTGCAGGCAGAGCCATCGGTTTCCCGCCTTAGCTTAGCAGTATCCTACGGACGGAGGTAATGCTTGAATAAATATGTCGCCTGCGGTAACGGGAAACTAGTGGGGGAGGGCCGGAACAAGTCTCAAACTTGCTCACTTTAACATTCGCTTTTTCAACACAGGTTTTTATGAAATCTGTTCACTGGTGGGCAATTGTGATTTTTGGACTTACTGAGACTTGGCTTCTCCCTGGCACACCTTCAGACAGTTTCCGGATACCGGGTTACTCGATGATTGCTGTGACCGCCTCCAAAACTCAATAACTCCGTCTGCACAGGAGGTTGGAGGTGGTGTAGTCATGTGTATATCAGAGATGGCATCCTTTTTGAAGAGTACCCTCTTTATGAGGATTTACCCCCTGGTTTGGAGACTATTTGTGCTGTCTTGAAAATAAAGGGGGCTAGACTGGGTGTCTGCGGTGCGGTGCATGAAGGCTATGACGTATTTATCCCCCTGTAGAAAAATATCGGTATAGGAATCTATTTATATCTCGGACGGCTCAGCCTACAATGGCAGGGATAGTTCGTTTTTAGCAGTGACAGGGGCTGCACTAAAACCCCAATAAGTTTGGGTCTGACTCAGGCAAATGGTTTACATAAAATATAAAATCCAATATTAGAGCCGCCTCATCATTGCCAGACCCGGGGTAATACTAACGTGAGTATGCGCGTTATTATTTGCCTGTAATTCAGGATAGAACGTCTCGTAGGGGACTCTCAGCAGGACGAACCCAGACCAACCATCAACATGATCAATCACCAAGATATATTTCCATAAATTTAATTAATAAATAATTATTATATTCACTGGGTCGACCGGGTCTACACCGATCACCCACGCGAGCGTGTTTAGTGCCTGTCCGAATTCGCCAATCTTGCCAGAACTCGTGGCTACCAGTAATTAATAATTATAATGCCAACATATGGATTCATAAAAGAATATCTATAAAAATCACTGGCAGGTCTTTACTGGTAAGTAATGCCTATCATTTTAATATTTATTTATAACGAGCTGACCCGGCGAACTTCGTAACGCCTAACAGTAAATACATTTTAACTAACTTTAAGATTGGCCATGTCCTGAAGTCAATTAGCATTGTGGCTTCGTTGTGAAAGCTTTAAATATACAACAACTGATTATTATAATAAACTCAATATGTATAAACAGTGTAATTATTTTTTATTTGGCAAACATATAAAAGCGTGGCTTTTAATCATACAGAAAAAATACAAATACAGTACATAATTCCCGAAAAACCGTAAAATATTAACGTGGCGAATAATGCTGTTCATTTTGTACAGCACATATTTACTTCATAGTTTTACGTTAATGAATGATATAGATGGCATTGGATAGTAAAGCATATTGCTAACGGACAGTAAACAAACAGTTGGTTTAAGAAATCAAATATTTTGATTGTAGATAATTTGTAAACAAACTTATTCTCCATAAGGTTAACATTAAATTTAAAACGCTATAAAATGGAAACTAATTGAATTTATGGAAACTGAATATGCCTAAAGCATGCCCGGAGCAGAGATGAATCCAAAAAATCAAAGATCATTAAAATCGGTCTAGCCGTTCTTGAGTTATAATGCGTATAACTAACACGACTTTGTTTTATACATTTAGATTCGAAATTTGAACTACTTAAATATTTTAAGAAGATATAATCCGCGAAACCCACCCAAAGCTTCACCCTCCAATTCTCCTTCAATTCCACCCAAGTTTCACAATCCTGATTAGCCCCAACTTAAACGGCTTCACAAGGCCGTATTACCTGAGGTCTGTCTCTCAGCTATGTTTCATTCCCTATTTGTTTATCTAGCAGCTGCAGTAAACTCTGTGATATATTTAGGAGACACTAATACTGACATGATGAATCCTTTATGTAATAAGGATAATCATTTAACCCAACTCTTGAAAGAGATCGATACAATCCAAATGATTAATGAGCCTACAAGAGTGGCAGCTGACTTGGCCACCAATCGTGTGCAAGAAAGTTACCCTGGTAACCAACAAAATAAAGAAACGTACTAAAGTTAAAAATAAACTAAAGAGCAGATATTGGAAGACCAGGGGCGATGGCAAATGGCAAAGTAATGAAATGTCAGAAATGAGTTGAACAAGAGAGAAAAGAAAAGTTATTTCTCTAGTACTCTCCCAAACACTAGAAACCCTAGAGATTGTTGGTCCTATTTAAAACAGTGTGACATTTTTGGAGGAAATACCAATATTGATTTGGCGAATGTGAGGGTGCTTGAAGACCAGCTGTTTTACAACTACTTTAAAAATATGGGATCCGGTCTAAATATCTATGACGAAACAATAAGCTTCTTAAAAAACAACAGGTACGTACAAAGGCTCTCAAAACACCTTCATGTTAATAGCTGTCATAGAAAATGAAGCTATGGAAATAATGAATGAAATAAAATCAAATGGGCTGTGATGACATTTCTATAGACATGATTAAAACTATAAGCCCTGTTGCAATTATATCCATTACACACCTTTTCAATGAATCACTAAAAGAAGGAATGTTTCCCAGAATGTGGAAAATAAGTATTGTATATCTACTCCGTAAAACATGAAATCCAAAAAGCGTGGAACAACTTAGGACACTAATAATACTGCCTGCGTTTTCAAAGATCTTAGAGAAAGCTGCCGTTCATCAAATTATAACCTAACTCAAATCTGAGAATAAATTACCTTTGCAGCAGTCTTGATTCGGGTGAAATGATAAGTACATGTACGGCTTTAGTGAATATGTTTGACGATCTTTTCCAAGCTAAAGATGAGGGTAAATGCAGCACTGTTGTTATGCTCGATTATTCACAAGCCTTTGGCTCCCTCAATCACGAACTCCTGCTGGCTAAGATGCTTTATTATGGATTTGGAAGAGAAGCGGTAAACTGGTTTAGATCCTACTAAGGTCACAGAGCGCAGGTCACAAATGTGGAACAGAGTCATCTGGGTTATTGAATAGAGACTGTGGTGTGACGCAGGGTAGCTGCCTTGGACCTATGGTATTCAACCTGCACACATCCGATTGTCCAAGATGTCTATAGCATTGTACAGTCCACATGTATGCTGATTATTGCTAAATGCAGCCGATCATGTAATCGGTTGCAATAATTACGATCTGCACACCGTCTACCGTTGGTCTGTGAGAAATGGACTTAAATTAAATGTTAAGAAATGCAGTGCAATCCACATAACACCACAGAATCTTGTGCAGTCCTTACATGAGAGAGCCTTGTCCGCCATTTTAGATGGTGAACAACTCTTAATGAGTGGCAAAATAAAAACACTTGGCGTCAGTGATTTCTCTTTTCTGACCATATCAGTTAGATGACTCAGCGTGCCATCGGTAGGTTGAGGGGACTGTACAGATTCAGAAATCTGTTACCAGAAGCAGCAAAGTATAATCTCTTATTCTATCAGTATTACAATACTGTTTCCATGCATATGACAATAGCATCTTAAAATGTAATATGGGGAAGATACAAAAAGGGCAGAACAGTGCAGTACGATTTGTGTTCTGTCCAAGCCGCCGTGACTATGTAACACCTTTCAGAGAGGTTTTACAATTACTCCCCATTGATGTTGTATGTAGAGTGCTAACCTGCTGTTTTGTCCGAAAAGCTCTCCTTGCTGGAGAGCCTCAATACCACTACCCATGTGACAAACTCTCCCTTCAGCGGGATGTCTCTCTGCGGAGTACTCGGCAGGACAAACGCTTCAATTTTAGGAAGTTCAATTGAGAGGTTTGGAGGAAGGGATTCTCGTATTTCGGCCCATCGTTGCACAAAGAACTCCCAGACAGCACAAAAACCCTGCCAATCTGTACATTTAAGGAAAACACTAAATTGTTTTTTGGAAATTAGTTTTTGTACAGTTTATCATTTTTATTATTTTATTGCTAAAACTATTGCTGTTGTCGTTGCTTTTTTGTTATAGATTTTTTATTGAAAGCTTGGTTGTATATTATGACAAGAGTTAATCTGAAAAACAAGTGTACCTATTAAGATTTCTTTAAAAATAAAGGCGTTTTTATTTTATTTATCTACATTTAAATCGATTATGATGACATTGTCATTAGACCTACACTCTACTTATCGTTTGTTTTTATTAATAGGTCGAAACTTCCTCCGAATGCAACTAAAATCTGACAAAATGTAATTTTCCGTGATTGAAAAGAATGTAGTCTGTGAATAGCTCTTACAACCGAGAGCTTACGTTTGCAAAGCCAGGACTACGTGATAGTCGTAATCTGAAGAATAAAGAAGAAAAGTAATTTTGTATTCACAAAATAAATAAAGTTTTAAGCAACCTAAAAAGAATTGGTTCCCGAATAAATGTTTATGTATATTATTATAATCTTATATAATATTCTATTGAAAACTGGCCCATTAAAAATTATCCTTTCTGGAGCTATAGAATAAAAATAAAATAAATGTTTAATGCAAGACTCTGTTTCCAATGTTTCAGGAAGACCAAACAGCTTTTTTTTGGATGTATAAGCTACTAGTAGCAATTATAGTTATACTTCTTCTTATCATTTTAATCGCACCAGACTCAGCGGAATCAGTGAAGTATTTCTTTTGTATAGGAAAAGAAGGAAAGGACAAACGCAAAGATGGGAATTATAGTAAAAATGAAGTTCCTCGTAGAGAGGAAGAAGAATTTGAAAAAATAAAACAAAAAGAGATCAAATACGGAAGTGAAGAGAATAAAATGTGTTCAAACACAAAAAAGGGGGAAAATACGCGATTTAGGAATAAGAAAGACGTGAAAGATAAAAAGGAAGATACAGCAATACAGCCGTTGGGGGATGATGAGGGTGGCGAGCAAGGTGCGTTGTCGAGGTCCTGCGATGCGATGCCTAGATTACGGAAATCAACTATACATATTAAGCTGTATTTTCATTGATTTATTTGAAATACTCGTATACCTAAATTGCAATGTTTTATCCATCTCTAGTAATATATTCATACCAATAAAGCTTTTAAAAGGAAAATGCACCATAGTAAATATACTTGCAAAAGTTTTTGCTGGCCAGCACTGATTGACAAAGGAAATCATTAAAACAGAAAAAATAACAACTGTTTTGCGGGGTAAAAAAGTGGATGAGAAAGGGATTTTTAATTCTCATGTTAGAGCCAAAGTTTCAAATATCAACTTGGTTTTGAACCACTGTAAACTACCACCATAACTGTTAACCAGAAGTTATAGTTACTACGATGGTGGTACCTATGGGTGCCATTCCAGCAGGTGCCAACAATCCAGGGGGGGGCAACACCCACGACCAAGACTAACGGAGGATTAACGTTGATGCGTACCTAATAAACTCCCGTAACGTGCTGTCATCGCACAACCATGAGGGTTCCGACCGCCATATTAGCGAATTTCCCACAGGGAAGAAGCTAATACTGTAGGTCTAATGGCAAGACTTAAGCCCGGGATTATGTTAACTTTTCGTTTTTAGGTGCATTGAGGCCAAAAAATTTGTTGGTAAAAATATACACATTATAAGTAGTGAAAACTAGCAAAGAGAACTCCGGATCGGCACGTTTTTCTCATGTTATTCCTATGGGAATTTTTTCGCACAGATCGTTTAGTTCGTAAACAAACCAACCTTATGCATCTCTATTCTACTGCCTGATATTATACATCATTTGTATAAAAATAAAACCAAATATCAAAAAGAATGCACCTAATAGGGTTCGAAAACCTTGCGCGAGCTGAGTCCCGCGGCCCCGCGCTGCTGCTCACAACACTGTCGCTAGACTCACCCCAGCATAAATACTTGCACCCGACATGACTGACGACTACCTTACTACATCACTCACATCAATCCATGACCGACTCGGAAATCCCGGCCAATTGACATTCAGCCTATCTCCTTTCTATTTAAATACCTTCTCTACTAAATAAATGCCCTTATACGAGTAATTTTTGCCTTTAATAATTCTTCCTATTTGAAATTTTAAAATGTAATTCAATATTTACAAATTTATATTAAAAATTTAAAAACTGTCTTATTGCTCATCCCAGCTTGAAGACACAGTTATTAAGTAAAGATTAAACCATATATACTAGTCACACACTGACAGGTTATTATTATTTGTTATGTTTTGATAGTGGGTTGGTTATTTTAACTCCTGATAGAAATCTATTGGCTGGCTTTGTTGATGTTTTCTTAATTTGTGGACAGCGAGTGAATTGAAGATAAGTTAGTTTATAGTAGTACATTAAATAAGAATTTTCAAGTGCGAGGGTTAGATGGTACAAAGAAGACGGCTACATCTGGAGATCGGAGATTTCTCACCAGAGTTTTTAGCCTAAAATATGGTGTGTTCTCTTGAGAGCTAATTGCAAGATTTGTATAGAATGTTTTCAAGAGTTCTAAAGTGGTTAAGTAGAAGTAGCTTTTAATCTGAGGTTCCACTTTGAATTCATAGTTCTTACCGAAGTGGACAAGAGCTTGACGTAGAGAATTTCAGTCGGTGCGAGTGCCACCCCAACATCGTTGGTCCAACGTCAGATTATTGTCGGCATGGAAGGGAAATGGTTGGTAGGCGTTTCCGCAGTTGGGCCAACAAAATAATCGTTGGGTAACCGACGTTGGAAAATTAATCCGTAAAATACGTTGGACCAACATCTTGAAATTATGAGAAAATGGCGGATAACCTCAAAATCCAGTTCCAGTTGTTTAGTTAGCGTTGACAAAACGCGTAAAGAGCGTTGTATGACTTAAGTAGTAACTTGAAATTATTTCTTAACATTGTATTCATTTTACGAATTCTTAAACCTCTTAATTTAAGTCAGTCTGGTGAGTTTAATATTTATTTTCATCAGAAGATGATATTTTAGTTTTATTTTATTAATTCACAAGATTACTGTGGATCTATTAAGGTTTCCATTAGTTGATTTCCTTTCCTTGAGTACTCGTCATTCCCTCCGGACGAGAATCATATTTTCACGATTTCCAAACATTAAAATTCCTTGATGAAAATCAGCACACCATACCACAGGTGGTGTATCCAGTTCTCCTCTCGAACAACCTTAGTTAAGGACCATAGTAAGTCGGTTAAAGTAAATTGAACTCTAAAAAAGAGTTCAAGGTTGTTCGAGAGGAGAACTGGATACACCACCTGTGGTATGGTGTCATTTACATAGTTTAGATAATTTTCGCTGATGTATTAAAGTATTAATTTCAGTAATATTTATATTAATACTTAAATAGGTTGACTACTATAGTTTATACAAAAAAACCATGAATGCATGTTGCTTGTGATGTGCACTCTCTTGTGTGAATAAGATCTTGCATAAGTCAAAACATTTATTGCACTACTAAAGATGGTAATGTAGAATGTTCTGCTATACTAGTATAGTAGGGTAGAGTGCATATCCTACACTCAAACCCATAATTCCAATAGTTAAGTATCCGTGGCTGACCACCCTGTTCCATTCTTATACACAATAGGGTTAAATATATTTGCTGATTATTCGAAGATCAGAAACAGAGATGAATATTGTTAGTCCAAGTTCTGGATGGTTGATGCTGTATATGGATGAAGAGTTTCATTACTGTTCTACATTTTGTTGTTCTATATGGTTTAAAATGTATTTTTTAAACAACGTTTTTAATTTAACTGTAGGCTGTATAAAGAAAATTGTTATTGTAATAGTTTTTTCATTCATTTTGATTATGAAAAAAACAGTAAAGATAACAGGGAAGAGATCTCACCTCTTAAAAGTAATCCAGATAAAACGTCTCAATACAAAGCCCGACTCTGATGGTATTGTCTTCTTCTTCACGCCACCTAATAGTATCGCTATTGTGACTATTTCACAATATGAAAATAAAATGCACGTCATATAATATTTTTTGGTTGTTCAGTTTAGTTGCGATCCATACAATATGACAAACATAAGATATAAAAAATTAAGTTTGGAAGAATGAGGCATTAATAAAATTTTATTTCAAACTTGAAAGATGACATAATTATTTATCATTCACTCGTAAATACAAATTGTGCTGCTGTGCTGTTATGTTATTGTCTTTTTTGGATTTCATTGTAAACAGGGTTTACTATCACCTAGATATCACATTATCAGTCGAGGCAAGTAAGTTATTTATTTAAAATATTTTGATTCTTGAAATATTTGTATAAGTATATAAATATAACATTTCTCTTTCCTAACATAATATTGACCCATATAAGATCAAACACGATATTACATAGGCTTACCATACAGGATCCAAACCTATTATTGGCTCAGAGTTGGCGTAAAGGTAGATCGTAGACACGGCAACATTTTATAAAGCCAATGGTATATAGATAGGATAACAGTTTGTTATGTTACCATATTTGAAACATTAAAGGTGAAAAATAAATACATTATAGGTTAATACCGTTATATTTATTTTCATCTGTAAAGGCCTCAACACATATTTCATTAATTTAAAACATTATATAAAAAAATTAATGGGATGGTTGTAAGAATAAGGATTTTAAGTGAATCAGGTATAAGATGTATTGTTTAAATTATGGATGTATGATGTAAATAATAACAATAGGCTATATTAATCAAGAAATAATGTAAAATAATAAAAATTTTTTACTAAACCTAAAAAAATACTAATTAAAAGTTTTGGAATTTAAAATTTTTCTTTGTTTAAGTTATATTTTAACATAAAATAGTTTTTAATAAAAATTGTCATTACATTTTACAAATACGTTTGTTACAATCCAGGTTTGGATCAGAGTCTGGGCTAATTAACCAATGTTGATTTTTTAACGTTTCAATAGAGATAGAAATTCTTGTTGCGCAACTCTTTTATGTAAAACAATTCAACCAACTGAATTTGTTCAACAACGAGTCGAGCGTAGAATAAATCTCATCAGCTGGTGAAAGGATCCATGGCAACAATCGGTTGGATGGTTTGGTTATATTAGCTGATTGAATAAGTATTGTGAATATGTATTCCGTTCCGTTGCCGTTGTCACTCAAATACAGTTCAGTTGCTTTTCTGAAGGAGTTTTATTCGAGGATTCCGATCTAAATGAGAGTATCAATCACATTATCAATCAAATGTTGAACATGCTGTTGTATATATTAAAACCCTTTGCTTGCCGAGCGTCTCGATCCAAAATGCGCTAAAATTGCCACCCTTAGATACGGTGGATCTACTAAAACTGCCGGACCTTTTGCCCGAAAAACGCAAGCGTTTAATAAAACAATTTGTTGTCTTTGACTTTTTTATTAATATTTGATCATCTGTTCTATGTAGTTGTATTTGTTTTTGTTCATGGTAATGTTTATGTTTTCGTCTTACGACATTTAACTGGAAAAGATATAAGAGAAATTTTGAGATTTATATTCGAGCCTGTCATGAAAATAAAACTGATGAAAAGAAGATTGCTATGATTTTACATGGGGGGGAGAATGAAATGAAATGAAATTAAATCTTTATTGATCCAGTAAAAATACATAATATACATAATACATAAAAACAATTACAGTTTTATAATAAAAGCTAAGACAAACTAATACTATAAAAAGATAGAGTAAAAACTAAAATAGGATCAATAAATGTTGGTCCCGAGGTGGAAACCTGTGCGGGAACCTGTACAAATACAATACACTGTCCGCTCGAGCGGTAGGTTTAAGGTCGACCGGTCTAATTAATAACATAGAACAATCTTAACAGTAGCTATAGATAATAAATATTCCCTTATTAATATAATGATAATACCAAAAGCAGATCAAATAATTTTTTCCGATATTTATTAATATTTATAAGGCATACTAAAAGTAACTTATTACATAACTAAGAAAAAGACAATTTTACAGGTTAAATTGATATAATATCACAACTATCACTTATCCGTGTACTTCTATCTAACAGTAGTGAAAAAACTTTCTATATTATTATGATTCAGTAAATACGTTCTTATTAATTTACGGAAACGATTTTCATTGATTTCTTTAAAGTTGTCTGGTAATTGGTTGAAAAAGGTTGGTGCTAAAAAAGAAAAAAACTTTGTATATATGGTAAGATTTGGTTTAGGCACTGCAACATAGAATCTATTTCTAAGGTTCTCCCTAGGCCTATTGTAGTTGAGCCTGTTACCACTTTTACAATAAAAAACTCGTAAAACTTTAAAAACATATAAGTTCCTGAGAGGTAAAACATTGAGATCCTTAAATAGAGGCTCTGTATGTGCTAAACGGGGTTTTTTGATATAAGTCTTATAAAATGTTTTTGAATAATTATTAATGGTTTCAAGGTTGAGAAATATGACCCTCCCCATATTGTGAGGCCATACTCTAATTTAGAGTTGATAAATGCATAATACACAGTTCTAAGAACATTAGAATTACATAAAGATTTTAAATAGTAAAATATCCTTAAATATTTTATAAGTTTTTCTTTTAGGCTATTAATATGAACTTTCCAATTTAATTGGTAATCTAAATTTAAACCTAAATATTTAATTTCATTTACCTTTTCAATAATTAGATAGTCACACATATTCTGAGAATCACAATCAATTCTATGGTACTTTACTGAGCTAGTAAAAGTTGGAAATCCTCTTAGGCTAAAAACGACATACTTAGTTTTCGGGCTTAAAACCATGTAATTATCTGTAAACCACAGTCTTAATAACTTAACATCACTTTGAATCACTTTACATTTTAGCTGTTCAATACTATTTGCTTCATAAAATAAGGCAGTATCATCTGCAAACGCTACCAGTTTGCCTTTAAAATTACCATTGCACAAATTGTTGACATATATAAGAAACAATGGGCCTGACAGAACAGAACCTTGTGGAATGCCATGTAAAATTTCAGTTTGATCACTCATCACTGAGTCAATCTTTGTTCGCTGTTTACGTCCTGTCAGATAGGACTTAAACCATCGAAGCGGTATTCCTCGAACTCCTGCATCATACAATCTACTGAGCAGTATTGAGTGGTCCACAGTATCGAATGCTTTCATTATGTCAATGAATAATCCTGAACAATACTGTTTATTATTAATGCCATTATATGTCAGTTTCATAAAATGTAATAAAGCATCATCAGTACCCAGGTTTTCCCTAAACCCAAACTGATTTAAACTGAAAAAGTTATTTTTGTCTAAAAACTTTACAACTCTAGACTTAATTATCTTTTCAATCAGTTTGGAAAAAAATGAGAGCATTGCGATTGGTCTATAATTACTGGGATTTTGTTTGTCGCCTTTCTTAAAAAGGGGTTTGATCACTGCACTTTTTACTACATCGGGGAATTCACCAGAACTCATGCTGTAATTAATTAAATACTCCAACTTGTCTACTATGCTATTGGCAATTTTTTTTTAAATAAATGGTGTCAAGTTATCATACCCTGGCGCTTTTCGAGTTTCTAGTGAATTTATTGTAGCTTTAATTTCTTCGACACTAGTAGGATAAAAAAATACAGAATCACAAATCGTGTTTGTAGGGAAATTATTAAAAACCTCATCCATTAAGCCTGGCAATTTTCCACGGTTATTTATTATTTCCTCCCTCAGTTTAATCGCCACGGTTGCAAAAAAGTTGTTTAAATGGTTAGCAATAGCCTTTTGACATGTTAAAAGAGTGTTATTATCATCTATCAGCGTTATCAAATGTTGACTCTTTGAAGTCTGGCCTATTATTTCCTTTATCGTACTCCACTGTTTGAGGGGATTTTTTTTACTTAATTCAAACACATTTTCATAATATAAATTTTTTGACAGCCTAATTTCATTCAGCAACCTATTTTTATAACTCTTATAATTAGATTTATATTCCTCATTTTGGGGTTGTCTGATATGTTCCTTATACAGTAAATTTTTCTTGTGGATCATGTTTAACAGCTTATAATTCATCCATGGTTTTAGTTTCTGGTTCTTCTCCTCCCATTTATTTTTTTGCCTTCGTGACTGGTTTATACAATTCTCTAGAATGGATATAAAATTTGAAAAGGCTAAAGATACTGATTCTACTGAGTAAATAGGCTGCCAATTATACTCAAGTAACAATTTATTAAGTACATTAAAATCTATCTTACAATTATATGTCGGAATCTTAAATCCCTCTAATTTTCCATTGTATTTAACACAGACAATTGTGGTACAATGGTCAGTCACCTGTATATCAGATACTAAACCACTAAATATCAATTGAGCATTTTTACTACTTCTACAATAAATATGATCTATTAAAGAAATAGAATTGTCGGTTAGTCTGGTGGGTTCTGTTATCAAACAATCCAAACCGTGACTTGCCATTGTTATCTTATAATTATCAGTAGTTCTAGAATGTTTCAGAATATTAATATTAATATCTCCACTCAAGATTAAATTTTTATTTTCTATTCTATGCAATAAATAATCTAATTCTTCAATAAAACTATCTTCACTATAAGCATGTAATCTGTATACCCCAATGATATCTATACTGAGATTGTTTGGTAATTTTATATTAAGGTGAACATAGTCATCAGTTGTTATCCGATTACATTCAAGCTCATCAGATACAAAGATAAGAACACCTCCTGCTCTGTGGTCTTGATTACATTTTGCATATTTATTGTACCCTGGCAAATTATAAATTACAACTTCTTCACTATTAATCCAGATTTCCGAGAGTATTATCAGATGGGGCTTTTGTATTAAGCACTGAAGCTTAAGTGTGAATAGATCAAAATTTTCCCTAACACTTCTTATGTTCTGATGCAATATTATTAATTGGTCAGAAAATGAATTAAACATATTATTAATAAAATCTAACAACATATTATAAACTTAAGTCTAATATTTACAAACTTGACAGTGCTCCACAGTTCACAGTCCAGGTTGTTCGAGCCTAATTTCATTCAGCAACCTATTTTTATAACTCTTATAATTAGATTTATATTCCTCATTTTGGGGTTGTCTGATATGTTCCTTTTACAGTAAATTTTTCTTGTGGATCATGTTTAACAGCTTATAATTCATCCACGGTTTTAGTTTCTGGTTCTTCTCCTCTCATTTATTTTTTTGCCTTCGTGACTGGTTTATACAATTCTCTAGAATGGATATAAAATTTGAAAAGGCTTACAACAGTAGCCCTCAACCTGATATCGATGTGATTAGTCGTGACAGAAGAATTAAGTCTAAAATCCCATCTAGTAGTAATGATAACTATGGTAAACTATGGTTGAACAACTTAACTACAACTACAACAGTAGCCCTCAACCTAATATCGATGTGATTAGTCGTGACAGAAGAATTAAGTCTAAAATCCCATCTAGTAGTAATGATAACTATGGTAAACTATGGTTGAACAACTTAACTACAACTACAACAGTAGCCCTCAACCTAATATCGATGTGATTAGTCGTGACAGAAGAATTAAGTCTAAAATCCCATCTAGTAGTAATGATAACTACGGTAAACTATGGTTGAACAACTTAACTACAACTACAACAGTAGCCCTCAACCTGATATCGATGTGATTAGTCGTCACAGAAGAATTAAGTCTAAAATTCCATCTAGTAGTAATGATAACTATGGTAAACTATGGTTGAACAACTTAACTACAACTACAACAGTAGCCCTCAACCTGATATCGATGTGATTAGTCGAGATAGAAGAATTAAGACTATAAAATTCCATCTAGTAGTAATGATAACTATGGTAAACTATGGTTGAACAACTTAACTACAACTACAACCGTAAACCTAAGGAAGTTGAATGTAAATTTTATGGGTTTGAACATGTTTATGGTTGTAAAAATGTGAATAATAATATGTATTAATAATACAAAACAACATAAAATATACACACTTTAGTATGTTAAAGTTTTTCTCTATTTCCAACGGTTACCGAGATATCAAAAATCTAAACACAGTACGTTGTATTTTGGGGCTCCGATGTTAATCTTATGGAGAATAAATAAAAATTAATATGTCACTTATCAGTCAATATTTTTGGATTAAACTTTATATTTACCTTCATATGGTTAATATATTATGCTTACAATGCTTAAAAATCATAGTTTATGTGTCCATCGTGGCTACTAAGCTGCATACTCTTTTCCCATGTTATTCATAGGCAAACTAGAATAGGCAAACTCCTTTATTTATGGACAGATGTTTACGAAACTTGGTATAAATGGTAAAAATAATTTTTTTATGCTAGAAATGCCAACTTTCAATGTTCCTTACAACAGAAAACCTGCATACTCTTTCCTTTGTTATTTTTATGGAGAATATTTAAATAATTCTCATATTTATCGACAGATATTGATAAAACTTGGTAGATAATAATTGCCATATATTACCATTATATTCCCAATGTTTATTATATTCCCATTATATTCCCAATATTATTATTACTGATTTGGAAGTTCGCTGAGTACGCAGATCTGCTGCGAAGGGGGTATTTACCAATACTACGTTTTTAAAATTACAAAAAAGATAAAAATTAAAACACAAAATCTAAAACACTACATCCCTTATAAAGCACACACACACACACACACACACACACACACACACACACACACACACACACACACACACACACACACTCACACAAAACACTAGTCACTGTACCCAATTATACTGTAACCAACTAATCTGCTTGAGGCAAAAAAACAATAATAAACAAGTGGGCCGGTCCATTGCAAGGGAAGTCAACACATGTTCTTTCCTTTGTATTAAGAACTTAATATATTTTTCCCGGATGGGCCTGGTTAAAATTATTATCCTCGAATCATGTTAAATAATGCTTGAAAGTTTCATTACAAGCTTTCGAGCGGTTCCGTAGTCTAAAGGCAACATACATACAAAAATACATACATCCTCTTTTACATATTAAGAAGGTGAAAGAAGATTCTTGTACACGTCTTCGTGATTGAGTTAAATATTTAAAGAAGGATAGAATATTATAAAACTCTACGTTTAAGTCCTATTGTGCTGTAGTATGCTATTATTCCAGCATGAAAGCACTTTAAGACTATAATCACCTAATTAAACACATCCAAAGCCAACCCAAATAAATATCAATAGATCTTAAACGTACTCCAACGGTATTTATATGCATCTCTATTACTCATTAATAACAGCAATATACGAGCCACATCGAACAGGGAGCTATTTACAACGGTTGTCGATCGGTGCGATTTTACTACCGGCAATAAACAACGTCAATGTGCTGTAGTGAGGTCCGTCGCGCTGCTCGCCAGATCGGATCACTCCAGCCACCTGAGTCTCGTATATTTGCTAATTCAACTGTCACGCTGCTGCTATTGGACTTTGCATGTGATCTGTTACAACAGTAGTGAATTTTAATCCATCTATTTGAGTGAGTTAGCAAAGTATTGGTTGTATGTGAATTATCTCTTAATCCATAAGTTCCATACTGTACGGGTTATAGTGTCCGCTTAGTGTCTAAGGTTGCCGGTTCAATTCACAACATAGTTTTGTGACGGTTGATTAGGCTACTAATTAGTCAATGAATAAGATTATAGTTTTCAATAAATATAATCCACATTAAATTCGTTACACTAATCATACTAACTCGTCACTAATAACAGTAAAATAACAATCTCGTTGGTGCATTAAGCTTAGACAAGTTATTGAATGTAATATAAAGTAAAGTAAAGTTCCGTGTAACCTTCTCGCCAAGGTCTAATGTTAGAGTTTTCAGGTCGCACTACTGCCTCTAACGTGAACTAACCACTACTTATGTAGCCGGGACCAACGGCTTAACGTGCCTTCCGAAGCACGGTGGCAGTCTGAGAAATTAAATTTCATGTGTCATGACCGGCAATTGAACCCGGATTTTTTTGGTGGTAGGCCAGTACTCTACCACTCAGCTATGACTGCCACAATGTAATATAAAAAAAATATTTTGATAAAATTGATCTTTTAAGGAATCGCCTCTTTTCTTTTTTGGGAAAGGCAATGTTATTTGATAAGTTGCATGGCAAGCTTCTCATAAGATGTTTTTAAGTTTACGCTTTCATCTTGACCTACCAAGGAACGTGAGGGAACCATCAGATTTAATCAATACAAAACCTATGTTGCAGGGACGACTGGGTGATGATGGTCACCAACGATTTTATGAACGTAGATGACGCAGATTGGATGCGAGATACTCATCATTGGTTATAGTTTAAGAAGCCACTGCCTCGTTCCTCATGGAAATACCATTAAAGACTTGCTAGTTACTGACGAAGAAGTGATTTTACACGGTTTGCTATAATCAGTGCTCAGTTTGGATTCTAGATTTTTAAAATAAATATAGTGCTCATAATGCCGTTGATCGTTTTCTGAACTAATATATGCTCATCTATTTTTTTATGTAGTTATATTCTCAGGATAAGCTTATGTTAGGATTTGAGATTAGGTTTATAAAACCGCTGCGCCGTCGTGCCGCGCAACTAGTGAGTGACTGTAAATAGTGTAAATAGTTTTCTTCTTAAATTAATTAATGTGCCTTTTTAAAGTTATTAAT
The DNA here is from genome assembly GCA_023375725.1 of Nephotettix cincticeps. Taxonomy (NCBI): domain Eukaryota; kingdom Metazoa; phylum Arthropoda; class Insecta; order Hemiptera; family Cicadellidae; genus Nephotettix; species Nephotettix cincticeps. The sequence goes on along the minus strand of CM041786.1, from coordinate 48,868,840 downwards.
TTTTTTTAATTTCCTGATGATTCCACAAACGTGGTGAAATGCGCATCATATACACCAAAAAACTCAAAAACATAGGCGACAAACAAAGGTAACATATGTTTAAAAAAGTCACGCGTTTGGGGTAATGAGTGAACATTTGTCGGGTAATGGCCGTCACCGCTGCATATTCTGTGGATTGTGGGCCCATAAGTGCTGTGTCATATGGGATGATCTTGAAGAATATGAATGTAATAACTGTTCAAAAACTAAATTCAACAGAGTTTTGGTGAAATAAAATTATGATTTTATTTTGAAATAACTATTTTTAGACAAAATAAGCTGGTATCATTATAACCTTGACATTTTTGCTAATATAACCTATACTGAGGATTGAAAATATTAATAAAATCCTCATAAAAATATTTCTTTATTCACCTTTTTCCGGTTATTTTAAATCTAAATAGTATAATGAATCAAATTAAAACACTAAACATTAATACATTGATTCAGGTAGGAAAGCTATATAGACTAACGCAAGAAATGGACCAACAAAAAATTCTCATCCTTGCTCTACAAGAAACACGACTGACTGACAATGAAACCATGGATTATGGAAATTACCGTATGTTCGAGAGTAGAACGCAACAAAGGGTAGGCAAAGGCACACCAATTCTAGGAATGGTATTTCTAGTACACAGATCTATTATCAGTTCCGTCAAGGAGGTTACAGCTGTTAACAATCGACTCATGACCCTGCGCATCCAAAGCGCAAACAGAAAGTACACAATCATCAATGCACACGCCCCCACTAATATCGACAACAAGAAAAATCCCCAAAACAAAAATAAAAATTGAAACAATCAAAGAAAATAAAAATTCACCAACATGACGTAAAAATCCTAGAAGATTTCAACGCTCACTGAAAAAAGACACAAAAACACAAAAATGAAAACACAATCAACTAAAGTAATGAAAAACAATATCAAACAAACTACTGATAGACATGGACCCAACGAACTATCATGTCCAAGTATCTTGGGAAAAAAGATCATACCATTCTATTTCCATCACACAAAACAGAACCTGAACTACAATTCAATCAAAGAAATTTAAGAAACAGACTTTCCCTAAAAAAGATTCCGATCACATGTCGAATTATAGAAAAAACAAACGAAAGATTCATCACACAAAAAGAAAAATCATCACAAAAGAACCCAAATTCCAAAATTTGAACCATCCAAAATTCAAGAAACAAAGATCACAGAAGAATGGGATAAAGAACCGACGAACAATTGGACAGACTTCTCCTCTAAAATTATTGGAAAAGTGAAAGAACTGATCCCACTCCAAAAGAAGGCTAAACACCCATGGTGGAACTCAAACTGTGATCAAGCCATTACCAATCGCAGACTTGCCTTCCAAGGTTACAACAGCTTCAAATCACCAGGAAACCTACAATGCTTTCTCGAGACCCGGAAACAGACAAATAGAATCATAAGGAAAACTAAACGCGACTACATGACTGAACAACTTAAATCAACTGAGGACAACTTCAGAAATTACAACAGCAGGAATTTTTATAGAACATTTGCTAACAAGATTAAAGGTTACTCTCCACAAAATCTGTGCTTCAAGAAACAGGATGGAAGACTTGCTCTCGCCAACCAAGAAAATTGTGAAGAATTGGCACGCTATTTCTCCAATCTTCTTAACTGTCCCGAACCACACGAACGACTCTCATGCACATTCTCAGAGCACAAAAAACCTGACGCTGACCAACCAACACGGGAAGAAATCAATTACCACATCCTTTCAGACCTTACAAAATCTATGGGCCTCACTAAAATCACACAAAACAGGCAAATTGGTGATACCGCAGGGCAGACAAGCATTCATGTACTGAGCAAATTTTTAATCTGAAGTCCACATTGAAACTTCGAGCCATACGAAATCTTCCAACCATATGTACATTTGTCGATTTTAAGAAGGCGTATGATTCCATTGACCGACAATCTATTTTTTATATACTTGAAGAAAATAATCTGGACCCGAAAACAAGACGGCTCATCCAAGAAACACTGACAGATACAACTGCTAAGGTCAAATTCAATGGTGAAGTCTCACAACCATTTATCATCAAAACCGGTGTTCGACAAGGCGATAGACTGCCCCCACTACTTTTCAACATCGTTCTGGACAGAGTTATGAAAGAATGGGAAAAAGAAATGATGCAACGGAACATCTGGAGACCGGTCATGCTAGGAAGACGGCAGGATAACATCAATGTCACATGTCTAGCTTTCACCGACGATCTCGCGATCCTCTCGGCGGATGAACAAACAGCAATCCATCAGATTGAAGTTCTAAAAGAATGCGCCGAAAAAGTCGGACTGCAAATCTCTTTCTCAAAAACTGAATTCATGACTACAAAACACATCAAGACACAGATGTTGACCACAAAATACGGAGTAATAAAAAAGGTCAGTCACTTCAAATATTTAGGTGGAATTTTAGAACCCACAGGTACAGAAAGATTGTCACAAAAAGCATTATCCTTGGCTGAAGAGGACGTAGTCCTATAACAGCCGCAGTGGGCCTTCAGCCCACTGAAACCTCACAATCCATCCATCCATCACAAAAAGCACGTGAGATCAAAATGCTAAAAGCGTATGGCAAAGTTGCGAGTATCTATAACAAAAAATGTATGAACATTAACACAAAAATTCGGCACTATACGACTGTCGTCAAACCCGAAACACTCTATGCTAGTGAGACTCTAAACCTAAACTACAAAGGAGATTTAGAAAATATCAAGAAAGCGGAAAGAAAGATCATCCGGAAAATTCTTGGGCCTAAAATCACGGACGAGGGATACCGTCTCCAATCGCATACGATCACGGAAAAGTACTCCAACATCGAAGTTGATTTCCGCAAAAGACGACTGAGTTTTTATGGTCGTGGTATGAGGCTGCCTGACAACCGATTGACGAAGAAAATCTTGATGTACTTACAGAAAATAAAAACAACAGTTTGGATCACACGAGTTCAGACAGATCTCAGAAATGCCGGCATCACACCCACAGACATTGCAGATCGGAAAATTTTCGGACACAAAATCCACAGCTGGGAAGTTGCACCGGAAGACATACCGAAAAGACCTAGGGGAAAATGGACAGAAGAGCATCGAACCAAACACAGCGAGATGATGAAGGATTTCTTGAAGAAAAAGAAAAACAACAGCAACAGATCATAATTTGCTTTATGTGATCCTCTACGGGTCTAAACAAATGAAATAAATAAATAATGAATCAAATGATGACTGTCATTACACCACGATTGGGGGTTGGCGGTCAAAGACACTTTTTAGAATTTTTGGTCTAACTCTAAATAAAAGATTTTTACACTGACTTTCTATTTGCATGGTACAAAACAACATTTTAAATAAATTTATATTAAAAATTCTAAGGCTAAAATATTGGGACTTACATAAACTTTCCCTTATGTGACTTCCATTACCCCAGTCTCCCCTATACAGTGCATTCCGTACTCAATGAATCATTGGAAAACACTTTAAATATAAATTGTTGAAGAAAAGTAGGGGGATAGGACTTATCAACCATCATGTATAAATAAGCTGTATATTGAAACAAGAACTTATGTTACATAACATAGCAAAACTTAGTTATTTAATGTCAATAATTTATCTCGTACTATGATATAATCGATAAGAACTGTTTATTTGTGAGTTCAATCTAACAACTTAAATTTTTAAACCTCTCTTTTTGTTTATTTCACTTCTTTGACCTCATATATAGCTTCTCTTCTGTCATTAATGGCTATTTTCGTTCAAACCTCAACCCTCCAACCCCAAATCTTAAACCTCCAACCTTCAATCCTTCAAGGCCAGGTCAGATCAGAGTTTAAAATTCAGATGTGTTGGTCGTGAGTTCAGAAAGTGTTTGGTCAGGTCAGAGTTAGGTCAGGTCACAGCTAAGTCATTACTGAGCTAAATCATGTGAGAGTTAAGTCAGGTCAGGGTTAGTTCAGTTAAGGGTCAGGTCAGGTTTAGGTCAGGTTAGGGATAGGTCAGGTCAGGATTAGGTCAGGTTTGGATTAGGTTGGGTCAGGTCAGGTCACGGTTAACTCAGGTTAGGGTTAGGCTGGGTTAGGTCAGGTCATATCAGGGTTAGGTTGGGTCAGGTTAAGGTTAGGTCAGATCAGGGTTAGGGTTAGGTTGGGTCATGCCAGGTCAGGTTTAGGTCAGGTTAGGGTTAGATCAGGTCAGGGTAGGGTTAGGTTGGGTCTGGTCAGGTCAGGTTTAGGTCAGGTTAGGGTTAGGTCAAGTCAGGGTTAGGTCAGGTTAGGGTTAGGTTGGGTCAGTTCATGTTAGGTTTAGGTCAGGTCAGGGTTACGTCAGGTTAGGGTTAGGTTGGGTCAGGTTTATGTCAGAGTTAGGTCAGGTCAGGGTTAGGTCAGGTCAGAAATGACAGAAATCATCAACTTCATAAACATTATCATCCAGTATTTTATAGGTAAATGTTTGATTGTGTGTTTCCACTACGGTTATAAAATTGTATAAAAATTAAGTTTGTCTAATGTGTTTTAAAGGAAGAATAAAGTCGATTCAAATTGTTAATGTAACAACTAAATGACATTACAGAAAATCTAAATAAGCAGAAAATTTTATTGGCGGTAACGAACTGGAAAATAACATGCATTACAAATGACATATCTGTACAACAGCTGTAGTTGTTTTGTTGATTTACATGCCACTCTAAAGTTATTAAACACTGCCATGTAAAATATATCCGTTTCTCAACACCCAAAGACACGTGTTACAATATTACAGTATTGCGGAACGAATTTTTATGGTTTTTATGATCGGACGCAATATGCTCAATCGGAAGCATCTATAAAGGTTCAGCATGGAGAAAGTATTAAGTTTTAGTTGACTCCAAAACATGTAGGATTAAGTAGCAATAAATTTATTTTCATTAACTGTGACTAATAGGTACGTATTATTTAAAAACTTTTATTGATTTTTAGCATAATGATTGTATTTCAGACATTTAAACGTCCAATTTTATAGAAATATTTGTATTCAGGATTATGGTATTAAATATTGTTTCATATCTAGGCTAGTGCACATTATTATTTCCCGGCAAGTAATCTATATTTTTAGATGTTGCTATAGAGATTCCAAGCTCTATATTACACAAATTCTTGTTTAATATTATCTTTAAACACACAGTACATCTACTTTACCCAGACATGGAAGAGGTCAACATAGAAACATGTTTTAGAAACTAGCATTCTTAACCAAAGCTGAAAAATGGGGGTAAGTTGAATAATAAATTATCCCTGAACCTTTAGATATGTTAAGTAATACGCCTTTAAATAATAATCACAAATGTGCAACCATAGTTACTAAGACTGCCAAGTTGGTACGGATTATTTCATATATCACCCAGTTGAAGAAGTACTATAACCTATTATTGGATCATCAATAATATGTTGTGAGTTAGATAAAAATATAGTTATAAAAAACTCTACACAATAATTCTTTAATAACATTAAATGAGTAAATTTTTGTAATTAGATATTGTAGGCTATACTGTATTAATTACTCAAAACTCTATACAACAATTATTTGAGGACAATTATAGGAGTATATTTTTGTAATTAGATACTGTAGGCTATATTGTATAGTAATTACTCAAATCTCAATACAATAATTCTTTGAAGACATTATAGGAGTACATTTTTGTAATTAGATACTGTAGGCTATACTGTATAGTAATTACTCAAAACTCAATACAATAATTCTTTGAAGACATTATAGGAGTAAATTTTTGTAATTAGATACTGTAGGCTATACTGTATAGTAATTACTCAAAACTCAATACAATAATTCTTTGAAGACATTATAGGAGTATATTTTTGTAATTAGATACTGTTGGCTATACTGTATAGTAATCACGTGATAGGTAGCTAATTACCAGGCCCACAGTAATTTATTCCAAAATATTTTTTTATACGTATAACTGATAAAGATGTTGTTTTCCGAATATTTTAAGAAATTGTTGGTTTTCAAACTATAACAAAAGAGTCAAAAAGTGAATGCATTTTGAATTTCTTTGTAGTAGTTTTATTACATTTTCATGTAAAGAAAAAACTCAAAAACTATTTATTTCTTTCCAGAAGTGCAAATCACGAGGTCCACCGGAACTCTGCATAGGGAACCGTTGCATAGGAGTTTATTTCAAGGTAACAAAACACGATAACTAAGACAATATTTTTCGGTACTCATAAAAAGAGGCGTTCTGGGTCTCTAACAAAAGCGTTTAAGTACAGTTTCAGCATTAGTTTTTTTTTTAACTGATTAGTATATATTTTGCAAGTTATTATTTTGTTAGTTAACTAATCATATGAATTATTGGTACCCAGCGAGAATTAATGAGGATTAGCAATTCAATATTCCTCTGTTCAAAAATTATTTTCAGTTATAACTCTAACTTTGTTCAACAGTTAAAACTGTTACTTATAAGGTTGTGTCCTAGGAATCGTAATAATAAGTATGAATAAAAGGCAATTTTAAAGTAAAACGCCGCTAGAATACAGAATGGAATGGTTATTTTGTTTAAATTATACGCCGGCCATAGACCTCTAACCTGAGTTTCATAAGGCTTTACTTAAAAAGGGCAAGTCCATGGTAATTAAATAAAATAATTATATTATAACAAATTAAAGGAAAACTCTCTTTGTTACAAAACTTACTTATCATATTTTTAGCATATGTAAATCAGATATTATCTCTTGTTATTATTGTATAGGAAAATGTAATAATATAACATTTAACTTATTTTAAAATTCGAATTTCCCATAAAATTTAACTTAATAAAACTGTTGAAATTTTTCTCAAATATAATAAACATATTGATCTATATTTATTTATTAAAAATATCCAACAAACCTGATACTTACTTACCTACTCGTGATAGTTAAAATTAGACTTTTCAAATCGAGTATAGTTACAGTCTAGGTCAGGCAAGATGCGCTTTAAAACAAAATGTATAAATGTTTGATTTTTATCAAGTATTTATTTCTTATTTCGTGTATACTGTAGAAATTTTCTTAAGAGAACTTAATGCTGTATACATGGGATTGACATTATGGAAGTACAGCATGTTATATGTAACTGTACAACTTTAACGTCATTCTTATCATGATCCGTGGGACATAGAAGTTAACGATTGCAACTATATGAAAGATAAGCTGTCAGTTTAATCAGCAACAAAGACAAATAAATTAAAGAGACTCATTAAAATTGCAATTGGAGCTCATGACAAAGGGCGTTGTGTGGAGTGATTCATTGAAAATAAATCAGATTCAAATGAAAATTATTGTTCAGCAGAGATTTTGGACTAAATATAGCAGCGATCCTCCTTCAATAACCACAAGCAGGGTTTGGTACTATAAAATTATGATCACTGGTAGTTTAAATCACAAGAAAGGGAAAGGTATCCCCCTTGTCAGGGATGAGGATTTGCAGCTTGTTCAACAAACATTTGTGAACGATCAAAAGAAATGCACGGGATTTGTGGCGCGAGAGTTATATATAAAACTTACAATTATATACGAAATCCTCAAAGCACTGAAACTCCGTTCATAAAAACTTCAAATTTTGCAAGACATCAAACGAAATGACTGTATTCTCCGAAAGGAATTTGCTGTGTTTGCTAGATCGGTCGGCCTAAGATGAAAACTATTTGAGAATAACTTTTTACCAGGTTAGCTTTAATTTGTCAAAAGAAAACAAGCAACAAGCAAAATGTTAGAATATGGGAAGCTGAGAACTCCTATAATTAATTATCAGGAATACCAGGAACCGTAAAATCCTGAATGTTTGGTGAGGATTGTTCCGTGATAAGGTGATTGGTCCTTTTTTCTTCAAACAAATAACATCAAAGGAAATAATTACATTGATATTATAAAGGGTTTCGCTTTTCTCAAACCAGAATAATTACAGCCCAATGTAAGTTTGACATGGATATGTCTTAGCTCTGGGAGGGGCGTGTTGGCAATTTGTAAGATGAAAATTTGAAATAGGTTTCCATCGAAATTACTACTGCTATTTGTATTGAATTTATAAGAATAAGAACAGCTGTTAAGATCTGAAAACATTTCCTTTAGACATGTCCATAATCTAACCTATTTCCCAAAGGGAAGTAAATACAAACATTTTTAAACAGGACGGTGCTCCCCCGCACTGGAAGAAGTTTGTTCGAGATTGTAGATGAATGAAATCCAACTGAAGAATTTATTATTTACAAATAAGTAATTTAATTTGAATATTCAAATTACATGGCCAACGCAAATTTTTTAGATTAAGAGATGGGATTACTAGTTTTATTAGTAGTTGGAAATAAGCCAGGAAATTTTAAAAAAGCAAAAAACTAAAAAAAATAAACCTATAAAACAACAAACTAAATAAATGACTCTTTTAAAGAAATCAAACACTGCATGGTTTCGATAAACACCAAGAAAAAAATTTGATTTAATTCTTTTAGCTGGCAGGGAAATAACCTGGGACCCTGCAGTTCCAATTATTTTTAGTTCCGTTGAATCCTCTGCAATAATTCCATCGCACTGTCTCTTACCACGGATATACGAGTAAATTATATAACTTCTAATTGTTTTTTAACAGAAAAGGCAGATGATGTCTCTTTTGGTAACCAAAACTAAAGAAACCACAAAATGTTATTATATAATCGTTAAATTAGTATTTTAACTAGGTCTTATACAATTGAACGATTCTTTTGTGGGGCAGGGTTGTACTGCACTTTTAAAATTACTAAAAAAATACATGAAGGACTAGCATCTAAATATCGAAATCATTAAGAATCAAAACGCAAAAAATAGTCAGGTTATCGTGGTTCACATAAAAAGCTAGACTGTGTACTAAAATTATCTCGTGGGATTGAGGAAGTCTGAAGATGTATAATTCTTTTCACATTTTAAAATAAAAATATTGACCGAAATATTGTCATATTTTTTACATACTCCCCTATAAATACTATTTAAGCTATTGCACTACTACTACATGCTCGGTGGATATTAAAATGGATTTTTCGGCATCCAGAGTCGTAATTACGTAGTTTTACCTAATGTTGGGTTTGTTATCAGAGGTAACTCTAAGAGTACGTTCACAATGCACGCTGGTTTTCTGAGTCAGACCGTCGGCGCCGATGAAGTCAGGCTCGGTGAGCCTTACTTCGCTAGTATTGCTAGTAAACGGAAGTGGCCGTAATGCACCTGCGCACAGGCAGTCTGACTCAGATTTTTACCTGAATGAACTGTATATTCTGGTTTCAGACAACCTGCGCTAGTCGGACTGAAGATTTCAGCTCTTGTGTTAGAATATAAGGGAAATGATTCTACGGATATTGATGAAAGAATTTCTATGGATATCGAGGTCTTCATATGAGAGCAGACCATCACCAACAGTCATTTAATAATTCAAATATTGCAAAAAAAATTAATTATAATATAATTTCAAATAATGCCAGCACCTCTAGGGGTTTCACAAAACCAAAAATCGTTTCTAGACCTATTATAGGTCTGATAATTTTCAACAATATTAATTAAATGTAATAATCTAATTAATTAATAATTGTCTATTGAATAATTTAACTTATTCAATTATCAATATTGTGATTATTCATTGTGTTTTTTGATGTTTTAAAAATAATTAACTAATTTAATGTTTTCTTTACTATAATAGCCTATATTTGTTTGTAAACAAGATAAACCCTTTGTTTTCAACAACACCAACATACTTAAATCTATTCAAGAATATCCAGCAACTACAGCTGAAAAGCTAATGCTGTGATTCACCCAAATCAAGTCCATTCTCCCGTATTTAACCTGCTCATACACGTATAGACGGATGGGGAAAGGTGAGTTTAGTTTGGGTATACACCTCAGTGGAGTCACCACATAACCTTTTTAGGAGCTGGGATACTCATAAAGAGTTACCATTTGTCAAAAAAACCTACCGGGGAAGTAGCGGGCAACGCCCACTCTTCAGTCGACGCAACCGCCCTGCTGTACACACATTGCAGCTGTCCCACAACAGGCGTCCAAATAAGTGATCTTCAGTGGGTTTTACCCACTTTAAAATTTAAAAAAAAACTTAATTTAATTGTTTATTTCATATTTCCTTTAACAAAATAAAAATGTCACTCACACAAGTATATTATGACACTGCCATATAACATAATAATAATTATTATTTCGACAGAATAAAATAATACCCCCGTCGCAGTAGACCTGCGTACTCAGCGAATTTCAAAATCAATTATAAATAATAATAAATAATAGCCTATATGACAAGTTTTATAAAAATCTGTCCATAAACATGAGAATTATTTGCCTATTCTCCATATGATTAACATGGGAAAGAGTGTGCAGGTTCGCTGCTGTGAGGAACACTGAAATTAGGCATTTCTACCATAAATAATTTTTATCTTAACATTTATACCAACTTTCATCAACATCTGTCCATAAATAAAGGAGTTTGCCTATTCCCTATATGATTAACATGGGAAAAGAGTATGCAGGTTTGCTGCCATGATAAACACAAAAACTATGATTTTTAAGCATAAATAGATCTCAACCAGATGAAGCTAAATATTAAGTTTTACCTAAAAACATTGATTAATATGGGAAATATTAATTTTTCCCTGTCCTCCATAAGATTTACATTGGAGCCCCGCTATACAACGTACTGTGTTTAGATTTTTTAATATCTCGGTAACCGTTGGAGATAGAGAAAAACTTTAAGGAAGTTAATTGTGTAGCTTTTTAAGCTGATTCCAATGGTGATATATAAAATCAGAAATTTTTAAAAATTACATGTGAAAAACGCAAAAAACCCCATTTTGGGGTACAAAACCCCCCCAAACTACCCGTTCCCATTGACCGATATGTCTGGTTTACGAACTCGTCCGAGCATTTGTAGGAATACACGTCTCGGGCCATTTTTACGAGAGTTACCGTGTTTACAGACATATATATATATAAATTTTAACGACTATTGTTTTTGGACTCTGGGCACCTAAAGAAGACAAAAGAACATGGTCCCGGGCTTAAGTCTTACCATGAGACCTACGGTAATAGCTTCTTCCCTATGGGAAATTCGCTAAAAGGTGTCCCGGTCCATCCTGAAACATTAAAAAAGAACCTTTTTTCTGCAAGAAATTGTGGAAAAGGATGTCCGTGTTCACCTTATAGTATAATACACTACAGTATTTAAATTCTTGTTCCTATTTCTATAAATACTGTTCTATTTATATTTAATTCTATATCCAGAAAAACTATAGATAATATAAAAATCATTATTTTTAAGTATTGAATATAGTCACTTTTAAAAACTGATACTGCCTAAACAAGCGTTATTTATGTTTCAGAAAGCCCCGATACCAATTTGGTACTGGATATTGCTACTTATCATCGTGATTGCTATCGTTTTACTCATGATTGTATTCATTCCTGGAGTATTAAAAAAAATCAAGTCTTTCTTTTCCACATTTGGTGGTAACAATAATCCTAAAGAAAAAAATAAGGATACCAAAACCCAACCAACAGGTGAGAGACCCGTGGATAAAAAATCTAATTCCAAAGCTTCAGAAACTAGTGCTAAAGAAAGCTTGAAAGACGGTGAAAAACAGGATACAGTTAGCCGTGCATCAAGTAGGAAAAGCAGGGCAGTAGACGCGAATCCAGAATATGGAAATGAAGACACTTCACCAAACAATACGGATCTAAAAGCAGTAGATTCAAAACGAAAATCTAAACACTCTACCAATTCTAGGGAGGACAGAAATGATGTACGAAACGAGGAAGATAGCTCACCGGATATGAAACGGACATCTGCAGTGTCAGAAAAAAAATCTGAAAAATCGAAAAAATCCATGAAATCTAATGAGGATAGAACAAATATAATTAAAGAAGATTATACTTCACCACTTACAAAACAAAGCTCCGAAGTTTCAAAAAATAGCTCCAAACAATCAATCAATAATAGAGCAGATGTAACAGATCCAAGGAATGACGAGGTAAACTCACCAAATGTTAAACGAAACACTCAATTATCAAAAAGAAAATCCAAACGATCTGTCAGATCTAATGTAGATGGGATGGACGCGAAGAGCAATGAAGATAATCTATCCGTTACACATCAAGGGTCTGTACTTCCAAAAACCAAATCCAAACGATCTGTCAGATCTAATGTAGATGGGATGGACGCGAAGAGCAATGAAGATAATCTATCCGTTACACATCAAGGGTCTGTACTTCCAAAAACCAAATCCAAACGATCTGTCAGATCTAATGTAGATGGGGCAGACATGAAGAGCAATGAAGATATTCTTCCTGTTTCAAATAAAAGGTCTGTACTTTCAAAAACAAAATCTACCACCTCCAAAGGAAGTAGAATTCAATAATGATAAATTCTTCACATATAAGAAATGTAAAGTATAAAACTCATATAATTCACTAATATTATATACTGATTAATAAAACTAGCTTCCCAGTGGAAATCCAGTGGATTTTGTATTTTTGCCCAGTGATATGTTTTCCATAACTAACATGTAACAAATATGACTCAATCTATGAACAGCCAGTCAATTAAAAGCAGGGACTCTTTCATCGTACTAGTAGTATAAAAAGAAAGGGTTTCTTAAACAATTTTAAATGATTTATCATTTTATGAATTGAGAACACGAATATAGGGGGTTTCGAGCAGCCTCTAAACACAATTGATATTGGATTGTACAACATATATGGTGTGAACACCATATATGTTCTATAATTATGATGTGTCAGGTACATTGAAATGTATCTGACACATCATAATTTTAGAACAGCCTATACCGAATCGTAAATATGTACTAAATATAAATCGGTTTAAAATCGTATAATATTACTGAGATATAAAGAAACTAGTAACTGAGTTTATTGGTGGCATGTAATCCCATGTAAAATATAGGCTATTCGTTGTTTAATACTCTGTATCTAAGATTATGTAAAGTTTAAAATCAATGAAAGTGTAGATACTTGTCAAGTGTAGTCAACTTAAGGCAATGAGATTTTAGACTAATCAGTTAAATATTCAGTATGGCTAGTTAAGTGTAAGGTACGAGTTTAGATTATTCTTCTAGTCAATCTCAATTTATTACTCTGAATATAATCATAGTATGTTAAATAACCTGGTCCTCCAACTTTTCATTGGGATGTAAAGGAAGTATAAACACAAGGTAGTTCCTAATAGCCCCTACTTTCCATTTTTTATTACAAATTGGGTACAAATATTTGTCATTACGTAGCCATAAGTACACTAAGCATATTGCAAATAATATAACTTAAAACGCACTAAGACAACTAGTATTTATGGTTGATTGTCATCCAAATTAATAATAAATGAAACGACAAAAATTAAATTAACTAAAACGATACTTATGACTAGCGTGGGAAAAGTAAATTTTGCAGTAGTCACTGATAACTCACGGATTAGGTGAAAGATGAAAAATCCAGTGCTCTTTCTTATTTCTCTTCTCTCTCTACATTGGTCCTGCAAGGCTTGCATTGTAGCGGTCTAGCAGTCTAGCGATAGCAGTCTAGCGACAGCAGACTAGCGGTGACAGTAGCTGTTCTCTGCTATTTCTAAGCCACGGTGAAAGATGTTTTGTCTCTCAATAGCAATTAAATAAAGGAAACTATTGAAAAATGGAAATCGAACTTACCACATAATCAAGTTCTTCAGCCAGCGAGAAAGAAGATGGTTTCAGTAAACTCATGATTTCCCTTAAAAACTTAAATATTATTAAAAATTAATGATTACTTCAATCAATTTATTTATTTTAGTTAATTATTTATTGTTATGTAATAAATTTACAATAATCAATTTAAATTCTAATAACTAATTGTATTTTGGGGGAGTAACTTTGGGTGAAATAACCTTAAAAATCTGTTCAAGTTCCAAAAGGAAAAAAGCGTCTTATACACCATTGTAGCAACATTCTGAAATACCGAAAATGAACGGTAAAACAGTCATCAGATGAATATATTGACTGATGGGTCCTCATCAGTGTGAACACCACATTCTGTATTCAAGGACACCCAAAAATTCTACCATCAACGAATATACACCAATTTTGATGAAAACTACATTCCCAGTGTCCTTTTCAATATAAGGGAGAAGATAGTAATAAAAATCAAGAAGCTAAGATACATGCTTTTGTAGTCGGTTTTAGAAATTAACTAGCAGTAAGCCCGTCCTTTGTACGGGTTATAGGATTCAGTTTAAAAAAGAAAGATTATCATACCAAAATGTAAACCTGAAATCCTAAACATATCAATAAAAATAAAATAAATCAATACCCAGCTTTGTTATTTAGCATTACTTTTAAGATTAGAATATTTATACCTCTATTATAATTAGTTATACGTTAACATAACTTTTTAATATAGTATGATTTCCAAATAGGCTTAAAATCAATGACCAATATAAACTAACTAATATCGCGTAGAAGTGGGTTTTTAAAAGCTCGTTATTTTCTTTTCAAGGGGCGGCGGGCGATTTAAAGCATTTATAAACCTTCTCTGGAATGTAGAGAATACATGAAATAAGTTTCATTGTAATCAGTTCTCCCGTTTTTTCGGAGAAGACGGCGTAAAATGCCTCCTGGAGCGCCACAGACAAATAGACAAAAATTGAGATAAGACCGGTTTCGGATTCTCTATCGCACGAAAAGTAAAAATAACTAAAAAATGACCAATTCTGAGCAATGTACAGACAAAACTCTAATTTTATTTATATAGCTTGGAGAGTAAAATTAACTTCATGGATTGAAAATAATGCCAGGACTTGTACAATAAAAACGAGTCGCTAATAACATACTATATAAATAATTCATTTTACAGGTTTTGAATTTTAATAATTAGTTATTTTAATCCAACAACAATTTTAAATTTGAATTCTTTCGTTTATAATTCCACCAGCCAGTCTACTTGACTCAGTCAAGCACTTGTAAATTTACAGGACATGTGCGGAGCTTAATTTAAACGCGACAGTTTCATTTACATATATACGAGACTCAGGTGTGGCTGGTCATTCAATTTGACGTAATTGTTGGTAGTTTTTGTTACGGTCTGAACTATGCAAAGGTTTCAAGGATAGTACGTTAAAGCCTTTATATTATAAAAAAGAGAGAAATATCATAATTATTGATAATATCGTAGTTCTAATAGGCAAAAATATACTTATACAACGACAACACATCTTTTACTATATGACGTCACTTCCATTTCAAATTCCGGCCTGACGAATTGCCAATAAACCCCTCCCTCAGAGCATAGACATATCCATGTCCTGCAAAATTAACTTTGAATAATTTTATAAAAATTAAAAAATATTACTTAGTATTACTTAATAAACCGTATCAGTAAACTGTCCTGTAGTTTCTACCTTAAGTTGAGTTAAACAACAATCTTTATTGATTCGAACATAATCATCCAATTTCTGAAAATAACAACAATACAACAGAAAACAAAATAAAATTATTGTTAGAATTTCATGAGGGGAAATTACCTCCCTGTAATACCCAGCTGTTTTGAGTGATTTTGGTGATTTTGGTGAAGATGTGACCTTACGGTTGGGAAGTAATGAAGAAATTGATTTTTTTAAATATTCTCCATAAGAATAACATTGGGAGCTCTTGTAAAATGTTCTACACGGACATAAAATTTAACTTTTCTATGGAACCGTTAGTCGTAGACTAATGATTTATAATAAAAATTTTGTAGTCAAATTATACTTTACCTTTATCGTTTTTTTCAGAAAAAATATTTTTTTACTTTTTAAACTACTATTAAACCCCGATGTTCTGAGAAATGCGGGTGTTGTCGCTATGTTTATTTCATAAAGGACTATAAACAATACAATCAAACCATCCAAATCGTAAGAGCCGTTTTTTGAGAAAATTTCATTTTACGTTACTGGGGATTTTAGGGGTAAAATACCCTTAAAAACTCAAAAATATAAAAATATTTTCCGAGATACCGTGAATTGTTACCTACATACAGAATTTCATGAAAATCGGACCAATATTCTCGTCTCTGGGCTTCTGTGCATCCTCCCCCACACACAGACATACACACATCCACCACTCAAATTTGATAATTCTAAAGAAAACAATACTTTCTTCTTATACTGTCATATCTGGGGAGAAAGTAAAAATTAAATATTAACATTCAATTGAAATTAAATTAAAGTACATTGCATTACATACTGTACATCAAATTTAAGGTCCTGTTGAACTAATAGAGGTTTATTGAAGTTGTTAAGAAGGCGGAGATTTTAAAATGGAAAACTATTAACTTCAAACCGATGCCATTTTGTTTTGGATAATCCTTTTAACAGCCAGTTTCAAGTATTGTATTGTAATTAAAAGAATTTCAATTTCATACCTAAGTTTTTCCTGTAACTCATGATAGGTCGATCAAATTAAAACATAAAAATAATCAATAATATCATAATATGGTCGATCATTCATTTAGAGGTTAAAGGAAAACCCTGATTTTTGGTATAAGTAAAATTAGGTTTCAAATTAGTTAGGAAACACCTGAAACCAGATCCCAAAAGTTCGATCGAAAACAAAATGTCAGTTTTGAAACCTTTTAAATATCCTTTTCCAAATCACTGCCGTTTTGGTTTTCATCAAACTTTTAAGGCTTAATAATTAACTCATTTTCTATTTACTTAGTAATCTATGCTTGTTTTTTTTTAGATTTTCATCTTACTCCCCAAGGGCTGTCCCCCGTAGGTAACATCCAATCACCATCTGGTAGGTGATCACTACACAAAGTAGGTTACTATTATCAGTAATGTTTTGCCAGATTTGGTTACGATAAGAGATATGGCATCTCTTGTCGTTTTCAAGTTATGAAGTTGTCCTAAGACCTTATTGTCACCCTGTATATCAAAACAAAAGTACTGAAGTACTGTTATTTTCGTATATTAATTCTATTGAACTCTGGGTTTCCAATTAATTATTAAGGATAGTTTATTTTAAGATCATTCCAAACGAGTCTTCCTCCCCCATGAAAGGCACAAAATCTTCTTAAGTTACAGCCAACGTACATAACAGTTATCAGATTGTAGTATAATATATTCTACAATGTCTAGGTTCATACAAGCAAAATTATTAATCGTTTGGAGTGTGCTCCTTATATTTTATACCATATTATCACTGAATTCCAAACGTATCTCAATCCTGTCATAAAGTTTAAGGAGTGAGGCGAAGTTCAAGTTCGGTTTCGGCAAATATTCAGGATCGGTCATCCTTGTGTCATATAAATTTGCACCAATGATGATACTAATTTGAGTCTATTACACTATTTTGATTACCTACGAGTATTTTATAAATATATATATATATATATATATATATATAATAACAAATTGTAGAAGACGATAAAACATAACATATATTTACAGTAAAATGAGGATTGTTATTCATGAAACAAAGTTTGTTCCTACGAATTTAAATTATGATTACATTTCACCTTCACAGATTTCTTTAGTAGATTTGATAAAATCATGGCCGTATTATTCATATTTACATTCTGCTAATATCACTAAAAATCAATGCACCATACAGTTGGTTCGGTATTCTGTACGTGGTTCCGATTTTATGTATTCACCTCAGGAATGCTATTACAGACCAAGTCGATATTATTTTACTAGAAGTCGGAGTCGTTGCAGTTTTCGATACCTTAGGAATTAATAGAATTATATTTGTACGAACTATATAATGTTTTGATGAGATTTTAACTATCAGAAAAATACTGTGTAAACTATCTTTTATATATCATTTAAGCATTTAACTTTTTCTAATATAATTTATATTATATAATCCATCTATAAATCTATCATTTAAATGTATTAACAGCATTTGCTATGATTATAATTATTAAGCGATATTTTGTATTGAATACATAGTCATTTAAACTTTGATTACCATACTAACAGGTACAATATCTTACGATGGGGATAAATACGCCTGATAAAAACAAGAAAAATGTTATAGCGTATAGTATTAGGCCCTGCATGTTAATTAATGAGTATAGTGTTTAGTTAATTCATAATTTTATTTTCATATCTGGTATATATATTTTTAAAAAAACCTTCAGTTACTTTTCTTGGATTTGTCAAAGACGCTCTTCAATTGAAGATCTCGCATAAGAAGCTCCTTTAGCACAATAGCTTCCATTCTCATTAGGGCAATACTTTCCTTCAGTTGAAGCAGTTCCTTCCTAATGTCCTCAACATCGTAACTTGGTTGTGTCATGATTAATTAACAATAATAATGGGGTTTGACAAATATAGGTCTACTACTACTCTAAAAATATAATTTTACACAAAGTAATATATTTGAAAAAACCATAGAAACCCGTGTTGTGTTGTGGATTGATTAGATTGTTTAGCTGGCATTTCAATAATCTTCCACTATTAATTAGATTCAATAATTTTATCTTTATGAATAATGTAAAAAATGCTTATTACCAAATATTTACTATGTACACATAAATCTTCAGCAATTTTATTTGATTGGTTAATTATGACAACTATTTCTAAAATTCTATTATTCCTGGGAAAAATTTTACCTTCTCTTTAACTAGAAAACAGTCTTGGTTAAGGAGGTTTCCATTTTGTCACAGAAGGGATTTTGTACAGGGTTAACTAATAAGATAAAAAGAATTATTTTTACACTTAAGCTTATAAAAATTTTATTTTCAAATCAGTTACCTCGGTTGTCTTGGTTATTTAAAAATCCAAACATTTACACAAAAATACACGTCATGGGAAAATTTAGAGTTGTAAGTACAAGCGACCTTTAAATGGAAGAAAACAGGCTATTCATATGTCACTTAGAGGTAAATATGAAAGGTCTTGCTTAATTTTTAGAAATTATAATAGCTAGTTACAATAAATAATCAATCAATCAATCAATCGAAATAGCTTTATTCAGTTAATACATTTACATGTACATGAATGGAGTCATATGCAGGGTACCAACATCTTTCTAGTCTACTATTTGTAAAATTGTACGTATAATATAAAACCCATCCCTCATTGTCTCTTTCTTTTAGTGAAAAAATTCATCTAATTTATATAAGGGTTTTTTAATGATATAGTTTTTCAATTGTTTTTTGAATTTTGTTATGTTTTCTGTATTTTTTATTTCATCTGGTAAAAAATTGTAATATTTTATTCCAGCATATGAGGGCTTTTTTCCAGAAATTTTAAAGAATGCACTTCAAAAGATATTTTATATTTATTTCTTGTGGAATAGCAATGAGTGGAGCCTAAAGTTTTGAAGCTTGATAGATTATTTTTAATATGCATAATTAATTCAAAAACATATTGTGAAAAAACTGTCATAATACCTAAGTTTTGAAAGTGTTCTTTAACTGAGACATACCATTTTAAATTTAAAATTAATCGTATTGCTTTTTTCTGTAATAATAAAATTCTATTCAAGTTCTCAAAAGGGGTCGCCCCATACACAACTATTCCAAAAGCTATGTGAGAGTGAATCATTGAATAGTAAATAGTTTTTAATGTACTCTGTGTACAAACTTTTGACATTCTCCTCATAGCAAATAAACCAGAAGAGACCTTTTTGCATATATTATCAATATGATGGTTCCAATTTAAGTTTTGATCAATTTCAAGGCCTAAAAATTTTGTATATGATACTTCATCTAGAAAACAATCATTAATTATTAGATTTAGTTCACTGTTGTTTTTATTTTGTACAGTATAATGCATTGTTACTAATCTTAACAATATTTAACCTGACAAAAATCCATATAAAAGCTATTATTCTGTACTAGAATGATTATTAACTTAATAACATATGTAAGTGTGTATTGTAATAATTTAATCTAAGTATATTTTATCACGAGAAACCACTTTTCGATGGCAAAAAAGTAAATGAATAAGAATAAATAAAAAAACAGAGCAGTGTTTACAATTTTGGTTCTAAAAATTTCTGTTGTATATTTTATTGAGTTTATTGCGTGCTTGAAATAACTATCACCCTTCCGCTCCTTTGAAATTTAAAACTAGGAGTATATAATGATCTATTTCCGTTCCTATGATACCAGTTTTTGAATAGTGTATTGTTGAATAAGTAACAAAAATTATAAATGGTTTTGGCAGTTTGTGGTCGATGTATCATGAACCTTTGGTGGGAACACAGTTGTCTTGGCATCTAACTTATTACGAACATTTCGTAATAACTTGAATGGTTCCTTACTTTTTGATATTGCGGTTTCATATATGTTACATAAAGTCAATTAAATGTATTTTTACATAGTTTATATATTTTTTTTAACTCTCAAGCACATATGTGTTCACAGCACCCCAATGGCATAAAATGAGGTAAATTTTTAGTTAGGTGTAACCACCCCTTTTAATCTTCGGTCCTTTTCTATTATATGATCTTGAATATGTTCAGTTGTTTATCGAAGTTAGAGAAAAGATAATTTAACCATTTTATAATAGTTTATATATATTAGGGAGCTGTCAACACCACACATTTTTGTTTTATTTTTTAAATAAATTACAGAAAGTTTAGAAATAATTAAGTATAGATAATAATAGCACCCCAAATATGTGCTCGTGTAATATAAACAACATTGCTTGAGGGTTAAATGTTAGTTGCAAACGACCATTTTTATATTTGTTGAAAGACATTGCAGGCGATAGTAGATTTATTTAATTTGAATCTTTAATAATTTTCTGATATTTTCCATCACGATTAGTAAAATACCATTAGATTAACCACGTTCTGGGACCAGGAATCTGGTCGCGTTCTCTAATGAGGTAGAACCTATCGTATAACAAAATTAGATTATGTTTCAGTCGAAGCCGGTACATTGCCAAAAAAATTATTAGAGGAGTCAAGGAGTAGAAAAGTTCCTGGAATATGAAGCACCAAAGGTAAACTAACAACAAGATAGCACAGCACTTCACGAACACATGGCACGAGATCAGGAAGTATTTGTTTTACTAATCGTAATAGAAATTGTCCGCAACAATAATATAAATAATATACCTATATTAACGTGTTAACACTGTTACAGGCGGAGTACGGGACATACCCCGAGTACTGTGTTCAGGATGTGTGCTGTGGGATATACAAACAACCCGTAAGCTAATCAACCATTAATAGATCTAAAGTAATATTTCATTGAAATGGTCATGACACAAGTTGTAATGAAATACAATTTACATTCTCAATAGTTTACTGGATTTGATGTAAAGTTGTAGATATAACAGGTGGATGTTGCCTATATTAAGTATATAGAAATAACGTTCGTTTTATACTCAAGGATTGAGGGGTAACGTGTTCACCTCGCTAACTGACTGTCATCGGTCCCATTCAGAGATAACGTGTTCACCTCACTAACCAGCTGTCATCGGTCCCATTCAAAGGTAACGTGTTCACCTCACTAACCGGCTGTCATCGGTCCCATTCAAAGGTAACGTGTTCACCTCTCTAACCGGCTGTCATTGGTCCCATTCAGAGGTAACGTGTTCACCTCACTAACCGGCTGTCATCGGTCCCATTCAAAGGTAACGTGTTCACCTCTCTAACTGGCTGTCATTGGTCCCATTCAGAGGTAACGTGTTCAACACACTAACTGACTCGGTCCCATTGTAGTCCCAGATACCATTTTAAATGAGCTATATTTAATAATATGCAACACATGTTTGTTGGAGGCAGGGATCGTATCCCAACTCAAACAGAAGAAGCCTGCGAGTGCACGTGTGGGTTTCTTTTGCTAGCCATCGGAAGGAAACTGAGCGTTCCCATTGTCAATCAGTTTGTGGGTTTACGTTAATAGGAGTTTTATAAAAAGAAAATGAAGGGTAATATGGGTGAGGAAGGGTTCGCTTGTCTGACTATAACAAGATGGAGCCCCTCACCCTGTCGGGCTCGTGACTCCTTGAGAATCGGCGGTGTCTAGCTAAGCCTAGAGCTCCATCTACCAGAACTTGGTACTTCTGTACTAATATCATTTGTTCACTTTGAGTAGAGCTGCATAACTCCATCTGATTATGACAAAATTCCTTAATATTGGAATAATTATCAGTATTGGCATCTAGACTGACGAAGGACAGCTTAATTCAATATTATTCACAAATCAATTTTTAATACATCATGATTGTTATAGCACAGGTACTAAATGTGTGAATAGCTTATGCATGCAGCCATGCAGTTTACAAAATTACAATATAAAAATTACAATATAAGTAACATAATTATTTTATGATCAATAGTCTTACCTAAACGGTTTACAGACTATTTATCCAAATGAAATAAATCATTTATGATTATACTTACTTACTTACTGCCGTGGCTCTTGGTACCCAAGGTGGTACTTCGCCTCGCCAACACACTGCCTCCAGAGTTCTCTGCTCCTTGCTTCCTCCTCCCCCCTGCCAAGTCTTCTTAGGTCTCTTCTGACCTGGTCTCGCCATCTGAGCTTTGGTCTACCTGGTGGTCTTCTGCCCTCTGGACTATTCACAAGGATGTTCTTGACTAAGCTGTTGTCCTCTTTCCTTAATAAATGGCCGGCCCATCTCATTCTCCTACTTCTCACCTCGTCCACTATGTCTGGGTTTAAGTATAGTTGTCTCAGCTCCACATTATGCTTTATTCTCCACTCTCCATTTTCAAAGGTTGGACCATATATTTTTCTGAGAATTTTGTTTTCAAATACTATTTAACGTTTTTCTGTTTATTTACTTAATACCCACATTTATGATTATATAATAATTAATTGAATGACATATACAATTTTTAATATACTTATATTACTTTCTTACTGCAGTGGCGATTGGTGCCCGAGATACTTAGCCTCACCAACACATTGCCTCCAATCGTCTCTGTCTTACACCTGCTCTTCATTTGTGCCCAGTCTCTCATACCTAATCCTTCCACCTTAATCAGATCTCCGCTCTTTGATTTTTCACATTTTATGTTGGTCATGATTTGATCTCATGTCCTAAAATGTTAGCTATTGAATAATTCCTTTCTCTCAAGATCCCCTCTAGTTGGTTCTTAGCTTAAAACCTAAAATGTTGCTAGTTTCCTTCTTGTTGTTTGCTCACTACCCAGATCTCCGATCCAAATAAAAACGTTGGGCTTATTATGGTTTTTACACACACTTAACAAAATGTTGTGGGATAGTGGTTTTGAGCTTAAAGATTTATTACGTGCACGGAAGCCTCTGTGAAGTCTGTTGTAATTAAAATACTTCACAGACCTATTTTTGTTTTTAGAGATTTAATAGAAGGGTAAAGTTCTTCATTGTTATCCTGTGTCAATAGGTAGATGAAGTTGTTCACTGAAGAAACTAAAGATATGCAGTGCTTCGTTTACCTATTCTTCTTGGTTTCCCTTCACCACATTTTATATATTTCGTTTTAGCGTCATAAATTTTAAGACCATTATTTATATTTTGATTCCTCGTTATTAATTAGATAGCTTGGGGTTATTTATTTGTTTCAGAACCACTTGATCTCTGTTATTGGTGCATTCCTGATATCTCTCTTGATAATAGCCCAAACCTGTGGATTGATATATGCATGGTTTACCTTCAGAGAAGAACATACATTCAGTTCGCAAGACTCCTATAGGGAGGCACAGGGCCAAAAACAGAAGTTGAGAAACCCTGGAAAGGAAAAAGAAAGAAAAATAAATACTGCCCTTGTAAATAGAAGTGAAAAGCATGAAAATGATGAAGAAGACGAAGATGGAGGAAGATACGAAAATGGTAAGAGCAAAACATCATATGAAGGTTCACGAGACGAAACAATCGGGAAATATTCTAAAAAATCAAAAAAGATTGAAGTGAGTGAAAATAAACCAACCATTGAGTCCGCCATGATTAGTGAAACAAGTGAGTCAATTTCGACTAGGCCTCAGAAAAAAAATAACACTGATAATGAAGGAAAAGAGACACCTTCTACAGAAATAAACCATGAACCTCGGGAAGATCATAATAGATCTGATTTGACAAGGTCTAAGAAAATAAGTAACAAAACAGCCCAGGAGAAAAAGTCATCTTTAACAAAGTCGGAACAGGAGGGATCAAATGATGAATATGATGATGATGATGATGATGATGATGACGAGAGAGTTAATAAACACACTAGTGAGGACATAGATTCCACCATTGCTAGTGAAACGGGTAAGTCAAGTTCTTCGAGGATTGGGAACATGAATAGCACTCATAATAATAAAACTCCTACTAAAAATAATAATGATCCTGGTAAAGAGGTAAAGTCAGGTTCGACGGCTTATAAAATAATTAACACTCCTACTGACGGGAAACCCCCAAGTTCCACTAAGCCTAAACAGGAAGAAAAACACGTAGATGATGACGATTACAGTGACGATGATTATGACAATAGTAAAGATACGCTGAAAAAATATCGAAAGGGATCGTAGTGAGAGAATAAAATCGAAAAAATTGCAGAAACTCTGCAATCCCATAAAATAAGAGCTTAAACTGTCCTCGAGACAGTGAAGAATATGCTTTTTATACACTAAATGTTGCAATAAAGATATTGAAAAAATATACCAACCACTATATCAAAATAAATAAACTATAATTTATAGGACAGAGATATACAGAGTGAGTCACTACTCACTGCTTTAATTTTACTTGTAGATTCTACTCATAAAAAGGAACAAAAATGTATTTAAGTCTATATCTTATCTTAACTGTATAGCTGTCATAGCGCATTTGTGATTTGTAAAAATGTCACGACTTATTTTATTAGTTTGACGATAGAATGAAAACTATTTTAGTTACGACATGTAAAGTAAAACCAGTTAAAAGAACGTTAGATCTACATAGTTACATAGTAACAGCTAAACATAGTACTTACACTGTTACTTACTACTTACACTGTTACTTAGTACTTAGTTACTCACACTGGTTTTTAAATAGGCTAACATAAAAGTCAAAAATATTTTTACTGAATTTTTACATACAGATTTAAGGCTTATTGAAACCAGTTAAATAATTCTTACTATTCAGTAAAAGTGTATAACAAACTTTCTCATTTATTTAGCTTTAAAAGAATGCATAAGTATTAAGGGGTCATTTATTAAAAAAATGTTGACATTTCATGAAAGTGTTTATAAGATATCGCATTTCATTTGTCATATTGACTCTAAAAATCAAACTAATTACTGTACCCGTTATTTTTTCTTTATATGTATTTTTTCCAATACATTTTTTGTTCCTTCTTATAAGTAGAATCAACGGTAGAATTGATGGAGTGAGTAAAGACTTACTCTGTATATCAAGTTTTTGGAGTATTTTGATTTACAGAGTAAAACATAAACACATAAACAATTTGTCAAAAAAAACACAATCAAAACACATAATCTAAAAAAAACATGTATACTGTATTCCAGATAGTAATAAGAATAATAATATGCTACTAGTGTTATGGGCTAACATTACATGTAGATTAATGTAGCGTTATAACATATACTTTTAACCGTCGATATTTTTCCACTATGTTTAATTCCGCAACAATTAAAAGTATTCCAAGTTCGGGATACTTATATTTCTTAGAATACCTTTCAATAGTAGCCTATAATATTAGCAAGAACTACAAACTATTCTTTTACTTTAAAATTTTTCACTGTGAAACTTACTAATGGGGTTTACATTCAATTATCACTGTTTATTATAATCAACGGTTTTAAAACTTCTAAACAGTTCATGACAATTATACTTCTAGCTCTGTTAGTTGACATGTTTTAGGTTCTGTCTCCCATTGTGTGTTTTTTCTAGTGAGGCTTTAATAAGGAAACTACTAATTCATCCAAAATCTACATGCTTGAATTATTTTCTGAAATATGGAATTTTTCACTAAATATATGAAAATCTCATTGAAGGAGAACTTCTGTCAACACCCCAGTCAGTAGGATGGGCAGTATGTTATTAAATCAAAGCACTGTTAACTATAATATTTCAGTTCATTTCGTTAAATATTCTTATTCCTTGTATTGATAAATAAAGTAACTATATAAAATAATGAACGTTACGTTTTTTGTTGCTATAAGAAAAACGAAAATGGTATTTATAACGTCATACTACAATAAAGTAATTGCAATAAACGTTCACTGCCTTGTCACTGGAATGTCAGTGGTCTAGATACAAGTTGTTTTGAAGATCTCATGAAGCACAAGACGCTTAAATATCATGGAAGCGCTGAGGATATCGCTAAAGTGACTATGAGCCTGATCTCGCCTGCATGGGAACAGTCCATGCCCAGATTTACCCGTTATCCAGGGGAAAATCCAGTATCTGCGAAAAGCGGCGCAGCGAGCCAGAAACCAATCCGACGCGAATGCCAGGTCGGCTGAGCACAGAGCGGCCAGTTGAGAACTCCGCGAAGCCATCAACCGAAGATAGTTAGGTGTTGGAAACAGCTGTGTTGTTGGCTGTGGATGTTGACAATGAACCCTGGGGATGGGATACAGAATTGTGACCCAGAAGCTAGGAGCTCACTCTCCACCTGCGGACATGGTCACAAATCATGTCAGCTGTCGTTGACAAATCCTTCCCGAGCCATCCAGTAGAACCTGTTATAGATATCAGAGATATCTCTCTAAAAAGTCTCTGCAAAACAGTTCCAGGTTAGTCCTGGGATATGAGGGGGAGGGTTTAGTGGGTGCGAGTCCCACACTAGCGGGTCTCTGTGGTGTGCAGGATCATTACTTCCTCCTCCTCACAAAAAATCTCATAAAAACCCTTAAAAAAGACCTTATAACAGATTTTAATTAATATTTAAAATAATAAGCAGGATTCCAATATTCACTTATTTTCCAATAAATTAAAATTGTGGTTTTACAATAAACCATTTATAAATAAGTTGCAATTTTAGAAGACACGTTATGTTGCCATAATAATGTGTTTTCTGGCTACAATAAGTCAGTAATATTTACAATAGAATTTTAAAATAATTCCGTAGACGGACATATTTACTAAAGAACTATTTCCTCATGCTGATGTTTGAATACTATAATATTAATGCACATATGAAAGTAATAATGTAAATTTGATATCTTATGATATTTCCAAAAGTCAAATCAAAACAAACGTCAGGTATTTTAACGGTTGAAGATAAGTCGAACCAGAACCCTAGCAACGTGACCGAACTTCCAAGTCCGTGGTGCAGCCAATATTGTTATTTATTGGGGTATTGTACACAAGAAATACCTTAAATACATATTGCTATTTTTTATATTTATATTTACTTTATAACAGTATTTTTACCAGTAGTTCCCTTAAAATATTCACGTAATGAGCTCAGAAGAAACACTTATATTAACGTCTTCGTCAGTTTTGATATTTTTATCAGTAGTCTTGATAATTTTATGGCCCTTGTGAAAAAATCAACAATAGATCAAATAATCACGTTTTATTAAAAAACCATTTAAGTTGTTCTACGTTTTATAAGTGTGAGTGAGAAAAATGAGGTAAAATATTTTATTTAAAAAAAATCGAATTTATTTAAGTTAAGATAGGCCTGTAACTCACCACATCGACTTTTGCCAACGCCAGATGCCAATCAGCCAGTCGGTAAAGCGTTTGAGAATAAACTATTTATTTTTAATGTCAAATTTATATTTTTATCCTGGCGCCTGTTTATATTGCTAGCCCTGCACAGTGTACACTGACTAAGCCAAGGTAAATGAGTACTCTGGTTTGAGTTATACAAACATTTATATTTATTTATAAATTACATTATAAAAATATGCTAGGTCACTTTATTTACACATGATACAGATAAAACAAGTTACAGAATTTAAATA
The DNA here is from genome assembly GCA_023375725.1 of Nephotettix cincticeps. Taxonomy (NCBI): domain Eukaryota; kingdom Metazoa; phylum Arthropoda; class Insecta; order Hemiptera; family Cicadellidae; genus Nephotettix; species Nephotettix cincticeps. Next base: position 48,840,878 of record CM041786.1, on the reverse strand, counting down.
ATAACAAGTGTCTGAGCTTATTAGTTAACGAATCTGACTTAATCAAGAGCTCTTCGAGTTAATTTAACTTTAGATAATTTATATGGCAATAATGTCCAGGCCTATTCTTTAATGTTTTCAAATAAATATTTCTTTGATGTTAAATAATAATAAAAATAACAAAGATTACTGTTAAGTTAACTAATCCTTATCTGGCAGTTGAACTGTTGGAGTATCGCTCCAGTGTTGATACGTTATGATCTAGCCATAAAACTAGAGTCATTTGTTAGCCTTTGGTACAAATGATTGATTTTGTGTATAAAAATTATTAAAAATAAGAAGTAATTAATATATTTTTTATTTCTATTGTAAAAATCACGTTAACATAGTTAAGGATATTAAAATATTTAATTGATTAAATATTTCACATATACTTACTAAAGTTGCAATATACCTGTATATTCATTTGAGTTCAGTATATTTATAAAGCACATTAAACTACAAATTAAGCTAGATCGTAGATTAAGCCGTAAACCAAATGTTATCACAAGAGATTATAAAATAACAATATTACTGTATATCAATTTCTTCAAGCTTCATTAGAACCCAATACTATAATACGAGCAAGGTTTGTATATCTATAATATTATAAAGAAGAGGTGGTTTCTGTATGTTTGTTTGTGGGTTTGTGTGTTTGTGGGTTTGTTGTGGCAAGTGAATGCGAAAAATACTGAACCGACCGGTTTGAAATTTTAGGCAAAAGTAGATCTTAAACTCATGCAACACATAGGCATACTCATTTCCTTAAAATCCTCTCGGGCTACGCCTTGTGAACGTCCTAAGTTTAAATGTTTACATTTTTAGAGAATGAAAACATAAAATTACTTGAATGTCAACAGCTGTAAATACTAAAATTTGACAGTTCGAGAAGAAGGAGAAGAAGAAGAAAGAGCTGCCGTGACCGTCTGAGGTTTCAATGTTTACATTTTCTAATGACAACATCCGTTTGCACTATATTTTGACAGTTCGGGAAGAAGAAGAAATAAAGTTGGTTTTTCCAGATAAACTGCTGGATCGAAATTAGTGAATTATTTGAAATAGCGGAATGGTGGATTTTAAGTTTTTTTCCGACGACTGTCTCTATTACATTAATCCTTATCCTTTCCCAATATTTGACATATGTTACTTTGAAATGTTGTAGACATTCCTGTTTTGTCATTTTTTAAGCTATGAAGAATTAATTAACAATACCTTAAATGTATCAGTAGAGCCTACACCTTTCAGCCTTTTTAGCCCGTGCGAAGAACGGGTACTTTGGCTAGTATATATATTTGCACACGGATCTCGAAAACGGCACTAAGGATTTTCTTTAAATTTTGGAAATAACTAATTTCTGAGTAGAAAATAAGTTCTAGATAGGTCTAATGTCCAGGAAAATTCTAGTTTTCTTTTAATATTAAGTTTAAAATCTAAAAATTTTACACTACGCTTATGGAGAATCAAATGTAAACAATACAAATCAAAACAGCTGTTTATAACCGTTTGACAGTTGTTGATTGAAGATAGTGGCAAACAATATGTAAATAGAGGTTTTGCATTAATATTTATTTTATGTATGTAATAAATGAAACATTATCAAATTACTAAACAATTTGTAAAAACTAAAGGGTAAAATAACTGTGCGAAATGAAAGCAGAGTTAAAATTATTTCCAAAATCTTTTGTGTTTTGAAAGAAAACGTATTCATTCTATTTCTTGAAGCCACTGTAACAAACCAATTAACTGGTGTAAATTAAATTAATTTTTGCTTTTCAATCCTCATTCCTTTTCTAGCAAAATCGCTTGATCACAGGATAATAATAACAAACTGTATGGACATTTAAATTCAGTATAAGATTAGCTAAAACAATTGAGGTTGGCCAAAAACACTTAAACGACGACGACAACTTGGCCGACTCCGTAGCTCAGTTATTAGCGCTCAGGTCTGACGTACTCAAGGTCGCGTGATCAATCCTCACCCGAGGACTATATTTTTGTTCAGTATTTATGCCATATTAATTAAGGGGTATGAAAACGGTTTTATTTAAACCACATAAATGTTTTCATTGAGCAGTAAATTTGTTTTAATTTTGCCACTTAACTTGTAAAAACAAGTCTTATTATATCCGAGCAAAGCTCGGTCACCAGGTACTATTCTGTTAAATGAGTAAGTACGGTAAGTGATGGGTAGCAAACATTTTATATTCTTCAGAAACACACTATTTTTTATGTCTTTGAAATAAATATTTTTAAATGTATGAAGCTTTATCCTAAAATAGTTAAACCTTTTCACTTAAGATTAATATTCGGTCCCCCAAAACATTGTATTTATCATTTACATATATGTATATATATATATATATATATATATATATATATATATATATATATATATATATATACCCGTAATTGATTAACATAGACCATGGATACAAAATACTAAACCATTTGTTTTTACAAGATTTAAATAATTGGAAAAATTATTTTGTAATAAATTGTATCTAAAAACCTCAAAAATACACATTTGTAGCTTGAAACCCCCAGAATCTTTCTTGGCTGGACCGTTATCGCTGGATAACTCATGACATTTATATTGTAAATTTAAAACGACTTTTTTCCGTTATATCATATTACACAAATGTATATTCACAATAACACACTGACAGACACTTAGATACTTAGATTATTGAAATGGCAACCTACCCTGGTAGGTATTTTTAGCCAAGTATGAATGAGAAATGAGTGTAGGATGATTTTCGCACGATCTTGTAGTCTTGTAAGACTGACATGTTCCTTAGACAGGACTGTTAATTAATAGCCCAACAGCCGATGACAACAACTAGGGAATATACAGTTTAACGTGGAATCAGAACCACGGCCTCTGAATTACGAATTGGTCCAATTATGAGGGTGGTCTTTGCGGATTAACGTAGTATTCAATAGTGCGGACGTTAATCCACACAAGAGAATACTACACCCACCGACCGTCGCTCACAACTATCCACAATTCGTGACCTCCAAGTAGCTGGATTACAGGATGACGCCACCATCCCAGTCGAAACTCTACAAGTTTGACTCCGCTACAAGAGCCAACACAATACATATTCTTCAATACTACTCACTTCGTTCGTCTATCAATTGAAACTATTACTTAGTTTTAAATAGAGCTTTTTGAGTATAACAGTTGTAAATTGTAACAGGTTGCATCCACTGGGATTTCTTAATTCGAATCATATTCTCAAATTTTACTTCCTTGAATTATAATAAGTAATTATACTGTAACTCCTTTATAATTCTTCGAAATGTCAATTGCTACACATTGTTTACTCGCAATACGAAACATTTGATCTATATCGGTTTTTCAGCGTAAGATATTATTAATTAATATTAATAATTAATAAAGAATCAAATTTCATTTAAAAGTGATTAAAAATGAATGTCTGATTACCTTTACATATCTACAGATCAAAGAAATCAATAAGTTTTAAAAGCCAAAAATAAAATTGCTGTCTCAAATTCGTTATTTCTTATATCAATGTTATGCTACAATTAAGGATATTTAATTAGAGTTTAAAGAAAAAGTATACCGCATAAAAATAACACTGTAATTATAATTTTAATGCTGATTTTGTAGACTCCATGTAAATATTTCTCTTTATTTTATCAACAATAATTTGAAAAGCTATATTGCCATGAATTCCAAAACATGAACACTAGAACATTCTGGAATAATTGTAATCATGATCAAACTGGAGAAAAGAGTTTTTACTAATATAAATTAGTTTTTGATAAAATATTACTGTAAACGTTATACAATTTTTTGCCTATACATTAGGCCTATACAAAACTCTATGACAAGTGTAAGTGTATAATTAATATTATTATTACCGAATTACCACAAAATGAAGTAGCTATATTATACTTGTAAAATTTGAGTAACACAGTGATAATAAACTGTATTAAAACCATACATAGTCTTGTCTAACGCGTTAAAGCTATCTTATTTAGAGAAACTCAAATACTGTTGGAACTTGTCCGAACTTGGAGAACAGAACTGTTGAGAAGAAATCTGATAAAACTTTAAAACAGTTCAAAAGTTGCTGTCTCTCTTAGAAAAGATCTTGTCTAATATTGATCTAAGTGAACAATTTATTTGAGTCTTTACTCCTTGCAAATACTGAAATAAAATTGAGAAATGTATCTTTTCTAAATTATATTAGCATGTATATTGAGCTTATTTTTTCTGAACAATTTTAAGTTCATTTTGAATTTCCAGAGTTTAAAATATATACAGAGTATTAAATATTAACACACTGCTAAGAATAATTTAAATTTATTTGTTTCGATTTGTTTTGATGTTGTTTGTTATAATTTGATGTTGCTCAACCAGTTTGTATCTATATCATGTTCGTGGTTAAAAAAAATTACAATTACAAAGTTACGATAAGAGTACTATCCTTGCTTGTCAGATGACATTAACAGATATAATGGGCAAGTAAGGTACAGTATTGTTAAAATAGTGGATATTTGGGGGTGCTGCGCTGTTTTACGATAAAAAACCTTAAATGAGATTTAAAAAAATATTTTTAGTTGGTCGTTATTTTAAATGTCATAAAGCTGAAAAATTATTCAAAATTCCTTTTAAATATAATTTTTCAAAATTGTTATCCAATACAGTATTTAAAATTGTTTCGTAATTATTATATGTTAAAATATTTTTTACATGAAAACTCCTTACACCCCTAAATCAAATCGGGGTGTAAGGGATTGGTTTTATATAATTTGGTATTATAGGTTATTTTATAACAATTTATTTATACTATATTTTTATTTTACATGATTCGTTACAAAAATAACCTCTAAATTAGTTAATAAAGACAGGTCTATTTTCAAAGCAATATTTGTATTAAGAATTTATTGAAGTATAATTATTGACCTTTTTAGCACCTTTAAACGTAAAAAAAGGAGTTGTTAGAATCTCAATGGCAGTTTATTATGTAATTTAAAATCAATAAAAAGCAATAACTGGCTCCCAACAGCGATAGCGCGCGGCGGGGCGGGGCGGGGCGGGGTAGAGTACGGTAGTGGGCCAGTGAGCCACCCCACACACTGTCCACAGTCACCGGCGTGCGGTTCCCTCGAGCGGTCGTGTCTCTTCTCGCAGTGCAGTGTGTACGGACGTGCACCACCACACCCTGTACGTGCACACGTCCACCTGAGCCATGTGACGAGGCCCCGAGATCTCCCGTACGTAAATATTGATCCTGTTGACAGTCAATGTACACCCAAACTAGTTATTGGAATTGTTCTTATGTATATACCACTGATAAACTCAATGTTCTATATTAATGTACATGGCCGCATCTTAACACTACACAATAAAAATTTGCGTAACAGAATTGATATTTGAAAATGTTCTTAAGCAAATAATCTAATAGAGAACTCAGGTGGTAGATGTAAGTTAATGAGTTCAAATTATACTTATTTTATAATAGTGTAGTTTAGATATAATAATTTGAGAAAAAAGATAAATTGAAGGATAAACGCTGGGTAGTATATAAAGTTTTGGTTAGTGTGTCAAATTTAAGTATTACTAAAACTTGAGGAATTTCCAGTGCACTAATCAATGTACTATAGTCATACCGTATTAGATTTGTATAGAACATTACATTTGACAACTATATTTGATGATTTACCACATTCTTTTTTATTTTATATAATATCATTATAGGACATAACTGATACTTCTAGGGCATTGTTTGTGTCTAAACTGCTCACTTTCAAAGATAATATACTGTTCTTTCTCTACCCTTGCAGTGTAAAATAAAAATACACAGAATAATTGTTTTTAATTTACATTTATCTTAATACATATATAATTTTACATTATTCAAACGGTTTCCTATTCCGTATTAAATTATTATATCCAACGAGTAAAAGTTCTTAATTATTGCCACTATTAAATTCATGCATTTTCTATATTAAGTAGTTTATGACTGATTGCTATATGCAACTTACGTTAATCTGTCCTAAGTTTAATATAATGTTTTCCAAATGCCTAGTTATGATATTTAGGAAATAAGATTAAATCATAAAGGTTAATTTTACAGATCAAGTGCTTGCTTCACCAAAATAATATATTTGTAATAAAATATTATTGCATTTGAAAACAAGTTTTACTACTTAATTTTAGGCGTATTAAAATGCAAACCAAAATATTTACTTTCACAACTATTCAGTCTTATTAAAAATGATTTTAACGTTTAACATCTATAGTTAGAAATTTTACAATTTTAATTCTTAAATACTGAAAATATTAAATCATAAAAGTTAACACAAGATTTCTATTATACAGTTCAAAATATGCATAAAACAACCTCAAAGTAGAACTAATTAGTATAAAATGTAGTATGATATAATAATACGAATGGAAACCGAACTAAAATAATCTCAATTACTTGTATCAGTTTTATTCAAACACAAAACGATTATTAATCATAAAGTATTAGTAATGAAAATTATCGACCATGCTTAACCAAAATTACACACAATTAAAACAAACTGTGGGAAGGATTGCATTTTCTCCTAATGTAGGAGTTTGAAATGTTGAAAGGTTAAACAGAAGCGACGGAGTAGTGAGAAATGGAAGGGGAGTCTCCAATCCGATCTGACAGGATGCTACATTTCCTATTCAAGGGGAAATTAGAATTGAGCTGAGAGAGGCAAATTGAATATCTGGTAAAATGCAATAACGCAAATGTAGCCGCGTTGGTCCTAGGTAGGGGGAGGGTTGAGGTTGAGGATAAGTTTGGGGAGGGGGTGTCATAAACCATCCTTCAGCCCTTGTGTACACTGGAGTGACTCTTGCCCAACTCAAGGAGAGGTTTATGCACATCATTTCAATCTAACTACTCCTACCCTAAAGGAAGTAGAAGATTTTTATGAACATCGCTTTTTCTAAAAAAAAAACTGTTTGGGTGGTTTTATTGGTGTAGTTTGGTTAAAATTGACCTTTCAGGACACATAGTTTACTAACAGGTTTACTAATTTATTACAATATTTATTAAATAAAGAAATAGATACAATATTTATATACTATTATAATATTATTAAAACCAGTTTTATATTTGATTGCAGTATGGATATGGTTATCAGTTTTGTAAATATGCAATAAATATAAATAATTTGATTTATCATTGACCAATTGACATTGAATTTGCACAGCCATTTATTTAGTTCGCAATTTATTATGGATTCTTATATTTCATAGGAAACCCTAAGTAAACCCTAATATGAATAAAAATAATTGATTTATAAATATTTACTTAAAGTCGCCATATAAGGAAATAAAAAAGTAAAAACTACAAAATTCCAATTTGTCTCTATCAGCATATTTTGTAAAAAAATGCTTGTTTACGTAATACAATGAATGAGAACTAGTTTGCATATTAATCCATCAAACGGTGTTTGGAATATAAACAAATGAATGCAATTGAAAGTTTCCAATGTTCATTTTACAGTAAATAAATACCCACTCAGCTGATCTTTTAATTGGACATTGGACATGAATTTACCATTATAATACTGCTGATGAAAAAGTTTGTTTATTACTTGGTTTAAATTAATGTTGAATATTTTATTACGTTCCAATTTGATCTCAAAAGATATTTAATTCTGGAATCAAAAGTTTGAACAACCTTGTTATTAATCACCTTCTACCGTTGATGTACTCTAAATAATTTTACGGTGGTTGATGGAAGGATGCGACTCAGTTAAACATTTATAGAGTTTATCGTAAATCGGTCACAATCAAGTGCCTTATAGTCCCGACCAAAGTTGGATGCGAGGCAGGCGAGAGGCAAGAGATGCTCTCCCTGTGGATCTCCCGGGCTGTTTCAGTTGCCTGGTTTTGCTGATTTACCTCCGCAAGCAGTTAGATGTACGACCTGTGCAATGTTCACCTTAGTAATATTGAAGGGAGCGCACGTCTAACCTACTTAAACTTATTCCTCGTCTACGAGCTTTAATATTTATTCTTGTATGGACCACCTCACAAGAACTGAATACTAATGTGTTACACGTGTTGTAGTGGTGTTTTATTTTCCATTATTTCAATATAAAATTTTGATTTCACAAATAAAATATTTAAGTAAAATTCTATATTTATTGAAAATTTTCCTTCATTGTTTATAGTTTTTCCAACTTATTTTATTCGGCTAAACACATACACACACACATATGTGTATATATATATATACAGGGTGAGTTATCAATGCGTCCCCTTCTTTTTTTTGCACATTTATTATTGAATCCAGACCGCCGTTGATCATTGTTAATCAACTAATAAAAAATTTTGACTTAGTGAACTTTTTCGGCCACCATCCTGGATCCACCATATTGGAATGAACTTAATTATTTTAAATGTAAAGGCAGGGTTGTGATACATGATTTATAAGTATATTTTTTACGATAAATACGATGCTTTGATCCGTTTTCAACTATCTCTATTCATTCTTGGGATATTGACAATGAATTTATAATAAATTATTATTTTGGTCACCGTATTGGATCGGCCATATTGTGTTCGGGAAAATTAAAAAAAAATTAAAAATAGTGAATGACCCATGATCTTGAATTACTTTATTAACGTGAACACAATACTAAATTCAATACTATAATACGAGCAAGGTTTGTATATATATATTTATATATATATATATTTTTTTTTTTTTTGCACACGGATCTCGAAAACGGCACCGAGGAATTTCTTTAAATTTTGGAAATAACTAATTTTCGAGTAGAAAATAAGTTCTACATAGGTGTAATGTAAATGTAATGTGTAAATTTCATCCGTATAAACACTCATTTACAGCAAGATTTAAACGACGACGACCCAGACCGAAGACTCCAGTTCTGCGAAACATTGGACGCGTTGATCATTTCCAACCCCAAAACTGTAAAAATATCTGTTTTTTGGACGTAAGTGTTTTTTTCTTGAACGGATTTGTAAATAGGCATAAATATAGGTACTGAGACATAGCCAACCGTCATATTTTGCGTGACTCAGCTACCCAATACCCGCTCATGGTAAACGTACGGACTGGATTATTAGGAAACCACATTATTGCTCCAATTTTTCTCAGGAAAATGTAAACGGCCGAAAGTATTTCGCTAAAAGGCAGAATAAAGAAGGAGAGTTCAGGCTCAATGAGCTGAGTTTTCAGCAAGATGGTGCACCACCAAATTATCATCGAGATTTACAAGCCTTGATCGAACTTACCTTTCTTGGTATGTGGATTGGATAACGCGGATCAATTGAATAGCCGGCGTGGACGCCGGATATGACTCCATTGGCCTTTTTTGTGGGGTTACTAAAAGTCCGTGGTCTACAAAACGCCATGTGGGGAATTTAGAGAAAACACAGAATGCAGAACAAAATTAGAGATGAGTGCAGAAAAAATCCCCACAGACAGCACGAAAATGTCAGACCTTCCTTCAATTACAAGATCTTCTATTGTCAGGAAGTTGGAGGATACTAATTCGAACATTTAATGAACTGAAGGAAAGCTGCTGTTATTGAAACAATCATGAGATATTGAAAATTAGTTAATTTCATAAATTTTCAATATCTCTAGAATGAATAAAGATAATTAAAAATGAATTGTAGCATCGTGTTAACAATTAAATACCCCCGTCGCAGCAGATCTGCGTACTCAGCGAATTTCCAAATCAATAATATAATAATAATAATAAAATATGACAAGTTTTATAGAAATCTGTCCATAAACATGAGAATTATTTGCCTATTCTCTATAAGATTAACGTGGGAAAGAGTGTGCAGGGTAGCTGCTGTGAGGAACACTGAAAGTAGTCATTTCCATTTCTACCATAAATAATTTTTATTTTAACCAATTATACCAAGTTTCATCAACATCTGTCCTTAAATAAAAGAGTTTGCCTATTCCCTATATGATTAATATGGGAAAAGAGAATGCAGGTTTGCTGCCATGATAAACACATAAACTGTGATTTTTAAGCATAAAAGAATAGATCTCAACCACATGAAACTAAATATCAAGTTTCATCAAACAATATTATTTAATATGGGAAATATTAATTTTTCCCTATCCTCCATAAGATTAACATTGGAGCCCCACAATACAACGTACTGTGTTTAGATCTTTTAATATCTCGGTAACCGTTCGAGATAGAGAAAAACTTTAAAGAACTTAATTGTGTAGTTTTTTAAGTTGATTCCAATGGTGAAATATAAAATTATACGTTTTTAAAAACTACATGTGAAAAACGCAAAAAAACCCCATTTTGGGGTACAAAAACCCCCAAAACTACCCGTTCCTATTCACCGATATGTCTGGTTTACGAACTCGTCCGAGCATTTGTAGGAATACACGTCTCTACCAAATTTAGTCTCGATCGGACCTTTTTTACGAGAGTTATCGAGCTAACGGACACACACACACACACACACACACACACACACACACACACATATATATATATATATATATATATATATATATATATTATTTAACAATTCACAATGTAGGGCTACTTTTAGTAATCTAATAAATAATAAAATAATGATTTGATAAAAATTTGTAATTTAAATATAGGTTAGGTTAAATATGGCTTGAAAATGGCATAAATGCCGAAACATGTTGCCATTAAAGTTTAAAAAAAGGGTACTAATTGTTTTATTATTTATTATATTATATATATATATATATATATATATATATACAAATTTTTACGACTATTGTTTTTGGACTCTGGGCACCTAAAGACGAAAAAATAACATGGTCCCGGGCTTAAGTCTTACCATGAGACCTACGGTAATAGCTTCTTTCCTATGGGAAATTCGCTAAAAGTCTTTAAAATCATGTATCACAACCCTACCTTTACATTAAAAAATAAGTTAATTCCAATATGGCGGATCCAAGTTGGCGGTTGGAAAAAGTTAACTACTGTACGTCAAAATGTTGTTAATCAACAATGATTAGTTGATCAACAACGATCGGCGGTGGCGGTGGTCGGGATTAGATATCTTAATAAATGTACAAAAAAGGAAGGGGAATCATTTAAAACTCACCCTGTATATATTATAATAAATAAGAAAACAATTAGTACCCTTTTCATGTAATACAGTACATGGTTCTGATTAAAACTCGTTTCTCTCTAACACTATACAGATCAGATTGATCCAAGATTGTTATCCTCTTTCAGATGATGCTGGACCGTGTCCAGTCCTAAGACGCAGACTGAGCAGTTCAGTATCGCAGTATCGCAGCCTCTACTCCTCGCCATGACGGCGTACCCGGTAGCTATGTGAACATGCCGTGGACTGTCCCAGTAGCGGTGTTGTCCGTCGCGATCGTCGCCCTTGTGGTGGTGACCTCGGTCCGTGGCTTCTCCTGCGTCTGCAGCCCGGCGGAGTGTGAGGAAGTGGTGGACGCCGACTGTCCCAAGGGCGCCGTCTGGGACCCCTGCGGTTGCTGCAAGGTCTGCGCCCGCACCGAGGGGGAGCCCTGCGGAGGCCCTTACGGCTTCTACGGTTCCTGTGCGTCCGGCCTGCAGTGCGTCATAACAGACATTCTGGCTGAAAATGCTGATGGAGTTTGCGCAGGTAAATACAACATTCACAAATCTTGTAGACATTATTAGTAGATTACATAGTTGCCTACCTAGTTCCTAGATAGTGAGGTTATGACAAAGTCGATACTAAAGATTGCTAGAGCTGGTCCCAGTATATTTATGGGTGTTGTTATGATTTTTTGAACACATGGTATGTTTTCAGTTTATAGGATACTTACTTTTTAAGTTTGTAACCTTTTTACAGTGTATATAATTTTTGATTGTAGTGTGTGGATGTGTATAGAGTGAGTTTTACAGTATATTTATATTCCTTTTTAAGCTGTGAGGTAATCTATGCTGACGAGGAAAGATTTTAGAAGTAGCCTATCAATATTAGAAGAATTATTGATTCGATAAGAATCAATAATTCTTTTAAACATAATGAGATCGTGTTCAAACGTATGATATTAACTATATATGCACATGCTATTGAAATATCACTATACTATAATTGAATCACACACATATGGGCAGGTCTTTATTTATCCTTCTGCTATAATATGAGCTAAAGTGTGTAAAGCTAAAGCTGTGACACTTGTGTACACGTGCCGCCACCTTACGCTTTCGGAAAGCCAACACATTAAATGAATTTGCTGAGAAGTCAAATTTACTACCTCAATAAATTAACACATCTTAAATCTATTTTGACCATAGATTAGCATATTGACCCATAGAATGTTCCGAAGAGTAGTTTGAAAAAATTTAAACTTTTATTAAATTAGGGTTTAAACTGAAGAATAGGTCTACTTTTATGCTTTATTATCAACCAAAAGATGATTTCAAATAAATAAACAATAAATACTTCTTGCCCCTCATTTTATTTAACATCCTAGGATAAAATAAATAGGTAGTCTATAATAATACTCCTTTTTTAGCATAAATTTAACAGATAGCAAAATGCTGTGTTTTGTTACAGACAATAATATTAAATAGTTTTAGGAAATGAAAAATTTGTCTAATTTTTCCCACTCATGATCAAAATCTGAGCTTTATAAAATAGTCAAAACCCCATGAAGTCGGGGATAATCAGAAAACGTAAAACTCTGGAATAATCTTAACAGTGTTTTACAGATGTTCTTGTCACACATATTACATATTAATTAAACTATTTTAGAAAATTAAAATTACTATCGTAATATGTGGATTAACAAAACAACTTATGAAGTATTAACAGCAACAATATTAATACTCTACTTAACTCATAAAACATAGGACTAATTTTTATAAACATTGACTTTTTTTGAATTTAAATTGGCTTCAAGAGGTAAATTAAAAAGTATTACGTTTCTATCCAATACTATAATACGAGCAAGGTTTGTATATATATATATATATATATATATATATATATATATATATATATATATATATATTTGCACACGGATATCGAAAACGGCACCGAGGAATTTCTTTAAATTTTGGAAATAACTAATTTCCGAGTAGAAAATAAGTTCTAGATAGGTCTAATGTCCAGGAAAATTCGTGTTTTACTGTAATATTAAGTTTAAAATCTAAAAGTTTAACATTACGCTTATGGAGAATAAAATGTAAACAATACAAACCAAAACAGCTGTTTATAACCGTTTGACAGTTCTTGATTGAAGACTGCAGGGAACAATATAGAGGTTATGCATTAATATTTATTTTATGAATTAAATAAATGCAAAATTATCAGGTTACTAAACAATTTGTAAAAACTTAAGGATAACATAGCTGTGCGAAATAAAAGCAGAAAAAAGTATTTCCAAAATCTTCCGTGTTTTGATAGAAAACGTATTCGTTGTATTGCTTGAAGCCACTGTAACAAACCAATTAATTGATGTAAATCAAATTTCTCTTTTGCTTTTCAATCCTCATTCCGTTTACAACAAAATCAGTTGATCACAGGCTAATAATAACGGTATGGATAATTAAACAGTAAATGATCGGCTTTGGCTAAAAGACGTTAAACGACATCGCTCAATTGACTAACGTCGTAGCCGAGTTGTAGCGTGTCGGCCTCAAGAACTATAGGCCGCGAGTTCCATCTCCACCAGGGGCGATACTTTTTGTGCAGTGCTATATTAATTATGGTGTATTAAATCGGTTTTATTTCAACCACATAAATGTTTTCATTGGGCAGTAAATTTGTTTTAACTTTACTAATTAACTTGTAAAAACATGTCTTATTCTATCCGAGCAAAGCTCGGTCACCAGGTACTAGAATTTTAGAACATATTTATTTGGGATTTTACTCAAAATACGAGTAGATCTATACTTTTTGATATGAAATTGGATGGAATTGAATTTGGATTATCTTTAATTTAGATATTTTTTATTTAATATATATGTTTATTGAACTGTTATACATTCCTGCATACTGTAATTTTTTTAGAAAAAAACTTTACTTTCAATGCCCTCACAGCTTAGGTTTCCCTATGATTGGTTTTTTATCCCAGACTGGCTTGACAAAAAGAATCATTACTCGACCAGATAATGAATGAAAATAATATGCTTAAAAGGCGAAGTTTAGCCAGATATATTGAATCGTAAACGTCTGTAACAGAAATGTTTGCTCGAGCGACTCAAAGCCCCAACATTAAAAGGTAAGCGGAACTCGGAGAAGTGTAACCGACCGGAACTTGGCTACATTTCCGTTAACGTGACCGCATTTCCGGTTTGACTTGCCTCTGTATCCTACATAGTATTGCAATTAGACTCTATTTGTCCAGTAATTCAATAATTCTTCTAACGATGAGGTTGTTTCTTATTTATGACTAGCTGATAATGATGTTGAAAGTTTACTTTCGACTTATTTAGAGTAAAGAACACACGTCACTCAAGAACAAATCAACATCAGCTAGCTTGAGAGGTTTGGTCGGAATATCTCTCTTTTGTCTCCACTGTTTAAATAATTTCATGATCCATCAGTGATGCCAAATGCTAAAAACGGGCCATACCTGTGATATGTAAAAAGTAGAAAATGTAAAAATGAGGAAATGATTTGGTCAAAGACAGCTGTTTACTAGGAGGTTCTTGAATCTTGTGCTATTAGAGGCATTCAGTTGTTCAGAATTAAGAGTACACATCACGTTTAGCTCAAAATTTAAATAAAATGTAAAGATAATTGTAAAACTATTATACGAATCGACTGAAACTGGAGTGAAAGATAATTTTTTTAAATGATAGCCCGAATATGACACAGGTATAGTAAAAAAACAACTTATAACTATCATAACTTACTACATTGGTTGTTAACAATGTGGATTTAGTATAAGTAAGACACCAATTACTTAAATATAAATTGTTTTATTGGTTCTGATATTTTAATTTAGTGATTTAATTGCCCTATTTTTAAGTAGATGTCGTGTATATATGTTGGTATAAGAATATTGTACTTTATGAACTTAAAATATTTGCACAGTTTAAAATGGATACTCTGTACATATATCAGGGAGAAGGTAATATTAGCCATAATTAAACGAACTGAGGTTTTTGTATATTTTTTTAATATCCTATTATGAGATCTATTCAATAGCATCTATTACTGTAAGTAAATATCTTTAATACGTTTTAATTCAAGGTAAAGCTACTTTATAGTTTACTCTTGTTGAAATTTAATGATGATTTTTAAAACCACATAACTCTAATCACCATATATATATATATATATATATATATATATATATATATATATATATATATATATATATATTTAAAATTATTACCTAAAAATTGAATGTTCTGGTAATCAGACTATATGAGTATTCATAAAAATAATATTGTTCATAGTAATTTAATGAACAGACTTTTCCTCATGAAATGTGCTGTGCATTGTTTCCTATTATACCAGTTAACAATTATGAACTACTTTTTTACATTTATGTGCATTGAAATGCAATGTGCACTTATGTGTATGGTAATAGATAAAACTATTGCTTCTTAAAATCTTTGACTATACATTCTTAATAGACGTGTCATTCATGGTTAAATGTTTTCGCCAACAAAATTTCGAAAGGCACGGTCCAGTGCTGACAGTTTAGTGCTGCTTCCTAGTGGCGAAGGCTGTACGCTCACTTCGCCCCGCCCTCAAGAGTGCGCGCGCACTCGTAGTAAATTTGGGGATGAATGAGTTGTGGCGACGCGCACGGCGCATATCTCTCTCTCGCCCTACTCACCTCACATACCAACTGTGGCTGGAGTGCTCAGGCTATCTGGGAATGATTTCACCGGGCCACGCAAATTATTATTATGAAATTTTGAATTTAAATTAAATCGGGCTCATCTCTTACCGCCCGATTTAAAAGACATTCTGATTCACAGCAATAGTTTTAAAACATATTATTACAGTATTTACAGTTAAATCGTAGACAATTTATAAATTTATTCTGACCTCTCATCTTTTCTGATGAACGGTACTTTAAACCCATCTAAGGACTAACTTATCTGTTAGAGTAATTAAATTAATTTTATTTTTTTCCTATTTACTGTTGCGAAATTGACTGTTTATGCTTTATCTTTAATACGTTTTAATTCAAGGTAAAGCTACTTTATAGTTTACTCTTGTTGAAATTTAATGATGATTTTTAAAACCACATAACTCTAATCACCATATATATATATATGTAAAATTATTACCTAAAAATTGAATGTTCTGGTAATCAGACTATATGAGTATTCATAAAAATAATATTGTTCATAGTAATTTAATGAACAGACTTTACCTCATTAAATGTGCTGTGCATTGTTTCCTATTATACCAGTTAACAATTATGAACTACTTTTTTGCATTTATGTGCATTGAAATGCAATGTGCACTTATGTGTATGGTAATAGATAAAACTATTGCTTCTTAAAATCTTTGACTATACATTCTTAATAGACGTGTCATTCATGGTTAAATGTTTTCGCCAACAAAATTTCGAAAGGCACGGTCCAGTGCTGACAGTTTAGTGCTGCTTCCTAGTGGCGAAGGCTGTAAGCTCACTTGGCCCCGCCCTCAGGAGTGCGCGCGCACTCGTAGTAACTTTGGGGATGAATGAGTTGACGTGGCGACGCGCACGGCGCACACCCCCTCTCGCCCTACTCACCTCACATACCAACTGTGGCTGGAGTGTTCAGGCTATCTGGGAATGATTTCACCGGGCCACGCAAATTATTATTATGAAATTTTGAATTTAAATTAAATCGGGCTCATCTCTTACCGCCCGATTTAAAAGACATTCTGATTCACAGCAATTGTTTAAAACATATTATTACAGTATTTACAGTTAAATCGTAGACAATTTATAAATTTATTCTGACCTCTCATCTTTTCTGATGAACGGTACTTTAAACCCATCTAAGGACTAACTTATCTGTTAGAGTAATTAAATTAATTTTATTTTTTTCCTATTTACTGTTGCGAAATTGATTGTTTATGATTTGTGTTTCGGAAATAAGTCACATTGCTCATATTCTATTTATTTTGTTAATATCTTTTTCCTTAATATGTGTGATTAGTAATGTATATGTGGAAGACCAGCCAAACACATTGTGGTACTGTAAAAAATAATAAAAACTCATTTATTTACATCTTTGACTTTGATAATAATATTCGCCCAATTGTTAATGTTATCTTTATAGTACTTAGAATGCAAACTGTATACTATGTACAGAAAACTTTATTATTATTACTAAGTACTATAAGACTATTAAGATTATTATTTATTTATTATCCATTAATAATGTATAGTCAAAGTTAAAATACTCTTCGTTACTTAATTATTTAAGTCCTCGTGTACGAGAAGGTGAAGTAATCGTAGGCCTACGAATTTAACCGATTGATACTTTTAAATATTTACAAAGTTGAAAAACTACCGACTATTGCGATATTTCCCAGATAATCTTATGGATTACCTCACGATATTGCTTGGAAAGAGAATACAATATCCATCCATTGCCGAAATCGACTTTAGTGTCATATTTCTACTCTGGCTAAGGTTAAGCTTTACAAAGTTCTTCATTCGTATTCGTTACATGGCTGTATTTTTATTATAATATTTAGCTTTACGTTACATATGATTGAATCCTGGAAATGGATAAGTACTAATATACATTATTATTGCAAGCTCATCCTTTATTATGAAACTCCATAATAATCCAAAATAATCCATTAGTTATCGGTAAGAGAAAATAGTTAAAATATTGTAGACAATGATGTAGATTTTAAAATCTGCGTAACAGATTCTTAGAAAATATTATTACGAATTAGTATCTTAATAACATAGTTGTGAACCGTTTTAGATTATAGAAAAGATTAATTAGTTTTATTTGATTATTACAATTATTATTGATTTTATATAGGTAATACGTCCCCTATTTAGATTTCCAATACAAAATTAGTATAATTAGTTGTTCTGCAATTTTGGTAATTCATGCTTTTTATAAGATTTGGAATAGTATCTCTGGGTAAAAAATATATGTATAGATATTCTTTAACTCTCAATCAATTCTAGAGGTTTAGGTTTACTTTTGAGTAAAATTCCTTCATCATTAATACCTATGAAGATGAAGAGATTAATGTCATTAACGAACTTGTTCAAATAACCGTTAAACATGAAAATGATGATAAAGTAAACTCATATATCCCCATTAAAATAATTACAAAAGGAAGGAAGTTATTTAGGTCATAGTTGAAATAAAAAAATAAGCAGGGCCTGATACCAATGTATGTTAGACATGTGAAGAAGAACTTTACAAACATATTTTCTGGAGGTGAGTTCACCGTTATCGCGAAGGTAATATTGGCTACATTTAAGAAATTTATCAAGTGTTGATCTACGAAAAGGGTGGTTTACTGTGTAATATATTCGATATAAAATAGTATTTTGTTTCAATTGAATAGGAATTCTTAGGAATGTGTGCAAAAATACCTTAACAATACTAACAAAAATACTTAAACAAAACGGACAAGGAATTAAAAAAAACTACTTTGCAGTTATAAAAGCAGTTTTGGAATATAAATATTAAAGATGCATACAGTATTTTATGATTGATTGCATTTGTGTATTTACTATATTTTTATTTCAGTTATGTTATTATGAAGTTATTATGAAATTATAAAGGCAAAAGGTCAAACGGGTAAAAAGGCTTTTAAAAGGAAACGTGGAAATGTATAAATTTAAATTAATATACCATAGTCCATAAAATATTGTTTATGTAATAAAATTATGTATTTAGTTGTTTGTAGGTTCTTTTATTTTAGTTTTACAGTTAATCTTATATCTTTTATATTTTAATCATTTTAAAAGATTAATAAACTAAATATCTAAATAATTTAATTCAATGTTCTCTTATAATTTACTCGTCAGATTAAACTAACAACTTCTTTTAAAGTAGACCCAACCATTGCATCTTAATGAGCTGACCCATTTTTGGGTGATAAAATCTAACGCTTCCATTCCAAAGAACATCATAGGTATATTCAGATTTTAGATTTTAAACTCAATCAACTTTTTTCAAACTTGATTCATTTTAGTTGTCTTACGAAAAATTTTTCATCTTCATACGGAAATGAAGTTTGATTGATATATCGAAAAAAAACAATAGGCCAATAGGCCCCACGTTACATAATTGGGCTAAATATTCACTTGGTTTGAAGTTGGATTTACGAGCCATAAGGTTACGAGTTAAGTAAATCGATGTTTGTTTTTAATTATACAGGTTTAATTTTAAGGTTATATTTTATACTTAATAATGGCGATGTATTACAATTGATTTTTTTATTGTAGAAAAGAATGTAAAAACACAATAAATTTGGTGAAGATCCCTCGGAAAAATGTCTAAAAATGTCTGCAAAACATTTTAATGATATCAAACATATCAACAGGAAACAGCATACAATTTTAAAATATACTGCTCTAGAAGTCTATAATATGTTGTGAATAAAAAACAGATTTTAACTTTAACAAACAAAACATCGACTGCGGTTGAAGGTGAACTTTCACGATTGGCAAGAAGCCAGCGTAAAACTGGCCTAGGCATTAATTTAACTTAGTTGTTTGTCTTAACTATTTTTTTTCTTGTAATGAAATTAATCAGTCTGCTTGCATATTTACTATATTTCGTAGACATGAACTAAAATTATATCTAGAGTAAGATCAATACTGTTATAAACTAAAAACTTATAGATTCATTAGGATTTTTGTTTATTTTTCAATTTATTTTAATTAATAAAAGTATTGATACAATGTATTGCGCAATGGGCACCAGATACATATGCTACCTATTAAAATGCATTTCCCTACAACTAATTTAGTCTGTGATTTAGGAAATTTAGCGATATTTTACCATAGTGTAAAATTACATAGAAGATTGATCTAAGTTTCAGTTTTTATTCACGGTATATGTCAATATAATTATTAATATAGTATTTATGGTAATGGTATTTATGGTATGTATGATAATGAGTTAACACTCATTTAGAAATAAAATTCAAATAATTTACAAAAAAGGAATTTTTTCTTTCTTAAGGAACTTTTGCCCTATTACTAGCATTATATTTAATCATGTTATTTTTTTGTTACATTTTAATTTATCTCCTTATACATCGTGTATGGAGAAAGTATTGTTTTGTCAAAACTTAGAAAATCTTAAAAAACGTAAAAATCTAAATTTACGATTTTGATTTTTATAGATATTCATAGTTTATATTGCATAGAGGAATAAATAATATGACACCACCCGCATGTCTGTAAAAATGATAGTTCAAAAGTTATGGGCTTTTAAATATAACAACAATATTTTTTTTTCAAGTTCTCCGCGAAAACAATAAGATATTGATAATAATAATCTTTATTGCAATTGAACAAATACAAAATATGCAAAGCAAACGTCAAAACATGAAAGTTATAGAAAACAGTATAATTAATTTGCTCAGTCAAATAAGCACCCAGCCAGATCACCAAATAACCAGAAAGCAATTTGAAAAGGTTTCACTTGTAAATGAGGCGTATCCTTTATAATTATTTAAAAATACATTATTTAAAATACTCGTATATTGGTATTAGATAATAAATAATATATGTTCAGTACAAATTAATTTACTATGATATAGAATGAGAGTATAGAACATTAACTGGACTAACAATGTATACTCTCTGTTCACAAAAGATGTAAATGAATTTTCCTGAACTAATTTTAATAAGGACTTTATTTACCATAAGGAGCACAAATGAAAGTTTTAGATACTTTATAATTTCCCATCTGCTTCTACTTAACAAACTCAAGCCTTCTTTACTTCTTTATATTTATTTTCATAAATCCAACCCTTCTTTACTTAAATAAATCAAAATATACGTTTCATTGTATATTAAAAATATTAATAGGATAGTTATTAAAACTCATTTCAACTAAAAAGTGTCTATGAGTTATTGGATACTAATAGCCGCTAAAAAAACTCACTTTGGTGAGTCTAGAACCAGCCATGAGAAGGTCATTAAGGGAGACGCCAGAGCTAGACTTACTGCTTGCATCAAAT
This sequence comes from Nephotettix cincticeps, assembly GCA_023375725.1. Lineage (NCBI taxonomy): Eukaryota > Metazoa > Arthropoda > Insecta > Hemiptera > Cicadellidae > Nephotettix > Nephotettix cincticeps. The sequence continues at coordinate 48,819,709 of CM041786.1, read as the reverse complement.
ACTGTTCTTAGTTTGTTAGTCGAGCTTGACTCCTTTAGAACAACATGGTGAGGGAGATAATAGTGAACTGCTGAAGAGGGTGGATCATCACATTTAGACATTCGTCCAAGGTTTATGTCCAACAAAACCTTCGTTGTTTGCAAACTTACGTTCCATAGCTCTCAATCGGATTTCTGCATTTGCGCGAGATAAACCAAGAACTGAATGTGGTTCCTTGAAAGGTAGGTGAACAATATACCGGCCATCCTCGTCTCGTAGATGCATTTCAGTGGACAGTCGTTGACATGCCGTATCCTCATGCGATTGCTTATTATGTGATGGTACATCTCCTTGTACTCAAAACTGTTGTATTGCGTCATGTAAACTATCATTGGAACTGGTATGGAAGCAATCATTAGGAATATTAGTATGATGAGATAATGAAGAATTTGAAGATAATGAAGGAGAACATGGAGAAGTGCCCATGACAATGTGGCCAAATTGAGTTTGAATCAGATACGGTAGATCAGGACCTAACTAAATTTGAGAACCTGATAAGATAGGTGGTCAAATGGCTGCTCCCAATATAATATCAATGCGATTAGACCTGTGAAAGTTAGAATCTGCTAGTTGATATTGTTGTGCAAGTCGAGTAACCCCCTGTGACACTGGAACCCTAGGTAAATGTATAGTTAGATTATTAAGAATCACCATTGCATGATTGGTGATTACGGGAACACCGGATAATGTTTTGACTGTCCCATAAACTTGTCCTTTCTTCTTGGACACTTGTTTGATGAAGAATATTACATCCCATCACTTTTACATGCATACCGGTTTACAGTAGGTTTGCACGTTTAGTTAAGAGGGAAGACATACAATCAGTATCCAAGAGTGCTCGAAATGTTTGTACATTTAGTGCATATAGTGGTTGTACATTTAGTGTTGGATCGTACATTGACCAGTAAAGTTCCTAACAACACAGTGACCAGTCTATTACCTTTTGTATTGATATTGTGTGAGCACGCAGTAATAGTTTTGTCCTGAAGAATATTTTCCGGTTGATCGGATATTGAGCTATGAGCACTAGATTGATTATTATTAGAAATATTTTGTATGATGCTAATCCCTATGTTATAAGATGGAAAATGCAAAAGCGTGTTGTGCCACTTATGACAAAATTTGCAAGCGGATTGTGACTTATATGATTTCAAATCGTGTATACCTAAACATGAAATGCAGTGTTGTCCCAATTTTATAAGGTTGAACCGTTCCTGAAGGGTTTTTGACAAAAATGCAGGGCAAACAAAGGTTTGTTGCCCAGTCCCTTTGAATAATTAGTTTTGTTTGGTTTTGGAGATACGTGCAGATCTTGCGTGCGTGTTCCTGGGGAACAAATTGCATCTTCATGATTATCACATTCACTGTTTTTGGAATGCAATAATTTCAGACATAGTTGGCAACGTGTGTCTATGCTTAGAGGTGACTCCACGCGTAGATTCAAGCTTTTTATTTAGTTCTAAATCTAGCTTACGTACAAGGACAGCTACAAGTAATGGATTTGAACTGGTGATGTCGCAGTTGATGGCCAATAAAGCTTGTACGTTTTCCGTATAGCTGTCTAGAAAATGCCTGATTCCTGTGATATATTAACAGAAATGTCCGGCAAGTCCAAGACTCTAATTATATGTAGTAGCTGAAGTCTACCAACATTCTGATAGCGGTCGGTGAGGATATTATATGCATCATCATAGTTTGAATCATTGACAGCAAGATTGCGTACACAATTTAATAATTCATCAGTAAGAACAGTAAGCCAATGTTAAAACTTAGTAATCTAGGGTTATTTGGCTTATTATGACTTGCCGTATTAGAAAGATTAATAAATGTGGCCCAATGCGCATAGTCTCCGTTAAACTTGGGTACCCGTAACTCGAGTTTTGGAAGGCAAGCTGCTCAATTTTCAAGGTTAGGTGCGATTTGAGGTTGACATAATTGATTTAACGTCGTTATATTGGTTTCTACAATATCCGAAATTTCCGCAATTAAATAGGTATAGCAGCTGGAGATTTCTGATTGATCTGACATCAATTGGTTGTCGGACACGGCGTCATTTTAATTATAGTCAAGAGCGTGACTAACATTGAACTCGAACTCTTCATAGCGACGTTGAATTTCTGTCTCGTACCCTGGAGCATCTTAATTTGACAACTTGTGACCACCTTAGTTTGATCACGAACCTTATGATAAGCTGTTTTAACACCTCAAACCTTGAGCGAATTAGTGATGTTAACCGCTTATAATAAAATGGTTTAAAGTCTGCAACAGAACGTGTTTGGGGCATGGCAAAAATATGGCTGAACAATTAAGTAAATAATGCAATCGGATATGGTTCTAAAATGCGTGAATGGACTGACTAAGTGTGAATGCGTTTAGTTAACGCGTAAATGCGTGGATTGCGTAAGTACGTTGTAATCCTAGGCTGAATTTATAGATCCGTACCGGAGTGAACAAATGGTGGATATTGCGTTGGAGGACCAAGCCTGTTGAAAATAAAATTAATATCACTCAACTGTAATTCCATTTCTGATATATAAAACATACAAAAGAAAAAACTCACTTTGTCTATTGAAACCAAATTGAATGTATTATTTAGAAGAACATTACAAAACATGACCAATATTAATAGTTTTAAATATAAAATAGATCTAATGTACTGCAAAGCACAGTCGTCACGACCCACCAATATTGATTATGTTTCTTGTGACATGAATACTTTAGATAATCATGGCTTCACTAAATATAAATAGTACCTTAAAACATTCTAGTTTTACTGATTTACACAACAAATTAAAAGTTTTAAATCATTTTATAGGATATTATAAATATTTTGATCGCAAAATTACGTACAGTGGAAAATAAATAATAATAAATAAAGTAATTAAATGATATAATGATGAACAAAACTTAAAGACAACGTTAATTTTAAATTGTAAAGCATAATTATTATTGTATACAAAATGATTGCCATTGTTGAACTGCAAGAAACTGTATTTTAGGCAGGTAAATAAATTCCTGTAATTTTGGCTTAATCTGTTATTTTAGTTGTATTATGTTTGAACAAAACATATTAAAGAGATGGAAATACTCTTAGTATTTTGCGATAGTGGTATTTTAAGTTCTAAATTTTATATTTAAAAAACAAACTGAACTAAAATACTGAAACAAGTGAAAGGAACGAAATTATGCCAATGAATTCTTGAAGAAACCTGCTCATAACACAGTTACCAAAGATTTAGGATTCCCAAAGAGTGTTGGAGATACAGTATCAGAATGCCCCGACTCCCCTGGGCCATTCCCTACACCCGCTAATCTTATCTGGCATATTTTATGTTCAGTGTGGTTGCTTCAGGATGCCATACTTTGACGTTAAAATAAGCCAGATACGATATTTTTGAAAAGGGAACATAATATACTTACATTTTAAATCTCCTTTTGGGTTATAGCAATTTATTTAGTCTGGTATTTAGTAGGCTAAATAACAGTTTTGTGGCCCGTAGAGTCGCGCGGGTTTTCCTGTAAGCCTAAGGCCATTTTTAGAAGTAGGTTGTAGGTTTAAGTGCTATAGCTACGTAGTATTTTATACTGAATTATAATAATATATGGAGTCAAATATTAATTAATTTATTGATTCAGTTAAACTACACATATTTAAGGTATATTTAATGTGTATTTTAAAGCTACGGCATTTACTGTGAGCTTCAGAGTTAAACGTTACATAAATTTATTCTTGGTTATACAGGTACTGGCTAAATTTATACATAACAAATTTAACTTCAAAATCGATAAATAAGAACACAGTCGAGAAATAAGAAGTTGGGTATTTAAAATGGGCTATAAGTTAAATATAAATGTAAAAGACATTTGGGTTGATAATAAAATAACATATAAAGAATCCTAAAGATTGGTTTTAAGATAAATTTGGTCAACTTAGAAAAATGAAGTAGAGGCAATATCTACTCAGCCGTCGATCAAGTATGAAATATTACGTAATGCAGTTATAGCGTGTCGTAAATATACTAACACAATTTTAATAGTCATAAATTAAGTTTATATTGACAAATTCCATGTAATCTGTTTTCTTGTTTCTATTGTTTTACTGTTAATCTTGTATCTTTCAATGTAAATATATTATAAATTTATAAATGCACGCACTGGCTAGGTAAAATTCTCGGGTAAACAACTACCTATATATTAAAGAGAATTGCATATTTTCTTGTCTTATATCTCATACAGAAACTTATTCATGATAAAAAACTTGTTGTTAAGAAAGATAATATAAAATTATAAAAATACAAAGATGCAAATTCATCCCTTTCTCTGTTAATAATTCTGATGACTTACACTTTGCCCAAAGCACAGGGATGACTGTAGTTTAAGTTAGTCTGGTAGTTGTTATCAGCCCCAGGGAGTCAAAAGTATTTTGTTATAAACGGCCACAGTGGGGCCTCTAAATCTGACATATACCGATATATTGGATAGTATTTTTATAAATTTAACAGCTTCTATCTATAGTTATCTTACCACACGGTTGCATGAAATATGGACGATTATATCTTGATTACCAAAATATTGGGAGTCAAAATTAATAAATTTCATAGTGTTAAAATGTACACTATATTAGGATAAATATTATGTTAAAAAAATTATATCAACCCTTCGAGGGTTTTGAATTTTTCATGTAGTTAACAACGACCTAAAACCAAACAAACACAAAAAACGTGCCCCCTTTAACCATAATGAAATCTCAGAAGAAGCAAAACGACTTGTCAGAAGCAGTGTTGCTATCAAAATCTTTAATAACAACACAAAATAATTAGTACGTCTTGTACAATATTTATTGGATGCCCCTCATAGCTATAATATTACTGTATAACTAATTCTTCAGTTTATACCTGTTTTTCTTTGCTATTGAAACTGTAGTAAATATCGACGATATAAGCTATGTGGATTGCATCATTGGTAGAAAATAAAAATCAAACCTATGGTATTGGGTCGGATTCATATGTAAGTTTATTGTTTAGGTAAATAACGTAAAAAAGATAGGTGAAAAGTTCAGAAAGGGATTTGTAAAAAAATATAACTAAAAACTTCTAACATATATACATTTAGTCAATGCTTTTAAGTTCTCATGTAAACCAGTTTGTATTTTTTTTTACAAAAATGTCTAAATAAACCGTTAAGTTTTCTTAATTGTATTCTAGGTATATAAAGTTTATCCTTTGCTTTTTAATGGTCATCCATAAACTTCATTTTTCCCACATACGTCATCACCATATTCGTTATGAAAATATATCAACAATGTTGCAAGTGAACAAAACACAGGCCACCCTTAGCTCCAGATTTTACAGGTTATTTTGGTAGAGTTTCTGCAACGGAAAGGTTAATTAATTATAATCAAAAACCAAAAGTTGAAACAAAAATACAGCTCTTCCATTAAGCATGTTCTAACCAAAATTGAATTTAATTCGATTTTTTGTTTCAATTAAAGAACTACTTTTAATAGAGTTCAGAGAGAAAGATATTTTAATCACATTTACACATACAATTCACATTTAATAGCCATTAAATAATAGAATATTGATGATATTTATACCGGATGTCCCAAGAAGAGGTCCCTATTTTTGAGTTGGTGTGGATCGCGCTACGGACCTGGGACTCAACAGTCCTAACATTCACATGTGAAAATGAAATACCACGAGTATCAGTTAATTCTGACACATTAGGACAAAATGCGGAATATTTAAGAAATAGTACCTTTTCGTTAAAATAGTTTTGTTTCCTTAAGTGTTACAACATAAATACTAAATTTTGTCGATGTTACTAAGCACTAAACAACGCTAGGGAATTAAAAATATAAGTAACTCATAAATAAATTAAATCTATTTGATCCATAAACCTTATTCAAACTGCACCTGATCGCAATGTACTTCTAGCAACGAAATAAAAAACAGTCGTATGACTGTTTTTCATTTATGAAACAGCTCTCGAGGCTAATTATGTTGTTTTAGCGAATTTCCCATAGGGAAGAAGCTATTACCGTAGGTCTCATGGTAAGACTTAAGCCCGGGACCATGTTATTTTTTCTTCTTTAGGTGCCTAGAGACCAAAAACAATAGTCGTTAAAATTTATATATATATATATATATATATATATATATATATATATATGTGTGTGTGTGTGTGTGTGTGTGTGTGTGTGTGTGTGTGTGTGTGTGTCTGTGAACACGATAACTCTCGTAGAAATGGTCCGATCGAGACCAAATTTGGTAGAGACGTGTATTCCTACAAATGCTCGGACGAGTTCGTAAACCAGACATATCGGTCAATGGGAACGGGTAGTTTGGGGGGGTTTTGTACCCCAAAATGGGTTTTTTGCATTTTCCATATGCAATTTAAAATTTTTTTAGATTTAATCTTTCACCATTGAAATCAGCTTAAAAAACTACACAATCTAGTTTCTTAAAGTTTTTCTCTATCTCCAACGGTTACCGAGATATGAAAAAATCTAAACACAGTACGTTGTATTTTGAGGCTCCAATGTTAATCTTATGGAGGATAAGGAAAAATTAATATTTCACTTATTAACCAATATTTTTGGATAACAATTAATATTTAGCTTTATGTGGTTGAGATTCATCCATTTATGCTTAAAAATCATAGTTTATGTGTTTATCATGGCAGCAAACCTGCATACTCTTTTCCCATGTTAATCATATGGAGAATAGACAAACTCCTTTATTTATGGACAAATGTTGATGAAAGTTGGTATAAATGTTAAAAATAAATTTTTCTGAAGGTATAAATGCCTACTCTCAGTGTTCCTCGCAGCAGCAAACCTGCACACTCTTTCCCATGTTAATCTTATGGAGAATAGGTAAATAATTCTCATGTTCATCGACAGATTTTGACCACTTGACTTGTCGTATATTATTATTATTATATTATTGATTTGGAAATTCGCTGAGTACGCAGGTCTGCTGCGACGGGGGTATTTGTTTTTCCGCCATTTTGATTGGATCAGTCAGAATTAATTGAGACTCGGATGCAACACCCTCACATACGCGTTAGTCATGACTGGAATTTTGAGTCTGTGGCGCGATCCACACGTCCGTCACTCCAACTAAAAAATAGGGACCTCTTCGTGGGAAATCCGGTATATTGGAATTATGAGATGTATAAAACCGCGGTTCAAAATCCCTTCATCACCATAAAATAAATCCATAACTGAAATTACCTTCATAGTTTAAGTTATATGGAAGGAATTTATAAAAACATAAAATACTCTTGTTATCGGTATTTACTTTTCCTTTTTTTACACTACCTTCCAACGGTTTTATCTGCACATAACCGTGGCCCTATAGCAGGTGACTCAGTGCCGTTAGTCACAGCTCATCATGATGATCTGAAAACAATACACTCAATATAATATAGTGATACTAAATCACAATTTAATGGGTTTTGATTGTATATAACAAGATTATACATCTGAATAAATAATCCAATAACTTACCCAAGAGATTTTTAATCATCCTTCGCTGAAGTAATGTGATTCAGACTAACCTGGTGGGTGTTCACCAGCTTTATCAGACATAGTCGGACATAAGAATAACGTATCTTGGATATCCTTCCAAAGTAAGCTATTATTACTGCAAACAATGAAGTTCAAGCCAAGCTAACTCGAATACTCTATGATTACGGTACGTGTTACGATTCGTTATCATAATATAAGAAGTGGACCTTAAAATGTGTACATTATAAGGTCCACTTCTTATAATCCACTTCTTAGGGCATGATAATAAGTATGATATATAAAATATAAACCATATCACATGATACCACAATATAAACCACGTCAAAGTCTCGGCACATGATATATGGTAGGTTGAAGCAGGCTGTTGTCAGGTTGGCCTGAGATATTGAACCATTGCAAAGCCTCAGCTTCAGCTCATATTAGATTTCGTATGAATCAAGTCATGGGAAATTCACTGGAGCATTATAACATGTTATATAATTGGTAGAGTATCTTTTTACAAATTATACAAGTTTCAACACAAGTTTGATAGTAAAAAGATATATTAAAAAGCTCAAATAAAGGTATAAAACTTGCACTACGTAAATTATAATACAACTTTTTTATATTTATTTTAAGGTCAACCCATAAAAAACCTAGTAAACATACTAAAAAGGATTCGAGCTATACACGGCTCTCCAGAAAACGTTTGATTACTTGTTACAGTGGTTTCATGTGAATTATATGGTCAGGGTAACAATGATACATGAATAATAAAGGACGTAAATCTGGTGTTGTCGTAGGGTTTTACATATAGTCCTCATCCTGATTCTTAATATAAGGGAAACATATATCGTTTTTTGAGTTTTTAATCTTATTGCTGAACGAAAAAGAGCTGGAAACACTCGTTAAAGGTCATAAAAGGTATCATTAGGTTGTAAATTTCAAGATTCAGTTTTATGACATTTCAAAACCAGTGGAAAAGTCTAGGGTGACTCCTTTTGTAAAACGTCAGCTGCCCCTGTAGCACTTGGGTCATCGGCCTCAGTGACGACTCATCATGGTGATCTGAGTCACCCGCCATTAGTTTTGTAAAACGTCAGCTGCCCCTGTAGCACTTGGCTCATCGGCCTCAGTGACGACTCATCATGGTGATCTGAGTCGCCCGCCATTAGTTTTGTAAAACGTCAGCTGCCCCTGTAGCACTTGGCTCATCGGCCTCAGTGACGACTCATCATGGTGATCTGAGTCGCCCGCCATTAGTTTTGTAAAACGTCAGCTGCCCCTGTAGCACTTGGCTCATCGGCCTCAGTGACGACTCATCATGGTGATCTGAGTCGCCCGCCATTAGTTTTGTAAAACGTCAGCTGCCCCTGTAGCACTTGGCTCATCGGCCTCAGTGACGACTCATCATGGTGATCTGTTCACCGCCATTAGTTTTGTAAAACGTCAGCTGCCCCTGTAGCACTTGGCTCATCGGCCTCAGTGACGACTCATCATGGTGATCTGAGTCGCCCGCCATTAGTTTTGTAAAACGTCAGCTGCCCCTGTAGCACTTGGCTCATCGGCCTCAGTGACGACTCATCATGGTGATCTGAGTCACCCGCCATTAGTTTTGTAAAACGTCAGCTGCCCCTGTAGCACTTGGCTCATCGGCCTCAGTGACGACTCATCATGGTGATCTGAGTCACCCGCCATTAGTTTTGTAAAACGTCAGCTGCCCCTGTAGCACTTGGCTCATCGGCCTCAGTGACGACTCATCATGGTGATCTGAGTCGCCCGCCATTGGTTTTGTAAAACGTCAGCTGCCCCTGTAGCACTTGGCTCGTCGGCCTCAGTGACGACTCATCATGGTGATCTGAGTCGCCCGCCATTGGTTTTGTAAAACGTCAGCTGCCCCTGTAGCACTTGGCTCGTCGGCCTCAGTGACGACTCATCATGGTGATCTGAGTCGCCCGCCGTTAGTTTTGTAAAACGTCAGCTGCCCCTGTAGCACTTGGCTCATCGGCCTCAGTGACGACTCATCATGGTGATCTGAGTCGCCCGCCATTGGTTTTGTAAAACGTCAGCTGCCCCTGTAGCACTTGGCTCGTCGGCCTCAGTGACGACTCATCATGGTGATCTGAGTCGCCCGCCATTGGTTTTGTAAAACGTCAGCTGCCCCTGTAGCACTTGGCTCGTCGGCCTCAGTGACGACTCATCATGGTGATCTGAGTCGCCCGCCGTTAGTTTTGTAAAACGTCAGCTGCCCCTGTAGCACTTGGCTCGTCGGCCTCAGTGACGACTCATCATGGTGATCTGAGTCGCCCGCCATTGGTTTTGTAAAACGTCAGCTGCCCCTGTAGCACTTGGCTCGTCGGCCTCAGTGACGACTCATCATGGTGATCTGAGTCGCCCGCCATTGGTTTTGTAAAACGTCAGCTGCCCCTGTAGCACTTGGCTCGTCGGCCTCAGTGACGACTCATCATGGTGATCTGAGTCGCCCGCCATTAGGTTTTGTAAAACGTCAGCTGCCCCTGTAGCACTTGGCTCGGCCTCAGTGACGACTCATCATGGTGATCTGAGTCGCCCGCCATTAGTTTTGTAAAACGTCAGCTGCCCCTGTAGCACTTGGGTCATCGGCCTCAGTGACGACTCATCATGGTGATCTGAGTCGCCCGCCATTAGTTTTGTAAAACGTCAGCTGCCCCTGTAGCACTTGGGTCATCGGCCTCAGTGACGACTCATCATGGTGATCTGAGTCGCCCGCCATTAGTTTTGTAAAACGTCAGCTGCCCCTGTAGCACTTGGCTCGTCGGCCTCAGTGACGACTCATCATGGTGATCTGAGTCGCCCGCCATTGGTTTTGTAAAACGTCAGCTGCCCCTGTAGCACTTGGCTCGTCGGCCTCAGTGACGACTCATCATGGTGATCTGAGTCGCCCGCCATTGGTTTTGTAAAACGTCAGCTGCCCCTGTAGCACTTGGCTCGTCGGCCTCAGTGACGACTCATCATGGTGATCTGAGTCGCCCGCCATTGGTTTTGTAAAACGTCAGCTGCCCCTGTAGCACTTGGCTCGTCGGCCTCAGTGACGACTCATCATGGTGATCTGAGTCGCCCGCCATTAGTTTTGACCCAGGCATGTTTGAATATCTGATTTCTTTAGGTATTTCTTCAAGGTTATATTTATATGTTTATGTTATTGTTATGTATCTTTATGGTTGTGTATAATATATATAATACAATTAATTCATTTTAAACTAATGTATAATGTATGGTAAATTTTCTTTTTAAGCTGTGTTAAGGCGGTGCAAGCGGCACTAGTGTTAACCGAACCCCGATAGGTCGGCGCTAGTGTAGCTTATTCGTTATGTGATTGTTTTGTTAAAACTTCCTCAGTGAGCTGTTTAATTTAATTACAATTTAGATTTTTGTAAATTGTTTATGACCTTCATAATTACATTTTAGCGAATTTCCCATAGGGAAGAAGCTATTACCGTAGGTCTCATGGCAAGAGTTAAGCCCGAGACCATGTTATTTTTTCTTCTTTAGGTACCCAGAAACCAAAAACAATAGTCGTTAAAATTTATATATATATATATATATATATATATATATATATATATATATATATGTATATATGTGTCTGTGAACACGATAACTCTCGTAAAAAAGGTCCGATCGAGACCAAATTTGGTAGTAGAGAGGTGTATTCCTACAAATGCTCGGACGAGTTCGTAAACCAGACATATCGGTCAATGGGAATAGGTAGTTTGGGGGGGTTTTGTACCCCAAAATGGGTTTTTTGCGTTTTTCACATGCAATTTCTATAAATTTCTAATTTTATATTTCACCATTGGAATCAGCTTAAAAAACTACACAATTAAGTTCCTTAAGTTTTTCTCTATCTTCAACGGTTACCGAGATATCAAAAAATCTAAACACAGTACGTTGTATTTTTGAGGCTCCAATGTTAATCTTATGGAGGATTAAAAAAAATTAATTTTTCACTTATTATCTAATATTTTTGGATGAAACTTGATATTTAGCTTCATGTGGTTGAGATCTATCCATTTATGCTTAAAAATCATAGTTTATGTGTTTATCATGGCAGCAAACCTGCATACTCTTTTCCCATGTTAATCATATGGAGATTAGGCAAACTCCTATATTTATGGACAGATGTTGATGAAAGTTGGTATAAATGTTAAAAATAAAATTTTTGATGGTATAAATGGCTACCTTCAGTGTTCCTCACAGCAGCAAACCTACTCACTCTTTCCCATTTTAATCTTATGGAGAATATGCACAAATTCTCATGTTTATCGACAGATTTTGACCAAACTTGTCATATATTATTATTATTATATTATTGATTTGGAAATTCACTGAGTACGCAGGTCTGCTGCGACGGGGGTATTTATTTTATTTTTGGAACAAAAATGTTACTTTAAAAATTCATTTTCTGTAGTATATGGAATTGTGTTTTGAAATGAATTGTATTTTATGTCTTTTCCCGAAATATCACATACGTCACGTGATGGAACTTTGTTATTCATGCGCTTAGCTAAAATTTAAGCTCATAAGCATGAGTAGTTTTCCTACACTTCATAAAAACCACTAAATTTCCAAATTAATCACCCTGTAACTCAAAATGTTTTCACTACAAACTTGAAAAGAATATGCCAAAACATATTTATCAATCAACAAATAAACGTTAAAATTATGTTTTTTAAGATGGCCTATTAGCGAATTTCCCATAGGGAAGAAGCTATTACCGTAGGTCTCATGGCGAGACTTAAACCAGAGACCATGTTATTTTTTCTTCTTTAGGTGCCCAGAGTCCAAAAACGATAGTCGTAAAAATTTATATATATATATGTATATATGTATATATATATATATATGTGTGTGTGTGTCTGTTAGCACGATAACTCTCGTACAAATGGTCAGATCGAGACCAAATTTGGTAGAGAGGTGTATTCCTACAAGTGCTCGGACGACTTCGTAAACCAGACATATCGGTCAATGGGAACGGGTAGTTTGGGGGGGTTTTGTACCCAAAATTTTTTGCGTTTTTCACATGTAGTTTTTAAAAATTTCTAATTTTATATTTCACCATTGGAATCAGCTTAAAAAACTACACAATTAAGTTCCTTAAAGTTTTTCTCTATCTTCAACGGTTACCGAGATATTAAAAAAATCTAAACACAGTACGTTGTATTGTGTGCCTCCAATGTTAATCTTATGGAGGATAGGGAAAAATTAATATTTCCCATATTAATGAATATTTTTGGATAAAACTTGATATTTAGCTTCATGTGGTTGAGATCTATCCATTTATGCTTAAAAATCATAGTTTATGTGTTTATCATGTCAGCAAAACTGCATACTCTTTTCCCATAATAATCATATAGGAAATAGGCAAACTCCTTTATTTATGGACAGATGTTGATGAAAGTTGGTATAAATGTTAAGATAAAAATTATTTATGGTAGAAATGAAAATGACTACTTTCAGTGTTCCTCACAGCAGCAAACCTGCACACTCTTTTCCATGTTAATCTTATGGAGAATAGGCAAATAATTCTCATATTTATGGACAGATTTTTATAAAACTTGTCATATATTATTATTATGTTTTTTAAGATGGCCTATTTTTTTGCTCACACCACCTTTGAAACGTTTTATTTGCATGTTTTTATATTATTATAAATGTTTTACTATATTACTTTTATATTAAGAACTTCAATAGGCTAGGCCTATTGGATTAACCTGATTTGACCAGGTTGAAGGAGTCTGTAGTGACTAATTATGTAGACTTGCAGTTAAGAATGATAGTTTTTTCCTACAATCGCGCGATAACAGGCACATTCCGTACTGTTGGCACAATGTTTAAGTAGTACATTCCCGCACTAGGGTGGATATGATCTCATTACCACTCTAGTGCGGCAAAGTAACCGGACAATCACTTGCGCGGAACACTCCAAATATATATGAGACTATACAATAGCACACAGTCGCCGTTCCTACAACACTTACAACTTACGGATTTGCGCAATAAAACTAAGGTTACCGGAGACATAAGTTATGTATACATTCATCCCAACGGGAAAATTTAACATAACATATAAGAACTTTTTATTGTAGGAAAAATCTTATATGTAATATAAGTGCAAACTGTCATGGCTGCCCTCGAAGTTCTGGCATCACTCAGCTGACGCTTCGTGCTGACGTATGACGCCTCTCTTGCGATATGACATAGTTTGCGCTCTAGTTACACAGATTCCTATTCAACAGTATGCTAACTCGTATCAGAGTCTTGTTCACATAATCAACGGTCCCTGAGGTAAACATTTGGGCACTAGGTATTTAGGAGGAAACGTTTATAGGTATTGTTAGTTTTCCATCACTATCCCGCTAGTACCCAACAACTGATTCCAAGAAAAAAATTATGTGATTACTTGTGATTGTTCGTATATCGTTCTCCGTTTACTGCAAAGTCCCGATGCTTCGATGTTTCAGGCCGCGGAGGTAACAGCCTTGGATGTGTGACGTGATATCAGCTCTGATAGTGACGCCGTTGTGCTCTGAGGGATTTGCTGTTTACAGCTGTTGTAATTCACACAGAATGTCGGACAGGCCACCGGGGATCTGCTCTCTTTATTTTAGCTTCCGGACGAGTCTCAGTCTGTTAACTCATTCAAAACCGGACTTAACATTACTTTGATTTTAGTCAAGAGAGCGTGTGGAACACATTTCGTGTACTTAAAATGTCTTCAGTTGAATGATTTCATCTGAAAAATCATTCTTGAAATACATTCTCAATCGTAGTGTAATTGATAATGTATTTCAGAAAGATTTTTGTTAAAAGCCTTCATAATTTACATTTTTTCACCAACATAACATTATTCCTACGAAGATATTACACTACGTAGCTTGAAAAACTAACACTAATTCATTATTAGTTAACTTCATTATAAATATCTGAACTACTAAATAGTTATAACATTATAAAATACCCCCGTCACAGTAGACCTGTGTACTTATAGAATTTCCAAATCAATCATTTAAGAATAATAATAATGATACATGACAAATTGTATTAAAATATGTTGATAAATATGAGTTATTTGACCAATCTCCATAAGATTAACACGGGAAAGGGGTATGCAGGTTTCCTGCTGTGAGGAACATTAAAAGTAGGAGTTTATAACATAAACATTTTTTATTATGATCATTTATATCAAGTTTTGTGAGGAATATATATATATATATATGTATATATATATATATATATATATATATATATATATAATATATTTGCACACGGATCTCGAAAACGGCATTAAAGGTCTTCTTTAAATTTTGGAAATAACTAATTTGTAAGTAGAAAATAAGTTCTAGATGGGTCTAATGTCCAGGAAAATTCCGGTTTTCTTGTAATATTAAGTTAAAAATCTAAAAAATTAACATTACACTTATGGAGAATCAAAATGTAAACAATACAAATCAAAACATCTGTTTGTAACCGTTCGACAGTTGTTGATTGAAGATGGTGATGAACAATATGTGAATAGAGGTTTTGCATAAATATTTATTTTATGTATATAATAAATGAAAAATTATCAAATTACTAAACAATTTGTAAAAACTAAAGGGTAAAATAACTGTGCGAAATAAAAGCAGAGAAAAGTATTTCCAAAATCTTTCTTGTTTTGAAAGAAAACATATTCATTGTATTGCTTGAAGCCACTGTAACAAACCAATTAATAGGTGTAAATAAAATTTCTCTTTTGCTTTTCAATCCTCATTCCGTTTCTAACAAAATCAGTTGATGACAGGCTAATAATAACTGTATGGATAATCAAACAGTAAATGATCGGCTAAAACAATTGAGGTTGGCTAAAAGACCTTAAACGACGTCGCTCATTTGGCAGACGCCGTAGTCCAGAGGTAGCGCGTTGGCCTCGTAATCAGGAGCACGCGAAGGCTTCGCATCCTCGCCAGAGGCAATACATTTTGCTCAGTGCTATTTTAATAATGGTGTATTAAATTGGTTTTATTTGAACCACATAAATGTTTTCATTGAGTAATAAATATGTATGAATTTTTCTAAATAATTTGTATAATAAACGTCTTATTCTATACGAGCAAGGCTCGGTCACGAGGTACTATGTTTAACATGGAAAAGGATTATGCAGGTTAGCTGCCATAATAAACACATAAAATAAGATTTTAGGAGTAAATGGATAGATCTTAACCACGTGAGGGTAAATACCAAGTTTTATAAAAAAATACTGATTGATAAGTGGAATATTAATTTTTCTTAATCCTCTATAAGATAACATTGGAGATAGAGCAAAACTTAAATATAAAGCAAAAGAACTAAATTATGTCGTTTTTTAAGCAGATTCTAATGGGGAAAGATAAAAAAATTAATTACATATGAAAAACGCAAAAAAACAATTTTTGAGTTCAAACCCCCCACCCCCAAACTACCCGTTCCGATTTATTAACTCGTCCAAGCAAATGTAGGAATACACGTCTCTATCAAATTTTGTCTCGACCGGACCATTTTTACGAGAGTTATCGTGTTCACACACAAACGCGCGCGCGCACACACACACACACACACACACACACACACACACACACACACACACATATATATATATATATATATATATATATATATATATATATATATAAATTTTAACGACTATTGTTTTTTACCTCTGGGCCCCTAAAGACGAAGAAATAACATGGT
The DNA here is from genome assembly GCA_023375725.1 of Nephotettix cincticeps. Classification (NCBI taxonomy): domain Eukaryota; kingdom Metazoa; phylum Arthropoda; class Insecta; order Hemiptera; family Cicadellidae; genus Nephotettix; species Nephotettix cincticeps. The sequence goes on along the minus strand of CM041786.1, from coordinate 48,803,409 downwards.
CCCGGGCTTAAGTCCTGCCATGAAACCTATGGTAATAGCTTTTTCCCTATGGAAAATTCACTAATATTAAAATACTGGGGTCTGGACCTAGCGTTCAACTTTTTCATGTTGAAAGAGCAACAATAATGCGGCTCAATTCCGCAAATTTGAAAATTCTATTTCACACAATCTACTAGAGAATAATTTTTTAAATTTTTTTGGAACCCGGAACCCTGTTTATTTTCTCAAAAACATAAATTTTTCCTAGTTTCTTAATCTATAGACATTAAACTTTTGGGATTTGAAATGCTAAGTGTGTTTATGTGTTTTCGATATTTTTAAGTGGGTCATATTAAAACAAGATTAACTCTTTGACATCATAAACAGACGATAAAAAATGTCAATTAATTAACGGTAAGTTATGATCAAATAGAGGTCTACATCTTTATTTCTATGTCAAAAATAAATTCAGGATAGGTGATGGATAAAAAAATATTTTAAATTATTTAGTGGAGCGTAATATCAGCATCAAAATGGTGTGTTTGGGGTGAAAATAATGTGATAATCTAAGAACGGATGCACACAGATTATAATCAATTTATCGAAAAACATAATACTTGTTCCGAAATCTTTCCATTAACAGAAGTAGAGGAGCAGCTCTTGATTAATTAAGCAGCACAAATTTAAAACAGAAACATCTCTGGTGATAAAAGTTCTTTCCTTTGATTAATCACAGAGCCAGCCAATTCAACGCTTCTTCATTCTTGTTTATTAGCTAATTTTCTTCTCTTCAAACAAAAGACCGTTTCATTTGTCTTGATATAATTGTGTTTTGTCATAAATGTGATTTATAATAACTAACTATATAATGCCGCTCAAGGGTAAAAATATATCTGTATATTATAATGAAAAATAGCTGTAAGTTTTAAATAATAAAAACATGAATTAAGGTATCTCTAAACTTTTTTTGAATGCATATCAAAGTTGCTTCTTCAATCAACTTTGATATGCATTCAAAAATTATATGGGATTTTAGAGGGAATGAATGACTACTGAAATTATATTTCTATACTCAAAAAAGAAACCTTGTCATTGATATAAGAAGGCTATATGAATGATGCCTTTCAATTAAGCAATGTGTAGTGACGTTCATAATACATAGTAGCCTATTTAAAACTATAATGAATAATGGTTTAATTAATTAATGTTGATTAAATACTCTAGCTAAATATGGACATTTAACGATAAAAAGTAATATAACAGTTTTAGTAACATGGTAATTAGCTAGACAGCGATTACATAATTGGAGGAAATCCATTGGTGGGTTGGATTATAAGGTATATGTGTGTACCTGCACCCATTGTTATATTTATTGTTATTCGTATATTTTTTTAATTACTTTTAATATAAGTTTTTGAGATGGACATTTCTTAGCTCTGGGGGGGGGTGTTAGAAATGTTGCAGACCAAACAGTGACGTCATTTGGTTAGTGACATCATAATGTTGGTGTCGTCATTGTTTGGTTATAAGAACAGCTGTTTAGATGAACTGAAAAATTTCCTTTAGACATATCCATGATCTAACCTATTTCCCACAGAGAAGTAAATAAAAATATATTTTTATTTTTATTTTTATTTTTATTGTTGGATTATATATTTATAGTTTGTTAAGTGTTCAGTAGTGTAGTAGAAGTGTTAAGTGTAGTAGTAGATGTGTTCACTGTAAGGAAGATTTATACTATTCAAATGATATTAGACAACCTCTTTTAACTTATTTAAGATTGGAGAACTGCTTCATTGTTATTAGGTTAAAACCTATTCTGAAGCATGTAAATAACTAAATAAAACAACTTATATTATGACCCATCTATTTAAAAAATGATTTTATTTACTCCTCTGTAGGAAATAGGTTAGATCACTGATATGTCTAAAGGTAATAGCTATCTAATGTCTCTAACCAATGATGTCACCGTTTCAAATTTTAGTCCGACAGATTGCCAACCCCCCGATCCAATACATATCCATGTCAAAATAGCTCAAATTATTTTTAGAATCTGTAATTCTAGGAACTAAAAAACCATTATGACAGTAATGTTTAATTTATATGTATAGCGTAGCATTGAGCCCAAAACTTACACCTGTCTTTCAACATTCATCCACTAGCCAGAAAATGAAACGTCATTCCCCACGCGTCATCTGGTCAGTGCGACATGTTTCATTTCCAATACGGTTGTGTGACGGCTGGACGCTGAGGTCAGATTTCAGCCAGACCTTTACCTAACTAGAGACAGCTCTATGTTTTTTGATGCATTATTAGAATTTTGCCCCAAAACGTATTGGACATTGAGATATTATGGATTATGAAATAAACTATAAAATCCTTATATTAGTCTCATCATAATTAAGTTTATATTCATAATGATAAAAAAATATTTTTCTGACGTCAGTAATAAATAATAATTGGCTAACCGTTTAAAACTTTTTATGCAATAGACAAATCAATTTATTTAAAACATTTTTCAGATTTTTCTATGTTCATTTGAGTAAAGGTTTTCATTAAATGAATGTTGCAATGAGCTGTTGAATGTATATGTATGTGCAAAGGTACCTACTAAATATCTACTAATAAAAATTCGTGTTAAAGGATGCGAAAATATATCTTATTTCGTTTCCATTATTGCTCATCTGGATTTACATTTTTACCGTATTCGTTTTTCAATGCAATTCTGAGCTCCCTTAATTTTGATCTCATTTAGTTGGCAAACATTTACAGGGTTTATAATATCGGATATATCTTATGGTAATACAAGCCGAGAAAATAAAATATGGAATTCTTTGAAACCAGAAATAAACACTATTAAAGGCAGTCTATTTGATTTATGTTTGAAATGTTAATTTTCTAAAAATGAGAACGAAAATTCACTGTACTGTATAATGTGTCAACTTATTCGGACAGTAGAGATTACGTAACTATAAAGGTACAACGTGTTCTCAATAATTTAAAGGCCAGCTGAGCCACTTCCCCGAGGGAAGCCTTCAATCTGTGGTCATTGTTTTAAGCATTACTACTACCTTTGAGTATTAACTTGCTCAATACTGTTGAGATAAAAGTTCGTACTTCGCGTCTATTGTCACTGTTGTTATAGCTTTCAACTAGTCTAATGTTATTACCCTGCTTAATTGACAAAATCTATAGACGTTTATAAGTTACCTTATTCTTAATACTTTTTGTATTCCTTATTTTCAACATTCTAAGTTAACTACGTTCATCAGGATTTAATTTTCATAAAACATGTTACAAAGGCCAATTAAAATTCTTTAAGGAAGAACTCTTTGCACCTATAATATTCAAGCATGGGATACTAGTATAAGACTTATTACAGACAAAAAATTACGACCTCATATAACAAAAATAATCAATATTATCAGTCTCTTTAAGATCCTTTAGTAAATAGCTAAGCCTAAATACTAACGAGAGTCTTAGCAAGGCGTCAAAGCTGGTGTGATAATCATCTCTATGAAACGTATTTCGATACTGTTTTTTAGAAACAAATTTATTGCTGGTATAAACCTATCAATTGAAATGTTATACAATAGAATTGTGGAATTGTTTGTATAAAGTATTCAACACCAATATAAAAACTAAAATATTTTTATAAAGAAGCTTGACGAACTTATAACAAGGGTAACTTTGACAAAGTCTGCGGAGGTCGGAGAAGGTCCTTTGGCAATAATCGAAGCGCAATAACTGGTTAGTCATCATGGAATATTCTAAATCTCCTTTGAATTCTATGTTTAAAAAACTCCCTTTTAAATTGTTGATGAGCTTGAAAGCAAGTACTTGATGTCACAGAACAAAGACTACATTCAGTTTATGTTACCAATAAGATAAGTTATTCCGTATTAAATGTTTGAAAGAAACATATAATGAAAGAAATAAAAAATATCCATCCCAAATAAATATTTAGAATTCCATAAAAGATTAGAACATATAATAAAATAAAATTATTGAGGTTAAAGGTTTTTGGACAGAATAAGTGCAATCAGTGGACAAAGTTTAAGTTAAACCCAATCGAAGCTAATTGATTATTAACTCCGCAATATCCCGGGGCTATAGCGAATCGTCCTATTGAATTATCAATACACGTGTTAATACCAACTAATACCATCCGGTGAATTAACGCATGTATAGTTAATACATGCGTTAATGCCGACAGATACTCGCAATACAAACCGGTATAACGTTTTACAACCAATACGGGCACAGGTTTGTATATTTTTGATGCAACTTGCCCAAGACGGGAAGTTCCTTAGCTGAAGTCAGTTAGAAGTTTATCCGTTGCCCTAAATTGCCGATGACTGCTGGTTACCAGTACAACTTTCCTGGACCTGAAACTCGCATTCAACACGACAATCACCATTATGTCGTAGTTTTTTTCTACAATGGCTGCTAGTGATTGTCTTAGTTCCATTATGAATAGTCTATTGGTGGCTTTTTGACATAGATATATCTTAGTTCTAGGGACGGTTTTGGTAATTTACAGGACCAAAATTTGAAAATGAGACGTCATTTGGTTAGTGACGTCATAGCTTTATTATAAGAACAGCTGTTTGGATGAAATAAAAAAAAACATTCCCTTTAGACATATCAAAGATCTAACCTATTTTCCACAGGAAAGTAAATACAAACGTTTATAACTGAATTTCAATTTTAATTAATTGCAGATAAAGTACCTATGTACTTAGTAGCTATGCGATGTAAGCTTGAAAATTTAAAATGTATATATGTATCAAATCTGATACAAGTGAGATTGAGATAGTTGCAGATTACTTTACATAGTTTAATTGGTGGCGTGTTGGCCCCAGTCTAGATCCCAGAGTTGTTGTTTAGTATTTATCTGTACTATCCACCTAGTACGAATACTTTGATAATTCACCTATAGCTTTACATGGTACGTCACACGAACAGATCTGTAGGTAAGAGATGCTGTCACTCTCTTCAAAGTATGCCTTATATAAATATATGGTATATCATGATTAATTAATTGCATTAGTATACAATTACTAACAGTTTCGACTATAAATGTAAACAAAACTTAAATCAAGAGCCGTTTAATGTAGAAATTATGCAACCGATAAAATCCATAGTAATAACGAATGGAGGTTTTCGGCGGCACTAAGCTCGATTTTAAACAAAACAAGAGTTGATCGTTCGGCGACGTTTTATCTTGGATTCTGTTTGTATTGTGTAAATACACAAATAATAAATACATAAATAAATAATATTATAATAAATAATATATAATAAATAATAAATAAACAAATAATAAATACACAAAGTACAAGGGAAATCAACAGTTTGGAAGGATAGTAGGCATATTATTGTTGTATGTGTTATTATATAACTAAAATAAAATAAATAATGAATACATTTAATTTACTATATGATAAATTTATCTTTTTATTACCTACGTTTTACTACACTTACAGAAAAGTATGATAGTAAAGTATATTCTTGTAAAGTTGTACATAAAAATAGTATATTATTTCTAAACTCATCATTATTAATAACCCTCGTTTTTTCCTATTAAGGACATTGGATTGGAACATCTGTTCTAATTTTAAATAAATTAGCTTCGCTCGCCAGGCCCCCGTAGTTATTTTTTTTGCAGTCCTTCGTTATAAGCAGACCTTTTAATATAATCGCTGAGAAGTTGTAATCTACAACTTAACGTAATGTATATCCTAGTGTCCCGCTTAAGTTCTGGTGTAGTAGATCATAAAAGTCAGAAGGAGACATCCCTATTTCCTTTACCATTTTACCGTTTGGATGCTAGAGCTAAAAATCCATTTGGTACCAGGAAAAACCAAATAAAAGGTGAAGGCAGAAATATAGGAAATAAGCGCAATAAATTAAGGTTTTAAGAGGTAAAGTTTATGTTCCAATAGAACTTTTTGTTTTCTTGTAAACGTTAAGTCCGTAAGGTCAGCAGAGCCTAAAAAGTAAACATTATCACCGTTTGAACAGTTCGCTGTAATACGAATCGCCTGTATTGATTTATCCAGACCTTAAAAACTAAAAAAAATATACCGTTAAATAATTTTTTGTAAATAGACTGATATTTTAATTTTAGTAATTTGTAGAGAGAGAATGGGCGTATGAAATTTCAGACTATTATAAACTAATAGAGCGTAAAACAGTTGCAAATGTACAAAAATAACTCAATAATAGAGTTAATTTTAGCAATGAATGTGTTTACTGTGAAGAAAACAAAATGATGAGATCTTAAAAATCATTGTTTGGTAAGAAAGTTGGATTAAAATATGATTGTTACTGTCTTGATACCATTATGAGAGGTTTATTGGAATATTGTATAAATCCGTCGTAATCTGTTTTTCTGGAGTATCTTTGAGATATTATGAATCTAAACTAATAGACCTATAACTAGTAGATCTACTAGGCAATGGAAACAGCTCGTTTACACTTCTGATCGTGGCTTATACAACCCATGTTTATCATGTTTGGTAAACCATCGTTTACAATACTGATCGTAGTTTCTACGACCCACGCTCAACATATTTTATTCTCACCATTGATAATTTTTACACTACTGATGGCAGTTTCAACTTGTTTTAACATGTTTAGTTTCCAATATGGTTCGTTTTCATTACGGTTTGTACAGTCTAGAGTCCTTGTTTAAAACTAATATTTTCACCATGGTTTGTTTACACTACTTGAACATATACACTACGACCTCTCTCTAATAGGATAAAACCAATCTGAGGTACAAATGGGTGTGTATAAATAATGAGGCACAGTTCACACCGTTGGTCTGATTTAGGTTCAATTTGGGATTTATGTACATACTCATTGTATTTTCAACTGTTTAAATTTTTTTAAGGATGGTTCACCTTTAAAACCCCTGAAAACTTGAAAAACTCAATTCATTGAACATGATTCTAACGATTTTAATTAATATTCCATATTATTTAATGATATCGTATAAACAAAATAATATAGTATTACATGCATACTTGTAAAATCGTGGTTCAAAATATATTGGCTTTTAAATATAATTTACTTTTAAATTTACAGACAAAACGTAAATATTAAAAAAATACTCTGACTGCCACCAACAAAACCAACTGAAAATATTAAACAGATGTTATTAGTCCACGACAAATAGTTCCAGAGAAAATTTAAATTTACTATATGGTGAACACATTATGTCGTCTAGGAGCGCCCAATGTTATCTTTGTACGGGATGCAATACCTTTTTCTCAACCGTTTTGCATTAAATCTGGTCTGCAGTCCACGGTTTGATTACCTAATAAAATTCAAGCAAAAACGTAACCTTTAAGTATAAACTTGTAGGAGGAACTCTGAAACAAATTTGAGCCTACTTTGAAACACTAAGTTTCGCATGACATTTGAATAATAATGTGAAGTATTAGTTATTTATGTTGGTGCATTTCGATTTGATTTGTAAGGCTTCTAACTGTTAAAGAGGACTTGGAACATGACCAGTTGACAGAAAGACTGGAAAATTTACGTTACATGATTGACAGCCGATGCTGCCTCGCTAGCCACGTACAGTTTTACTATTTTTGTCGTCACTTGGAAGAGCGATCACGCTACCCACTTTACTAAATAGCCCTGAAGTAATTATGTATACATATAATAGTATAGTATACATACATATATAGTATACACACATATAGTATACATATAATGTATTTGTAATATATTTGTTGTGTCTTAGAACTTAAAAAATACTTTTGATATTTAGATTTGCATGATTACAGACAAACAAACAAATTACTCAAACCTGAAAGAGAGGTACTATATGTTATTAGTGGGTACGGAAACTCCTTTCATAATTAATAGAGTTAGGATGAAAGAGACGCCGAGACGAAGACAAATTGGATCGTTATATAGCAAGTAGTTGGTGGAGTAGACGGTGACGCGTGAATAGCACTTCGCTGCGGCTTGATTTAGAAACACACGCACGCATGTACACACACATACGAGGTCATAAACACAGCGAGTAGTTGGCAAACGATGGCTCGTTGCTGTGGCTTATTGAACACACGTCAAGGAAAACTTGATTTTATTACGTGATTTTTATGCACATAGTGATAGTCCCTTTCACAATGGAGATTATCGTCGATACCCGGTCAGAGCAGGAGAGAGGTATATGGAGGACCTCCGTGACGTTCCTCTGTTTACTGCAGCGGAGTTGAGCGAAGCTGCCGCCCCATGAGGAGTGCGTGGCAGTGCCCCTGGACCAGACAGTGTTCCAACAGAGGTGTGGAAGGCTGTTGCTAGCAGAGCCTCCTATGTTGCTAGCATATACAATCGGTGTCCACGTGAGGGTGTCTTTTGTCGGCGATGGAATCCATCCATGGAAGTTCGATAGAAGTGTCTGACACTGATTAGCAAGTGAAAGGAAATCCCAGGAACGCTATCAGGATCGTTATGCTCCGTGCATTTGAGCACGTGTTCCATGTCCCTGAGTATCTTCGGATCCTTCAGAGTTATCTTAGGAACAGGTAACTTATTTTACAGACGTTGAAGGGCCCCCAACGAAGGGCTATAACGGCCGATACAGCTTAGGGTTCCATCCTAGGGAACATCTCTTATAATGGGATATTGAGACTGGCCCTCCCTAAAGACTCCTTCTTCGTGGGTTTTGCTCCTCACTGGGTATGGGCTGTTCCACAACTATCTCCTTAAGATGGGCAAGCTCGACCGTGCAGCCTGTCAATAAGGCGATGCTCCCCGGGACGATGCCTACCACACATTTTTTGAGTGTGAGCGATGGTTAGTCCAGAGAAGAAGTATGGAACTGGAAGTGGGGTCATCTCCCCCGAGAACATTGTCCCTCTCATGACGACATCTCTTGAGTTCTCAAGAGATGTCGTCATGAGAGGGACAAGTTGCCAGTTCTGGCAACGTATTACTGCATTCGTCGAGAACGTTCTCAAGAGAAAAAAACAGAAGAGGATCAAGACCAGCTTTGACCCTTCCTCAGGTGCTAAGGAGATGTTGTAGCCATGCGGCCTCACAGACGTGGCTCCGCCTTAATGTAATACCTTAATAGGTCCTTCCAAGGTAGATTTTAGCCTGACGCGAGGGGTTTTAGGTGGGTGCGAGTCCCACACACCGGGGAGTGTACCGATATTTCCTCCCTGATGGTGCATCAGCATTTACCCTCGTAAAAAAAACTATATTTAGCTATAGCCCCACCAAGTTTACAAAACTCATCTACGGGATCCAAGATTCATACTTACTGTATATAGATTTTCTAATATACCAAGTTGAAGTGAATATATGTGTCTAAGGATTGAAAAGTATAATGAGCCGTTTAGTATCTGGAGGGCAATGGCCAGCGCTTCGAGCTGCAGCAATCAAACATACATCACAACACTTGGTTGTGTGTTTGATCATTTCCTAACTGAGGCTAACATATTAAACATAGTACCTGGTGACCGAGCTTTGCTCGTATAGAAAAAGGCATGTATTATACAAATTAATTAGAAAAATTAAAACACATGTATTACTCAATGAAAACAATTATGTGGTTGAAATAAAACCGATTTAATACACCATAATTAATATAGCACTGAACAAAAATTATCGCGCCTAGTGGTGGGGATTTAACTCGCGACCTTTAGTTCTTGAGGCCGACACGCTACCACTCGGCTACGGCGTCCGTCAAATGAACAATGCCGTTTAACGTCTTTTAGCCAACCTCAATTGTTTTAGCAGATCATTTACTGTTTAATTATCCATACAGTTATTATTAGCCTGTAATCAACTGATTTTGTTAGAAACGGAGGATTGAAAAGCAAAAGAGAATTTTAATTCACACCAATTATTTGGTTTGTTACAGTGGCTTCAAGCAATACAACGAATACGTTTTCTATCAAAACACGGAAGATTTTGGAAATACTCTTTCCTGCTTTTATTTCGCACAGTTATGTTACCCTTAGGTTTTTACAAATTGTTTAGTAACCTGATAATTTTACATTTATTACATACATAAAATAATTATTTATGAAAAACCTCTATTGACATATTGTTCCCCGCCGTCTTCAATCAAGAACTGTCAAACGGTTATAAACAGCTGTTTTGGTTTGTATTGTTTACATTTTATTCTCCATAAGCGTAATGTTAAATTTTTAGATTTTAAACTTAATATTACAAGAAAACACGAATTTTTTTGGACATTAGACCTATCTAGAACTTATTTTCTACTCGGAAATTAGTTATTTCCAAAATTTAAAGAAATTCCTTAGTGCCGTTTTCGAGATCCGTGTGCAAATATATATATATATAAACCTTGCTCGTATTATAGTATTGGTTTAAATAATTCATTGATTCCCTTTCATTCAGAGATGTTAAAGCGAGACGATCTTGCTCTTTAAGGTGTCTCGGTCAGACGTAAGTCAGAGACTATGATAATTTTTCGTTTTGATGTCTATAGAGACATAATAATAGTTGTACGAAAATAGCCTAAACATTTCAATTAAACAGTTTTTCAATAACTACCGTAATAGTCTGTAGTATGTAATGTAAATAATAAAAATACTTTCAACAAATTATAAAAATTAGAATTTAATGCTTGATTTTATGTTATTAGTAGCCTTTATTATCGGTAAAAACATCTTAATTTTTTTAAATGTTTAAACTAATTAAAACCAATTAAAATCCAATATCAAATTCATCCATATTATACAATAATATGTAATTGTTCTACATTTTGTCGTTCCAATTAGCTACATGGTTTAGTTTTTATGGTATTTATCCTCTGTTTAAACACTTCATTAACAAATTCTTTTTCATAGCCATAACGTAAAGAACTGGTATTTTAAACCTGTCCTAGGAGAGTTTGTTTTCCATTCTTGTTAAGTCATGCAATATTTAACAGGAAATTACTATGGCAAAGCCTTCAGGTTCTGATCAAAGGACAAAGGATGCCTCGTTGATCAGGTTGATGGCCGATCAGTTACAACTGTTTTCATTACTCTAAATTACAATATAATATTCGTTTTTTGGGCCTTCCATACATTGTCTGGTTATATTCAGAGAGTTGGGTGGAGTCAGGCTACCTTAATTAATATGGAGGAGTAAGCATCAATTAAACAACTTTCTTTTTCTTCCCAGGTGGGCTGAACTGTCACGTGTATCAAATAACACTTTTACTATTGACTCTGATATATTGGTACTGTAGATTCCACCTTTTATTGCCGTCACTTCATTCCAGATGATGTAGTGAAGGCCCCAACGGAGAATGAACTCTTCCAGATGTCATTCAGGAAGGGAGAGAACAATGATTTTCCTGACAAAATTAGTCACATCAGGTCTCATAGATACCATGAATTATTAATGACACAAGAGGATGGAACCAAAGTTCAGATATCAATAATTAATCTTTAAATATAGCTAACTCTGTAATAAAAGCGCAAACGATGTCATATCGCACGAAGCGTCAGTTGAGTGCTGCCAGAACTTCGAGGGTGGCCTTGACAGTTTGCACTTGGGTTGCACACGATTTTTTCCACAGTAAAAAAGTAATTCACGTTAAGTTTAATTTAATTAAGTTGAAAAGGAATTTATTTTAAATTTTATTTTCCACTGAGATAAACGTAAACACAACTTTTAGGTTTCCGGTAACCTCAGTTTAATAGCGCTAAACCAGAAGTTAGTGTTGTAGGAACGTCTGCCACCTATCAGCTGACTGGGCGCTTAGTGCGTCCTATTGGTTAGTTTCATATACATTTGGAGCGTTCTGCGCATGTGATTTTCCGGTTACTTCGCCGCACTAGGTTGGATATGAGATCATATGCACCCTAGTGCGGACATGTTTATACGTACTCCTTATACGTTCTGCCAACAGTGCGAAATGTGCCTTTTGTCGTGCGGTTGTAGGCAATAGTATATTTCGTCACTAGTCCTGACAGTGACTGTTATCGGTGCGCAATAATCTCGAGTACGAGATAGAGCCGACTACTATAATTCATTGAGCACCGATATAGCGCTTTTGGACGTGCTACGAACGGTAATTTTTATCATACCACCTCCATATTCATAAATATATTCATCTTATTCTATTTTAAAAGTGTGTTTTTAAAACAAACAATAATATGGTAAACTGACATTGCCCGTGTTTGCTATTGTTTCATTTGTTTATATTGCTTGAAAGATCAACTGTTTCGCTTTGAAACAAAGAAAGTAGTAAACAAGTTTATAGCATTCGTAGTGCCAATTTATGGAAACCTACATTCCGCACTAGTGCCTTTTCCAGTTCCCCCCTATTGTTTACTAAGGCAGTACGATATTGATTAGTTTCCATTACAGCTGACAGATCGGTAATAGTAGTTTATTGGGGTTGTATGAATAAATAGCTATCCGTGTAACTAGAGCTCAAACTATGTCATATCGTACGATAGGTTCATATGGCCATGACAGTTTGCACTCGTATTACACAAAATACTTTTCCTACAATAAAAAGTCATTTAGGTTATGTTTGATTTTTCCGTTGGGATAAATATAAACATAACTTTTATGTTTCATGTAACCTCAGTTTCATTGCGCAAATCTGGATGTTAGTCTTGTAGGAACAGAGACTGTCTATCAGCTGACTGAGCGCTTAGGACATCTTATTGGTTAGTTTCATACAGATTTGGATCGTTCCGCACAGGTGATTGGCCGGTTACTTTGTCACACTAGGGTGGTAATGAGATCATATCCACCCTAGTGCGAGAATGTACTACTTGTGCCAACAGTGCGGAATGTGCCTGTTATCGCGCGATTATAGGAAAAGTCATTTTGCTACACTAATATGAAATCACCTGTTTTCATTGTTTGTTTAACATCTGCAAAAATTTATCATTACATTGTTTACTACGTAATGAGAATGTGCATTATGTTTTTTGGTTTTACCAATATAAAGCGAACATTTTTAACAGTTTCATAAAGTAAAATGGACCCGAAATAACTATAATATAACCTGAAAATGATATTCATTTTGAAATTTTTATGTGTGGTTTTTGTTACTGTAAAATTACTGTTTTTATTTGAAAAATAATTAGTCGTTGTAGGGTAGCAACAAATCGAGTGAAAGTGGTTGATTCTTGTTGATTCCCCTTCTTAGTTCAAATATTCGACCAAATTTGAAGTGCCCGATAAATCTCGCACTTCAGATATGGTCTCGAATATGCAATGGTCCACTTGTTTTGAAATGTACTATTACAAAATGGCAAGGTTTCATCGTCAATAAAATGAGCGATTCAAACAATGTTTGCAAGTTTTTAAGATTTGCTGAACTGACATCAAGTCAAGAAGTTAACTAGCTTTAATCGCAATGAAAACACGTCATAAACAATATGAAAGACAAATTCAAGGGGAGATGGACCTCCCTTAATTTTGGAATATATATATATATATATATATATATATATATATATTTATATTTATGTTTTGCGTTTTTATTATTATAAGGATCTTTGTGATGGTAAAAATATACAATATGTATTTTTTGTTTGGTAAAATAAAGCCAAACTTTATCTAAATCGGATCAACGGGGTAGACTGTGGCTCTGTACACATCCAGACACACACACACACACATCCAGACACACACACACACACACACACACACACACACACGCGCGCGCGCACGCACGCACACACACACACACACACACACGCGCGCGCGCGCACACACACACACACAAGGACCGACGGACGGACAGACATCACGTCGAAACCCATTTTTTGAGGAGTCAGGGGACCCCAATAACGGATATATCCACCCTCAACTCAAATTAGAAAATTCTGACAAAATCAATATTTTCAGTATAAGGGGACAACGTAAAAGGAGATCAAAAACAGCATTTACCCACGCCTAAATATCATTGAATATATTATTTATTTAAGAGATAAGCTGTTCTTTTAAGCAAATATCGAACTTTATCATCGAACATTATCGATGGCTGAACGAGCAACAATAACCTCGAAAACTTCAAGAGGGGGTTTATTTTAGTTAACTTGGGGTAAACTACATATATAACAAACAGCATAAATAACAGACAGTATAAACAGTTTATTCTTGTAATTTAAATAGAATACTACTTTTGGAAATATGTAGAACCTGTAACAACATTATCTATAAAAAAGTAAAAATGGTTTGATACTTTATTATATATATATAAATTACATTTAAAATACAAATTTGTAAATAGGAACATGTATTTCCTCTTTGTCTCAGTACAATCAACATCTCGCAGCTCCAGTCGTGCGTCTACGCTCCTCCGCTCTCATCACAGAAACCTCAGTAATCAATAGCACTCATCCAGACAACCCAGCTTTTACTTTTGTAAAAGGAAAATACTCTTTCACATCTTACACTACGATTTATAAATATAATTAATTATTTGTTGTTTAAATAACACGTTCCCGTTATATTATGGTAAGTATATCAAGTGGGAAGTGTTGAAGCAATTATAATGTTTGTATATAAATATTCAATATTTTAGTAATAAACAGTAATATTATATGTTTATTACATTTAATTATTAATTTGTGAGTATTTTTTCAATGAAAAATAAACAATGCACATAAAATAAATACCTTTTGAAATAGATGAAATAATTTTTTAAGTACTAATTTTAAAATAAGTAAAAAAATATGTCTCTTAAAATCACTAAATGAGTGATTAAATCAAATTGCTTTATTAATAAAAGAACTATTTAAAATATTTTTTACTATTTTTTTATTATTTAAAATATGGTTATGTTCAATCGTAAATGTTGTAGTAAAAGCATAATCGGTTATGCATAACGCATATTAAGATTGTATGAGCTGCGCCTCAGGGGTTTTTATTCTTTCTATGCTAGGGTTTTTTGGTCAAACATAATTTATCTTATTCCGTTCAGTTACCAACATTCATTCTTATCTTATTCTTATTCTTATATTATATACTAAATATAATAATTTGGTAATACAATGACTTAACCATGAACAATGTTTTGTACAAATAAAATATTTGTAAACTGTAATTATTTAAAAACTAACAGAAAGACTCAATTGGAGTAAAATGTTTAAAGTGAATATTTTTGGGCTATGAAAACATGATATTGTTTGGGTGGGGGACACAAACATGCTGGTTTTACTGCTTAGGTTTTGTTTGGCCAGTATCTAGGTAAGCTCATGACGCACGCTGTGTTTACTGTTCCCCTCTGTTTGTTCCTCTCCTCTCCCATTAATAGTAAAGATGTCTCTTACGTGGGCCACAACCTTTAAATGATTGGTTCATTTTAAACATATCTTTCCTCATACAGTATACAAACTTTTACTGAGGTAAACTTAATTTTACATTGAAACCCCCATATAAATTTCGTGTTATTTTCAGTGTCCGAATTTAAATAAAAATAAAGAGTAGGCTATGTGCCTATTCATTGTTGACATGTAAAAATTTGATTAATAATACATTTCATATAATTATTTTACTATTAACTGAACGCTGCTATTGGTTATTGTGAAATAAGCTCTATAGATGTATTATACAGTGAACTAGTCTACCTAAGCAAAGGTTTTCATCTAGAAAGGAGATGTTTGTATGAATTTCCACCACTTGTTGAAGATAATTTTGAGTAATTAATTGCCATATTATCTTGGCATTCGTAGAACACCATAAGTAGTTTACAACAAGATTAACATTATAAAAGTTATAAGTTAAACAGCAGCCTAAAACAACAGTCTCCAATTAATATATAACAACTAACAGTTTAAATTTAAGTTAGTTGTCATAGTTTTTTTATATACCTTTGTCCATAAAATGTATCATTGTGAAATATATTGGTATTTTTCCATACATTTTTTTCTTTAACCTCTATATGATTCTTGTAAATTCTAGAATATTAACCATAATGATCGAATAAAATGTACTCGCTTCGCTCGCAGGCCCCCTTATAGTGGTTGGCAGAATCACTTGTCGTAATCCCCAACCAAAACGGGAACTCAAACACATAAGCTTCAGTTACAAACAGTTCAATTCCCTTCAGTTAGTACTCTCAGTTTTCGATAGGTTTTTCGTTTTTGAAAACACGTCTTGTTTAAAAGATATAGCCAAAAAACTAGATAAAAAAAATAAATTTTTGATGATATTTGACAACTACAAAGGGGCTTACGACCGAGCCGCCAGGCCCCCAGGCCCCCAGGCCCCCATGTAGTTGTCGTAATCGCCGACTACAACCTAAGCTTACTCATAACTCATATAAGCTTCAGCTATAAACAATTCCCGCACTTAAGACACAAAGACACGATCCTAGGATTCCAGGAGACTAATTCATATCACTAATTCTATCACCTCAATAAGAAGATCCCTCATAGCGGCCATAATTAGTACAACTTATGGCATTAGTCCACAACGGAAAATAAAACACATGTAACGCGATCTTACAATGAAGGTAATTAGTTACGACATATATTTAAATGGCTAAGGATGTAGATTAAGAAAAATCCATGTCACGTAGAGCTATTAGTTTTCTTGTAAACCATTCGGTTAAATCAACTTATTTATATACATACTTTAAAATTGGATGGGACAATACCTATCAATGACTTTATTTGGCTCATAATAACACATTATTATGATACACAATAATCCAATATTAAAGTATATAAACAGCATGAAAGTAATGAGTTGAATATTTAGAATGATATAGAAAATAAACTATATTATAAAAATGATCTAGTTTATAGGCTCATGTCAGCCTATAAACGCGTACATCACGCCCACAAATGTTGGGTTTTCATGTTTGCTGCAAACAACAATGCTGAAAGTTTTAACTGCTATACGCTTGTAACACATTGTTAACATATGTACTTATTTACATGAGTTGTGTTCCAGTAGCTTCTACCTTATTTGATTAAGAACGGTCATTCGAGGACCGTTTTTACTATTTTTATTTTATGCTTCGGTCATATGTGAGTTCAGAAATGAAGCCAAGATTCATTTCTTGGCTGTAATGAAATAGTTTTCAAACCAATTTTATTGAGATAAGTTAAAAATTAATTTCTGTTAATAAAATAATAAAGTGTTCTACTATAAAATATCCAATATGAAATTTGGTACACGGGTGGACTTTGGTCATATCTCCACTCCATTGTTTATGATTTTTTTATTTTTAAGGATACTTTACCCCCCAAACCCTTAAAAACTAAAAAAATAACCAGAATCCGTTCTAACATTTATCAAGGTCCCAAATAATTTACTACCACCTGTATGTCTTTAAAACTAATGGTTCAAAATTTAAGGGCTTTTAATTAATGTAAAAATGTAGTTTTTTAAATTTCTGGTAAACGTTAAAAGTGTATAAATACACTTTTTTTAAATACTTTTTATAAAAAAAAATACAATCACCATTGAAACCGGCTTAGTCTATTTCTAACGATTCCAGAAAAAGCATTTAGTATCCACGGTAAACGCAGGAGGTTGTCTGTGAGTGTCCAATGTTATTCTTATGGGGAATTAAAATAAACGGTACCAGTGGACTGACACATACTTTCTCCCTTAAGTAATTTAAAAAAAGACAATCTGTAATAAAACTATCATGTTCTACAAAGTTATTCTAAATATCATATAATAATTTACTGTTCAAATTGTATGGGGGAAACCCCCCCGGCAATACCAAGCTTTTTTGAGCTGGTTTTGTTCGGTGATTTGACCTTACACTTCATACCAAGTTTCATGGAAAACGGTTGGAAAGTAAGGAAGAAATTGATTTTTTTATATTCTCCATAAGAATAACATTGGGCGCTTTCAGACAACGTACTGCGTTTATCGTGGACAGTAAATTTAACTTTTCTCTGGAACCGTTAGTCGCAGACAAATAATTCAAAATACTAATTTGTTTAGTTTTTTAAGCTGGTTTCAATGGTACCAGTCAAGTTATACTTTACTTTTATTGTTTTCGCTGAAAATTCAAAAATTAGATTTTTTGACATTTAAAAGCCCATAACTTTTGAACCGTCATTTTTACAGATATGCGGGTGGTGTGAAATTATTTAGTACTCTGTGCACTATAAACCATCAAATTTTAATCAAAATCGTTAGAGCCGTTTTTGAGAAAATTGGATTTTTCACGTTTTTTAAGGGTTTTTAGGGGTGAACTACCCTTAAAAATCAAAAATTCAAAAAAATGAAAAAAATGCCTGGAGATACGGTGACTATATATATACATGCCAAATTTCATCTAAATCGGACCAACGGGGTAGGCTGTGGCACTGTACACATCCACACACACACACACACACACACACACACACACACACACACACACACACACACACACACACACACACACACACACACACACACACACACACACACACACACACACACACACACACACACACACACACACACACACACACACACACAGACACACAGACGGACAAAAATCACATCAAAACCCACTTTTTTGGATTCAGGGGACCCCAAAACGGATATATCCACCCTCAAATTCGAAAATTTGGACGAAAACAATACTTTCTCCATTATACTATGTATAAGGGGAGAAAGTAAAAATAAATTTCTTCGTTATTTTCCGACTTGTTTTCTAAATTGGGTTTGAAGCGTAAGGTCAAATTACCCAACAAAACCAACTAAAAAGCCTGACATTTTAGGGGGTGGGTCCCCCCATAAAATTCTAATAATGAATTTAACTTTGTTACTCTTGTTGTTATTTTCTGAAATTGGATGATTATTTTTGAAGTAAAGAATGTTTAAATGATACCTAAATAAACTTTAATAAATTACCTAGATAAACTTAAATTAATACCTATCAAAATATTTCTTATTTAATAAATACCAAAATCACATTTAATCCATTCATAAATCAAAACACCTCTCACTAATCTAATATATATATATATATATATATATATATATATATATATATATATATATATTTGTAATGTAAGAAAATTGCAATACAGTACACACAAATTAACACAACATACAGTAATACAAAATTAGTCCCATGAACATGTGATTCTGACATCTTCAGTACTTCTGACTAGATGATTCTCACAGAGATAAATTGAGGTAAATGTGGACTTTATAACAGCAATAAGTGATTATTTTTCATTATATCATTATAAAGTATCTCTTTTTTTGCCTCGTTTAAAAATCTTGGTTTGAAAATACCTGTTTAAGCTCATATTGAGAAATAGTGTAACGATGGTAGCTCACGACTTCGTATTTTTTACCTCCAAAGGTGTATAACACTTTTTAATAGCCTAATTAAAATGAAAAATCGGTCCCTAATTAAACCGGTGAACCTCACATTTGCTCACGTTCCAGTGAACATGTTGGTTTCGGTTCTCCCTGAAGCGATCTAAATAAAAGTAGGTTGGAAGTGTCTTAGAGACATTCTACTTTTTCAATGGTATTATATTTTCATAGTTTACTTAACAACGAGTTTTATAATAACCATAAAAAAATGTGTTATATCGTAACTAGATCTATTTGCCTAAGTTTTTTAAATAAATAAAAAACTTTCAAAGTTAATCTCAAATGTTATAAAACTTCATTGGATTCGTCAATACATTTAATCAAAGTGAAGCGTCGAAAAATCGAAAAATTGTGATTCGAACAGATTTGATTACAAGTTTATCGATAAAGAGAAACGGTAATTTAAAGTTGGTATATTACTGTTTAACATGTATATATCCAGAGCGTCACAGTTATCGAGTTGATGCATTTAATTAAAGCTAATGTAAACACGAACCTAAGATGTCGAGATCAATCGAAATTCTCCGTTAATCCTCTTAAGAGGTTAGGTCAAGCGCTTTGAGTTCATCGCGATGTTAGATCTGCTGCAAACAATCTCCCAAATCAGACATATCAAAGGAAAATTTGTAATTAAAATTAACACATGATAAAAACCTTGCCCTAGAACATTGGTAAAAAGGATTTAGAAAAAAGGAGCAGTAAAAACCTATTAACTATAAATTTAAATATGGGTATTTACAAGAAGTAATCATATATTTATTAAATTGATTAGCAACTAAAATTAGGTTTAATATGTAATAATCTATAGGATGAACATGGCATAGAGTTTATCCAACGTATAAAGGTTTCCAGCAATTAAAATTTATATAAAGTAATAAGAGGTGCCACTGCGGTAGAGAGGGTGTTATTAATGGAACAGTTTTTGTAGAGGTCACCTCTGCTAATGATCTACCTACCACCTTGAGGTGAAATACCACGAGGTCACGTTTCTTACTCTTGTGTTGAAATATTAAACTTGGCTTTAATTAATGTACAATATTTAATAAAACTATTTGAAATTATCACTTACATTCTAATATAGCTGCCGAGATTGAAAAAAATTAGAATTTTCATGATAAGCTAAAAAATATTACTATATCTCAATATCCATGGGGAACTAATTTTACATAACCTAAGCATTTAATTCGTGTTTACTAAACAATTGCTATTTAGATGCAGAATTCTGGGATAGTAGGTTTTCGCCGTTTGAATAAACGGCATCAGTGAAAAGTTAGGTTTACTTTCTAAAAGTTAAACAAAAACAAAAATACTTACAATTCACATCACCACCATACTCTTGAACTCTTATCAGCATAACAAAATATATTGTTCTAAACATACTCATAATTGTTTACAAACCCTCTTAATAAAAGAGTTTAGGAGAGACTAACTCCCAAAACTATTAATACACACACAAATAGTTTGGTGTTGGTTTTATTGGTTAACTGTAATTTGTATATAAAATTTCATGGAAAACGGTTGAGAAATATTTTATAAAATTATTTCTTAATACTCCCCATAAGATCAGCTATACACTCTCAGACTGTGTACAGGCATTAATCACAGACAGTAAATTTAACTTACCTCTGGAACCGAAAATAGATGTAAAACCTCATTCATTATTTCAGTGAAATTATGCCTAAATAACATATTTTTGGAATCGAAACAGACCACGTTTAAAGAACCGTGGCTAAATACAAAATGTTTATTGTCCACCATTAATAATAATCCATTAATAAAGGCAAAACATTTAAAGTTGGCTTATTCAGTGTAGAAACAAAATTAAGAAACACTAAATATTAAAATATTACTAGCAGTCCAAATGAAAAAGGTCTCCTTCATGGTAGTAAAAAATATAAATATGATTTATTAGTCAAGAACTATGCTACCATATCATTACCCAAATAAATAATTTTGATGGATTTGTTTCGAACTTGAACCATGTTGTTAGCTAATACATCACGTTATCTGTCTAGCGTGAGTACCCCCCCACACACCACACCACCGTCACCCTGGGACCTGTTACGAGCTCGACCACCGCTGCCGACCCCAGCGTCAACACATTTTTACACAGCCTTTGTGAGACTTTTGCTTATAACCAACTACATAATTATACAAACCAAACTAGTTTTTATATTTTAAACTGTATAGCTTGAGACTAAATTAAAACACTAATGAACTACTAATAATACATAATAACCCTAAATAATACAACAAATAGTGATTGTTATGTTATTTAGGTAGACAGTTTTTTTCCAAAAGTATGTACGAGTATTTAGACTATAATCCATCGGCTTTATGAGTCAGCTATGTCATACAGACACATTGTTATTAAATGTGTAGTTTGGTATGTTGTTCCGAATATAATTTAAGATAACCTGCAAAACTGTATGATAGGAGTGTATATTTTCTGACTGTTGAGTCAATATCAGTTATCGATCATACTCAAGAGTTCTGCAATGCAGATGAATAATTCTGTGCTATTGACGGGCTCATAATAACCTTTTGACTTATCATACATCACCTTTATATTTTATTCCCCCCAGTTCTATTAAACATGTTTTGAAATTATATTTCATAGCTTTCAATCAATACTGTACGTATTTGACATTTATACTGATCATGGTAGGCTTATGATAGGTACACGGGTTTATCAAACAATATTATACCTATCAAGCCATATTATACAGCGTAATAGAATTTTTAGTGTCAAACATAATTTGGCTATCTTTGTGATAAACTTAGATAATGTAATAATCTAAGTAATATAACATTAATCGTGTCTACCCATAAACAATTTATACCTTTTTAATAGCATCGTTATGATTTTTATAATGGATAAACACAATGAATTACGTCTTAGAACGTCCAAAAATTGTTAAAGAAAAGGAATATCCTAACAAAATTTAACATTACGCATTACTGGTAATAGTAAGATAATTTTTGTACATATTAATCAGATGGCACATATGGTAAACGGCTCATGAGTAGTGAGTTAAAAATCTTACACGTAAGCAAATTTTGATATGGACATTAAATTAAAGATGTTAAGTACGGTAATAGAAAATATTATTTCTGTCAGGAGGTGCACTCACTGTTTATGACGGGCTATCGGAAAATATCAAAAGTGACTACGGAACTCTCGCCAATGCGTTGTTGCTTGTTGCCTTTTCAGCAGGCAGCTTCCAAGCTTACGCAGAGTTTAATGTCAGGCGTCTGCTACCTGGCTGAGTTGGATGACTTGTTGAGAGTAGTAAATTTGGAGTTGAAATGGAATTTAAAAATATTAAACTTAGTCACGGATTCAGCCACTGTTTATGCTCGGGGAACATCCGTATTGACTGGTGACCGACGAATTACACATGGGTTGGGCGAAGCTCTTGTTATAAGACGATTGGGCTTATTAAACGACCTCATAATTGAATACGACCTTGAGGTAAAAATAGATCTCGTTAAGTCTCAATTCAACAAAGCAGATTGCCTAACGAGGGTTGCTTAAAAGTGGTTGGCAAGAATGAAAAGCTCAATTTCGCTATGTTGGGGGAAGAAGAGGACGAATAAAATCTAATGCTAGTCCGAAGAATCCATGCTTTGCATCACTTTGGTGTTGATCGGACACTTTTTATGGTTAGGCGTTGTTTTCCGAATATTGAGTTTAGCAAACAGGACGTGGAGGCACAACAGACAAACACTCTTTACAGTTCTTTACCACAAAGTGTTTGTCTGTTGATCCTTCCCCTATTAAATGTGAGCCAGGACATTTGGATTGTGACGAAAGTTGGCACAGGCTTGCTATTGATGTGACCCATTATAGATTAAGTGAATTTCTTACAATACTTATAGATTGCGGTCCGAGTCGACTTTGCATATCTCGTCGGATCTAAAGTGAGACTAAAGAGCACGTAGTGAAGATCTTACTTGAATCGTTTTCAGAGTGACGTCCACCCTAAGAACTGCTGATGAATAACAGTACAATGTTTAGATGTGAACAACTTTAACGCATTTGTGAAGAGTGGGGAGTTATCAGTCATTCCAGGGGAGTGAACCGTCCAAGTGGGAATGGAATTGTTGAGAGAAACCATAGAACTATGAAAAGAGCGGCAGCAGGAACCAATGGAAGTGTACAAGAAATGGTTTATTGGTACAATACACTCAAAGAAGACTTAAATGAAGAGCCGGCACCAAGATCTTGAGTGTACAGCGCTACAAGTGGAGATGTAAGGGTGAGCCTGTAGTACGCAAGGAGCAACCAGGTTCTGAGTTTTCTCTAAATCAGTATTTCTTTTGCCGAAACCCCCTCTCTGCACAACAGCCTAGAAGCACGCCGTGGTGACAAGGCAGCTTACCCAGAACAGCGTGGAACATGCGTGGATGGCATGCCGCACCACATCGCGGACATACGCCGAGTCGGTGTTGACACCACGGGGGTGGGACGTGTAAGATCGTCTCGTTTTTACAACTTGTTTTTTGTTTTAGTTGTGAAGAGAATTGTTGTTTGAACTGTCTAAAATGGTTAAGGTGATAAAAAATGTAATTTGTTTTTTATGTAGGAATTATTTAATTATTATATTTATTAATTATTAATGATTTATTTAATATATGTAATATATTTAATATAATATTTACATTTAATATAATAATATGTATTAATTATTTAATTCATAATTTAACAAGAGTCTGATTTAAGAACACAAACTAAAAAATTTTTTTAGTTAGAACATTTTTTAGCCGTAAAATCGTTTGTTAGATCGACCTACTAGGAATTACAGGAAATTTTAAATAACAATAAAAATAAAATTTAAAAAAAAACAGTAGAGTTTTTAAAAACAGTATTTTTAACTGTACAACGCCTGAAACCTGATCTCGTAATGGTTGATCCAAACCAAAATGGCGGCGGATTGAAGTTCAAACCACTGCCATTTTGTTTTGCATGAACCTTTTAAGGTCGGGTTTGAGACATTGTTTTTAATTAAACAATACCTTTCATTTTGTGTACTTACAACCTTTGCTAATTATTGAGATTTTCAACTTACTCACCATGGGCAAAGTGGTAGGAAAAGGGCATATTGGGCATATTGGCATAATGGTCCTGACAGGGGATTTTTGGCAGGTGACATCAAATTACCTTTTACACAAAAAGGCTTCTTATTTTACCATTAATGATATTGCAAATTTGATTGTGATATTCTCTGATCCTCTACTACTTCACAGAATGTTGATGGCCAATATAACTTTAAATATTTAATATTGAAATAAATAAATCTTTATTTTCTGTAATATTATTACATTTATTTTTTATACATAGGCTTACAGAAATCATTAAATAACTAACGAGGATTCCTTTACAAATATATTATTAATATCCTATAATGAGCTCTAATGAGCCATGTGTAAACTTTATTACAAAACGAATAGTGCAAATATACAGAGTGAATCACGTAATGTGTCCAATATTGATCCTACAACGATGAAATAAAATTATTTCCCACTAAACTAACCCCTAGGAATAATAATTTTAAAGTACATATAGTATAAAATAGTAAACGCATAAAAAATTTAATTATAAAACCAATTAGCCTTTTATAGCTAATTAATTTATTCAGAAAGAGATAAGCAATGCTAAGTCACTAAAATAAAACAATTCTATGGATAATCAGAGCTATTTCTCTAACCATTTTTTGTTCTAATAAGCGTTTTATATATGTTGACGGACTATTTTTTAAGGGTATTTAATGAATGTCCTTAATTATCTCAGTTTTATTACACTAGCAGATGGTCGATATATAAACTGTCAGTACAGTGTAGGACGAGGTGGACCGTGTCCAAGGCGCCTTGTTCCACACGGCCTCTGTATGCTGGTCGCTGACGTCATCTGGCGTTCCTACAACCCTTCATCTTCTGTAATTGACTCTATATTCAAAGTATTATGCTCTTCTTGTAACTGATACCTGAACTTTACGGTTGTCGAAGTTAAAGTGGTACTTACCACTATTATTGATCTACAATTAATTGTCAAACTATTTAAAAAATAAAGAATATTTCACGACACGTTCAGTAAAATAGCATAAATGTGTACGAATTTTGTTGTTAAAAGTATTTCATAAGGAATCATATACATTTATTTGTAAGTACTGTTATCTGACAATAATTATTATCAATGCAATTATTTGTTTCAAGAACAAAATCAATTTATTTCAAATAACTAAAGGTAAAACTATGGTCGACATGACGTCTGTGACTGGATACACAGTATTAGATTTAATCCCTGACAACGGATTAACTGTTGGCTTTCTCTGACTCTGCACTGCGGACAACTCGCTGGAATCTAGTCTCAAACTATAGACTTCATTAATTAATGTGAAATTAAACTAAATTAATTCACTAAGCATTATAGTGAACTGATATATTATATTGATGCTGTTATTGAATCTAGTCTATATTTCATAATGGCTGATCTTATTATGCAGCTTTAACTCTTTATGTGCTTTGAAGCTGTATTGAATTTCATTAAAAGTGTAGCACTAAGTCCACGTTTTCATACCAAGTACTGCGTGTCAGATTTAAGAACCTCAATATAGTATTATGTTGTAATCAAGTGACATTTAATCACTGTCTAGCATGTTAGTATCTTGAAGTAAATAAAATAAATTATTATCGAATTATGGCATGTATCACGCTAACCTGATACTCTGAAACTGAAAAATTTGCAATTTAAAATAATAAAAAGAGAGTCCTCTGGTCAGTAGGCTTGCCTAGTTTCCAATAACCCTATGATACCAGTACATAAGGATATGGCACAAAATGTTTGCAGAGTTCCATAAATGACAATGTGGGAATGCTAGTCAACCTGAAGCTAAGTGAACTTTCGAGCACCATCGGCAGAAGATCGACCGAACTGTTTGCCAGCAGTTATTAAAAACAAATTATGACTCAATTTTTCAAGTGACTAGAGTGTAGCATCTAGCATACCTACACCTTTCCGATATTGAAATATGTTGCACACCAGTGTATTCAATACTGTGGGAACAGTGTTGATGTCATCAATCATTGATACGTCTATGGTACGCCGCGCGCAGCTCGTCCAAATGTGTACTGTGCTACATATTAAATATAATACTATTTTAATGACAGGATGTTAAGCTTAGGTGATTGTGACAAATCTCCATCTCACTCGTCCAATTGGGAATGGAATGGGATAAACCGACGTGAGTATGAAAATTCCCAGAAGGCAATTTGGTTTCATCATTCGTGAGGCAGGAGTTACATTACATATTCTGGGCTATTTAGCCAGAATTTTTATGTAGATTAATTTTTTGCTTTAATTAATTGTTGGTAATTTTTTGTAAATGTAAACTTTACTTTTAATATATAAGTTGGATTTATTTTAAACGACAAATTTCAATCATTATTCCAGATAATGATAATTGATAATGAAACGTATATTTAAACATAGTCCGATTGGATTTTAGACAGCTGGTTCCTTCCTCACCCCCTCTTCCCAAGCAGTGTTGCCATTTTTCATTTAGCCTATCAGCTGACATAACCATATGCTATAATAGAATAGGGCGATTTGGCAACACTGCATTGACTCTCATCGGACTACTTTCTTGTGGTTTACTTTAGTACCAAAAATTCGAATAATATTATAAGTTATATATATATATATATATATCTTTATATATTATTAATCTTATTATTATCTTTATCTTTATCTTATTATTACTATCTATTATTACTATCTTATTATTACTATCTATCTTTATCTTTATATATATTATCTTTATATATTATATATCTTTATATATATATATATATATATATATATATAGGTAGTAGAAATAAGAAGCTATGTATAGCTCTGGAAATTATACTGCATATAAGCGTTTTTATAACAATTGGAACCAAAATCTATAGCATAATGTAAGTTGGATTTATTTTAAACGACAAATTTCAATCATTATTCCAGATAATGATAATTGATAATGAAACGTATATTTAAACATAGTCCGATTGGATTTTAGACAGCTGGTTCCTTCCTCACCCCCTCGGTAGCCAATATAACAGTTTAATTTGTACATCGAATTGAAAACATTGAGGTTCCGTATAATCAGAGAGGAACGATCCGTTCATCTATGGTATAATATAAAGCGTGATATATAAGGATCTTAAATTCAGATCATATATACATACATTAATATAATACCTCTACAGTTCAATTTAACACGACATTATAGGTTTTGTAATTTTTATACGATTCGATCAATTTTAAGAGGAAAGATTCTGACTCGTTTAGCAGTACGAGACTGCTAATTATTTGTTACTTTCTCCCCTTATACATAGTATATGGAGAAAGTATTGTTTTCGTCAAAATTTTCGAATTTGAGTTGAGGGTGGATATATCCGTTTTGGGGTCCCCTGAATCCAAAAAAGTGGGTTTTGACGTGATGTCTGTCCGTCCGTGTGTCTGTCTGTGTGTGTGTGTGTGTCTGGATGTGTACAGTGCCACAGCCTACCCCGTTGGTCCGATTTAAATGAAATTTGGCATGCATATATATAGTCACCGTATCTCCAGGCGTTTTTTTCATTTTTTTGAATTTTTGATTTTTAAGGGTAGTTCACCCCTAAAACCCCTTAAAAACGTGAAAAATCCAATTTTCTCAAAAACGGCTCTAACGATTTTGATTAAAATTTGACAGTTTATAGTGTACAGAGTACTAAATAATTTGACACCACCCGCATATCTGTAAAAATGACGGTTCAAAAGTTATGGGATTTAAATGTCAAAAAATCAAGTTTTTATATTTTCAGCGAAAACAATAAAAGTAAAGTATAACTTGACTGGTACCATTGAAACCAGCTTAAAAAACTAAACAAATTAGTATTCTGAATTATTTGTCTACGACAAACGAATCCAGAGAAAAGTTAAATTTACTGTCTACGATAAACGCAGTACGTTGTCTGAAAGCGCCCAATGTTATTCTTATGGAGAATATAAAAAAATCAATTTCTTCTTTACTTTCCAACCGTTTTCCATGAAACTTGGTATGAAACGTAACGTAAACGTAAGTCAAAGGTTGCTGCATCGAAACCCTGTCAAAAAAAGAACGATTCGGTGAGCGAGGCGCAAATGTCCATCAGGGACAGTTGAGATTAAAAAATGTTTTAAACAAACGCAACAGCAACAGTTTTTATTGATATAAAAGATGAAGATCAGTAATTTTGTGCTATAGTATACGACTTTACAAAATTTTCTTCTGGGAAACACTTTTTATGTATAAAATATCACTTTTTGGATACTGTTTGGTAACAAACATATTTTAATTTTTATACTATTGATATAATATAAAATATACGTTTGAGGAAATATACGAGATGTGATTAACAGTTGTTGACTAAGGAGCACAACCGAGACCGGCCTGGCCGAGAACAGTGGGTGAGAATGATCAGACTTGTCGATGTAGAAGACAAATTGTAATAACATATTAACAGTTGTTGACTAAGGAGCACAACCGAGACCGGCCTGGCCGAGAACAGTGGGTGAGAATGATGAGACTTGTCGATGTAGAAGACAAATTGTAATAACATATTAACAGTTGTTGACTAAGGAGCACAACCGAGACCGGCCTGGCCGAGAACAGTGGGTGAGAATGTCGATGTAGAAGACAAATTGTAATAACATATTAACAGTTGTTGACTAAGGAGCACAACCGAGACCGGCCTGGCCGAGAACAGTGGGTGAGAATGATGAGACTTGTCGATGTAGAAGACAAATTGTAATAACATATTAACAGTTGTTGACTAAGGAGCACAACCGAGACCGGCCTGGCCGAGAACAGTGGGTGAGAATGATGAGACTTGTCGATGTAGAAGACAAATTGTAATAACATATTAACAGTTGTTGACTAAGGAGCACAACCGAGACCGGCCTGGCCGAGAACAGTGGGTGAGAATGATCAGACTTGTCGATGTAGAAGACAAATTGTAATAACATATTAACAGTTGTTGACTAAGGAGCACAACCGAGACCGGCCTGGCCGAGAACAGTGGGTGAGAATGATCAGACTTGTCGATGTAGAAGACAAATTGTAATAACATATTAACAGTTGTTGACTAAGGAGCACAACCGAGACCACGGCTGAGGTTCAAAAAATAGCGTAATAGTGACTGGAAGACAGGCTTTAGACCGATATAGTGACTGGAAGACAGGCTTTAGACCGATATAGTGACTGGAAGACAGGCTTCAGACCGATATAGTGACTGGAAGACAGGCTTCAGACCGACATAAATTTTGAATTCGCCGTCTTGTTTGCTCGGATCGAGTCGCTTTGCTCATTTACCTCATCATATTTGCTTTGGAATGTCACTTTCACTCCCATATTTAATGCATTTACTTTCTCGTTTATCATCTTGTTTGCTCGGATAGAGTCACTTTACTCATTTACCTCATCATATTTGCTTTGGAATGTCACTTTCACTCCCATATTTAATGCATTTACTTTCTCGCTTATCATCTTGTTTGCTCGGATAGAGTCACTTTACTCATCTACCTCATCATTGCTTTGGAATGATATCTAGGCACCCATATTTAATGCATTATATTTCTTAATTTCTACATGTACATATATTAGTTTTACATCCAATGAAATCAACTATGATAATGCATTAAATTCTAAGATGATAAAAGTTCGTAAATAATGAAATGTATGAATCAATGATACTAATAAAATTAATTAATTTATTTATTTCTAATAAATATTATAGCACGGGGATAAAGTAATATTTACTCTTTCTTAAAACGCGGAACTCACGAGATAGCAAAAAATGTAATATAAAATTAGTTTTAAAAATGTGTTAATGGATTAATACGGATTAATGTAACTATTTATTACAAAGAGTTCATGTAGGTGCCATAAGAGTGACCTCTAAATAATATAATAACATCACAATGTAATGTGCGTCTAGAGCCGGTGCAATGTATTAAAAATCAAGGTATTGTATCTGTGTGGTCACATAGGCTATCCAGAAGTGACCATTCATAATCTGACATGAGTCATCGGCCTCAGAATTTGATGCAGAAATCTCGGACTTGACCAGTGGGTAGTATATATTATACTGTGTATGACCATATAAAATAGTGAACTATCAATACATTTTTATCCATTGGATAAGGAAAACCACAAATACAGATATGCATGTGCGTCTAAGTTAGTTCCAACTGCCTGTACGTGAACGACTGTCTGCTTTTTTTTAAATATCGCTTTTTATTCTCTCACCTAGATAATGAGGTTGACTTTGAAGCTACGTTTCATATTCCTTTCATGAATCACACCCACTCGTTTGGAAAGCGGCCGTAACAAATGTGGGTTGTAAACAGTGCTTTCTTGAAATGCTTAGTTTTAATCAAAACATATAAAAATATTTCAGTAAACTTGAAAATTAAATGTTTATTAAAATACAACTACATTTTTACCAATGGGAAATGATTTTGGCACCAGGGGGTTTAGTTACTATTCTAGTGGTGAAATTATGTATATAGTTTTTATTTTATGTTCTTCTGATGTAAAATACAAGTTTATGTCATAAAGGTTTACTAAAAAATGATATTAGTATTTTAAATTTACAAGCATTGAGCCTAGGACGCGGAGTGTAGACCCCGCGTCGACGGTGTGGTATCGGCTATAATATAGCTTTGCATCTGGTTATGAATTTGAACATGTAGCCCCGAACGTCGTCACAGTGTGGTATTGGCTATAATATAGATTTGCATCTGGTTATGAATTTGAACATGTAGCCCCGAACGTCGTCACAGTGTGGTATTGGCTATAATATAGATTTGCATCTGGTTATGAATTTGAACATGTAGCCCCGAACGTCGTCACAGTGTGGTATTGGCTATAATATAGCTTTGCTTCTGGTTATGAATTTGAACATGTAGCCCCGAACGTCGTCACAGTGTGGTATTGGCTATAATATAGATTTGCATCTGGTTATGAATTTGAACATGTAGCCCCGAACGTCGTCACAGTGCTGATGTCACTATACCCCGCGTCGACAGTGTTATATCGGCTATAATATAGCTATGCATTTGGTTATAAACTTTAAAACATGTAGCCCTGAGCGTCGTCACGGTGCTGACGTCACTACACCCTACGTCGATAGCGTGGTATCGACTATAATATAGCTTTGCATCTGGTTATGAATTTGAACATGTAGCCCCGAACGTCGTCACAGTGTGGTATCGGCTATAATATAGGTTTGCATCTGGTTATGAATTTGAACATGTAGCCCCGAGCGTCGTCACAGTGCTGATGTCACTATACCCCGCGTCGACAGTGTTATATTGGCTATAATATAGCTTTGCATTTGGTTATAAATTTGAACATGTAGCCCTGAGCGTCGTCACGGTGCTGACGTCACAACACATGGTCTCGACAGTATAATATCGGCTCAGTAGCTTCGCTTCGGAACGTGTGCGTCACCATGGTGCCGACGTCACAACACATTGTCTCGATAGTTTGATATTGGCTAAACTAGCTTAGCATCCAGTTATTTAAAAGTGTATTACAATAACAATGACAGCGGTATAAGGATCCAATAATTGAATTGTTAAAATTTTACCATTTGGTTTTGGATTAATCTTTTAGGATGGAGTTTAATATATTTTTGTGTTTTACTAGGATTATATCGTGCACTAATGAGGACCACTTTGTTATCTAGTTAAATAGGGTTGCTTTGTAATGGAAATACAAAATGTGACAGTTTGTTGTTTCTTTTACAAAGAGAAAATGAAAACGCTGTAACAAAAAAGATTGAGTTTGTTTTAGCTCACAAAACATGCGAGTTTAAAGGTTGCCTCATTAACCAGAAATGTTTTATAGTTAACCCCATATTTATTTTCATTTCCTTTGTACAAACAGTAGATAACATTAAAATGAAATAATTATAATACAGAATAAAAATTAATTAGCTTATTTGTTACATTGTTTAAATGTATATGTAATAGATTATAAGTTTAAAATAGAACTATGATTTTTTAAACGTGAGTTGTTTTTAAACAATTATTTAAGGCCGTTTCTGTTTCAAATGAGTTGCGTGTAGGTGTCAAAATCAGCCAAAACCTGGCGCCAGAGGCAGAATATTAATGGTCTGAAGTACGCCTAACCCCAAATGCAAGACAATAGATTGGTACAACAAGCACTGACTCTCCATGTCAAAAGAAATTGTATGAAGGCTATTGTTTATATTTGAAATATACAAGCATATGAAATAAACTTAAACGTAATAGGTATTGAGTATTTCAGTTATTTTGTCTTAGTGAAACCCCGAATTTCAATGATACATCACTTTGCCGTAAGTGGTGGTATTTAAAAACTAGAGCTTCCTACTTTGAAACTGAATTATTTCATAGGTCTACATAATTCACTACCAGTTATACTTAAAATAAAATTTTTCTTAATGTATACTGTTAAATCTAGAAGATAAAGTAATAACATTACTGTCCAAATAGTGTCCAATTTCTCAAATGATGGTGAAATCCATTGGTTGTTTTGGCATCTTTGACAATATACCGACACCGTAGCTCAGGGAAACGTAAGTCAAAGGTCTCTGGATCGAAACCAGTGGCGGCCGTCAAAAGGGGGTGGAAACGAAATTTGATATAAAGGCAGGTTATATAGCCTAAACATGAAAAGGCAATCACTTGTATGTATTGTTTTTAAAAGTATTTTTGTACATAAAATTAAATTTTATTTACATAAAAACCCATGTTGAACCACAGGGGTAACGTTGTTGAACCACTAAATTACGTAACGTTGACTTTTAGATGAATTAGTATTAAATTTGTATAGGCTTCTCTAAAGAGTTTCTTTGATGGAAACTAAAGGCGGATTTAATCGTTTTATATATTTAGGCTATTACCTTGAAATCATATTTTTGTGTGAATATTCTAAATTTAGTTTATTTAGCTCTGCTTCTTCAACGAAAGGTTCTATCACTTGACAGAGGTCACTTTTGCCGTCAAATTTTGTCTAGATCTACAGCTTTTCTTTTGACTGTTAGTGACCAAAGAAAGAAAATTTTCTACTGCACATTCAGCCGAAGTCTGGGTCTTTTTCATGACGACAAAAATGGGAGGTGGGCTGGGGTAGTTTTACGATACCATTACAACAACAAAATTCATATTTAGCTTACACTGGCATCCGAGTCGACACCTAAAATGAGGGTCTGGGGTTTGTGACAAAACATTGGAATACCTTAGTAGTTAAATTGGTCATCAAGACACGAAACAATGGGACCTGAAGGATATTTCTGACATCAAAAACAGGGGAATTGGGACATTTTACGACGCGGAGCGGGGGGATTTTACAGTACTAACAATAGGATACACAGATAAAACAATAAAAGTTAAATAGCCACATGAATGGTACAAAATCGAATTTGGATTTTTGTGCTTTTTTATTACACTAACAACACTACCAATTTATTGGCAATACAGTCTCTCTACACAATATAACATCTGGGTCAGGGCTAGTGGGGGTTGGGATATATATATATATATATATATATAATTTTGTTTATTTTGTTAATATTTTGAGTTTAGTTAACATTAAACGGGTTTGTCTATTGTCTATATGATTAACATGGGAAAAGAGTATGCAGGATATTTGCATAATAATAAACAGATGATTTTTAAGCATAAATTGAAAGATCTCAACCACATGAAGCTAAAAAATATAGATTGATAATTGAAATATTAGTTTTACTTTATCCTCCATAAGATTAACATTGGAGCTCCGAAATACAACGTAATGTGTTTGGATTTTGTAATATCTCGGTAACCGTTGGAGATAGAGAAAAACTTTAAGTAACTGAATTAAGTAGTTTTTGGGATAATTCTAATGGTGGAAGAAAATTTAAAAAAAAAGTTTTAAATTGCATATGAAAAACTCAGAAAATTATATTTTTTAGTACACAACCCCCAAAACTACCCGTTTCAATATGTCTGGTTTACGAACTCGTCCGAGCAAATGTATGAATACACACACACACACTCACACACACAGGTTATCTAAGGATACTCGGTTGTTTTTCAATTATACTTAAAATAACAATAGTAGTCCTTAATATTGAACACCATAGATCGAATTTATACATATACATATACATATATATATATATATACATATACATATATATATATATATATTTATTTATTTATTTATATATATGCTTACATACAAATTTTAACGACTATTGTTTTCTGGTCACCTATAACATGGTCCCGGGTCTTGCCATGAGACCTACACCTACCATAATGGTTTCTTCCCAATGGGAAATTTGCTAAAGATAAGTCACGTAAAACTTTTGCCTGATGTAATATTGCATCTAATTAGTAAAACAGGCTCAACCAATTAGCAACTACATAATGGTGGTAATGAAGGGCGTGCTGGCTCAGATGTGGGCCAGATCCCATCTCGGCACGACGCTCTGAGTTTCAACTTGTTGCGTTACAGCCTGCGTCACATAAGAGGACATAAAGGGTTAGGTATGCTTGGATGTATTATATTAGAATTTAAATTGTTCTGTTTTCTGGGACACTGTCTACTTTTAATTAATTATGTAATAGTTTTGTTTAAAACCTCGTTTTTTAGATCCATTTTCTCAGTGAGTTTTAAGATTTGTAAAATAAGGTATTACTTATTGAATTTGTATTCGGTCCATAATATATATAAGGCGCAAGCGAAATGTTGTATTTACTTGTATGCACATTGAAATAAAATAAACGTTTCTGCAATTCAATCAATGTTCTTGTGCCAAACCATGTCTACGTGTTAGGAGAAAGTTTGTTTGAAAATTACAGCAAACAGAACAAACAATATCGGAACTTTTGTAGCAAACTTTTTAAGTAAACTTTTATCACGTATCTTCCGGTTGGATGTATTATTATATTTTATTCGTTATACCAGCAATGTTACTTATACATGCATTTTTATTATAGTAAATTATACAGAATCATTGAAAAGTAAGTTGCACCCTCCTTAACCTTTTACTATTTCATATATTTGAAATCGGTTTGTGGTACAATTCTCCGATAAGAGGTGCTACATTGATGATAGTTATTTTGAAATTTTGCACCCTTAGTGGTAGTGGGGGTCAGGTTAGTTAAAAGGTTCTAACGTAAACGCCCTACCATGTGACCCCTTATTTTAAAGAACTTCGTAAAAGATATAAAATAGTGCAAATCCAACGTTGATATCTTACCTCTATTCTACCTCTATTACCTCTATTCAAAATGTCATCCATTTAAAACATTTTAGGTGTTATTATTATTATTTATGAAAAATTTGAATTTGTATCAATGCAAAATTTTTTCTTACTTAGATTACTGCTAATATGACGCATTTAGTAAACAATGTCTGAAAATACCCAACTCACCATAAGCACTGTTAGTAACTTTTGAACGCATTCCTTGGAATGCACAACTTCCACGTGGAAGTTTCCAAAATAGTCATTCAGCTGTTTAAATTTTCCAAGCTGAGAATAACAGCCAAAATGTGAAACTAGCTATTACAATACCAATTGTTGTACAATACACCATTGTTTCTTTTCAAATATTTTGTTTTGGTTTGGGTTTGTTTGAAGACTTCGTAATAGTTTTTTCGTTAAAAGAAAGAGTACAAGTTGATTTACTGTTTAGGCAAACTGATACTTACAACGGAACTACTAATGCTTTTAATGCAAGACATCCTGAACATCTAATCACCAGACAAGGTGTATCTAAAATCATTGAAAAGTTTCAGCACACAGAGAGTGTTTATGTATGTTTATATACATAATACTATATATATATAATACATAATGTTATATATATATATATAACATTATGTATGTCCCTATTATGTATACTAGTATTTGACTGGCCGAGTGTTTGCAGCGGTCCACATTATTGATGACTTCGATTAGCCGATGGGAGACCTCACCTAAGTGGCTATCACCACAGTGTAGGACAAACAAATTAATAAAGATTAAAAAATGTTATATAAGATTGAAAAATAAGTTTCATCCTGAGCACGTAACTTTTTGGTACGAGTATTTTAAATTCGGGGGAACTTTTATCACAAGATTGTCGATTGACTTAGAAAACTGACATGGAAAACGATGTCGCGACAAAACTTTCTGGATCTCCAAGTGACAGCTGCTGTCGATAATCCTACTTTTCCTTATTTTTACCTTCTGCCTTTAATTTTCACATGTACTAGAAAAATAGGGACTCTCAAGACCCACGACTTTAAATACAATATATATACAGTATATACCACTACAAAAGGTTTTTATGAACCTCACTACAATTAATCAATAATTGTGCTTATATTTGATTACGCAAGTTAATAATATTGAATTCAGTTTGGATGGTACACCATCCATCCACAGACCTTTTTTGGGTATACAGTAATTCCAGGTAAAACTGAAATGATAACTTTTAAACTAATGTTTGAAGGAAAATTTATAGCTTATATCCAGTGTTCATACTAATTGTATCACGTAACTGACCTTTTAAAAATTTTCTTGGATAAAAAATGTCTTTTTGACACCTGCGAATTAAATGTTTCATGAGTTTGTTTAATGAATGAAGACGTTAAAATGTTTAATCTGACTGAGGGTAGTTTGATTTCTGTGTCAGGTTTGCCAAAGTGGCCGGGTCTGGAAGTTACTGATGCCAGTTTAACGAGGAATCTGACGGAGTCAGAGAATATTAATCTATGCACCTCAAGATTGGACTCTGTCAATTACAATACGATTCATAGTGAACGGAACTGGTAACTAGCAGTTCACGTCGCCAACTGGTTTCAGTTTCATTGCAACTAGATCATGAATTCAATTACAAGTCATAATTAATATTTCATTAATATTTGACTTCCTGTGGGAAATAGTTTAGATCATGGATATGTCTAAAGGGAATGGTCTCAGTTCATTTAAACATCTGTTATTATTTTAAATTACAAATTCAATACAATGGATCTGGTAGTTTCTATGGAAACCTGTTACATGTTTTCCATCTAAAAAATTGTCAACACCCCCCTCCCAGAGCTAAGACATATCCATGTCAAAAAAAGAACGATTTGATATTATTGTTACCTGTTATTGTATGCTCCAAAATGTCTTTTGATTTTTATTATTATTTGTAGAATAAAAATGATCACGTTCACATCTGTTTGATGATATGTTTGTGTGTACCGTACGTAAAATAAATTCTAAAGCCTTGGGCCGTCCTGTAATAGCTTAAAAGATCCGCTTAAGAGACCGGTTTGCCCAAGCCACAGTTTAGGGTAATCCCGTTGTAAAACACATTAATCGTATTATGAATGCGTGGTGAACAGGCTCTTATAGAGGATAGAGGATAGTTAATTGTAATCAAGCTGGTGCTACTTCATGATGTAATAGACAAAACGTATTAAAATACTTGTTGGTAGCTCAGGAAAAGTTAATATTTATTTTAAATCGTAGGTCTAACTTAAAGTTTTTTACAGAACGGGATATAACAATATAAGAGTAATTTTCAACCCGAAACCCGTTTATTCATTGCTATTATTAAGCGGAAAAACAGGATCATTCTTGACACCTGTAACTATTTTAGCGAATTTCCCGTAGGGAAGTAGCTTCAGTATTACCGTAGGTCTCATGGCAAGACCAAAGCCCAAGACTATGTAAATTTCGTTACTGATAGTTCGTTTTGCTTAGAGCCCAAAAGCCATACAGTAGTCGATTTCGTTTCGTTTCCTAGTGTAAATACTATTGGATAAAACTTGGTATGGTTAGCTTCATGTGGTTTAGATCCATCCATTTATAAAGATTTTTAAAGATCATGTTTATGTGTTTATAAAGGCAGCCAACCTACTTACTCTTTTCCAATGTTAATCATATAGAGTATAGTCAACCTCCTTTATTCATGAAAAGATGTTGATAAAACTTGGCATACGTTCAAAATAAAAATTGTTCATATTAAAAATGCCTACTTTTAGTGCTCCTCGCAGCAGCTAACCTTCAAACTCTTTCCCACGTTAATCTCATAGGGAATAGGCCAATCCTATTAATTATCGACAGATATTTTTAAAAGTTGTCATATACACAATACACTTAATATAATTATACACGTGATATAAATATGGTCATATTATTGATTTGTAAATTTGCTGAGTACACAGGTCTGCTTCGACGTGGGTATTTTATATCTTTGAGGTGTTTTTACAGTGAAATATTCTACTTAATAATAGCACTTCGTAAAGGTCCGCTTACACGCTGACAGTGGCTGGCATGTCAGGTGATATCTGACTGGAACGTCACCTGGCACCTGGCAAACGGTGACTGGAATGCCAG
This sequence comes from Nephotettix cincticeps, assembly GCA_023375725.1. Lineage (NCBI taxonomy): Eukaryota > Metazoa > Arthropoda > Insecta > Hemiptera > Cicadellidae > Nephotettix > Nephotettix cincticeps. The sequence continues at coordinate 48,764,712 of CM041786.1, read as the reverse complement.
TGAACTGGCGCCCTACCAGACTCCGTTGTTGGAAAAAGTTACATATCGTTTATGTAATTATTATATATTATATATTTTTATTATTATATTACTATATATTTATGATATTTTTTTATGTAGGGTTACTGAATGTCTAAAACATCATAAGTCATATTTATTAATCTAGTGCCTTCTTTAAAAAGAGTTCTGAGCGAAAGAAATCCTGGATATATGAGTGCTCAAGTATAAAAGACATTAAATAAGTTAATGACATAATGGAAGATTATGTTACTTATGCAAATTTCCATGCTATCAAGTTCGTTTGCCCCATGCTACCACTTAATCGGTTCCTTTTTGTCAACAGAATTGTTGTATAGTTGTATAGACGTGTATAGTATAGCACTGATAAATGCGAATAAGTATGTATATTGAATGATAAGCTCTTATGCCCAATATTTCAATATCTTTAGGATTAAGAGAGAACAGAAAAGGAAGTAGACAAGGAGATTAGCATAGGAAAAGGTATAATTATTGCCTTTTCCGTATTTTTAAGGAATAAATTTCATGAAACAACTCTAAGAGTAATTAATTGACCTTTCTCATTAATTTAATGTGATCACTAACATTTCTCATTTCTTTAGATTATTTAGAATAGATCTACCGTCCACTTATTGTTATACACATTTCAAGTTTCCGAGCTATAATCGTGAATCGATCGTAATTAAAAATAACTCCGTATTATCACACAATAACGAATTCATTTAACTAATTTTGTAAAAGCATGATTTCCTATTTCTTGTTTTTCTCCAAATTAAGTTCATAAATGTCTTCTAAAACAATTTATTTTGTAAAGGTACAATGTACAATGTCCTTAGTGTTAACTTTCATGTGGTGAATTTATTGATAGTCCCCAAATCACTTTAGTTGAGTTAAATATTATTTCTCCATTGACTAAGTGGACCAAAGTAAGATTTCCTTTAATCTCGGGCTCTTTTTTGATAAACTGGAAACCATGATGGACCAAGATGAATCTTATGCAAAAATGTTATTCAGCTCTGATAAATAATATACAACCGATTTTGTGATAAAGTACCGAAGTAGAAAAGGGATGTTTATGTTAACAAATACCAGTTAATAACCTACCTACAACTAACAACAGAATGTTACGAATAGCTCTGATTGACCGGAGAGAGGGCGTTAAGGGGTGTCTATTGACTACAAATTTCAGAGTTTGGAGATAAAACCAATTAAAACCCTTTCTAAGTACACATCTAGAACCTATAAACAATATTTGTGCCAGGTCAAATCTAAGATATATATATTGATCATATACGAGTTAGTTAAGGGGTTTCCTTGTAAAACCCAAAAAGGGAAGAACATTGGTTATCAATACTGTATTACTGCCTCTGGACGGCATTTATGTGTAAGCCAGATATTCAATATGTTTAATTTATATCACCATATAAATGCATAGCTTTATACAAAATCTTCTAGAATATTGAATAACTTTAAATAGAGTATGCTGGTAATATTGAATTCGTGACGAAAATAAGTAGAAAACTCGCAAAAAATCCGCAATACAGTAGGATAGTGTTAAAAGTGTTGATCCCGGAATTGCAATTATTATTGTACTTTAATCAACGACAATGTAAAATAAACGTTAAATGGGTTATTGTAAAATAACTGATGCGAAGTGAGTTTATTATACGCATCAATAACTCTCAAATTAGTGAGTGAACAAACAGTGTTGATGACGATAGTAAATGCACATCCCCGATACTGTGATAATACATTGTTTCCACGGTACAGTGCGACGCTGGTTTTGTATTCAACGGAGATGGCTCGTCTGCCAAAACAGTTCTTTTGTCACTGTTAACGGTTTGTTTTGCTTTGTATGAAGAACAGAAAACGTTCGTGATTCGTACAAATTTATATATCACGTTATATATTTGTAATTGTATAAAATGTATTTGTATTATGTATTTGTAAATTTCAAATAAATTAACGTGGATGGTTAAAATGAGTGGTAGGATAGAATGGCATACTTATTATGAAGTATGCGTACTTTGTACTGCATTATACCTAGGAATAGAAATATACTGCAATTACATCTATTACTCAAAACTCCTAAAATGTTCTACTGATTTACTTTCTCCTCTTGAACATTGTAATAGTGGAAGGAAGAAACATCAGGTTTGTATGCAGCGTGCTACCTAAACCCTTCGAGAATCATCACACCTGGTCTGTCGTATAAAAATAAAGATAAAACTCCTATCAAGGGAAGATACACTCGTTCTTGGCTTCTCAGTCCGTTGACCCATTTGGGATATTGAAAAATTCATTATAAAGTATGTTTCATTCTTAGTAAAAATTTAGTATGTTAATTCTTCATACCAAAAAGGAAATATAACTTAAGATGATTCAAACATAATTTATTCAAAGTTAGTGGCTATTGGAAAAAGGTTCATGTTCAGTTCCTATCTTCTAGTTTAGTATCTAAAATGTTATTCATACAGTTATGCTTAAGCCATGAATTTTACGAACTTTTTGGCATTTAAACCTTTTTTGAGATATATATTGTGTGTGTGTGTGTGTGTGTGTGTGTGTGTGTGTGTGTGTGTGTGTGTGCGTGTGTGTATTGAAGATATTTAAGTTTATAACAATGAAAGGGCGATTGCAATAATTACTTGGAAAAGTAATGTAAAAACAGCAAACACAATGAAATAAACTCGATTTAGAATGTTTATATTTCGAACAGAATATTTTTCTTGTTTGTATAACGGGTATCTTCTATTGACTTATTACAAGAATTTAGTGTTTCATTTTGGTACTACAGTATATGGTAATAATTCTTAAGGCAATAATAATGTGATGATTATATTGGTGTTTTTTCCTACAAAACATTAGGATTATCATTATGTTAGTTCATGTAGTTCACCTAGTGCATTCTTTCCTAGGAATAAAAACAACGGTTCCTTATTTTATTACATTTAGTTTGTATTTTTGCAACTTGAATAGACGTTGTATTGACTAAATTATTTTTCAGAACGGACCCTCAACATTTGGCCAACGTTAATGTAAAAGTATATAATGAATTTCAATGAAGATTCGTTAGATTTATTATTAAACTAGCTGACTCGGCGAACTTCGTAACGCCTAACAGTAAATACGTGTTAACTTTCAGATTGACCATTTTCTGAAGTCGAATAGCATTACGACTTCGTTGAGAAAAATTAAATATTCTGGGTCGCGGCATAGTTGATAACAATACTGGACCAATAAGACATTAGTAACATTCCCACAAAACAAATAAATCTGGGTGGATTGATTCACAACTTTTCTAATTCAACCTAAAAACAAACAAAACCTAACTGTAATACGGCTTTTATAGGAAAGATATACAACAGCTGATTATTATAACAAACGTAATAGGTATAAACACCGTAATTATTTTTTACTTTACCAACATAATTATAAACACATGACTTTAAATCAGACAGAAAATTAAAAATATATACACATAATCCCCAAAAACCGTTAACTATTAACGTGGTGAATAAATCTGTTCATTTTGTATAGTACACATTAACTCCATAGTTTTACATTAATGAATAAATCAGATGGCATTGGATGGTAAATCATATTGCTAATGGAAAGTAAAACAACAGCTGTAGCTTAAAAAATCTAATGTTTTTATTGTAGAACATTTGTAAAAAAACTTAGTCCCCATAAGGTTAACATTAAAAATTTATACCGCTATAAAATGGAAACTAATTGAATTTATGGAAACGGAATATGTCTTAAGCATGACCGGAGCAGAGACGAATCCAAAAAATCAAAGATCATTAAAATCGGTCCAGCTGTTCTCGAGTTATAATGCGTGCAACTAACACGACTTTGTTATATATATTTAGATACTAAAATATTTTTCCCAAAACATATTTTTAGTCCAACCATCAGATCATCTTCCTTTCGCGTTCTAAATTCTTATCTGTGATGCTAGAAGGTCGAATAGAACCAACCGAATTACCTTACGGTTTTATATTTTGTACAATAGTACCATGAATGTGTTTAGGACAAAAGTCTCGTAGGAATTTGTGGCCGAAATATAGAGACAGATATTGGAAGATATTGGAAACCTACATAACTTTTCCCAAGTTGTCAGATTCTTTCGATTATAATTAATTTATCGATGAATTCAATATATAATACACAAGGTTAGCTGCTACTTAATTTCGAGTATTATTAGATAAATTTAATAAATATATTGTACTTCTACTACGCTTCCTTACCCTTTCATCCAAATTGATTTAAAAGAATATTTCATACTACTATAACAAAGCAATAAATATGCAAAAAAAGCAATAAACGTAATAAATGATTAAGGGAGAATATTACCCATTGAGAAGCCATATTCTTCTGCATCATAAGATATGTATGTTAAATAAAGACCAAATGTAACTAAATCCCATAGCTATAAAAATCCATTGTAAACCTGACACAAACATTTTAAAGCCTACACCACAGACTCGGTATACTTTCTGTTTTGAAAAGTATTTATATTTACTGACAAAAAAGAGCGTTATATGTCATTCATTATAATAACGTACGATACTGTGACTCTTAAGGCGTGTTTCTCATTATACGACCATTGTGAATTTATTAGTTCTATTGTCCACCAAACGATTATTGTAACTATGCGAAAAAGGCGTCCCAAACGAAGAACGAGCAACCCACCAGCAACGATTGTGTATTGATCATGCTCACACTTAAAACAGAACAAACGACCCAACAGCAACGGTTGAGTACTGATTATACTCACACTTACAACGGAACAGACGTCCCGACACCAATGGTTATGTACTGATTACGATCACACTTACAACGGAACAGACGTCCCGACACCAATGGTTATGTACTGATTACGATCACACTTACAACGGAACAGACGTCCCGACACCAATGGTTATGTACTGATTACGATCACAATTACAATAGAACGAACGTCCCACCACCAACGGTTGTCTACTGATTACGATCACAATTACAATAGAACGAACGTCCCACCACCAACGGTTGTCTACTGATTACGATCACAATTACAATAGAACGAACGTCCCACCACCAACGGTTGTCTACTGATTACGATCACACTTACAATAGAACGAACGTCCCACCACCAACGGTTGTCTACTGATTACGATCACAATTACAATAGAACGAACGTCCCACCACCAACGGTTGTCTACTGATTACGGTCACACTTACAATAGAACGAACGTCCCACCACCAACGGTTGTCTACTGATTACGATCACAATTACAATAGAACGAACGTCCCACCACCAACGGTTGTCTACTGATTACGATCACACTTACAACAGAACGAACGTCCCACCACCAACGGTTATGTACTGATTACGATCACAATTACAATAGAACGAACGTCCCACCACCAACGGTTGTACTGATTACGATCACAATTACAATAGAACGAACGTCCCACCACCAACGGTTGTGTACTGATTACGATCACACTTACAATAGAACGAACGTCCCACCACCAACGGTTGTCTACTGATTACGATCACACTTACAATAGAACGAACGTCCCACCACCAACGGTTGTGTACTGATTACGATCACACTTACAATAGAACGAACGTCCCACCACCAACGGTTGTCTACTGATTACGATCACACTTACAACGGAACAGACGTCCCGACACCAATGGTTATGTACTGATTACGATCACACTTACAATAGAACGAACGTCCCACCACCAACGGTTGTGTACTGATTACGATCACACTTACAATAGAACGAACGTCCCACCACCAACGGTTGTGTACTGATTACGATCACACTTACAATAGAACGAACGTCCCACCACCAACGGTTGTGTACTGATTACGATCACACTTACAATAGAACGAACGTCCCACCACCAACGGTTGTGTACTGATTACGATCACACTTACAATAGAACGAACGTCCCAACACTGGTACTGATTAATCACTTACAACAAAAATAGTCCCACCACCAACGGTTGTTACTGATTGATAATCACACAATAGAACGAACGTCCACCACCAACGGTTGTGTACTGATTACGATCACACTTACACCAATAGAACCCCGTCACCTTGTGTACTGATACATTTCTGTACAAAACGAAACATAAAGACGGTTGTTTGATTACGATCACACTTAAAATGTAGAACATTACGTCCCCACCACTAATTATTCACTCACTACAACCTCTCTAGAAAAAAACCCATTATTGAAAGTACTGATTACGATCACACTTACAATAGAACGAACGTCCCACCAACGTTGGTACTGTTTATCTGAGAACGTCCACCAGTTGCACTTGGATGATAATTGATCTACATAAACGTGACAAACAAAACGTTCTTGAAACTTATACGATCCAAAAGTAATTTTGTGTTATTAAATTAAAGGAATAACGTTTACTGATATGTTGTACAGTAATAATTTTATTTACAAAATCCTGAAATAGTGAAAAATAATAAAAAATAAGCTATACAAGAAATACACTACGAATATTAAAAGTGGACCAGCCGTCACATCAACCGTCAATAGCTGTCACACCTAATTAATCATAATATGTTATTCAGTATCAGTGCATGTATGTTCAAAAAATTGCCACTTATTTTACTTAAACGTTCAGTTACACTTAATAGTATCTTAATTTCCTCTACCACAGGTAATACCGGGACACAAAAGGAAGGGCGAAGCTCCATTCAATATGCGAGCCTTATTGTTATATCAGTAACGATTTAATTTGCATAACTCTACGGCTTATTGGTTGGTTTTGCAATACACACGCTTAATATGCTACGACTATTACCCTCTATAACCAATGAACATTCTTCAATTATACAAACATATTCGTATTTTTGAATCACGGGTTTCAAACGTAACCTTAAAGAGTAGTTAAACCATTGTCTAATAACGTCCATATTTACGTCCTAATGAACCTCGTCATATTTTAATACTCTTAAAACCTCATTAGCAAATTTTCTATAGAGAAGTGAGATATTCACATGACTCACATGGTCACAGTTAAGCCCGAGACCATGATATGTATTCGGTGGATACATTGGTAGCTTATAACTCGCTTAGTTATTGACATAATTTGATACATTTGATATTTATTTTTACTTAGTTAACATCCTTAGTATAATCATATTAATATGTCAAAAGACCCTTATTGCAGCAAACTTGCATACTATTTGATTACTATGAAAGCATAAAGTTCTCTTTACACATTAGTGTTCGATCTCTTTTGAATTTTAAAGTGACATTACTTTTAAATACTATTTTATATATTTTGAATACAAATATTTTAAGTAAATTTAATATTAGAATAAACTAGAAAATAATTATTTGCAATAAAATTAGGTCTTATTCCAGTTCGCTTTATCCCGCATTTGACTTAGGGGTCCTTCTTACCTGTATTTGCGGCGTCGCATCATTTATTCGATATCTATATACCGTGTATATTAACGAGGTAATATCGTCTCGGGTCGACAGCAGCAGTTCATGAAGCAATAAGCCCAAGCAGGGAGGTGGTAGGCCGGAACACTGACCCTTAAATGTTCGTGCCTGGAGGGATCTTGCAATGATTTTCTTGATGGTTCAACGGGTTGAATCTACTAACGAATCTTATCACACCATAAAAACAATTTATCTTGTAAAGACTTAAGTCAACACCCTTAATCCAAAAAACAAAATGTTTGTATTTACTTCCCTGTGGGAAATTGGTTAGATCATGTCTAAAGGGAAAGTTTTCAGTTCATATAAACCGCTGATCTCATAACCAAACTATGACATCACTGTTTCAAATTGAGGCCACGAAAATTGCCACCAACCCACCAAAGCTTAAACTTATCTCATATTTGTATTCAGAAATTATACAGAATCATTTATGTCAGTTTATACTTCGTCGTTGATTACTGAATTCTGATCTACTTAATTTTACTATATTTTTTACGCTTTAACAATTTCACATTTTATTTCTACTCGTATTTATTATTAATTATTCAAATAGTCCCTGCAGGAAAATTATTTTGTGTTTAGTAAAGTAAAATGTGATAAATATACATTTAAATGTTTAAACATTTCCCAAACTGCACCTTGTTGTAACCCATGACCAGGCTTTTCTAATGTATCATGTGTGTGTGTCAATGAAATCATTAAACGAATGACTTAATTTATTAGGTATTCGTTTAATTTTTTGGGTCGTATTAGACAACGTGATAAATACCTTAAGGATCTGTTTTAAATGAAAGCTTGCAGTGATACGACAAAAATAAAGCCAAATTCTAGTTACAATAAGCTTCTTAAATTAATAAGAATAAGATTAATAAGAAGGCTTCTTAATTAATTCGTAATTTCTACGAATCCTTTTACATGGTGAAAAACATGATGACGTATTTTAGTTTCATGCAGTTTTCAGGATGCAGATCGCCTTTAGTAATAAGTTAGCTAAGTCATTAATCAGTCCACTTGTTGTTTTAGTTAAATAAAGTTGGCAATCTCAGGAAGTTTTCTCATTAAAGTGTTGGCAATGTAAATTTAAAGTCTTATTTCTTGGCAGCTTCAGATCCTACATCAGTAGAACCTATTTTTTATGTTATGTTAATATTACACCCTAAAATTTTTCAATTCTATTCCGGGGCTTTAATTTAGAAAAGACTATTTATCCTTTTGATAGTTTACCAACACGTGTAACGAATAAAATGTTTTTAATTTTTCTTTTATTTAAATAACCTCAGTTACAATGAAGTAAAATGCCACATAAATATATACAGATATAAGTAAACTCTGGCCGCACTGCTGGTTTTAATAATAATAATAATAAATTGTCTTTTATTTAGAGCGGTTTTTATCATTCAATACAATGGTTTTCTAAACAACTCGTGTCACAAAAAAATCACACAAAAATTTATAAAAACAAGAAAATTTACAGAATAGCTTATAAATACTTAATAAAATAAACACATACATTACAAAGTAAAATTCTATTCTATTGGTCTTATATTAGCATTTAAATTGCCGCTAAGCAATTTTCAAAAACATTTTTCCTAAATTTGGCGTTTGACATTCTAACATGCCAAACGATACTGGACCTCAATGATTTAAAAAAAAATTATCCACTTTAGTTAAAAGAAAATTCAGGTGAGCCATTTCCAAAATTGTTGGGAATCCTATAATATACAACAATTATTAAATAAATAATTGAAAATGTTTTTTTATTAAAGAGGATCATGCTTCAGTGATCTGAATGCGGCCTCTGTTACTACTGTAACCAGTTTTGCTTAATGTTGTAAAAAATAAACATAAAAAATTACAAAGATTATCCTCTTTCAACAAGATAGTGGTGTGCTAATTTGTCATTGTAAATTGTAAACTCAACTCGCAGTTTTTAAAGATTTACTTTTTTACATAAATTTCAATGTTTTAACAAAAAGACTCTCAGGTTATTATTAATTATTAAGTAAAAAAAATATTTTTCGGACTTAAAAAAGCTGAAATTCGTCATTTATAACATTACTAAAGAAAATTTATAATATAATAGCATGTACGTTTTAATATGTACGCGAATAAGGGAACTTACATTATTAGTATAATTTCAGCACATATGCAATCCTTATTGTAAACCAAATGTTTTAATTTATAAAATTTATTTTATTTTTTGGATTCAGTACTTATACTTACTACAATGTATGTGTAGGAAAGGTTTGTAAGGGATGCAATCTTAGTATTTTAAACCCAACCAGTTTAGTATTTGTGATCGTGATCGTATTGTCAACCCTTTGCCAGAGACACATGTTCCTGAGACATGTAGGGCGGGAAACATTAATAAGTGACGTCACTGATCATTCCAGATTTTAGATTTAGAATAAATAATCGGTTAGATACCTTCTTAACTGCCGTGTGAATCCTGGGGTTGTCCTTAATGGATGACACACGTTTCGACGTCTTTCGCGTCATTATCCATATTTTTTTAACTTGAAACTCGTTTGAAGATAATTAAAACATTCATAACTGTATTGTAACAAAACAAATAAAAGTTTTGATATAGAGTTTATAAACGATTTTCAGAGTTTCTTCTAAAGAAATAGTTTCACCCAGAACTACTGGTTTGTGCCTTAAACCTGTTACGTGTCTTTCAAGAACCTTGCTGGGGAATCGGAAAGAAAAGAATGAACTTCAATAATTTAAATACAAGATCATTATAAATATATTGTACACTTTAGTACAAAATATTATTTATTTAGAAATCATTATTACATCCTTAGCTCCTCAAGCTAGTGATTTTCAATCGCAATGGTAGTATTAAAATACCTCTGTGCCTAAGACAATTATTTATCCTAAGACAATAGTGTGGTATTACTTCTGGTAATTAGATATTACCTTGGAATAAATTACGTATTTGCCTACTGTACTCAATATGCTGATATATCAATATAATGTTGGTTGGTAAACCCAAGGATGATATCTTCCTTGCCCGTCTGACAGAATAATTTACAGACAAGGGTAGCTGAACCACCAGAGACCACAACATTGGTAAATGGAGAGACCGTTGGCTTGTAACTCACCGCTCATCGCTCATTGCTTTGGAGAAACTAACACTACAGTGGCCGTCTACCACCTCTTACAAATTCAGTATAATATAGCCACGACTGTTATTTTACTCTTAGTTCTTCATCTTTGTTTATGGAATAATTTTTATTTGTATAACCTTTAATCGTTATAATAGGTTTTATTTGATAATTACAGTTCATTTATAGATATTAAAGTCTTTTGAGATTGATTCTGATTGGAAAATATGTGCAGGTGGACATAATAATAATCCCACATAATATCCACATAATATCTTAGTAGGTCTTTCCAAGGTTGGAATCAGTCAGAGGTGGGGGATTTAGTGGGTGCAGGTCCCACGCTCAGGGGAGTGTTCCGTTTTCCTCCCTAAAGGTGCATAATTGTATTTTCCCTCAAAAAATATCCTTTGAGCTTGATTAAATATGATATAATTGTAACGAAGACACTCCCAGTTTAAACACAATCCTTTTATAGCTATTTGTATAATTATAGCATTAATTTTACATTATGTATAAATTGTTATTTTAGTTTTCTTTCATTATCCGTCTGTGAATGTTAGCTTCACTTTCCAAACCAAGTCATCAAGAATCTTAGGATCGTTTTAAGAATAATCAAAAAATTGGGAATGCACGTGTGTCAAAATGTGCGTTACTAACCTTAGTGGTTTTCCTCAAACTACAAAAATGAGCTACCATATTTTTTCCAAAAATTAAAGAAAAATATCAAAACGTAAAAGGTAGCTTTGAAAAAATACCTCTTAATTCGCGTGCCAAGGCAACACCTTGGCCACGTCTTAGGTGACGTACCTCACCTTGCCCGCCACCTCTTTCAATATTCTTCATCTGCATGACGAGGCGAGTGAGTTACTCACTTATTGCTCTCTTGATTTTAGTATTCTTCTTTCCGTGTCTGTCGTTACTTCACAGTTCACAAAGGTTAAAACAAGTATTAGCGAATTACACATAGGGAAGACGTTATTGCCGCAGGTCTTATGGCAAGAATTAAGTCCTGTACCATGTTATTTTTTCATTTATAAGTGGCCAGAGGCCAAAAAAAACAACCCTGTGTTTGGCTTACTTCCAAATTGAGACTTGTGATAGTTAGATTGAATTTTATTCACTTCATCAGTAGTATTACTACTAATGTTATGATGCTGTGAAAGAACCCTACTCTCAATTTTCGAAGCCTCTAAAGCAATAGCTTTTGTTAGAATATCATCAAACTTAGTTAAACCTGATTGTAGAACTTGCTCTCTGAGCCAATCATCCCGAAGCCCTCTTCTAAATTGTGCTCTGAGGAATACATCAGAAATCGACACCAAATTTTCACATTCGCATTTCACATTGAATTCACAATCAGAAATATCACGTTGTAAAGTTGCAACAAAGTCAGAAATGGACTGACCGTCCTTTTGAAAAACATTTAAGAAGTAATGCTGTGAAACAACAACGTTCTTCCTGGGAATCAACATTTGTTTCAATAAGTCTATTAACACATCATAAGCAAGAGATCTTACAGGTTTTTCAGGACCTAGAAAAGCTGCTGGATTATTGTAGTGGGTCGAACCTATTGATGCACACAGTAACTGAGCAATTTTATTTTCATCTTTGACTTCTTTCATTGTGTAGTAGTTCTCAAAACGCTCTAAATATGAGGAAAACTTTTCAATTTTAGGGTTGAAATTCTCAAAAGGTACAATATTCGTACAGTTGTTTGAAGAATCATGTTTCTTTTCTGGACTTAACTGAGTAAAAAGCTGGGTAATAAGAGCCATTTGTTGCTCCTGGAATGCTGTCATGAACTGTCTAAATTGGTCTGGATCCATAGTAGGTTGGTATAATTGAAAATTGAAAATCTAAAGAAAAATTAAACGTCACACTTTATTGAAAACATCCAGTTACTTTAAAATTCTTGAGTAAATAACAATGACTCTCAAATGCTCATTGTTTTTTATGAATTCTTTAGAAAAATGTTTGTAAGAAAACACAAAAAAAGGTTAATTGAAAATTGAGTTGTTTACCTTTTAAAAACTTGAAAAAATAAGTAGAAATATTAATGATACTATTTACCAATCGTCACCAATTTAACTGTTGTGACTTGAAAATATAATGCACGCATGTTATTTTGAATTTACAACTTTATTATAAATTAGAAACATAAATGAGGTACAATTAGGTAAAATTTGAAACTGGGAAAATAGCTGAACTGAAAAGTAAACATAATAAAGATTAACATCATCAATGTTGTGTATCACAGCTGATAATTATATTTTAAGTTCATAGAGATATAACAATAATTTTTCCAAAAATTAAAGAAAAATATCAAAACGTAAAAGGTAGCTTTGAAAAAAATACATCTTAATTCGTGTGCCAAGGCAACACCTTGGCCACGTCTTAGGTGACGTACCTCACCTTGCCCGCCACCTCTTTCAATATTCTTCATCTGCATGACGAGGCGAGTGAGTTACTCACTTATTGCTCTCTTAATTTTAGTATTCTTCTTTCCGCGTCTACTTCACAGTTCACAAAGGTTAAACCAAGTATTAGCGAATTACACATAGGGAAGACGTTATTGCCGCAGGTCTTATGGCAAGAATTAAGCCCTGTACCATGTTATTTTTTTCATTTATAGGTGGCCAGAGGCCAAAAACAATAGTCGTAAAATATTAAATATATATATAACTTAATATGATATATAATATTATTGGTTTGGAAACTCGCTGAGTACGCAGGTCTGCTGTGGCGGAGGTATTTAATCGTGTTTTAATTAACGATAAATGTAGTAAAGATATTTTCGCAGCATGCGGAAACGACCGTTTTAATGTGATTTGGACATATAGTATAAAGTAATCTATAATATTATAAAGAAGAGGTGGTTTCTGTATGTTTGTTTGTGGGTTTGTGTGTTTGTGGGTTTGTTGTGGCAAGTGAATGCGAAAAATACTGAACCGACCGGTTTGAAATTTTAGGCAAAGGTAGATCTTAAACTCATGCAACACATAGGCATACTCATTTCCTTAAAATCCTCTCGGGCTACGCCCTGTGAACGTCTTAAGTTTCAATGTTTACATTTTTAGAGAATGAAAACATAAAATTACTTGAATGTCAACAGCTGTGAATACTAAAATTTGACAGTTCGAGAAGAAGGAGAAGAAGAAGAAAGAGCTGCCGTGACCGGCCTAGGTTTCAATGTTTACATTTTCTAATGACAACATCCGTTTGCACTATATTTTGACAGTTCGGGAAGAAGAAGAAATAAAGTTGATTTTTCAGATAAACCGCTGGATCGAAATTAGTGAATTATTTGAAATAGCGGAATGGTAGATTTTAAGTTTTTTTCCGACGACTGTCTCTATTACATTAATCCTTATACTCTCCCAATATTTGACATATGTTACTTTGAAATGTTGTAGACACTCGTGTTTTGTCATTTTGTAAACAATGAAGAATTAATTGACAATATCTTAAATGTATCAGTAGAGCCTACACCTTTCAGCCTTTTTAGCCCGTGCGAAGAACGGGTACTTTGGCTAGTACTATCTAATCCTAGGAAGTAAAGTTTGGTGATGTTGAGATCATCAGCTGTTCGTTTTGAAAATGTAGATTAGATGAAAATACGTGCATGTCAATGATCAGTTATTAAGATTTTTATATGGTTATAATCAATGATTAGTATTGACGTTCATGCCATACAATAGTAAAAAAGTTGAAATACCAGGTAATACGTTTTAGATTAGATTAAAAAAATATTTAATTGGTATCAAAATTTTAGCTTAAACTTAAATGAATATATGATTTTTACAGATGTATTTATTTATATGTATTGATAGAATTCAAGTTTTTAACGATATATTTTGAGAGAACGACTCTTCCTTCGAAAAACTAATTATATTGATGTTGAGTGTTTTAATTTATCAATTTCATCATTGAAATTACGTTAACAGGTGTTAATAACATATTAAAAGTAAAATAAAAATAAATACAAAAACATAACCGGATCAATTAAGGACAACCATTTTGATGAATCAGCTTAACACTATTAGTATAAAAGTTTTGATACGAGTCGCTCATTTGCCGCGTGTAAAACATTGAAGGCAAGTCCGCCTCCACTACAGGGAAGGTCCCGGGAGTGTACAATATCATGACGACAGCTCTAATACAATTTACCAGGGGGAGCGGCGACGCGCGTGTTACAGCAGTTCTGGGAACTGCTTGCTTCTTCCGAGGGATTCTCTTGGCAAACCGTCCCCCAGGGATCATGACACGATCATCTTACAGGATAATACTGTGTCCCACTGAATTTATATATTACAATTTATTTTTACTGGTAAACTGAAATATTTGCGTCATACTATAAATCCCAACAGTAGTCAGGAACTTATTATAGTGTATATCAGCAAACCAATTTTGACATCAAAGGATTAAGGTCCAGTGAGGACTCGAAGTCGCAACGTGATAGCCGAACACGATATCCACTAGACTACAGCGATATTCGGTTGTTGCAGCCTTAACAGCTCATAGAAGGTGATGCCTATATAACACTCTCTGCTTCATTTTGATGCTACTAATATAGTATTATATTACTAATAAAATATATTCGGGACTATGTTAAAAGAGCAAGACTTATCAAGCACTTAGCAAAAATAGTTAGTTGATAATATGCAGACCACTTTCTCTTGTATTTGGAATAATATTTTCGCAACAATACAAATACTAGTAATTACTTTTTTATTTGAAACAGACATTAGATTGAAACAATTGTTTCAAAAACACACATGATCCCAGGCACGGACATCAAGTGTGCGTCGCCCCGGCTGCTGTCGGGATGTAACATCGTGGGCGGCCTGTGTCGCTGTGACAGGAAACTGATACTTACATCACGTCTCTGGTTTCAGTGATCCCAGGCACGGACATCAAGTGTGCGTCGCCCCGGCTGCTGTCGGGATGTAACATCCTGGGCGGCCTGTGTCGCTGTGACAGGAAACTGATACTTACATCACGTCTCTGGTTTCAGTGATCCCAGGCACGGACATCAAGTGTGCGTCGCCCCGGCTGCTGTCGGGATGTAACATCGTGGGCGGCCTGTGTCGCTGTGACAGGAAACTGATACATCCCGTCTCTGGTTTCAGTGATCCCAGGCACGGACATCAAGTGTGCGTCGCCCCGGCTGCTGTCGGGATGTAACATCGTGGGCGGCCTGTGTCGCTGTGACAGGGTCCCCACGTGCCCCGAGGAGCGACCCTTCACCTTCCAGAGTATGAAGGAGTGCCAAATGAACTTGGCTGTGATGCTTCAGCACTCACACTCCCTTGATGAGGGTACATATACGTTATCATTCTTTAAAATGTCGGGTAACGTAATATAAGTAAATTGTTTATGTAAAGATCCCTTGAGATGATTTTTAATCTAAGTAATTTTCCTCGCCTCTATTTGAGAAATAATAATAAAAATATCCGTTTTAACACAAAAATAACCTGTTCAATTCTTTTTTGCCTGATAATCAAATTAATATTTCCTTGTGTGATCTTCCTATATAGATGTTAAGGTCATCTTTAGATATAGTAAATATTTTTGAACAAGTAAACTTTATATTCACTATTACAGCAAATATATTACAATATGCAATTTACAGATATAGATAAATAAAGAATAAGTATAGCTAAGCAATCAATAAGGGAAATTCTATCATTTTGTTACATTCACTTACGTCGTCAAAAACATCATAATCATAATGTCAATATCAGATTGAAAATGTATTTACTTCCCTTCAGGAAATATATCATGGATATTTATGAAGGAAATGTTTTCAGTTCCTCTAAACATCTGTCCTCATAGCCATATGACGTCACTTCCATTACATTTTTACCGTCTCGAAAATTGCTAACACCCCGCCAGAGCCAAGTCACATCAACGTTAATAGTTAGGCCTGTATGATAATCTAAAATAAGGGTGGATGGTTTGTAAAGTGTATATTTTATTTGGTCCATATATTGAAACTAAATCTGATTTGTTATTACGTTAAATCTAAAATTGTAAGATAACTGCATAACAATGATTTTCTCATCATATTGTCAGATTTTATGCAATCTAAATCGTCCGCAAAATCATCGTTTTTGATTACTTCAAATGGAGAACATAAAAAAATACTCATGGTAAATTTTCTGGTTCGCTAACCTTAAAATTTGCTATTGCATTTATTTGTTTACTATATGTACGATATTTTAGATTAACTTAGAATGATAAATTAAAATGTCGTTTAAGGGGAACAACAGAAAAGTAAACATTAATGGCGACTTTGTATAACCTCAAATTAAGAGGTCTAATTTTGTAACAATTAATTATTTTCACAGAATGATGAAACTATTTGTTCATTATACGGAGCGAAAGTAGCTCTTGGGTGTACGCAATCGTGTTTTGCAACCAAGGTGCAGCCGAGCTTAGTAACTAGGTATGAAAATCACTAATATTGTTAGAAGAGTGATATTTTAAAGTAAAGGTTTTCATTTATCTCATAACGCCCACCTATGACTATGAACGATTAAACCATGTTAAAGATGGTGTAGTGTTAAAATAAAAGTAATCATTTTCCTAAAACATAATCAACGTGCCCCCCACGTGTTACTTTAAGTTTTCTTAAATAACTGACAATTTTCCTCTTCTGCTCCAGAACTTACTCCAAGGGGCCCTTGACAGCGCTTGAAGATCCTCCTGACCTCTGGCGGCCATTCTCGGAAGATCTATTCTCCCATGCTGCGATATCTTTCACACTTTATATTGTATAAAAACCTGTCTTGATGTCCCTCTCTATAGAAAAGTGTACATATTGTGAATAATAATTTGTGAATAAATTTTATGTATTCGTATAAAATTGTTTGTTTATTGTTTCTAATAAATATTTTTTCTTGGAGGATTTATTTCCATTTCACAAGTGTTCAATTACTGGTAATTAGTTAAAAAAACTATTAACATTTTTAGTTAAAATTTTCTAATCTATAAAAATTGAGATAATAAACAAAGTTAATAA
Organism: Nephotettix cincticeps; assembly: GCA_023375725.1. Lineage (NCBI taxonomy): Eukaryota > Metazoa > Arthropoda > Insecta > Hemiptera > Cicadellidae > Nephotettix > Nephotettix cincticeps. The sequence continues at coordinate 48,747,074 of CM041786.1, read as the reverse complement.
ATTAGTTAATTGAGTTAAAATGGTTGAGTTAATAAATGCTATCTAAAATATCTTTTTAAAAGTTAAATGAATAGTAAAGTTGTTCTAAAAACGCATAAGTTTAGTTATGTATACATACTTTTAGACTGGCATCAGCCAGTTTATTGAATTGATAATTTAATAAACTGGCTCCATTGTTAAATAAACGAGGTAACTTAAGCTTGTTTTTTTCTTAAATTAATTAATATTAGTCATATTAGTACATAATGAAATTACAGCAAATACCCCATACCGTTATCCAATGTCCCTAAACTTAACTATTTCTTTATGTTTTTGGCAAATAATGATTTAAAAATATGAATAGAAATTGTCTTTAATCCAAGATAAAAGTACGCTATATTATTTTAAGTATTAGGTTAAAATTACTTGCTAAGATAAGTGTTTGTGTCAATTCCTAGCGTTTACCGAGGTCATCGTAGCTTTAAAGGAAAGTAAACTCATTAAATATTAAGCAAACGAAGTGCCCTTTATGCTTTACTAATGAACGTAAAAGCTTTGTAAGCTTTAGTCCTCAAGTTTAAACTTTAACCTCCGAACAGTTGTCCTTATCACCGGTTTAGAAAGTTAATTAAAACTACTGGTTATGAAAAATACTATCCAGGGATGGATGTAGACTAATTTCTGCAAAAGACTTATTTCTCAACGTGTCTCGTGTTAGGTACTAAATATCTATTATTTTATTTTATTATTTTATTATTAGTTAAATATCAATCGGAAGGAAGAGTTTTAAAGTGTAATAAAATAAGATTTTTATTTTTATCTTTTTTAGTATTTCCTCTCTAACTCGGTGTCAACAAATAATCTACTACTGTTAGTTCAATTTATGTCTATGATTGTCCCTCCAATTGATGAAGTAATAAAACTGAAAACTTATAGTGAATATAAAGATTGTTGAAATCATAGTAAAACCAAGATACCTTGTGTAAAAAAGTTTAATGTTTGTTTCAAAATACAGTAGCAAAATTATTTTGTTTTTTATGATTCCAATCAATACAATTTATTTTTTATTTTTTAGCCTTTATTGCTTTAAGCAATATAATATTTATAATAATTATATAAAATTCTGTCATTGATTCTAAGATCAAATTGTATCTACTTTATACCTAGAAAGGCGAATGTAAAATCTAAACTGTCATAATTTACCAAACAATTGACAGTGTTAACAGTCACGAGATAAGGGGAACCCTGATTAACCCTACTGACTGTTTCTGATAAAACCCTCCTCTTGGATGGATGGATGGATATACGTTGGCTTTATGACTATATACATGTTTGAGGCAACACGATATACGCCATTCAACAATAATTCAATATGTTAACCGTTGTTCAAACTTTGTGGATAAACGTCACTAGCAACATCTCCAACAGATTAAATAATGTTTGCATTTTTATATCAATGGTTTGTATGTTTAAAATATTCTAAATATAAACATAAAAATGACTACACAAAATGTTATTAAGATGGTTGTTTAATCAACGGAACATAATATAATGAGTAAACTTGTGAGTGGGGAATAATGTAACGCTATTTGTCGATAGTATCATAGTATTTTGCTATGGATAGTCTTAAAAATCAATCTAATGTATTATATAGATCAAATAATTTCCTATTTAACCATGAATATAATGACCAGGTAATGACCATTTGTATACTACATTATTCAATCTACGAATAGTTTATTTTAAGAAGAGTTTCTGGTTGTATTTAAGTTATCCTTAATATTATTGGTGTTTCCATAAAATTTTTCTATCTAAAAAAACATACGTGAAATGGTAGTTCTGTGAGTGGCTGAGCGCTTTCTTATCACCTAAATACTATTTAAAATTAATATCAACCCAGAAACAATACGTCAAAGGTTAATAAAGATATCTGAAACACTGAGATATCGTTATAAAAATACCGACGTTGCAGCAGACCATAATCCGTAGCGAACTGCTATACCTTCAATAATATCTTGTCTAAATCGATCACGGCTTATTTAAAAAAATTAAAATGAAATTAATCCAAGAGATTTCGAAAAAGCCAACTGTTGGTACTGGGTTGATATATAGTTCCCATAGTTCACGAACATGAATTATAGGATTTTCCACGACAAAAGATTCCATCCCTGTATTATCAAGTCACTTACAAACATTTTTCACCCAATTTCTTTCAATCTACTGTACAGTCAAAAATAAATGTTTCCCATTAAGATACACAGTCAGGTGCTAGACACACAACGTTATAATATTTTTGGCACAGAAGAAAACAAACTGTTTAAATCTACAAAAGAGCTGTAACCTAATTTGCAAATTATAGAAAATAAAATAAACTAAAACTCACTATGCAAAATAGAAACAGGAAAATAACCTTTAAAAAAGTATGTCATTTGTTGGATTTAACACCGTTTTCTGTGAATATAAAAATGTAATCAACAAAAATTTGTGTACAATTAAATTTCTGAACTACGCTTCCTGATACTAGCTCAAAACTAATTATTATCTTCAGAAAATATAATTCAAATAATCTTCCTTCAATCAGACCTACCATCTAAGGTCAGTAAAACCCCTGAACAAGACGCAAGAGTACGTTCTCTCTGTCTTCGTGGCTTAACAGTTGACGGAAAATTTGAACACGAAAGAGTTAGGTAAGAAATTTTGCATACCGTATTCAATTATTATAGTGTTTGTAGGTGGTGTAGTATATCTAGTTGTAAATATATGAAATAGATTTTTAGAACAAATGTATCCATTAAATGAGCCTACTATTTTCTAAATCTAAAACATAAGTTTCTATTGGAACAGTCGCCATTATTATTCATAAACATTTTTAAGGAAACGTAAATAAATATATAACAATAATTAGTAATGTTAATAAATGAATACGAAATTTATTACAATAGCAGCAGAATCTCAAGTCATCAAAGTCTTTTACTCGTCATCGTCCCTGGGAGATTGGTCTTATGCGTAGTTCACTCCAATAAAAATTGCATGCTCTCTGCAATTTGCAGGTGTTGCACCTTTTCTTACTCTTTGAATTCTTTTTCAAAAGTTCACACTCCCGTTAATGGACAACGCATAAGGTTCGTCAACAAAACGTTCTCGTCCAATTGCTCCTGGATTTCATAGGCGTCCTTCCTATAACACACTATGTTGAGTAAATTCTACTATTATCACAAAAAACATTTTGGTGATAATAGTAAACAGATACTTACAACAGAATCATCAAAAGTCCAAGTACTCGTAATAAATCAGTCGAATTCAACAAAAAATAAACTACCACTTTTGTTAGTTGAACAATTAATAATTTTGTAATATCTCGAATTAACTTACAAGATACTAACCGTCAAACAGAATTTTTAAAATAAAAAATACAATGAATTAAAAAATACTACTACTTACTTTTTAAAACTACCCTAATTTTAATAATGCTGAAACCAATAATCAAGTTTTTAAAATCAAATAAAACTTGTATAAATCCTTCAATTCCTACAAATATAGAAAAAAGCTTATGTGGCAAGTATTTTGTAATAACTTTAAATGTTAATAAAGTTTCATTCAATAAAATATAATTAAAAGAGAAAAACTAAATATTTTAGAGTATCTTCATTTTGGTACATCTTTCCTATACTGGTATTATATATTCAATCGATCGCAGACCCTCTCTGTGTTTGGTTAATTTATACACGTTAGGAGCAACACTGAAAGTTTGTTTGGAAAGTTAAAAGCAAACAGAACCAGCGATATCAAAACTTTCTCTACAAACTTTCAAAATCAACTTTTCGGACGTATCTCTCTGTGCGGGCTCCCTATATCTCCCTCAGAGATTCTATGCTTACCTTTTAACTTAACGGGGAATAGTTATGGAGTATTTGAAGGTACAACATAAAACGGAACTTTGCATTAGTCCTGGAGCAATTTAAAACCCTGCACATTTTATTTTACAACATTTTCATTTGTTGTATAGTGACTTTTGCCTCTGTTGCCTGGATATAGCTTATTAACTTTATATAAGAACAATTCGTAAATAAGCTTGACCTAAGATTAAGCTGTTTTCACATTGTGTTAGAAAATAAAAGGTATATGGCTTAAGGATGGAATGTGAATATGAAATATGACAATGGATAAACGTTTTAAGTAAAAATGTTAAATATACAATTTCAGGTAGTTCAAAACCAACTTTCCCGATACAAAAAAAACACTTGAACTATCATTTTTATTAATTGGGAGCGCTAAAAGAATTAAATACCATAAACATTCACTATTATGTTACTGTGACTAACAAAATAGTTGATTGATTCTCTTTCAAAGACGTTTTATGAAGAATGTTATTAAATATATACGATTTGAATATTATGTCACGAAAAAACTTACAAAATCCACCAAGAAAACGACTTGATGCCGAAACAAACTTTTGGAACTTGAAGTGACAGCCCCCTGTCGATAATCCTTCCTTTTATCTCTCCTCTCGTTTTACCTACTGGAATTGGACTCGATATATATTTATTTTCACTACTCCAGGAAAACCACTACTGCAGGTAATTTTAACCCCTAATACTTTATTGTGCTAATACTCCTATATCTAAAATGAGTGTAAACGTTATATTTTAATCAAAACTATATCATTATACTAAGGATACTAGACTAAGGATCGTAAAACATTCCTTATTATATTAAAAGTAAAAAATTGTTGAGAACAACTGGAGAGCTTTTCAATTATTATTAATTTGTTTATAATTATTATAATAATTACCAATGTTTGATAAATTAATGTACAAATAATTCACTATCGGATAAGGATGATATAAAGTTTTAAGGCTACGTAGGCATACCCACGGGAGTACTGTTGAGGTTGTTGTCGGTGGGCGGTGTAAGCGCACTCATCCTAGTTGAGGGAGCCTCAGGTTCCAGGCACTTGGTAACTGTAGACTAAGGTAAGACTATAAAAAAATAGCCAGTAAAAAATTGTTTCAAAACTAGTCTTGAATGTATCCCTATGAAAACTTGTATTTTTTATAGGGATACATAGGGGTCATATATTTACAATAAACCTTGTGGTTTGTTGTAAATATATGACCTGAATTGACAAATACATAAAAGAAATGGTCAAAAATAGTTTAGTATTTTAAAATTTAAATTATTATTTTTATTTTAAAATACTTAATATTATACATCTATGGCATCGATATGGTCAATGTACAATGTACATCACAGTGTTAGAACAATCTCGTTTCTCATCGCTTCCTGCAACCTGGACGTATTGTATTATGCTATCGTATCCACCAGCTGAAGCTTCATACTGGATAATATTTTGTTTCTTCATATGTTTCTTCTCGATCATATAAGTATTAGACAGAACTGTGTCTATAAAAGTAGTTTTTAGGTTATAAATTTAAAAATATCTATTCTAAACACTTCAGTAAAAGTAGAATGATTTTCTTAAGTAACCACCCTTATTATCAATGTTAAAATAAGGGTGGTTTTAATGGAAATAAAACTTGTTTTAAGTTAATGTTTGTCAAGATATTGTGTTTGATTAATATACTGGGTGTTCAAAAAGTCGTCTTTTGGTAAAGAATATAAATAAATAATATAAATACCCCCGTCACAGCAGACATGCGTACTCAGAGAATTTCCCAATCAAAATTTGGCAGGTTTGATCAAAATCTGCTGTTTGTATTTATCTGTCGATACCGTAAGAAAGTTTGCCTATTTTCCGTAAGATTCTATAATAATGTTAAACATGGGAAAGAGTATGTATGCTTGTGTAATGAAAACTAAAAGTAGGCATCTTTATCATAAAAAAGTTTCATTTTGACCATATACACATTTTTACCTAGATCTGCCAATAAATAAAGGAGTTTGCCTATTATCCATTTGATGAATGAATGAATGAAACATGCCTTTCTTCGAGAGCATTTTCAACATAGCCATTGTTTTACAAAAAATCAAAAGTCAACAGGATATTTTTATTATAAATTTTAGGACCAAAGTAACCAAAACGCTTCCGGTCCAACTCCGAGCTGTACAACACCACCTCCTACTACCCGTTCAGATTGACCGGTATATTTAGAAACGAGCTCGTCCGAGTAAATGCTGAAATGTACATATCTACCTATGCTCTTTGTTTGACGCACCAAATCACCAAATGACCACTCAAAAAGTCTTCGAACTGTACCAGTGAAAAAATCATAGAACACACTGTGACTTCTCGTATAGTCGTCATTATTACCTTTTTATCTATATTTTATTGTAAATATATCATTTTAAATCAGCTGGATTTAGGTGCTACCATCATAAACTTAATTATATTCCTTTTAAGAAGAGTCAAATAAATTATGCATAGTACATTTAACAAAAACATAAAATCAGGGCAACACTTTGCCCTGACACCTGGTGTAGTATTCCACTAATCAAAGGCATATAAATTGGTCCAGGCTACTTAAATTTTGTACGTGCCAACTACTCGGTAAAACTGACAAATTTAAAATGGAAACCACATATCTAGGAGCTTTGTAGTCCAGTTATTATTTTTAAATAAATATCGTACTAAAATAAATATAAATTTTAACAGTTCATCCTTCATTTGTACTTACTACAAAGATCTCAATTACTTAAAGCTATACCGAATAGATGAATACGTAATAATCTAAAGCTTTAAACTAAATATGTTTTTTAATATTTTATTATGCTTTTCAAATAAAACTACTTGATTTGCTTTAACTTACTATATTATTTGAACTACTTGAGATTGAACTACTATTGTAGATAGATTACAAAACATATAGCGTTAATATACATTAACTCGATTTTCCTTCAGAGCATCTACGTGCGTTTCTAATTAAGAGTTGACGTTCCGTAATTAGTTCCCATAACTTTGTAGATGAATATCACGTGTCAACCGTCTGCACAGGGAATCCCAGAAGTCGCATCATACATCTCGCATACAACCGTAATCAATCATATATGTGTTCTAGAAAAATGTTTGTACAGTATTTACTTCCCTATGGTAAACAGGTTATATCATGGATATACCCTAAGGGAATGTTTTCAGTTCATCTTAACGGCTGTTCTTATTGCTATACTGTATATTAAAAATTCAATACAATAGGTCTAGAAGTTTCTATGAAAATAACTTTCAGTGCTCTTTGTTTTGCGTTGCACAACAACGTCAATAACCCTCCTAGATCTTAAGTATAGCCATGTCAAAAAATAGATCTGCAAAAATGTTCATCTAGTTTTGTAATACGGTTATGAATCAAACAATAAGTTTGTGTTATTCGCAAACAAAATCAATTAAAATAATACAATTTAATTACAGATTTCTCTGTAAAAAATAAAAGTTTATATTCTTAAAGCCTTTTGCCAGGTATTATTATATAAGTTAAACATGTGAAACTAAATGTATTTCTAAAAAATAATAAATAAAAATTAGGAACAAAAAATTTCATTTTACCTCGTTTTATGAGTTGTTACATATTCACACAAATGCTTAAGTATAGTACTTTTAGTAAAATATAAAAAAATAAACAAACCAATTATCCTAATATTTCATATACACTTGACGTACGACCGTTTTCCGTTTATATAAGTCAAATATCAGTAAAGCTGCCGACACCGTCTTCGAAAACTCAGGCAGACCAACTGGTGCATAGTTTAGTGTAATAATCAGACTTAAGAATGAAAACACCCTTATTGAGACTGCACAAACTAACGAAATGTGCATATTTTAAAAACAGTCTATCAAGAACTATAAGCCACAAGCAGTCAAATAAATACTTGTTAACCTACCTTATAATTTCTCCTACTTAAATAGGTAGTGGCCCTACGAGTGATTTGTCGAAAAAAACAATCCATCAGCATTTTTAAAAGTAAACTATGCAACAGATGCTATACATAAAACAGTGATCACGATACATGATAGTGTAGCTAAGTGATGAAAAATCGGCCGCCTGAGGTTGTCGGTTGATCAGCGTGTTATCAGTTTGATTATAACACAGTTGAGGCTCAGCTGTTGCTTTGTTTCCTCTGTTCCAGCTGAATTGCTCTATCAGCTGATTTGATCTATAGCGTCGTGTGGTTGCAACCTCTCAGACAGGCTCATTACCGCAACTCCAACAAAGTCCACTCTATGAATAGTTTGGATAAGTCACGTTAGTTTAAATTATACGAACATTTTGTAAAGTAACATTAATATTCACATAAACCTTTTAAGAAGTGAACTAGTGATTTTTTAAGGTCCACATGTTGCTTGGGTTCTTTTAGGGGTTGCAAGAAAGCGGGAATATATGTGTATTATGACATCTGGGTTCAGTCAGTGTCAGTGTTTGTGATGTTGACCTCCCAAGTTGCAAACATGTTATAAGTGTAACCTTTCTGTAGCTTTTGCATTTACAATCTCAACTTCGGATTCTCTTTATCTCTTCCATGATTTTAATGTTGGATACTACCAAATTAAACCGATAGACTAAAACTTGATTTTAAAATATTATAGTATATAAAAAATAAGTTATGAATACCATTCAGAATTAATAGTTTATTTTTAGTAAAACAGTTAGATAAAAATATAGTTAAGTTTGACAAAGTAAATTGCTTGAACAAGCTAAAGCATGATTAAGTTAGAGTTCTTCAGAACTGTTTTGAATGCTAATTAAAGATTCTTCAGTCTTCTGATGGCTGGAAAATACGAATGGTAGGTACATAGGAGGGGCCTCGATCATTGGCTTGTAGATGTGTTGGCAGTACACTTAAGGGAAAATACGAATGGTAGGTACATAGGAGGGGCCTCGATCATTGGCTTGTAGATGTGTTGGCTGTACACTTAAGGGAAAATACGAATGGTAGGTACATAGGAGGGGCCTCGATCATTGGCTTGTAGATGTGTTGGCAGTACACTTAAGGGAAAATACGAATGGTAGGTACATAGGAGGGGCCTCGATCATTGGCTTGTAGATGTGTTGGCAGTACACTTAAGGGAAAATACGAATGGTATGTACATAGGAGGGGCCTCGATCATTGGCTTGTAGATGTGTTGGCTGTACACTTAAGGGAAAATACGAATGGTAGGTACATAGGAGGGGCCTCGATCATTGGCTTGTAGATGTGTTGGCAGTACACTTAAGGGAAAATACGAATGGTAGGTACATAGGAGGGGCCTCGATCATTGGCTTGTAGATGTGTTGGCTGTACACTTAAGGGAAAATACGAATGGTAGGTACATAGGAGGGGCCTCGATCATTGGCTTGTAGATGTGTTGGCTGTACACTTAAGGGAAAATACGAATGGTAGGTACATAGGAGGGGCCTCGATCATTGGCTTGTAGATGTGTTGGCTGTACACTTAAGGGAAAATACGAATGGTAGGTACATAGGAGGGGCCTCGATCATTGGCTTGTAGATGTGTTGGCAGTACACGGGAAAATACGAATGGTAGGTACATAGGAGGGGCCTCGATCATTGGCTTGTAGATGTGTTGGCAGTACACTTAAGGGAAAATACGAATGGTAGGTACATAGGAGGGGCCTCGATCATTGGCTTGTAGATGTGTTGGCTGTACACTTAAGGGAAAATACGAATGGTAGGTACATAGGAGGGGCCTCGATCATTGGCTTGTAGATGTGTTGGCAGTACACTTAAGGGAAAATACGAATGGTAGGTACATAGGAGGGGCCTCGATCATTGGCTTGTAGATGTGTTGGCAGTACACTTAAGGGAAAATACGAATGGTAGGTACATAGGAGGGGCCTCGATAATTGGCTTGTAGATGTGTTGGCAGTACACTTAAGTCTTCAGTCTTCTGATTGCTGGAAAATACGAATGGTAGGTACATAGGAGGGGCCTCGATCATTGGCTTGTAGATGTGTTGGCTGTACACTTAAGAATCGTTTATACTACAGTAATACTATTGATAAAGTGATTACTAGTCTGTAAAAACATTATTTAAAAATATATATCTCTCACTCGCTAGACGACATGAACAGCAGGTAGAGGGTAAGGTTACAATTAATTGTGTAAAATTACGCATCAATACCTTTTTCTTTTCAAAAAACCCTTGATTAATCGAAATATATTAGTATTTAGATGAATCTAAATATCTATATGTTTCTCTAAAATAGAAATACAAATGAAGTATGGTTTATTTCTTTGAGGTAGATTACTGAGGTTTACAGTAATAATAATGTGAACATATTTTAGGGTAAGGTATTTTAACTTCAACTTTACATAATAATGTACATAAACATTATAATCATATTTTGTTATAATATGGCACAAAGTGTACGCAATATTGTTTGGAAAACCCAATGAAAACTCGGCTATAGCAATTATAGATCAAGTTAAAAAATTTAAGCTTTCGTTCTAAAGCACTGTTGCTTATGTATACGAGCTCATGTGACAAAGTACATGAACACGTATATAGGCTCGTTGCATACTTAATATTTGCATGTTGTGTACCCATTTCTCAGCTTCACAAAAAGTGTTGTAGTACGTTACTTGCCCACTTTAATAATAATAATGTACATAACTCTTTCACACTCTCCGTTTATAGTCAAACAGTAAGTAACTGTTAATTTATTAGAAATAGTACATATGATCAAAATGTAATTTTCGCATCTTGTGGAGACATTCGACATGTTAACAGGTCCTCAGAGAGCGTTGCGAGAGACGCATACTCAATCAATACGAACAGGTGTGAGTCGGGCTTGATTGGTTTCACAAATTATCCAGTTGAAGCGCTTGAAAGCTTCTACAGAATAAACATTTGAAGGTGTTTTCAGATTTGTGTATTCATTATAGCTATTCATTATTCATTATATGAGTATATATTATATACTTACACGCACAATGTACATTTAATTTAAATATTACGAAAAAAATCATAAAATAAATTTATAATATTTTAAAAGAAAAACTTGTAATATTTAAGGTAAAATTTATAGTTGAATTTTCCTGTAAAATTAGTTGTGTTTACTTTACAAGTAAACACTTTGCAATCAGTGATATAAAAAATTGTTAAACATTTTTAAGCAATCATATTTACTGTCCTAATTCATTTGTTATAAATAATTTTAAGGGTATGCCTTTACAATTACACAAGGTGGTAAAATATAGACATATTTAAAAAAAATTTTCAGGGAAATATATGAGCCAGTTCAGAGAGAAAGCCGAAATGAAAGCAAACCGATATGTTTTAGTAGTAAGGTGATAAGTCTGTGATAAGTAAATAGAAACACAAGTGAGTTATTAATAGAAAAGTTTAAAAAGATTGGACATGACGCAGTGGGAAGAAGAAAAGATGGTATGAAGTAAGTGATGTGAGAAATATTGGGGTAGCAATGGAATTGGGAAGACCAGAAATGATGGAAACAATATGAGCAACATTTACAATTGATTTCCTTAGAAGTAATTAGGTAAATGGTGTAATTTCAATCACGACTCATCATCAGTCACATAGCAAAGTTTTTAGGGCACTGACATCAAATTCATCTTCACTAACACAATTCACACGAGGTGCTCTAAAATTCTTTTACAAATTTATCGGTAAGTCCACAGGTATAAAAGGTTTTTACGTTCACTGAACTGAAAAAATACAGGTTAACCTGTTTCGAAACGTATAAATGAAGGACTGAAGAATAAATGAAAATGAGATAAAAAGATTCTAGGCCGCAATTATTTTGCTACGTAGAAGCAGAAATGTTTCCTATGCGCGGACCGCTGCCCGCGGGTTTTATGAGGAAAATGTTTCAACGACAAGGGTATAGACTAGTTTTTAATTATAATGCATTTAAATTGTTTGATGAAAACACTCTACAAATAGTGTAAAACAATTTCCTGTTATCAGGTTGATATGAGCGGAAAGTTTCCTTAATCAAACTATCTTGATCTTATTTATAACTGACATACATTGACGTGGGGCGTAGTTGCGGTGGTGGGGGGATGGGATAACATATGCGGGTGAAAGACCCGTATACACTCGCATTCACAACGTTACACGAGTATTTGTATGGTTGTAGAGTTTGACAAAGTGTAAACCCAGTTCTTAAAAACTATATTTTTCTCTCCCTAATTTATTTTCACGGGCTTAGCAAGTTTTGTGCAAGACTCTTTACGTATGTTCTAATATTATAATATTTCACATTAAAAGTGTAAACATAATTGTCCCCTACTCATCTTTTATCGAGATATTTCAATTTGAAAAATCTTAGGACATTTAACGATTCACATTTAAGACTATGACGCTCATACTACTAAAATATTTGTAATTTTATTTTATTCATGATTTTTAATACACTCTCGTAGGTATCAGATTGCCACCTTTTTAAGACTTAGTGTGTATTAGGTCAGTCAAGGTCATCAGAAGCTTAAGCCCCGGATGTATTGCTCACCCACTACCAATATTCTTTAAAGAGAGAAGCTAGTTGATTTCACTTATAATAAAAGTTTAAAAATACTTTTGTTACTTAAAAAATAGTTTTATCTCTACCTACTGTAAACTATTTTTAGAAATAAACGGAATTAGGAAAAACTGTTTAAAATGAATTGTCCAATACAAACCGAAATCCAAATGACGAGTAGGGGTTTTCACTAGAGGACTGTCCCATCTTTAGAAACTCGTTGGTCAGGCGGGTCACGTTTTTACAAGGTTCATTTCAACACCTCCAACTTCCTTCACACTTTCTGCCGAGAAGCTCAGAGTGGTTTAGTGTCACGGAGGTATGTGTGTGTGTTTTGAACGCAACCATTCGTAGCCTTCAAGGTACAAACTATCTGAGTAATATTTAATTTAATTTAATACATTCATTTTGTTCTACATTAAGTCTTAGTACATAACGTCAAGATACATGTGGATATGTTTATAAACTCCACAGAAAACACAAAATAACGCTTATGAACCAATTGTATAAAGACTTTATAAAAAACTCCTAATTGAATCATATATCTTGCTGTTATCTTTATTATAGTGTTAAAATCAAATTTCATATTGAAGTCTCACTAATACCTTACTTACACGAATGTGTCGTACTAAAAAATAGATAATCAAAGTATGTAAAAACAATAAATTATACGTTGTTTATTATGTTTTTTGCCTAGTAAGCTGTTGTGTTAATAAAAATGATTTATGCTTTTCAAGGAAAATATTTTTTCATCCATTCTATCTATCTACAATGGATGAAAAAATCGTTTTCCTCCATATTGTCGTCATAGTGGAGAAGATTTACACATTAACATTTAAATAGTAAAAAATAATGATGAATCTTGTTTTAATAGTAGGAACAATAATAATATACCTCATTCCCTGCATAGAAAAGAAAATGATTTCAGAAAGCAGATTTTGGATTCATGTAAAATTTGCTCAATGAACAAAAATATACAAATATTGTCATTTGTAGCTTACCAAACAGAAATTACATAAATGATCATCTAAATATATGTGGGAAATTAAAATGAAGCCAACAAACACATTGCAACTCTGACAAACTAATTCAAGAGTGTAACTTTTTAGACATTACCTTGCCTAAGCGTTTCCACACTAAACATGGCCTCCAACTGAACAACATTGGAAAAAAGGTAAATCTCATGACGGATCATAGAGGCTGTACAAAATACCATTAAAACCAAACCAAGTCATAAACCAAAAATACCAAAAAAATGAAACATCCAAAGAAACTAGGCATATGGGACATGAAGGACTACTAAAAACGAAAACATGGCATATTCACCGTAATCTGGCCCTATTTTGTTATGAATAAAACATTAACTCTCTCAATGGATTTACGATTTTGTCCCGTAAAAGATTGAACTATATGCAAAATATAAGTAACACAAATTTACATTGCATCGCATATCTTCTTTACTTCCCAACAAAAAACCGAATGTGGAGCAACAGCTACGGCCTCACACAACATATCCTGCCTCCATTTCATCAGGACTGTACAGAGCTAGAAGATTTTGAATACAATACGGGCTTTAGAAGAGCTTAGTTTAATCCACAACACAAATAAACACTTCTTAGGCAAACAGAATGAAACTAAAGTAAAAACTTTTAGTATTAAAATTCATAAATACCCCCGTCGCAGCAGACCTGCGTACTCAGCGAATTTCTAAATCAATAATTTAATATATGACAAGTTTTATAATAATAAGTCCAAAAACATGAGAATTATTTGCCTATTCTCCATAAGATTAACATAGGAAAGAGTGTGCAGGTTAGCTGCTGTGAGGAACACTGAAAGAAGACATTTCTACCATGAATAATTTTTATCTTAACATTTATACCAACTTTCATCAACATCTGTCCATAAATAAAGGAGTTTGCCTATTCCCGATATGATTAAATGAGAAAAGAGTATGCAGGTTCACTGCCATGATAAACACATAAACTATGATTTTTAAGCATAAATGGATAGATCTCAACCACATAAAGCTAAGTGTCAAGTTTTATCCAAAAATATCGATTAATATGGGAAATATTAATTTTCCCTATCCTCCATAAGATTAACATTGGAGCCCCACAATACAACGTACTGTGTTTAGATTTTTTAATATCTCGGTAACCATTGAAGATAAAGAAAAACTTTAAGGAACTTAATTGTGTAGTTTTTTAAGCTGATTCCAATGGTGAAATATAAAGTTAGAAATTTTTTTAAATTAAATGTGAAAAACGCAAAAAACCCCATTTTGGGGTACAAAACCCCCCAAACTACCCGTTCCCATTGACCGGTATGCCTGGTTTACTAACCCGTCCGAGCATTTATAGGAATACCCGTCTCTACCAAATTTGGTCTCGATCGGACCATTTTTACGAGAGTTATCGTGTTCACAGACACTCACACACACACATATATATAAATTTTATTGTTTTTGGACTCTGGGCACCTAAAGACGAAAAAATAACATGGTCTCGGGCTGAGGTCTTCCCATGAGACCTACGGTAATAGCTTCTTCCCTATGGGAAATTCGCTAAAACGAACAAATTGCTTCAAACATAATTTATGAAATATCAATTCATAAACTTCAGTAACTGAAGAATCAAAACCTGATATTTTTATATTATAAAATGGTTTTAAAAGTGAATCAATGGCCTTTTTAAAATTGAAAAATTACGAGATAAGCTATTCAATGGAATCAATTTAATTGGGGAGGGGTTGCAATATTTGTTAAGGAACACTTATGTTTTATTCCTTAAAACATAAACTGTAGCAAATACAAAGATTTGAAGTAATAGGTATAAAATTAAATAACGTAACTTAATACGAAATTTAATGGTTTTAAAAACTAAAAAATCTGAAACTAAACGTTAACTGAAACGGATAATATTTCAAAATTAACAGAAGAAAAACAATAAAACTCTTAAGAAATCAATATCATTACTAAATGACAGAAATATTATAGAAAAAGAAAATCCATCTATAACCTTGAACATAGTAAATTTGTCGCAAATGTCACTGGGCAAAATGTATTACCAAAAACAACACAAATATCCACACTTCCACTTTCCACACTTCATATTCAATACTGTTAGAATTGCTATGTCAATGGAAGTCAAATAAATATTTAATTCATTAGAATAAAAACAAAAAAGAATCACAGTAGCGCAGGAAATGTTTATATGGCTTATCAATCACTGCTTAACCAGATAAACTAAACCATTGACAAAATTAGTAAAAGCTTTCTTTGAAAATGTAATACTTCCAGATATACTAAAACACGCTAAAGTAATTTCTATTTACAATAAATGAGTCCTAAATTAACGACTAATTATAGGCCCTTTTCAATGTTACCAGTATTTAGTAAAATAAATAAAAAATTATTCTTTAATATCTAGATCAATAAATTATCTAGACAAATTTAAGCTTTAATGTTAACCTAAATTCTTTTAAAATTTGTTCATAATTTTTTTACAATCAAAACATTTGGTTTCTTAAGCTACAGCTGTTCTTTTATTTTCCATTAGCAACGTTCAATGCCTTCTGTAGCGATCGTCAGTTTAAAACTATCAAGTAAATAAATACTGTGCTATATGAACGGTTTGCCTTGCCACGTTGATACTTTCCAGTTTTGGGGGTTTATGCGCCTATTTTTTATTTCGTGTCTAATTAAATGTCATATGTTAATAAATTCCATAGTCTTGAATATTGATTGATTTTTATTATCTATCTAAATAATAAAATAAAGTCGTGTTAGTTACACCATTTATAACTTCAGAACGGGTCATAACCATACCGCAACCCAAAATATCTTTCACATCTAGTCTTTCACAACGAATGCTAATGTAATGCCGTAAATGCTATTTGACTTCGGAACATGCTCAATCTTAAAGTTAACACTTAAGTCATACTTCTCACATGCACTTATATCTAAGCGTACTAGTATCTATATGAATGCTCATCCCATAATATAACACTTAAATTCATGCTTTAGGGCGTTACGAAGTTCGCCGGGTCAGCTAGTAAAGCATAAAATAATAAAATAAAATATATTTAATCACCAATGCGTTATAATAAAATTGGCTTATTAATTTTTTACATATATTTTTATACATTTAATTTGGCGTGAAAAATAAATTAAACCAGATTAACATGTATGTAATCTTCTTGTTTCTTTGATTTATTTCAATCATGCGTTTTAAAATTGCTAAAGTCAATTATTGGTTTTGATGGCAATAAAATATTAATATTATTAATAATTTTATCTAAACATAAGAATACTATTTTAAAACAGCTCCCATTTTTTTTATTGAAAAACCAAACAATACGCCAAGCTCTGCGTCTACTATTAAATCATAAACGGATTGGAAAAATAGCTTTCCAAATTAAACGACATAACACAATTCCATACATTAAACATGATTACCGTTGTAACACATAAAATGGGAGATGTAGTGTTGATGATGTAATATTTCATGGAATGATAAATGGAATGAATTCAGTAAATGACCGTCAGACCCGTCAGTTATGAACGAGTATTTATTGATTAGAGATGTTCAATTGAGGCTTTAAAACCGACCATCAAACGGAAGCTGTTAGCTTGAACAATTAGCTTTATTTCTGACACTAATCCTTGTACAATCTGACCCTTTGAATATTACGTTTTATTTTAATTAGTGTTCCTAAAGAAATTAGTTTGATAATTTAATATTTGTATTATTTTCATTTTGTCGATGGACGAACAAGTGAGGACATCTACGTATCGTTTTGGTTGTTGTTAGCGAAATCAAAGTTTTAGTGTGACGGACACCAAAACTTAGATTGGTGTGTGTATATGTTGTGTGTGTGTAGGGCCTTTTTTCCTAAGCTCATATTTTAGTGTCATTATAATAAAGTAGAATAATATGCATTTGTTACGATGGTAATACAAACCCGTAGAATTTCTAATAACCCCAAAATTGTTAAACATATATATTCCTTCTATGTGCTGTTGTTCGGATGCCAGATGTCGTCAGATGTCGTTGGCGCTGAGAATGACCAAGCATTCTCTTATGTTAATTTTTGTTTGCCGATTTGTAATATGACGAGTTACTAACCATTATGGAGGTTTTCTGAGTTTATCCATCCTATCCCACATGTACTAATGCCACTACTGCTACTAAGTGTACTAGTATTTATATGAATGCTCATCCCATAATAGCACCCTCAGCAAATTCATTTACGGTTTGTCAGCCAGTTTAATGATTTAGCTACCCGCTCGCGTGGCCCCGTAGAACACGAGCGCTCACGCGGCGGCAATCTACCGCCTATTTCATTTTGTACGATTTGAAATTTGTTTACTTAAGTATATTTATAAAAGGTGGGTACTTGAACATAGAACATAAAAATAATCAATTCAATTCAAACATTTTTTCAACCTACAACATTTATTAACTGACAAGAGATATCAAAGCAAAATACATCATCTTAAGAAATAATTATATATACGGATTGCGGATTGTCTTAGGGTTCAAGTCTACTTCATACCAACATTTTTATCCAGTTTTTCGTTATACGTGTTACATGTAACACTGCAGTGACCTTTGCAAACATATTTTCCCTCTCGAGTATTTCCGCAATTCAGGACACAGCGAATTAATGATAATACCAATATAATAATAATATTAATAATAATAATAATATTAATAATAATAATATCATTAATAATAATAATACCATTGCCGTAATGGTAGTGGGTGAGGAATACATCCGGGGCTGAAGCTTCTGACGACCTTGACTGACATAATACACATCAAATCTTAAAAAGGAGGCAATCTGTTACCTACGCAAGTTGATTAAAAATCATAAATAAAATTACAAATATTTTAGTCGTATGAGCATCATATTAAGTCTTAAATGTGAATCGTCACAACAGACCTGCATACTCAGCGAATCGTCAAATCAATAATATGGTAATAATACTTGTAATACAAGTATGTGACAAGATTGATAAATCAATACCTGTTTATAAATTAGAGTATTTTTCTATTCTCTGTAACATTAACATGGGGAAGTGTATAGAGCCTTGCTGCTTTGAGGAACACTAAAAGTAGGCATTTTCACCATAAACTATTTTTGTTCTGATTGTATACCGATTATACTGATCTGATTATAAGTTTTATTATCTGTACATACATAAATAAGTATGGTTATTCTTCATAAGATTATCACGGGAAAGGGTATGGAGGTTTGCTACTGTAATAAACACTAAAAGTAGGCATTTCTAGCATAAACAGTTTTTATTTTACTATGTATACCAAGGGTCATTAACATCTGTCCATAAACAAAGGAGTTTGCCTATTCTCCATATTATTAACATGGGAAAGAGTGAGAGTATTCAGGTTTGCAGCTGTAAGGAATACATGATTGAAGATGAAAATTTTAAAAATACATGGGAAAAACGCAAAAACCCATTTTTGGGTACTAAACCCCCCCAAACTACCTGTTTTATTGACCGATATGTCTGGATTACTAACTCGTCCGAGCAAATGTATAAATACACGTTTCTTCCAAATTTGGTCTCGATCGGACCATTTTTACGTGAGTTATCGTGTCCATAGACATATATATGTATATTAAAGACTATTGTTTTTGGTCTCTGGCCACCTAAATACAAAAAAAAACATAGTCCCGGCCTTAAGTCTTGCCATGAGACCTAAGGTAATAGCTTCTTCCCTATGAGAAATTCACTAAAAATGTATTTCTTTCTTATTTTATTACTATTATAAACTATTTTCATTTTTAATCTGCATAAATCGTTTTACTATAACAAGAATAGTCCTCATTCTAAGGTGAAAAACTATTAATTAAAGAGTAATGTGATATAATTCGTATACTAGATGTGGGAGTTTTTTAATATTAAGTCATCGCCAGCTAGCTTGGAAGTGGTGTGCAATGTGATTGTTTTCCACATTTTAAATTTTTATTCATAATTTATTATTAACATTAATTGCCTTACAAGATCCTTTCCTTATAGTCTTTTATTTCAGGTAAAACAAAATTTTTGTCATGTTTTTTTCTGCAGTTTTACACTTATTGTTGCTATATCTTTTATTTTACCATTTTGAAATTCAATGAAATTGTATTTTATGGTTCATCTACAGAACTCCTCAATCTTCCTTAGCCTTCCAAATGCTATGATACGTATAAACAGCTGATATCGTGTTTGCTTTTGGCCCATTGCAATAGAATTGCTGGAATGTATTCAAGGAATTACACATTATCACATCATTCAACTTGTGCACATTATTTTAGTTTAGATTGATAAAAGAAAGGTGTGCATGTATGATTTATAAAAAAGGACTTTGCGTATCGTGAATATTAACAGTTTTTTCTGATTAAGACTTTTCTTACAGCATAATATTATATTACAGCATAATATATAGTACCTATTATTATATTGTATTTTGTCCTTTGTACTAAGTAAAAATCGGATGTTGAGATAAGTGATTGATTTTGGCTATTTTTGTTTTATTATATGTTTTTCATAACGAAATTTAAAACATTTCTGGAACATTTCTATTTTCAAAGGATTAATGTGGTCTTATGTCTGTGCTATTTCCGTTTCATAAGAACTACTGTGGGTCAGTAAAAATAGATTTTCTTAGGTCTAGATAGTGTGGAGGCCAGAAGAGAGGTCTATAGTTTTTAAATACTCCCTAAATCACTAGTGATGCGTTTTTTAAAATTTATTGAAATCACGAATAAAACAAAATCCTTCAGGGGGCTAAGAGAGATGTCATACGACGGAGTACTATACTACTCTCCGTAGTTTCTGTACGAATCATTACCATTGTGATAATTTCCTCCTGTGTTGTCGAAGGTATTTCGGGAGCTATGAGGACTCTTTGACCTAGATGGACTGTGTGATCTATAAGGTGTGATCTATATGTGAGTGATAAGGACTGCGTCCAGGGTTATTCATAGAATTAACATAGTTCCTAGCGGGTGACCGGTTGTTTGGTAATGGGTCCCTAGCTGGCGACTCGTAGTTTCTGCGTGAGTTCCACGACGATCAACTTTGATCACGTGGCGTCCAACGGTTACGGATCACGTG
Source organism: Nephotettix cincticeps (assembly GCA_023375725.1). Taxonomy (NCBI): domain Eukaryota; kingdom Metazoa; phylum Arthropoda; class Insecta; order Hemiptera; family Cicadellidae; genus Nephotettix; species Nephotettix cincticeps. The sequence continues at coordinate 48,726,537 of CM041786.1, read as the reverse complement.
GCGTCACGTGATTATTGCTGATGCGGGTAGAAGTCTCTACGACATTTCTGATCGTAAGTGTCCTGCCCTCTCTACCTAATTTCATTCACCATATCATTTAACTGACCAACTTTTCCTTGATAGTGGTTGGCTTTGACACTGCTTGAGGCAGTCCAACCACCCCAAACCGGTGTCTCAAATAGTACACACACAATCGAAGAGTAGAACTAATCTTGAGGTGCAACTTGCTGCATCATAGCCGGATTTAAACCCTTTAGAATATGTCCTCAAATCGCGGTGTCGCCCATAGAAGAGTAAAATCTCCAACACAATTTCTGAACGCACAAATTGAGCTCCAACGTAAGTAACTCTAGTAGTAGTAAGTAAGAAAATGAGCCACTATTTCGCTCTTAAAATCAGCATAACCTTTATCGGGATACTTAGACTCTAAATTCTCATAAAAGTTAAGAGCGGAACCTTCCAAATACATTGAGAGGTACAAAATGTTCTTATCATCACCCCAGTCATTATTTTTTGAGGCCCTTTCAAATGGAGGCAGTGAACATCCTGAGTCGCCTTTCCGGAAAAATTCCCCTGGCTTCCCGTTTCACCTTCCGAGCTCCCTGGTACGATGTTGTTGGCAAAAAGACGTCTTATTGAGCTGGAGGTTACACGTGAGATGAAGTTTCGAATGTTTGTGGTTCCACGTTCTGGTATACACGATCGGATGTACCACAGGACGGAGGGATTCGAGAAAAATCTATCTCCTAGTCATACTCATGGACAGAGTCGTATATATTAGACCCCCAAGCTATGTGACCGTTGTAAAGGTTGGCCTTTATCGTGACGTAGCTTAAGCAAACGTAAATATCTTCTCAAGTAATCTAAGTCTGAATCTCCCTGAAAAGATAAACCTATAGATCTATAACATTCTACAATTTGACTACAGTTAAACGCCTTAATATCTGAAAGAGTAAGTTTGTCCATTACTCGCAATAACACAAATTTATACAAAATAGAACGCAAATCATTAGACACAGAATTCAATAAGAGACAAGAAAATCCACACATTCCTATGTAAAGTCAAACGCTAAAGCCATCAGTACATTATCACCGAACATTCACCCGAATGTTTCGCCGAATGTTCGGGACAGATTTCGACCACGAAAGCTGACGAATGTGTAACACGACCCCTCCCGAATTAACCAAGTACACCATCGGCTAACTTCGGCCGAACCATGCTGAATCTAGTACTGCGTATTTGCAGCCAAACATTCACGCTAAACTTTGTGCAACATGGACGCTGACATTGAAGTTGCCGCTGTGTTTCTGTTTTATAGTTATGCTTACCTCAACTATGTATACACACACACACACACACACCAAAACGAAAATTACGAAGCCATGGAAACGTAGAAGATGGTGGGTTAGGGAATACACAGAAGAAGAACAATGTAAACCCAAATATATTTGTTAGCTATCTATAACTCCTTAAGTTTCGAACTTACGAACTTTTTATCTTTATATCTCTCGTAGGAAGGATCCCACAAAACAGGCTCGCTGTGGTATAGTTCCAGAAATAACAGCGTTTCCTCATTAGAATATATTCACTTTTAATTTTTCTTTAGGTATTTTACTGATCACCTTTCAATTATTGTTTGTCTTTTTCCCGTATTTTATTTTTACTTTATTTGTTTTCACGAAGACATTTTACGTTCTGTCAAGAACTATTATCCAATAAAACACTAATCTCAAAACAATAAAACAATTATTAAATATGTGAAAACTATTATTTGAATTAGATTAAAATCATTAATTGATTTAGAATAAAATGATCATTGAGTTAAAATAAAATATCAATTGAATCAGAATAAATCACAAGTTATAATTTTAATTTGATATTGACGTTCTGAGAGTAGTAAATTTTCCTATTTAAGTAGGCTTTATTCTACATCGGTATTTTATATAATTTTAAACCGAATCCTGGTATAAATTAGTGCAGAGATAGTTTTTTTTCATAAGTTGGCAACTCAATAACACCTGTTCAACAGTGATGAGGTTTTCTTTCAAAGGAACGAAACGTCCAGCGTTTTTGCCCTTCTCGACTCTAGGCTTTTTATTTGTGTTGGAATAGTCCCAGACTCGGGCGCGCAACTGGCTCTTAATCGTTCATGTCTGGAGGGCTTAAACAACAGCACCGAGGAAACCTTGAGAGGATTTTACTTCACCGTTTTATTAATTATGTTTTAATTACGTTTCTCAGATGTAACATAAACAAAAATCTAATTACTTATTACCATCTTTGTTTATTATTATTACAGTATAATAGGAATATGAATGTGAAACAGTAAGTATGTAACCGAACTATTTACAATAATTCTGTTATAGATTTTTTCAATGTAATAGTTAAACTCCATATCTAAATATTTGTTAAACTTTTTTATTTCTGGTTTACTTTTGTCTGTTAAAATTTGTTCTGTTCTTCAGTGGATATGACAAAACTCACCTTGTGGATAAATTATGTTCTCTTTATTCAATTTTCGAACGGTTAAGTTTCTAATATCAAATGCTGTGATATTTTGGCAATTATTATTTTTAGAGAAAAGGTTGTAGGAATAATGAAAATGAAATATGATGTAGTTGCAAGTGATGGCGATCAGAATTGACAATAGATATCTTACATGATTTACGCTTTGTTTAGTAAAAGACGCAGAGGGGATAAAGTTGGAATGTTACTAAAAGATTATTACCTCCAAGTACTAAATTTCAACAAACAAATATTTGATTTAAAAGCTTTAGTTAATAAAAATACATTTCAAAAATGAAAATTATTGGAACATAATTATTGGTAATTGCATTGACTTAAAGTATATGCGAGTTTTAGCCATTGATATTGTTCAATGGTTCAATGATATTGTTCAATTGATATTGTTCACTCATGTTTATAAGGTAAATAAACTTTCAGCACTTCAAAAGTTTTTTTTAAGACAGGAATATGTGTGGTATAATTTATAAGAAAAGCGAAAGTAATTATTTTACACCTTTAATAGTAAAATAATCGTTTTCAAATTATCTGTTTTATCGGGCTTATTTACCTATTTTATTTATTTATTTTATTTTATTATTTATTTTTTTACTACCTATTTTTATTTTTGTGGCTGGACCTCATCAGTAACACACACACAAACTAGCATACAGTCACTTTATTCGACGTTAATGTTTTGGTCCCGCGAAACGTCGGAATAGTGACTGGATAGATATTTTGTGTGTGTTTTGTGTATGTTGTGTGTTACTGACGAGATCCAGCCACAAAAATAAAATACCCCCGTCCTGCAGTCCGCAGACCTGCGTACTCAGCGAATTTCCAAATCAATAACATAATAATGATAATATATGACTAGTTTGATCATTATTTGTCAATAAATATGAGTATTATTTGCCTACTCTCCATAGATTAACATGGAAAAGAGTATGCAGGTTTGCTGCTGTGAGGAACGCTGAAAGTAGGTGTTTCTAGCGTAAACAATTAATTTTTTGAGCATCTATATCAACTTTCATCAACATCTGTCCATAAATAAAGGAGTTTGCCTATTCACTTAATGATTAATATGGGAAAAGAGTATACAGGTTTGCTGCCTTGATAAACACATAAACTATGATTTTTAAGCATAAATGGATAGACCTCAACCACATGAAGCTACATATCAAGTTTTATCCAAAAATATTGATTAATATGGGAAATATTAATTTTTCCCTATCCTCCATAAGCACCATTGGAGCACCACAATACAATACATACTGTGTTTAGATTTTTTAATATCTCGGTAACCGTTGGAGATAGAGAAAAACTTTAAGGAGCTTAATTGGGTAGTTTTTTTAAGTTGATTTCAATGGTGAAATATAAAAAAGTATATATATATATACATAAAAATTTTTAAAAATTACATGTGAAAAACGCAAAAAACCCCATTTTAGGGTACACAACCCCCCCAAACTACCCGCTCCCATTGACCGATATGTCTGGTTTACGAACTCGTCCGAGCATTTATAGGAATACACGTCTCTACCAAATTTGGTCTCGATCGGACCATTTTTACGAGAGTTATCGTGTTCACAGACACATATATATATATACATATATATATACATATATATACATATATATATACATATATATATATATATATATATAAAAATTTTAACGACTATTGTTTTTGGACTCTGGGCACCTAAAGAAGAAAAAATAACATGGTCCCGGGCTTAAGTCTCGCCATGAGACCTACGGTAATAGCTTCTTCCCTATGGGAAATTCGCTAATAGGTGAGTGTACCCAATAAAACAGATAATATGGAATATATCTCATCAAAAAATATTTATATTAAAAATGAAATCGTTTTCAAAGTTGAAAAGTCTTTATACTATCTATACTTTATACTATATTATTGTTAATTAAATTAATAGTTGACAATAGTGAGTTAAAAGTGGAAATTACGTTAAAAGTTGTTTTCCAATTATCTGCCTATTTAAGGTTGACTAAATATTTTAATCCCATAACTACTGTGATCTGTGAGTTCGGTAAATGATTTGATTATGCATTGTTGCTGTTACTATACAAACCAATTAGCAATATACTAGATCAATAAAAGAAAAAAATATTTATATTAGTTATAAATTTAAATTAAAATTTACCTTGAATGTGAAAATTTTATGCATGATGTGAAATAAAAGATAACCAGGAACTGTTATCAATCCTTTCCATGTTTGTTTTTATGCCCACTGCAGGTATACTTTACTAAAACCACAACAACCGGATGCCTAGATATCTACCCTAACTTCCCCCTTTGGTGCAATCTAATTTTGGAGATAAGAACTGTACTTTGTTTACTGAATCCTCCTAGCTAGTGGAATATGCTTCTGATTAAGTAACTCCTAACTCCGGTTTACTACCTTAACGATATTGTTTTAGCTGGTTTTTAGTTTTTTAACTGCTTTAATTTACCTTCAGTTATTATAATTAATATTTTTGTTTCTATAACAATACAGGTTTGTTGACATACTGGTGAGGATGAATACTATTTTTTAGTAATCTTTGTTAGTCTCATCACGATAATGCCACCCACAAGGTCAACTCCACACTCTATGTGGTTATGCAGGCGTAAGCTTTTTTTGTCAATAACGTTGAAAATTAATTGTTAACTATATTACCCAACAGACGTTGCCCTGTCTTTTATGTGAAATGGAATATATATACACCCACACACACACACACACACACACACACATATATAGTAAACAAAAATGTAACAACACTTTTTTTGTGATTGAGGTTAAAAACGACTCTGCACAACAAACATTTACAAAAATAAAATTTAAAAGTTATATAGAGATTCTGGTTTACACTATAGCACAGTTAAAAATTAAAAGATTCCAGCTCAAAATATAACACTATTTACCTTTGTTATTAAAAAATCTTTGAACTTATTACAATTTCTAAATTTTTGACAAAATAAAAACCAACATTTAAACAAATAAACATATGTTATCAAACTCATTCAAATCTTAATATTTATTACATATAATGAAACCATCTATTTCTTCTATTTTTAATGTCAATTACAAAATAATGGAAGCAGTCAAAAAAGGGATTGTGATTTATTTATATAGATGATCTGCAACCCTACACCTTTGATCAGTGTATTTAAACTATTTGAGAATAGTTTTCGGAACGTTCAATTTATTCTTTGCATATTATGTAAAACCTTTTGAAAAACTTTACTGTCCCCATACGGGAAGCCGACTCGGTCCACGACGACTTGGTAAAATAAAAATATATCTACTCAGACCCCCACATTAATTAATATGTACAGTAATATGAGTTTTGTCTGTTTGATATCGTTTTTATTAGCGAATTTCCCATAGAGAAGAAGCTATTACCGTAGGTCTCATGGCGAGACTTAAGCCCGGGACCATGTTATTCTTTCTTCTTTAGGTGCCCAGAGTCCAAAAACAATAGTCGTTAAAATTTATGTATATATATATATATACATATATATATATATATATATATATATATATATATATATATATATGTGTGTGTGTGTGTGTGTGTGTGTGTGTGTGTGTGTCTGTGAACACGATAACTCTCGTAAAAATGGTCCGATCGAGACAAAATTTGGTAGAGACGTGTATTCCTACAAATGCTCGAAAGAGTTCGTAAATCAGACATATCGGTCAATGGGAACGGGTAGTTTGGGGGGATTGTGTACCCCAAAATGGGGGTTTTTTGCGTTTTTCACGTGTAATTTTTAAAAATTTCTAATTTTATATTTCACCATTGGAATCAGCTTAAAAACTACACAATTAAGTTCCATAAAGTTTTTCTCTATCTCCAACGGTTACCGAGATATTAAAAAATCTAAACACAGTATGTATTGTATTGTGGTGCTCCAATGTTAATCTTATGGAGGATAGGGAAAAATTAATATTTCCCATATTAATCAATGTTTTTGGATAAAACTTGATATTTAGCTTCATGTGGTTGAGGTCTATCCATTTATGCTTAAAAATCATAGTTTATGTGTTTATCAAGGCAGCAAACCTGTATACTCTTTTCCCATATTAATCATTAAGTGAATAGGCAAACTCCTTTATTTATGGACAGATGTTGATGAAAGTTGATATAGATGCTCAAAAAATTAATTGTTTACGCTAGAAACACCTACTTTCAGCGTTCCTCATGGCAGCAAACCTGCATACTCTTTCCCATGTTAATCTATGGAGAGTAGACAAATAATACTTATATTTATTGACAAATAATGATCAAACTAGTCATATATTATTATTATTATGTTATTGATTTGGAAATTCGCTGAGTACGCAGGTCTGCTGCGACTGGGGTATTTATGACGTATCAAAGATCGAAAACTATTTTATACCTATTCCGAATTTTGATCACGTGAACATTAAACAATTACGTACCGAAATGTACGAGGATGCCTCAATAAGCACCGAGACATATTATGGCTCAAAAATGGTCAAATCAGTTTATATTAAACTGTCAGAAATAATTTACTGTATTGCAAATATCATGTCAATTTTTTTAGTAAACAATAATAAGTCTGCTTGAGAGCTTGCTCCATGGAATAACTACATCTAGTAATTACATTTCTAGTTACAGAAGGCGTGGAAAGTAATAAAATCAGCGAATAATATTAATATTGTTCAATGATAGTTGTGGAGCTATAAGTGGAACCACACGACTTCTTCCTCTCGCAAAAAATTCCGTACCCATATGAAGGAAAAGTCATACATATGGTACTTTGGCATTTGCAGGGGCCTACTTATATTGATTTTTTCAGGTCAAAGCCAATACCAGTGACCTAGCTGAGCCTAAAGGGGCTCGGGACAAAGCCTTGAGATGACCCCTTTATATAATTAATTTATCTAATTCATTTATCTTACCCTCCCAACCTTTATCTCTCTAAGCCTCCCAAACTTGGGGGCCCCGAGGCATTACCCCGGTTGCTTCATTGTAGCTACGTCACTTCCAGTACCACAGTGGCATGCTTCTTAACTTTACTTACTTCACTATAAATACATTAACTTTTAGTTTAAACTATTTGTAAGCCCGTCTTTGTACGGGTTGTGTGGTGACACAATCTCATGATACAGTAGTTATTATCATTCCAAGATTACCTGTAATGTAAACAAAACATAAAGGAAAACAAGATGATCTCACCTCATTCATTCAATATTGTTCAATGATTAAGATTAAAAATTAGACTACTGAAATATATAAAAAAAAACATTTTGAAAGGTTAAGATTAAAATTATAAAATAGTATAACTTAGCAGTATGTTTAAAATTAATGATCTAAAATTAAACCTTTAACCATCAAACAGATAAACATAGCATATTTAGTTTTTTATTAAAATATTATTTTCTTTGAATCACTTATATAATATATTACATGTTTAGTAAAACTTAAAAAACACTCAAAAATTGGATTTTTAGAGCCTATTACTTTAATTCAATACGATTTTGGTTAGTTTAAAGTGTATGAACAATATCTCCAAAAGGTTCAGAAGAAGAATAATGAAAAAACGTTCATCAAGGTTGGTGCTTTCTTTTTCACTGAGAAGGCGAACACAAATGTCCTCTTTAGCGTCACAGAAAGACAGCCCTGACACCGTGACAGAAATGGAGATAAGAGCCTTCCTTTTCGGCTTTTAGGTTATAAAACGTAAAAACTACCAAAAATAGCATTTTAGTTCCAGACAATATATGGACAAAGTTATAATATTATTTAAATAAATTATAACTACGCAAGTGGCAATGATTAAAGTTCCTGTTTTGGAAATGGCACGGAAATAGCTGTAAAAATAATAAAATACATATATTTATGCATAATAGATATATAACGTGTTTTCGTGATATTATAACACTAGCTTTTTAATAATTGTCTGTAGATGGTTGGGTAGTTCATATTTGGTTTTGTTCCAATTTAACAGCCCTACATTTTTCAACCAATTAAATAGGTTAGCAACATTTTTCCGAACTGAGTAAAGAATACGCTCATTTCAAACTCAGCATTCATTATTCATCATGTGCGGTTGTTTAAAAAAAAATAAAAACACAATAATGAGAAAATCAACTACTTATTACATCAAATCACTGCATGGTACTTATTAAAACCACAATAACCACCCTTTTTTTGCTTATGTTAATTTTTTACTCTTTCCCTTGTGAAATATTTTCCTCTTCTCTTTCCTCTTTTCTTTCCTCTTCTCCTTTTTCTTCTCCGACCTCGTTTTTGGTTTCTCACTTAAGAATCCAACAGTAGACCGCTAACATACAGACATAGCTTTTTCCTTGACAACTCAAAGTTGCATATATCCTGGTGAAATCTTGCTTCTTTACTGCAGGCCTTCAAGTTCTGTTCAAACCTATCTTGAATCCTTGAGCTTTATATGCTGTCAGTATTTACTAACAAAAGTTTCATATCTATGATTAGTACTGCCCAAAGACTTCTGAACCTTTTAAAATGCCATGCTATTTCACATTATTGATTTACAAAAGAGGGGATGAGACATAAGTTTTCTTATTTTGAGGCCATTAAAACTCATTTTTTTACTTTGCTTCAGATATTCTCCATTTTTTTGTGATGAATTTACTAAATACCTAATTAGCCCTAATTGATTATAAAGAGGTGGAAGTAAAACCCTTTTGATGGAATCAAAGTGGTTCCACAAAACCCGATGTGGGCTGACTGTGACTGCCCCCATGACCAGTGCAGCTCTCTGGCTCTAATATTTAACAAACATAGAAAAACAAGGACATTTTGTATAACCTGATTGTTGAACTATCAACATTGTTATTATTTAATCCCCATCCATTGATTTTCTTGGTATTTGATTTTTATCAAGAATAGTTGTCTATGTAGTTTTTTCCATATAAGCTGAGTGTCCCATTGCAAAAGATGAAAATATTATTTTATATATGTTTATAATATATACTATATTATATAATATTAATGTATTCATTCTCCATATTTAAAGTTTGCCAATATTTCTAAATTTTAGGCATAAAAATAAAAGACAATATTTTAAGTAAATTGGAATTGTTAACAGAAAGAAATACAAAATTTAGTGTAATGTTAATTTTTTATTTATTTTACTTTAAGACTTTTATTTATTGTTAGTCAATAATTTAATGATAATTAAATCCTCATTAGTTAAAATACAAAAGCCTTGTCCAATTTTAATAGTCGTAGTTACTCTTAAGTATTTAGTGATAAATGTATGCAGAAAGATTTATATAAATAATAAATCCCCCATAATGTATTGATACAATTATTGAACAATATACTTATCATCGATTTGAGGATTTATATAGGATTATGAATTATAATAAATATGAATATAAATATGTCTCAGAAATGGTTCAATTATTGTTATTAACTATATGTCTTTGAAACTGATTAGTTTAGCTTATTTAATGAAATTTCATTTTCTATAATTTTTTGTGATTATAATTAACTAATTATTTGAGTATTTATTTTAATATAAAACCTTAAACATTATATTGTAGCTTAATCAAAATAATGAAATTAATTTTTGTTTGGTAAAATGTATGCAGCTTGTTAAAAGTCAACTTCAATAAAACAGAAATTTTTGAATTTACTAAAATTAAATTAGTAGTTTCACCAAGTACTTTTTATGGAGGTGTATTGGCTACTTGTTGTATTGATAATACACGTAGAGAACATGCAAATACTAACAGTAACAAATGCGATAGGTGCAACATCTCAGTTGCCAACGCCGTTAAGCCTCTTGCTAACAAGACAGTAACTTTGAACTTCTGATAACGAGCAGAGAATGAGCGTACCTGAGCTCTGTCTCGTCTCATCATGCAATGAAAGGTTGAATATCTTAATCTTAAACTCCATTGAGTAATCTCTTGACAAAATATTAATTTATAAACTCCTAATAAAGAGTAGATTATGAACAGGGCCAAGCTCTTACCTCGTTTCATATAATTAAAATGACCATGTCTTAATCACACACACACAGTTGAGCATTATCTTTAGAAGGGCAGTAGCATTTAAACTCTTACAGCACAATGAAGACGAGAATGCCTGAACCTCTATATCATGTCACATACATTGTAAAAAGTTTAGGCATCCCACAGTAACATAACTTGTTGAACTAAGATGAGACAACCTGAGCTTCCCATTAATGTAAAAGGTGCCACATCATAACTGCTAACACAACTTACCAAGCTCATTCCTTACTAGGTAGCAACCGTTTTGGTATGTCAACGAAAACTTTATTTTTTATGAGAATCAGATACTCTCTGAAGGTAACGTTGGGCACACCCCTCAATTTTTTATGAACATCTCGGGTATCAAACTCGTGACCTTTTGTGCCTAAGTGCAAGGCAATAACAGAAGCTAAGAAGAAGCCTATAAACTGAAAACTAAACACATTAGGTCCTAAACTTTCAACTTTTAACAGCAGGCCTGTCTTGGTATTTTCTTGTCTATAAGATGAAAATCACTATTTATTTCTAAAAAAACATGCGGTTCTCTCCTTTTAATGTGAAGAATTCGGTAACTTTGAACAGATATCAGTTACTCTGAACATTTCTTATTGAATGTAGCATGGATCTGTTTGAACTTAGGTCTACTGGTGAAAGGTTTGCTTTTTTTATCTTTTCGGAGATAGAAACCAAGCAATTATATAAACGATGACAAATAGATTTGATGTTAGTAAAACCATTCTACCATATCCTCCCCCACTCATTTTATGAAAAGGCCACAAAAACAAAACAAATGATATTAAAAACCAAAATGTAAATACTATTAAAATTTATTTCAAGGTCATATTTTACATTTATCCGGGAAAGTATATACAAAGTACTCTTAATGAATAATATATTTTGTTATTATTAAATAATAATAATAATAATAATAATAATAATAAAATATTGTTGTGAATGTATTCTGTGAGAGTATTTATAGGTGGAATGCGCTATGAAAAATATTTATTATACTTACAAGAATAGTAGTAAGGAGTAGTTTAGTACTGATTTAAAAATATAGAAACTAAATTCTTACCAGTGACATAGACTACGGTTTTAATTTTTTATATATAGAATTTTCAAGTTATTGACAAACAAAACACTTAAATAATTTGAAAGGTACTCATGTTAAATAAATTTTCACTCTGAGAAGTAATCATTATGATCATTAGGCTACTTTGAATGTTATACTATACTGTATTATAGAATTTATCATAAAAAAATTAATATATAATAAATCTAATATAAATAAAAATAATTTTTATTATTAAATAAAATATAGAATATAATAGTATTATTCTTAAGAAGAAGTTTAACATTTTTCTTTACGTGAAAAGTTCAATGTAATATAGTGTAATATCTTGACCCATCGATCTTTTTCTTTTGTGAATCTCATCAAGATTTTTGCAAGATATTTTCGGTCGATTATTTCAAAGGTTACAATAATATTATGTTAAGTGTATTATGTTACCTTTTTCAATAATCAATCACATCTTTTAAAATTTAAATAATTATAAATTATAAGTTGCGGAAAGATTAGATGTAGTGCTGTAGTTCTCGTCCTTGTTTCTTGGAGGCCAGCAAGTCTACATCAACAGTTGACACCGGCTGTCTTCTTCCGGCTTCTAAAACTCTCATGACATGTCACTTTTCTAAGGTCTAAGAAACAATTGCTTGCTAAATAGTATCTCACATTATGTTTTCGTAAGTTCAGAATAAAAACTAAGTGATCCTAGTTGTGTTATTTAGTATGTAATAGTAATTTCTAGAACTCCAGCATCTCAGGGACTCAAAATATATACTTAACATGCTACTAAACATGTCTTATGGAAAACAAACATCCTATTCCAACTCTTTAAAACAAGTGTTGGGAAATGTTTATAACTATAAAACAACACCATTATAATAACACCATGATATACACTCTTACCAAATATTAAAACGATTAAAATGTAAACGACCTGCTTACTTACTCAGTGAATGACTTGACAAAGCCGCCGCAGGATCATCAATTGGCTTTCAGTGGAAAAATCTGTTAATGGGCTAATCTTTGTAAGAGGCTTTTGCTTTTATTTTGCTAACCACAAACCTCTTTCATCTGTTCTTGCCATCGATAGATGTTTCCCATTTCAACTGCTATAATAAAATACCTGTGTTTAAGAAATAGCTAATTTATAACATCAGAGGATGGATCCCGATTAAATTCAACATTTTCACTATTATTTATTGTCAATAAAAATACTTGACTTAACGTTGCTTATTGTGATATCACGTTTAGGATTTCATTCCCCACATTCTCTTAACTACTACGGAAATAGCATCAAAATAGATTTGTGAGGTGTTTTCATAAATTAGTTTCAAATGTAAGATAAACGGAAAGGATTATTTTTATACGAGGCGTGTTTTTTAAGTAAGTACCGTTACCCTGTTATAGTATAAGTACCGGTTGATATCCATTGTTTTGAAGTTAACGGACAAAACATCATGATGAGTCATGGAATGGTAAAGAAATGGGGGAGATCATATAAAGATGGCTGCCCAAAAGTGCAAGATTAAGAAAGTCCATGCATTGCCTAAACGTTGGGTACTGTGATATTCCGTCAACATTTTCAACGTGAACACAATTTCCAATAAATAATACATGTTCTCAGTCTTGATGCGACACAAAACACTACAGAACCTTGAGTAAGGTTTTCGCACAATGATACAATTTGTAAAGCGTCTGTCTTCTCTCAAATTTTTGTCGACTTTCGTCGACAAAATCTTCATTAATAACCGATGGACACCCACTCCGTTCTTCATCCTGAGAAATCAGCAGATCAGCAATCTTTAAATGCTCTCATCCAAATATTTGGCCATGTTGACCAGGAGGATATCGAACAACATCTATTGCACAGATGCGGTCTATTGCACTATTAAAGTCTTAAATTGTATCACTTCAGGCTCTTTAATATATAAAAATTACTTACCATCCTTGATTAATAATGGTAAATAAGTAATAATGACCAATCATCACAAAATTTGTTAAAAAATATTACAAATTTCAAAATGTATTGATTGATAGGCTACTTAAATGTTCTAACTAACAATTTAAAATAATACCTTATTACAATAAATATAAATACCCCCGTCGCAGCAGACCTGCGTACTCAGCGAATTTCCAAATTCGTGACTCAGCTGATATGACTATACAGTATTAAATCTTAAATGGTAATGTACATAAAATATTTAATTTCAATAGATATATCTTCCGTAAAAATAGAAATGTAGGCTCCATAACAAATAACCTCATTTTTACTTACTCCCCTTATACGATAGTATATGGAGAAAGTATAATTTTCGTCAAAATGTTTGATTTTGAGTTGAGAGTGGTATATCCGTTTTTGGGGTCCCCTGAATAAAAAAAAATGGGTTTCGACGTGATGTCTGTCCGTCCTTGTGTATTTGTTGTCTGGATGTGTACAGAGACACAGCCTATCCCATTTGTCCAATTTAGATGAAATATGGTACGGTATGTATGTATATATTCAGAAAATCTTCAGGTCTTTTTTATTTTTTTTTTATATTAAGGGCATTTCACCTCAAAACCCCCTTTAAAACGTGAAAATGAAAATTTATCAAACATGGTTTTAATGATTTTGATTAAAATTTAGCCGTTTATAGTACATAGAGTAGTAAAAAATATGGCATCACCTACATGTCTGTAAAAATTACGGTTCAAAAGCTATGGACTTTTAATTGGCAGAAATTTTTTTTAGTTTTTTACGAAAACAATAAAGGTAAAGTATAATTTGCCTAAACCATTAAAACCAGGTTTAAAAACTTTATAAATAGGTATTTTGAATTATTATTTTACAACTAGCGGTTGTAGGAAAAAGTTAAATTTAGTGTACATGATAAGCGCAGAACGTTGTCTGAGAGCGCCGAATGTTATTCTAAAGGTAAATATTAAAAAAAGCAATTACTTTCTTATTACCCAACCGTTTTCCATTAAACTTGGTATGCAGCTTAAGGCCACATCACCCAAAAAACTGACATAAAAAGCTTGGTATTCCTGGGGGGCTGCACCCCATAAAATTCTAACAATTAATTTAACTTAATTCCTCTTGCCGTTATTTTCGGTATTTTTGTGATTATTTTTTAAACAACAAATTAATTATTAAATTATATTTAACTTTAAAGAATATAATAGTTCCATTAAAGATTGCTGTTTTTAAATTTACTTAAGAAAGTATGTGTCAATCTACTGATACCGTTTATTTATTGCATATATTACTTGTGCTGAACAAAAAAAAACAACACTTTTAGTGGCATATCAAATATCGTTTGTTTTAACATCATTTTAATCATCTTTTTTATCAATTTCTGTCTATGTCTGTTTATTGTTTCCAGCGGTATAAGTGAAAATAGTTATACTTTAATATTTGTATGTATTAAATTTGTTACCTTGTAAATGGATTGTAGGTGACCAAAAAAATATATATTTGCTATAAATTATGGATTGTAGTCTTTACTGATCAATCTGCCGTAATTGGGTGGTACCTCTGAGTTAAACAACCATTATTGAAAACAGTTGACTTAAACATGTTGGGCTAATTTTTAAAGGTGTGGACAATTGTCTATATGATAATTTTGAGTGAACCATGTCACAGTAAGTAATAGTACGCTATATTATCCTCAATATAACATTTAAAAATATTTTGGTTAATCTTTCATGCACACAAAACAATTTCTTGATAATTACTAATAATTCTGATAATTACAATAATTACTAAAGATTTCTGAAATAAATCTAAAATAAGTATGAATAAAAATGCTGTAAATTTAGTTAATGAATACCATATTATTAAATCAAGTATTAAAATTACTTGCATGACATAATATTTAAAGGGGTATAGTATAAGGGTTGTCTTCTACGAGCCCAGGTCCAGGTCACTAGATAGGGACGGAGTGGGTTTAGAATACATTATAGAGCTTACTGAGGACCCTGTTATCGGTACATGACCGACCCTCAATATCTCGCAGAGCAGCTCAACGACATGAGAGTGACCGACGCGTGTTGATAATGATAAAATAATTATAATTGAGCTCTCTAAGTTTACTCTACAATCGCATAAAACCAATAAAAAATACTCTTTTGAAGATAAAAGTAAAATATGTCACACAACAACATTTTTAAATTATTAGAAAATTAAAGGAAAATAAATAATGAAAAATACATGAACGATAAACCCAAATACATTTTTATGAAAGAATATAACAGGTTAAGCTTTCCCACAGCACATATTAAAGTAAATACCTTCGTTTATCGCTTATTATAATTATGTGAATGAATTACAACCGCCCATATCTGACACATTAGAATCGTATGCTGTATAATTATGTGAATAAATGCTGCACTACCCTATTTATCTTAATCATTACGAAGTAAATGTTTAAGGATTTACCACTGAGCATTTTCAACAACAATACAAAAGCAAGGCAAAGCAAAGTCGACGAAAAATTGCTCTTAAGAACGTAAAATTTAATCTTCTGCACCACAAAAACTATTCTAAATCTTTTCAATGAAAAATTCTTTATTAGTATATAAATAAAACTTTTACTTATGATACTTATACTTACTTTACTTTAATTTACTTACTTTATTTTCAAATGAATACGTCATAAAATACTTATTTTGTATACCATATAGGATTAAAATACATAAATAAGTAACAAATATAAGAACTACATGTATTGTATAAATTGTTGTATAAGATTTTTGTATTATATAAATTCATCCGTTGGAGGTAATAAGTTATTTTTTGGCTATTAACAGTTTTATATTTAAATGACGATAAGTGGGAAATGTTAACACATTAGTACTTCAAATGATTAATAATAACTGGTCAAAGAAGTGTTTGATAATCTAAATTAACTCGATAAAAGATTTCCTCCTTGGTAAAATATATATGAAAATAAAATTTTAGGACTAAATAAAAGACTCTTTAGTATGAGACTTGGTTTATAATTAAAATAAAAAACTTCTGCTAAACTAATATAAAATAAAAACTTGGCACCACTCGTGTTCGCAAACATTCCCTGGCGGCTGATTGAATTGAGGTTATTGATTATCCGAGCCGGAGCTGTAAATTGATATCGAATGGCCAGTGTGCTGAGCTAAATCCAAACAAAACACAGCCCGCAACCTAATTCATTCTAATTATATTGGACTTTAAAAACTGCCACATTTGCGGAAGCGATCACGTAGACATACGTTTACCTGACGCTACCTACTAGACATTGGCACTGTTTATTTTTTCTCAAAATAAAGTGGTTAGAACTAAAAAAGCTTATAAGATACCAACTGAACTCTTAAATAACTTCTTACTTCCAACTCCTGTCTTTGTTATAATTTATGCTAAATTATATGTGAATCGTAGTAATTACACTGACCAGTTGAGGAAAACATACAATGGAACTAAAATAATTATGAATGTTTCATAAAATGTAAAATCGTTCTATTTAAACCTACAGCATATGAATATATTTTACTTTAAGAACCCGGGTTAGTATTAATTATAAAATGTTTTATGGCCTTTATTTCTATGACGCAAAAATTTGAATCTTTGGATCTTTCAGTTTGGATCAGTTTAAATATTTGTATCTTATGAAACTAACATTATTTAAACATTATTAAATATTTTATGTGGGTGTTTTTTAATATGCAATCACATCCTATATCCCCTGCTGTAGAATCTCACAACAATGCTCGTTTTAAAACTTTTAACAATTAAATGTTTTTTAAGCTTAATGTTTATAACAACTGTTTCAATCATGTTTTTTAGATTTCGTGGTTTTTAACATTCAACGGCTTGGCATTCAAAAGTATAGTATGGTAAATATATACAATATAGCTTAGTAACTTGTGAAATTATATATTATTAAACTGTAAATATGTTAAAGTTTTGTATTTTATTAAAGGGGTCACAAACACGCAATATATATATGCACACTACTTCTAAAATATAAAGTTAGTTTTGTCCTTTAGACTACAGGACAAACTATTAAATGTCTTACATTTTCGTTTTATAATATTTAATTTATTATAATTTTATATAAATGACACATATATAAACTTCTTACACGCAAGTTTGCAAGCGATGAACAAACCAATCATTAGAAACAACTACATGTTGCAGACAATGCGGTACACAAGCAGGTTAAATCTCCACTGTTCATATTGTTTAACGTAAACACTCATTATCGAATATTACTGTATATACACCTGTAAATACCTTGGTCAGTAATATATTGGATATCTTCATTACAAAGGTTTTACTGACACCAAGCGTAGGGGACGAGATAAGATGGTTCACGCTGCACTTTTACTCTCAACCAAACAAATATTGAAACTCGTAATGCCTCATTAAACCTAGTGAACCTTTATAATATTAAGGTTCACTTACCTTATATTCTTGCTTTACAGAAAAAATATTTAAAAAAATTTGACTTTTGATAGTTGTTTGGAGGTAACTCTCTATGATATAAAACACTTTAATCACAAAACTAAAAGATAAACAAAGTTGTTTAAAAAATGGCAAATACAAATTATTTGGAAGTAGCTAAGGGCAACTACAGGAAAACCAATAAAAAAAAGAAATAGTGGAGAGCATATGATTTAAAAATACATTACTCAGTGACTCCATTATGTTGGATGGTTTAGCAGCTTCTGAAACATGCCGGATAGGGTTAACTTCCATCACTGGAATTCTGCTAGTGAGTCAGGTTCGACTGATTTGTAAGCAGCCAAAATAGCCTGAACTGCAGAAGGCAAACGGGTTAGCCAGAGGGACAGCAAGAGTACGGAGATGTCTTAGAAAGAGTGCAGGTGTCCGGTATCCCATCTCTTCCTGACTCAGTAGACGTCTGATTTTCTGGTCTGGAGAGGAACCCAGTCACTTGATTAGCGCTGTTTTTTATACATCCCATCGTTTGGTGGTTTAGTTAGAATATACAATACCTTATAGTATGCACTTCAGCAGCGTACTTGGGTTTTAAGACTGTTACTGACATAGAAACACTCGGGATCTTCCGCCGTAACTAAACTGAGTTTCAATCTATGCAAACCATAGTTCAGGATCCGCCGGCTAGAAAGGTGATAGACTCAAATCTTTTAGATATTCAGTGCAATTTTTCAGTACTTAAGGCTGTGGTTGACATGTTACTAAAATGGGATAAGAGAAAACTATAAAAAAAATTATGAACACGTCGATAAAGTCACCACTTTGGAGGTAATTATGACTAGCGACTCAAACCCTCTAAAATGTAAAACACTTTAATCACAAAAATAATAAATGGTACCAATGGACTGACACATACTTTCTCCCTATAAAGTGTAATAAAACTATCGTATTGTTCAAAGTTTATTCAAACATCCTTTATATTTTACTTCAAAAGTAATCATCCAATTTCTGAAAATAACAACAAGAGAAACAAAGTTAAATTAATTGTAAAGATTTTATGGGATGGACCCCCCCTTAGCATATTAGCTAACACAAATTTATTTATAGATAAGTGATAAATGACTTTAATTATAGTACATATTATAACAATGCATGAAATGTATTATAATCAATTAGCTAAGCGACGTGCTGTCGATGGTTTTACCGATGTCAGTGCCCGTAGAGGATGACGCGCGGCGGTCACGCGAGCTACCGTGGCCTGTGACCCGTGGCCTGTGACGCAACACGGCGACGCCCAATGAAGGGCGTGCGGGACTCACATCAACACCCTCGTCAACCCCGGCCGCGGGTATCACGTTACATATACTGTGCAACGGTCTGTTATATTATGACAACATTTTGTGTAGTACAATATGCTTGCAAAAATTAGCAATCTATTACAAAATGACTAATTTGTAGTGAAATAGAATAATTTAGATTGATAATAGTTTAACACTATTTGGTCAGAAAACAACGATAATCCAAGAAAACTGTACACAAATATATTTTTCAAACATAGAGTAATATTAAACTTAGTTTTAGCGAAGTTCCCATAGGGAAGAAACTATTACCGTAGCATGGCAAGAGCTAAGCTCGGAACCTAGAGACCAAAACAATCATTAATCAGACTAAAACATTAATTTAATCGGTAATACATATTTTATAGACCTAATAATATTAATATAATACCAATATCACATTTATTAATTTAAAATAATTAATTATATTATATAATTAGTTATATTATTGTTTATATAACTAATAATTAATTATATAAATAATTATTAATTATATTGAATTCAAAATACTGAATTTTTAATATTGAGAATTGAAACTGTTTGTAAAAACCATTAGCCAATGACTTTAATGTAATGAAATGGACCCTGTTTTTACTTGTCTTACTTATTGAATTAGTAGCTTGGACCATACAACACAATTCAGTGGTATCGTTATATTACAGCATCAGTAATATTGATAATGTCAGTATCAGATCCGATAACCTGTAAGGTATGCTATATGTATGATTCTCCTGTTTGGAATCAAATTATACTTATAACACCATTCAATTACCTTTCCATAGCTGGCATATCTCGTATATTTTATAGTCTGTGCAGCTACTAAGCTATACAATGTTGATCAATGTTGAAAATCTTTTATGAACATTTTTGACGATCATTTTCCTAAAATATTCGTAACTTCCTTGATTTATTTTTTTTTATTTCTACAGTCTCAATTCAACTGATACTATACCCAAAAGTATAATATTTATACTTTTAACTCTGGGCAAACCTAAATAATATAATTTTTAATTAGTCTGTTATACCAAAATAAAGCAATGTACAAATTTAGCATTTAAAATGTGCTACCATATGGTTAAACAGATAACGTTACGATGTTTTCACTGAAGCCAACACTATCCACAATGTAGACGCTTTTATACGTGCGATAAAATGTAAGTTTCCAGCACAATATCCTTTCAATAGACTCGGAGCACGCTGATAGCGGCGGTCTCCACACTGCGCCCATTCACAACTGGCTAAATGGTTTCCTCTTTTAGAGCTTTGACGGGCCATCCCACTCCATTAGTTCCGCCAAGATATCTCTATGTCATACTAGCCTCACATTATATACGGTATATGTGAATACCGTCCCTGCTCACCTCACGAATATGAAAATGCAACTTCTTGTGGTTGTTGAGAGACGAAGATAGGTCTACAAAGTATTCCCCTCTTTCTCTTAAGGATTTAGAACGTATCTACAATAAATATATGAGAAACAAGTATACAACTGTCTGTATAAAAATGGAATATAATATGTTATTTCTGGTGAAATGGTTAAAAAATAATAATATTTATTTTCAATATTGAAATAGTAAGTATACTGGTAGGTAGACACCAACCTTTTTTAAAGTCTGGTCTTGTGCTTCTTTTAGCAAACGCCAATTTTATATTTTCGTTTTTCAAAACAAATGGCAAATGTGTGTCCGTCCATGCCAAATCAATCCTTGGCGATTTCATGTAAAAAAATTCCACCTTAAATAGAACACATAAAATCTTGAAATTTTATTGATGTACCTATTGGTGGTATACCTGATGGTGATATCTGATTTAAAATCTACATAGGGTAATGTCTCTTTGCGTGTGAACTATCATCTGCTTCAATATAATCCAAACGGAAGTATGTTTCTGGTGTTCTTTACAGTAAATTGTGAACAGTTTCATTTAGAAAATCCACATCTGTGTTTTTTAACTAAATTAGCCATTTTGGGCGAATTGATGATAGTATGCAGTGTCCAACTTATCTCCAAATATATCGGTTGCTATGTTACCGTGTCTTATAATATTGGGTGGTATTATTATAAGTTCTTCTGGTAATCATAAACAATACTCTATTGGTCAGACCATTTCCTACGCTTTTAGCAAACTGCTAAATAAATCATCCACTGATCATACCTCTTTACTCAATCGTAGGATTCTCGTAGTGGGTGAAATTTTATATTTGCTTCTATTATTTTACTTCCGTTGCTATGTCCAAAAACTGGGAGAGTTTGCCTGAAATTCCTGCCCAATAACATAACATGTCCACCAAAAGAATTCTGGTTATTCATTATTTCTTTTAGTACTCTGTTAATGACAGTCAAAAATTCCTGGTGCCATAGTTGCTTCATCCCAAATTATGATTTCTTTTAATCTGATGATGGTCGAAATAATTCAATGCTATATTCGATACAGATGTTTAATTCAAATCAGGTACTAACTTTAATTCGCTAAACTATGTTTTACCTTCCTTCACTTGGTTTAAAGAGATTCCATTAGACACAATTGGTAATGCAATGTTTTTCTGCCACGTACTGTACACAGATTAGTCTTGGTAGGATATTATTTTGCTTTTTTCCTTTTCCGTCATAAATACTAAAAAACATCAAACTTTTATATTTTTGGCAAATCCACAGGATGGAAGCTTTCTAACTTAACATTAAATAATAAAATTGGTCCAGTGGAACGTTTGATATTTTTGTACAAAGGTTTTTAAGACTAAATTATTATAAGAATAGATTTACTTCAATTTATATACTAATCTGCTCACTTATGAGGGCATGAAAGTAAACATTATTTCAAACTGATCTAGAATTTTAAATTTCTCTGGTAAAAATAGAATTTAAGAGTAGATTAGATTATTGAAATGGCAGCCGTACCACAAGGTATACGTATTTTATGCGAAGTAAGAATGAGAAACGAGTGTAAGATGATTCTGGCGAGATCTCGTACTCTTGTTACTGACTAAGGCTCATATGTTCCTTTGGCAGAATTATTGTTAATTAATAGCCCAACAGTTAATGTCGAATCTAAGGGGCCTACAGTAAAACGTGAAATCCGAACCTCTGCCTCTGAATTACGAACTGGTCTAACTATGAGAATGGTATTTTTGCCGATGAACTTAGTTTTTATTTTTTATATTAAATATCATAGGCCCACACGATCGGTCCATATATAGCACAACAACAAAACACTTCGACGGATCAAAATAACACCAAATCTTTGTTGGAAACAAAATGTTTCATCATTATTCTAAGTTTTGTTTACAATTATTTCAAATTATAACAGTTAAAAATTTGGTTCAGAGTCAAATTGCATTTTATAACAGAAAAACTGTACACGGTTGTTTAAATAAAATTACTTGTCGTAGGTTTTTTTATGGTACAAACTCTTTAAAATCATTTTTATTTACGTTTCCTTAGTTCATTAGTTTTATTTATTTATCCTCATGTTCCAAAAACATGTGTAAACGAAATAACATAATTTGATAAGATAAGGTAAGAGGTACTTTAACTAGGTAAGAGGAAAACCTTTGTGAGGGTAAATTAACTTTCACAACAGTTCTTCATTACCTACATCTGAAGGTCTGCTAAAACAAGATTAAATATATATATATATATGTGTGTGTGTGTGTGTGTGTGTGTGTGTGTGTGTGTGTGTGTGTGTGTGTGTGTCTGTCATCTGTATTTTGGTATTCTTTAAACTGTGTTTTTAATAAGTTTTTTTTAATTTTTCTATTAAATGGAATAATAATTGTTATTATTACTTCACATTTACGTAAGCACATTGTATTTAAAAAAAATACAACCTACATATACGTTTTTCCATAAAATTGTATTTTTAAATATACAATTTTTTGTTATTTACGTTTCTTACACCAGAAAAGCGAAATTGGTCTTATCTCGATTTTTGCCAGCATAACAGAAACGCTTTAAAAGTCCTTTAAACTTGTTTTATCCGTGAAAACTGAGAACCCTTTTAATGAATTTACTTTCAAAATATTTGGAGTTTGTTTACTTGTAAACTAAATACTTTACCCACGACGAGGTTTCAAAACAAGACTACAAGATCGCGCCACAACAATCTTACATTCAATCCACATTGATACTTGGCCTAAAATACCTACCTTGTAGTATGGTCACCATTTCAATAATCCAATCGCCAGACCTTACTCCACACAAGTTTTATCTATTAGTCTATGAATGACAGGGGTTACCTACCACCTTTGCCTGGTTCACTTAAATAGCTCAGATACAAAAGGAAGCGGAGAAATCAATAAATCCAAAAACTTTGGACGATGTATGCGAGAAAACGACAACTATTTAATGTTTTTACCTACATATGGAACGAATGTCAAAGACCTCAGTAAAATAAAGTTTAAATATTCCTAATGTAAAGTTATAAATATTCATATATTTTTGTTATTAATATTGAAAACCGAGTCTTTCATTTGTGGACACATCCTGTACTTCTTCGATCTTTTCGGGGTTCTGTATTTTACATATAGTCAGTTTATATTCTATCAAATTCCTAATTATTGTTTTATTAGTTAAGTAAAAATGTTAACACTATGTTCAAAAGACTTAATTTTTGTTGTGAAACCTCCAGATATTTACCTAGTGTTGTAAGTGTTTTATATGATTTCATAAAACGGTACCTTTTAATACATTGTTAGATATGTATTTTACTGCATGTACTACATTTTATATTATAGTTTAAATATATTAAATATTATAATAAATCATAATTACAGTGAAATTTTACCTAAAAAAGTGCATAGCTAGTTTTTAAGTACTATTATATCAACTCCTGGTATAAATAAGTAAAACCACGATTCGCATGCTCCACTGTAATGGTGTCAAGTTCAGATATTGCCGAAGCCATTTCAATTTATACTTCAAAGGGAATATTTTATCAAAGTACGAGTATATACCTCGTAATTAATTAGACTCGTTGCATAAAGGCATTTCAATAATAGAGAACAATAATTTAGTATATCATTTGTATAGCTCTAGGTCTTAGGCAGATTATTTGCATTACTTTGATAGAAACAACCCCTTTGTGATCGTTTTATAGTAATGTGTTTTTTACAAACAGGGGTTATTAGGTTTAGTTTTGGATTATTTAAAAGAAAAGTTTCACAAAATAATTTGTGGGTAAAATTAAGAAAAATAAATATTGCTTGGATGCAAATATAAATTATTTTTACTTACTATAAGTACATGAGTATTTTTGTGTGAAATTACAGTTTTTAAGAGTCTTCTTCACCCTTGTTGAAACGCAAAAATATGTATCGGCTGTCCCTTGCTCCGGATGAAATGAGTAATTTTAAATGATTTAATTTTAAATGAGTAATTTTTAAAATAATGCAATTTTAAAACCTCTGTTTTCTTTCAGATAAAAATTGGTTCTAGGGCCCTCATGCCTGATGTATCCGAAAAATCAATTGTGTAGGTGTAGGTGTACAAATAAATCTTAAAAGTAACGAAAATTACTTAAACATCTTAAAGTTACTTTTAAACATCGCTGAAACTTTTCTCATTAAAAAATGTTTTTAGGTATGGGGGTTGAAATAAAATGAAAATTAAATTGAATTAAATGTGAAATTCTTTATTTCAACAGGCAAAGTAAAGCCACACGGGCGTTTCTTACACTTAACCTGCATTTAAACATAAAAGTATGAGCATACAAATAAGCTTATCATAGATTACAAACAATATATGCATAATAAAAATAAAATATGCAAATAAAAAATAAAAAAGATTGTTTTTATTACAAAAGTTACACTCAAGCACATACACTCACATCAGCAACCGCCCCACCACAGAAGCTCTAGGAGACCGCCATCCGAGACCATACACTCAAAAAAAGTTTTCAGTGCCACCACAAGCTGTGAACGTTTTTCAAGGGATCTGATTTGTAGGGGTAGGTTATTTCGATGTGACAGTCAGTCACAACGAAAGCTCTATCATAAACTGCAGTCACATGATGAGGTTATTCGTAATGTGATCAATGAAGAACTTGAATTTCGCCAACTACCTTGAGATACGAATTTAGTCAACTCTAAAATAATTTGGTATTTGGTAATTACTCTAAACACCTGTATTTAATATTGAAGAAGTAGTGATAGAATTTTGATTCCTCTTTGATCTTTTAATATCAAAATAATTTCCTCAAGCTATTATGGCGTAAAATGCTCACCGCGTTTAGATGTGGTAAGCATACCACGCCATATCACGCTAAATTACAAAAAAATTGTCTTGGGTCAGTAAAAATATCTCAACTCAAGTAATAATTTTGAAAACGCTGGAGCATACCCACCTGTGTTACAGTTATGTCATTGGTCAGTGAGTTGCATTAATCAATTTGCATTAATTAAGTTGCCCTCATCCGTCCTTAAGGGACAGATGAGGGCAGACTTACAAGGAGAAAAGAATGAACACCGTATGAAAGATGCATTAAAAATGAATGTTATAATGGCTAGAATAGCAAAGAGTATATCTTTGATGAGACGGATTAATGTTGCATCAAATCTGACAGCATTGCTCCGTATTCTAAGAATGGCCATCAAAACCTCAGACCGTATGATAGGTTTAAAATGATACTAAGTATATCCCAAACTAGGGGTTTACGCAAAGTCTAGATGGTTTCTTTTGATTTTCAAACGGTTTACGAATGTATCTGAGTTCTGAATTACATAGAAACTGTTTTACTTCGTTTCGTAGATGACGATATTGCTATTTTAATTGCTCATTTTGTGACCGCCTTACTCTTCTAAACAAGAAATCACCCTTAGCCATTAAACCTTTTTATTTCTGGGGTCATCTACGGAACAGGCTTTCGTTTAGTCAAGCGTTTTGTAAAGAGTGGAGCGTATTTGTCAAAGATATTTTATATGGAAGAGCTCGTCAACTAAATCATTAACAGAATTTAAATTTTCAAGAATTTGCCACGGCGTTTGCTGGGCATCTAACATATACTGATCTCCATTCATATTTTTGAAATCCCGGTATTTAAACAATTTTGTCTTGGGTTTGGGAGATTTAATCGAGCACACGCAGAAGATGACGTCATGCTTGGATATTGAAGGAATTGGAAGCTGTCCGTGATGAATGATATTATCACGATTGTAAACTAAAGGTACATATAGTAGAGTGTCAGAAATTGCAGAGTGGTGTGTGGGTTCAAGTGTCAGTACAGTCATGTTGTATGAGTCAAACATGGTTGAACATTTCATTAAGAAAATAATTTTCAAATTGAAGCAGAAGTCCTGATCTTGTTGGATGGTAGCACACTCCTAGTAACAGAAGCTCCAGATATATTTACTTCCAGAAATTAGAATTCTGGCCTATCCGAGTACTCAGGTGAAGAGCAAAAAAGACTTTTGAACTTAAAATCCTCCCAGGTATATACCGCAACACCACCAATCTATCAATCTGCCAATCTTGTCGTTCCGCTGCAGCACATATCCAGGTAGAGACACCTCATTTGAATAAACACTCTGCTTGAGCCAGGACTCCGGACGAAAATTAAGCCCAAATTTCTAGAAGTAAAAATTTCTCTAACCCCATCAATGTAAGCACGCAAAGACATGGATGAGCATGGATGTGCGCTGCCTTCAGGTGTTTAGGATAGGATGATTCGCGAAATGCAAACATTTTGTGTGTGGTAAAATAAAACGTTGTTACCATCAATCGCTGCAGAGTGCGCGCACAAAAATAACATACTAAAAATAAAACACAAATAAAAATAAAAAAATAATAAAAAACAAGCATCCAATAAATAAAAAAAATAAATAAATATTAAAATAATACATTTAAAAATATCAATAAAATATATATCAAAATATTTTAAACATAATGATAAAAAAAAAAATCTATAATTAATCTGTCGTTAAAATATTAAACAAATTTAATAAATTTTAAAAAAAATTAAAAATTTTAAAAAAAAATTAACAAAATTAAACAGCAAAACATATGACATATGTTGTTAAAATAATAAAACAGAGATAAACACACATGTGTTTATGATAACACTTAAAAACTGAAATATTGTTTAGCGCGAGCGCAACATTATTATCAATAATTAACTATTCAGCAATACAAGTTTAGGATCTAAATCATTAAGCAAATACTTTTACAAAATTTTATTATAGCCTATACATTGTTTTTATCTCGAAACTAATTTTGTTATAAACGAAATAATTGGTTTTCTAACAAAACACAGTTTTTATGGTTGTTTTAATTTAATACAATATAATGATAAAAACACTGAACAGATACCCAACGCTCACTATTACGTTAAACGCACCACTGTATTTAACAACGTTTTGTTTTTACCTCAATTGTTTTACTGATTGTATTTATCCGTACAGTATTATTATTTTATCAACTTTTTTAAAAAGGAATAATATTAAGCAAAATTTTAATTATACCATATTTTTTTATAATTTTAAAGCAATATAATGAATGCGTTATTACAAAACACGAAAGATTTTAAAAACATCTTCTTTTTGTATTTACATTTTTTTACAAATGTTTAGTGATTTGATAATTTTTAATTTATACATAAAATAAATATTCATGCAAAACCTCTATTCATTATATTCACATATTATTCTCCACCATCTTCAGTCAACAACTGTCAAACGGTTATAAACAGATCTTTTGATTTGTATTGTTTACATTTTGATTCTCCATAAGCCTAGTGTTTATTCTTTAGATTTTAAGCTTAATATTACAAGAAAACTTATTAAAAGAATTTTCCTGGACATTAGACCTATCTAGAACTTATTTTCTACTCAGAAATTAGTTATTTCCAAAATTTAAAGAAAATCCTTATTACCGTTTTCTAGATCCGTGTGAAAATATATATATATACAAACCTTGCTTGTATTTTAGTATTGAATTATTCAATAAAAATGTTTGTATTTACTTCCTTGTTGTAAATAGGTTATATCATGTATATGTCTGAAGGGAATGATTTCAGTTTATATAGACAGCTGTTCTCGTTCTTTTAAATTTAAAATTCAATGCAATAGTTCTGATAGTTTCTATGGAAACCTGTTACATGTTTTCCATCTTACAAATCACCAACACCCCTCAGGGCTAAGACGTATCCATGCCAAAAAAACTAAAAACACCTTTTAAAGAAACAATTAACTAAAAACTAAATGGATAAAGATTTAAATTGTTATAAACCTGTGATAAAATATCATGAAATAAATAAGTAGATTTTATACAAATCTATATTTTTAAATATAATAATAGCCATTTAGTTATTATTGATGGAAAAATTTCTCAAACAGCTACTGATCTCTGTGGTTTTTCTAATTAAAAATAGTTAATGAATGAAATTAAATATATATAATGAATGTAGAAGAACAAAATTTAATTGAAAGTACATATTTTTAATTTACAGAAAACTAAATATAATAATTGAAAATTATATCGTTTAACAAGAAATAAAATTTAAAATTTAGCGGTCAGGAATAGAATTAATAATTAAAGTATAATTTTGAAAAAGCTAGAAAAACCTTATTCACAGTTCATAGTCAGTTCTTAGTCTTGTAGTTTTGCTGATCACGTCGCCACGTCCTTCCTACCACTCTTGTTCGCGTACAGCATTTGACAATCCTACGTCCAGAAGTTCTTTAAGATGTGGATTTTTTGGCAACGGTATTTACAATCAGTTTCACTCAAAGGTAGGCAAGCGCAAACGTGAAAAGTTTGTATTTAAATCAATTTCCCAGATAAACAAAATCACATCATTTGTTATCTAATTAAGTTTCCAATATACGGTTTCTGGAACACTGAATTTAATTATTTGTAGTCAATAGAAGATTTTTAATTTTTAAATTAATAGTCAATAACAGTGAGAAAAATAAGCTAAATCATGGCATGGAATATATATTTTGTTTTATTTAAAATTATTTCTATTATAGTTTAGTAGCTAGGATATGTTAATTAATGGTCATTAATAAGGTCCAATGAAGGCATTCATCGAAGGAAATTACTACATAATTTTAAAAAATCGGGATTTAATGGTTTAAAAACAATCATATAAACACCCGAGCGTAAACATCCGACTTTTGCCATCTTTGGGATCTTTGGGAACCAAGTTTAATCGGGACCGGACCTTACATACGGAGGAACCCATACTGAGATGTCGGTTCGGGCGATGACAAGACAATCCACTTGCTTTCCAATGTGCTCCGTCTCTGGCAATTCTATTGCTATTGGGATTTATTCTATCTCTATGCTTCTTACAGCAAATACGGTTACGTATAAATACGTTAACTGTAAAACCCTGTTCAATAATATATACATGAAATTTTGTTTCATAAATCATGGCCATACATTGAACTAGGTGGTGAAACTATTATTGAATATACATTTAGTATATAAATATTATTTTTCACCATCATATATTTTGAACTTACCATTTTCAGAAACATTTTACACGAATTTAGTTCCACCGCTTTATGTAAAGCGTATATCCTAGTGTATTTTTCTATTTTATGTATAGTGTTGCAATAATACTGGGCTACGAATGATTACATCTTATAATTATTGGAAGTCCGAAACTGTCCAATGAACAACCGGTCACTAAACCTAAGAGGGCTCTTTCCATACCTTTGAATCAAGGGCAGATTGCAGAGGCCCACTTACACCTCACTTATCCCAAATTGGGACAGCCCCTCCTCCTCCCTCCACCCCCTCCACCAGACATTCATGACCAAACCTCAACCACCTCTTATTACACATTCTGGCTTCGTTTAAGTTATGAGCATGTATTATAAACAAGATCAGGGACATTAAGCATATTGGTGTAAAAGTTCACTCATCCTTATATTCATTCTATAGCGTTTACAGGGATACCTAAGAATGAGTTTATAATTTATTATGATATACCTTTCGTAAGCAGTTACTTATACCGCAGCTACTTATATATTGTTCTATTTAAAACTACATTATACGGCTTTCATTTATTGTAGACTAAACGTAAAAGAAACTCGGTTATTTATAGATAATGTCATACAAGTAGTTATAGCCAGATAATGTTATTAGTTTATGCGCAAAAATATATAGTGTTGTATAGTGAATTAAAAGTTACAAAGATTAATTTGGAATGGATAGCATAATTAGTACTAAACATTTCTATTTTAAAAATTTTGATTTATGTAAGGCAACAGTAGTTTTTTGTAAATTCTACGTCAAGGAAAACGTGGAATTTTAAATAAAATTAATAGAATGCAACAATTTTAGTTTGTTCCACCCATTTTGAAATGTTTGTTAAAAATTTTTTAAGCTGAGTATCGGCCGCAAAGTATATTCGTTTGTTGGCATGCTAGGAAGCAATTACTTTGTGTTAAACTTTGACTTTGCGTTGCACGAAAATGTTGAAGCACGCCATCATCCGAGATGCGTTATTGGATTTGACCGTTGGTTAATAAATTGGAAACTTTTATACAGCCTTAGCTGTCCTTACCAAATATTTTGTTCCCAATATAAACATCACAAATTCTTTAACTCATGGCACTATTTTTAAAAGTACATAATAATTAAGTGATTTAGAGTAAAAAAACTCATAGCTTTTCATAATACAACTTCAGGAGTTGCTTTAGAAATTCTTTACCTAAAAAATATTTAATTATATATCTTAAAAACATAATTTGTGTTAACATTATATTAATAATCAAGAATGATAATTGTTTGTGTTCTAGGTCACAAAGTGTCTTCTAATGATTTTGATTAGGATGGAAAAAGATTTACTTAATAATATTATAAATTTTAAGTTTGTAATGGAAATACGAAATAATGAAGATAATCCTCCAACAGTTATTATAATACTTTGTGTGATAAATAGTATATTTCATAGCAAGAGTCGAAGTGGGTCATTGCATATTCTAGATCATAACTTTGAAGAAGCGAGATTTATCGAGCACTTCAAACGTATGGTCGAGAATATGCAAACCATTTTACTCGTGTTTTGAATGATATTTTTTGCTCCACTACAAAGACTAGTCGTTATGTTTTCATAAAAATCGGACATTGGAATAAATTGTTATTAAATTAAAAAGACCAACAAAATTATGTCATGTCTTCTAAATCAATAACAAATGTTTTTTATACAGCTAAAATAAAAAAAGTTTTTAAATATCATTTTTGGTTTTAAAAATTCTTATTACGAGGTAAACAATGAAATGATTTTCGCAGGTGGTAAAAGTACAACGAAAATGGATTATTTTACACTATTGTAGCGAAAAATAATTAAATAATAAAATTAATAAATTTTCATTAAGAACGAGTTAGGGGATCAGTTTTTTAAAGTAATATCCTGATCACATAATTTTAAAATAAAAATATAGATTAATATTATTTTATGAATGATATTTTGTCAGAATTCCAGAATTATATTACGAGAAACATCCCTCCAGGAAGCAATCTCGTTTCTTGTTAAGAAAGGTTTGTACTGTTCCCAGCATGAACCCCAATACCTGGTAGGGAGGCCTGTATCTCGCGGGGAGGTGGCCGAGCGTGAGACCCGACACAACACGCTGCTTCATTCCAAAGATTAGATTAGATCATTGAAATGGCAACCATACTACACTGCAAATATTTTAAGCCAAGTATGAATGAGGATTGAGTGTAGGATGATTGTGGCGAAATCTTGTAGTCTTGTTACTGACTAAGGCTGACATGTTCCTTAGACAGGACTGTAAATTAATAGCCCAACAGCCGATGGCAACTAAGGGACCTACAGTTTAACGTGGAATCCGAACTACGGACTCTGAATTACGAATTGGTCTAATTATGATGTGGGGATTAACGTAGTATTCAATAGTGCGGACGTTAATCCACACAAGAGAACACTACATCCACCGACCATTTCTCACACTATCCACGGCTCGTGACCTGCAAGTAACTGGATTACAGGGCGTTTCCATCGTTCCAGTCTAAAGTGTGACTGGAGGTGGGGAGGAGAGGATTCTCCTATTTCGGATCCAAGATTTACAATGACCTCCCCTTGGCCCTAAAACAGCTTAGGGTCCTAGCTTTCAGGGTCAAATTAGAAAAGAGGTAAGAATTTAAATAGTTAATTTTATATTTATATTTTTATAATTATATATTTTATATTTTTAGTTGCTACCTTTGTTTTTGTATTTTAATATATATTTATAATTGATCTGTTTAATTTTAATTGACCTGAATAGCTCTTAAAATCAGTTTTTGTAATTGAGAGACGCTTCAAATAAAGGCATTTTTATTTATTTATTCCCTGACTAGCCAATATAGTAGTAGTTTGCAATTTACACATTTAATTGGTTAAAATTAATTTAATTGGTTAATATTACGAACACATTTTTAGTATTTGTAATAGTGTTGAATTTAGGAATTCAGTAAATGAAATGATAGTGCATGACAATTTCTAGGGAAATAGTGGAAAGATTTGTTATTTTTTACGTAATTAAATCTAAAGTATTTACTACATAATTATATTAGATATATTTGATTGTGTTTTAGTAACAACACGGAGTTTCACTTACTTTATGGCACCACCTTTGGTACTGTCGTGAAAGAAACTAAAAACTGGCTTTCCTTATATATTCCCACAGGGAGTGTTCTAAGTTTGTTTTTTTAGCCTCTATGTTTTCTTTCCATCACCAAGCTGAAAGTGTATTTGCAATGCTATCCAACGAAAGGGGCAAGGAGCTCAGGTACAACGATTATGCAAAACCATGTTTGCGATTCTCATGAGTTTGGGTTTTAATATTTAATTTCAACTATATCAATAGAAAGGGTTTTATTATTAGTTAGTAGATAATTGGTGAGAAATAATACGTAGCCTAATTAATTATTTCTAATTTATTTTTGGCCATGTGTTTTCGTCTCAGTATCAGTCGTATTCATTCATGAATGAGATGTGCTTGAGCAAGTACTTGAGTTGCAGCTTTTTGCAGTTGTCAATGGGAACGTAATCATTTTCCAAGCTAGTGTATCAGTGTCCAAATATTGTTTATTTTCTAAGGACATCACTTTGTAAGTGAGGTACTTGATTTGATTTGATTTTCACTTTGTAATGTTGTATGTTAAAATATATGATATTCTAAAATTCACTTTAGAAAATCTCTTAAATTATTTAATTAGGATAATTTATAGTATACAATATTCATAATATATTATAAATATTAATATTGGAAACCAGATAAAGATAACATTTTGCAAATATACTATATAAAGTAAATTTAAAACAGGTTCATACTTTTATTAAGGTAGAACCCTAATATGATTCGTAGGATCCGTATTTGAATTCCATATATTTATAACATTGTAAATAGAAAAATAATGTTTAAATATTATTGTGCAAAACAAAATACGAGTTTATAATAATCTATATCCTCCTTTTGAAAACTTATTTCGGTAATATATTAAAATGGAAAAATAATTTCACAAGTAAAATTGAAAATCATTACCTGGCTCTGCAAGTTGCTGAGGAGCTGAGGTGAATAAAGTCTGGCGGCAATTGACGCGTAGGAACGGAACTGTCGATTAAAACCTACTAATTCTATTATAAAGTGACCTTTACGAGGGCTTCTTTATTTTATTCAGCAGACGAAATTAAAAAATTAAAGTACATCTGTATTGAAATATTCATTTAAAATTTTTATTCTTAAATATATTTTCACTATTCATTATCATCATTAAAACTGTTCGTCTCATTATGGGTCTTACATGATCAAACAAAATATATTGTTTAATTTTGCCTTCATGTGTTTTAAATAATAGACACATTTTAATAATCATGTAATGCTCAAAAACTAGCATAATCGTAAGCTAAACCTTTGGTAAATAAGATCATATGGATTTCTGATAGAAAAATCAGACAGTAGGATCAGAAATTTAGCCCCAATATTTCAAAATCTAATTGAAAGTTTTAACTTTTTAAAAACTCATGTAAATATTATAATTAATTTGGTATAGTTTGTTTTTAACCCCTAGAACTTATTTTTAATTATAAATTTAATAGAATATTTCTTTAGTATTTTCAAATAATTTGTTCAGTTAAATTTAAAAATTTATCTATATTAAATACATATTAAATGTATATATATATATATATATATATATATATATATACATAATTAAATCCATTAATTATGTTCTTTTACTCACTTTTTAACAATGCAGTATAATTGGCTTCTACTTTGAATGTCTGAAGCATTGTTTTATAAATGAAGTCATGTGCTACTAGGATAAGTGTATTTGTTTGTAAAAATTATAAAACAGACTAATTAAATTATTCATATCAATAATACTACTATTATTTAGTTAAATACCTTTCCAGTAATTGAAATATCTAATCTTATTTTTTATAGTTATGTTAAGGTCAATAGTTTATTATTGCGTACAACTACTATTTACCATTAAAGTAAATATGCCAGCATGATACTGTACGGGTTACCACAGCCTGAGGCAGGGTTGTCAGGGGTGGTAGCGACGGATCATCGGATCAAAGCGGCTTGAGAACTACATTTCGGCTGACGAAGCTCTCGTCAGATGAATAGGAGATTATCGTAAAACTTTGTACACTACGCAGTAAAAACTATCGGAATCATTTTCAATTTATTATAATGTTCTCAAAATAAGTATATATTTTTATTTTTATATTCAAAATCGTGTTTTGCGTTTGAGTATTATAAATGTCTTCATTAATAACACAATTTTATGAAATTTGTTATCAATTATTATATACAAAATTCTCGTAAGCTTTTTATAAACCCTTTTAGTGCAACGAGTTTGAGGCGAGGAACCATGCGGTCTGAATAGAGCTGTTGGATTAAACGTCGTGCTCACAACCACGAGCTGCTCTACTTGCAACAGCGTTTGCTGACAGATTTCCGCTGAAACCTCACCCGATCATCATCTTGTATCTTATCTTCAGCTTATAATCCTATTGAGCATGTCATATACATACATACCTCTGTAAAGTCAATGGACATATATTTATTTAATTTTACATTGGTTAAAGTAATTAATTACAGTTAAAGGTAAATAATGTCATTCACATTCATCTAGACCTCATGATGACATTTTGGTTTCCATTATAAGTGAAATTCTACCAATAATACTGTTTTCAGTTATACTATCTTATTTAAAATAATTAAGAATTATTTTTTAGTGACCAGTGTTATTTTACATTATTACTACTAGGTATATTTTTAGTGTAACATTGTAAAACTGGCCAAGAGCTTCACGCAAGTATAGTTTTATTTAACAAATTCCATTTAGCTATATACACTCTGAATGATGAGTTGTTTTCCAAACACCGCCAAGTCCCAGCTGTTTTCCAAAAACCCATTAAGCCATATTCGCTTTTTTAGCCGGCTGGTCGCCTATTAGCCACCTGGCCGACATATTGGTATTAATACAGTTTGTCCTATGTCATTTTAACTTATATAATAGTTACTTTTTGCTTTGTGCAGCTTTGTATAAGAAATACAGATTGTAAATCAATTTTCCAGCTAAAAAAAATCTGTCACTGATGTTTGTGGGTTTACAATCGCTGTTGTGTTTTTTTCTCGAGGGGAAATGCTCTAATGCACCATCAGGGAGGAGAACGGTGCACTTCCCGGTGTGTGGGACTCGCACCCAACTAAAACCCGTCGCCTCAGGCTGTTGACCACTTCGGAATTACCTAATAAGGCATGAACCTCTAAGTGTAGTCTCATATATAAAGCTCAATGAGCTAGGACTACGATTTAGCCTTCTGAGGGAAGATCCAGGATGCTACGGATCTTCAATTTTCTTTCTCTTGAGAACTTTCTCTACGAAGAACGTGATGAGAGTCCAGTTCTCAAGAGATGTCACTATTTTTCTACTACAATCTCTGGCGAAAATTCTCCGATCTCCAGCAGAAGCTGCTCTCTTAGAACGCCCACAGGTCACATCGGAAGAACGTGTGAAAAGCGTCATCGTGGACACCATCCCCGTAAATGCAAGCCGGACTGTCCACTTTGGCCATCTTGTGAAGATAGGCTCGGAAGAACCCATGTCCGGCGAGGAACTGCGTGATGAAGACATTACTTCCCCAAACCCACGATCAACCCACACAGACAGGTCCGGAATGAGTCTCAGCTTCCAAGCCGCTCTAGACTCATTTCGCCACCTCTCTTGCCATTGGTGCATGGAGGCCTCCCTGGCCACCCGTGTCGCCTCTCTGGTGCCATGTTCGGACTTGGTGATATAAACACTTCTTTCCTGTGCCAACAGGTCGATCGGGACAACACCAGCTACCACCAGTGCAGCCGGCTCCGACACCGTCCGGTAAGCCGAGGAGATCCTCAACGTGGCTCTTCTTTGCACCGCTCCAATCTGTTTGCGGTAGCACTCCCTCTTGAGAGCGTCCACCCAAATCTCATTTCCGTAATGAAGGATTGAGTTTGTGATGGACAGAAGAAGTTTCCGCTGATCCGCTCATGGGTCACCAACATTCGCCATAAGACGACTGAGCGCAGTCGTATTCCTTACCACCTTCTCTAACACACACTTGATTTGTTCTCTGAAGTAAAGCTTGGTGTCAAATCTAACCCCCAGGTACTTGACGGCAGGCTCGGAACAAATATACTCCCTGTTGACACGAAAGTCTACTTAAGTCGGAATCTGACGTCCTGTCATCATTACAACACATATGTATTGCTAGTGTAGAGGATTCACGTGCGGGAGATAATGAGATCGATTTCCGTCCGAGGTAAGCTACATATATGTTCACAGTTTATGCAAGGTTGTAAAAAGGTATGCAAGTTATATTAATTAAGGAGTTTTAACAGTTTTTCAAACAAATAAACTGTGTTTACACTGAGAAATAAATGTGTGTAATCAATTCATTTTGCTAAAAAACTTATAATACGTGTCGTATTCCATCCGAGGAAAGCTCGATCACCAGGAAAGCTCGATCACAAAGCTTTCTAAAAGAGAAAACATTAAAAGACCGTTTTCAGTACGCAAAATGAAGTGCAGTCTATAAATTTTATTAAGTATTTTTTTAAACTAAATCTGTTTAATTATGTACTTTTTCCCTTAAGGCAAATAAAAAAATCATTTAATAAAACTACATAATATGCTTTGTTGTTTATTGAAATATCCTTTTTACTTCCATTACGTACTATTTAAATTCTAATTTATTTAGTTTTAAAGCTGGTTTTAATAGTAATAGTCTAATTATTTTATAAAGTTATTATTAAGTCAGAAAAATTTAAAACTATTTTTTATTTTAAAACCATTACATTTAAAACCCAATGTTTTAAAAAATGGGGGTGGTGTCGTTTTGTTTGCCCTATAAAGGTCTATAATTCATACAATTTACGTTAAAATTGTTTGAGCCGTTTAAAAAAAATTATTTTGAGGGTTTAGGTATAAAATAATCTTAAAAATAAAAAATTATAAAAATAAAAAAATTCTCAAATAACACGAATTAATTATATATAATAATCAAATACACGAATTGTTTACCTACATACGGAATTTCTTTTAAACTTTCACATCAATTGAAAATTCACGTTGTTTCGGCTATATCTACGCTGGTAAGATAGTCACGCAGTGGTAACAGATGAGTCCCAGGTGCTCTGTGAGGTTTCCGTTTTCTTTTCCATAAAAATAGACAGAATAATAATTATACAATTCTGATTGTATATCAAATCAATGAGTTTCAATGTCACGGCGTATGGAAATTCATCAGCCTCTGACAAAGTTGTTGTGTGCATTCTGTAGTAGCATGGCTTAGGGCGTCTCTTAAACAAAGTTCACCAACTAAGTTATAAATATTAAACTATAAACTAATGGAGATACCACTTCTTGCTAAGGTTTATAGGAATACATTTTCCTTATAATTTCACCCTAAGAAATTACCTCAATTTATTTGTTAAGTAGTTTAATTTATGTTTATAGGTTCCTTGGTTTGACTATAGTAATTAAAACATATAATTTTATTAAAAAATCACTTTATTAGATGGGTGGAAAATAGAATATTTTCAAGATTATGCTGTAAAACATGCTCCAAAGGTTACTTAAAAAAGTGTATTTCGACGTTTGGAAAATTGTAGTAATTGTCAATATAAATATACAATTAATAAATAATTGTATTGTGTGCTGCTACTGTATTTCGTTCAACCGTTTCTGTAACCTATTCTGTATTCTGTAACATTGTTAATTAATAACTAAGACCACATTTTTGTGGAACGTGAGGTATGAATTAAAACACTTAAGGGCTGTAAAACAACTTTATGAACTGACAGTGGCCTCTGATCAGCTGTGTCTGCTAGAGAAACTCAAACTCAAACTTCTTTATTGTCAGAAAACATTTAAGTTCATAACAATCGTCAAAATTAGTTTAAAAACATTAAAATGAAGCAGAATAAATTTCAATATTTACATATCATGGGCAGTTTGAAGTATGATATGGAATTTATTTCTATAGGCAAACTGTAAAATTCTTTCCTAACTAGTAGGACTTTAAGTGTTCTCTTAAATACAATATCTAATGTTTCATTTTTAGGTCGATTGTGAGGTGGTGAAAGAGCTTGATCTAGGAAAATAATGTTTGATGCTAGAAAAACTTAGTTTTGTGCTGAGGAACAGAAAGTATATTAAGATTTCGTATGTTGAATTTTGAAGGAGGAAACACTGTTTTGGAAACACTCAAATTTGTTTCAAAAATAAAAACAGCAAAAGAATTTGCATTATTCAGCATGGTATATTTAATTGATTTATTTATTTCC
Organism: Nephotettix cincticeps; assembly: GCA_023375725.1. Taxonomy (NCBI): domain Eukaryota; kingdom Metazoa; phylum Arthropoda; class Insecta; order Hemiptera; family Cicadellidae; genus Nephotettix; species Nephotettix cincticeps. The sequence goes on along the minus strand of CM041786.1, from coordinate 48,687,400 downwards.
TTTTTTTTGAAAAATAAATCTTAAATTATCTATTAAGTGTGCATGTTGAAAGAAAATTAAATTGAATAGTTAAAAAAATTAATTGAGTAGGGAGAATTTTAACAAGGTAATTTTGTAATCTATTAATATTTAGTAATATTTAAGATCTGCTTTCAATTGTGCTTGTATCACTTGATCGCATTTGTTCATTGAATAATTCAATATATTTCATTATACACGGCATATACGCAGTTTTTTGTTTTCTCCCACTCTGTGATTTGGTCATCCGCCCCCACCCTTGGGTAGCTCGTTTCCAAGGTCAAATTGGGGTGGTGAGATGGGCAACAGGAACACATTCTAAAACAATTCAATGTTCGTTTTACCAACGTTAGCAATATTACTTTTTGAGAACAAAGAGGGTTTGGTTTTTGGGTCACGTTAATCAATGTTTTAAAGTCAAAACGAGCTAATTTCTGTTCACGTTCTGTAAATAAAATTAGATCAAGCATAATTCAAGTTGGGCGTTCTAAGGCGAGACTGTGATTGATAAAACTATTGTACTCCCTATTAAGACTAGGTTCACTATTAAGAAGGAACTATTAGGGAAGGGGTCCAGCGGACTCTTGCATTCTATAATAATTCTTATTCTATAATTTAGGAAAGCTGCAGACTGCAGCTGCCTCTGCCTTACCCCAAAAATATTCACCATAAATACTGATATTGCATTTGTACATTAATACATGTTAGTTAATTTACGTTAACATATTTTAATTCGTATTATAATTTAACAAGCCCTCCGTGTCAAACAAACCGTTCATTTTTAATGAGCAATGAGATAGCTATTAAACTCGATTCTAACCTTCTAAGAAGTCATGATCTCAGCGTGCAGACATAGATTTACATGAAGCAATTTCACCTCATTTATCTCAAATTGGGATTGAACTACGTCCCTAATGGTTTCCCTATCAACTTTCTGTTTCATCAGTTATAATATGTATTTCCAACATACAATCCTATATGCATAATTAGATGTAGAGAAGCAATATAAAATAGAAATGGAAATAGAAGAATGATACCGTAAAACTGAACCATTGATCATTCAGGTTACTAAAATACCGGTTTAGTCAATTAAAAAATCAACCATTAAATAGGTGTATGATTTTATATTCGTGAGGACTAAAGGGATTTCTTCAGAAAATTCTAATTTATTTTTGTGTAATAGTCATTGTTCACAGCCTGAATTATTTTTTTGAACTAATTGAAATAATCATCAATAATCAATAATTTAAATATTAATGTTTTCTTTTAAAGCATAAGTACATATCTATCTTTGGAGTATTTATGTGATATACTGGGTAGTTCATGAATTAACGAAAATAATTGAAGGATGTTTTCTACTAGTGAAAATTAGGAAAACGGTTTATATAATCAAAAACTTGGAAATATTTCTTTATTGAATTACGGATAGCGAGAGGTTGTGCCCGGATTTCCGTCCGCCCTTTAAATGAGGTCATACATTTTTTTATCTTAAATTAAATTGCCAAAAATGTAGTGTGCTTTATGTAAAATAAAATAGAAATTTAATAAATCCGGTCTCAGAACTGTATGTCAAGACATTTTTTAGAAAATTGGTATAAAACACAGAACTCGTCCATATTTTTTACATTTGGTCTGCAATAACCCAAAATGGATGAAATCGTTTAATTTAAAAAATAAAAGATATTTCGCTAGTCGTAACGCACTAATGAAGCATTTCTTAAGTTTATATAAATTTTTTCATCATTTTCACTAGTAGAACATGCATTTCAATTCTTTCTGTTTATTTCTGAAAAACCTTGAATTTATAAGAATAAAATTGCAATAGTTATGAATTTATAACTAAACTTTATTAAAAACATAATTACGTTTCTAATAGTTTAGCGGCGAGGCCTGGCCCACGGTGGCAATCTCCCCCTTCATAGCTTGCATGTAGTTCCTGATGTGTAATTATCTAGGTAATTTATATTAACATGATGGGATTTAGCTATGCAGGCATAGCTCCACATTAATTTCCATTTCCACCTTTCATGCTACACCTAGGTGGTAGAAGCTTAGATTTTCCAAGCTTTCTACTATCGAATTCATGTTCCTACTTCTGGATATTGAGTATAATTAATTAACAAGACCTTTTATCTTATAAAGCCTTTCTATTGTAGCGCTGTGCTTACCGGTAGTAACACCGCTACAATAGAAAGGATAATGATAAGGCAAAAGGTCTCGTCAATTTGTTTCTAATATTGCTAGAGCAAAATAGATAACTGTATCGTTTTATATTTACAATCTGTTTATAAAAGTAATATATTTATGATTGTTCCTAGTACTAATAATTAAAATCAATATGCATCCAATTGTAATAATTTTTACTATTTAACTACTAAATAAATATATATATATAGTTTATGTGTTTATCATGGCAGCTAACCTGCATACTCTTTTCCCATGTTAATTATATAGAGAATAGACACACTCCTTTATTTATGGGCAGATGTTGATGAAACTTGGTATACATGGTCAAAATAAAAAATTATATGCTAGAATTGCCTACTTTCAGTGTTCTTTACAGCAGCAAACCTGCAAACTCTTTCCCATGCTAATTCTAAAGAGAATAGGCAAACTCTTATTCATTATGTATATTGATCAAACCTGTTATATATTTTTATTGATTTGAAAACTAGCTGAGGGAAACATCCCGTCTGCTGCGACAGGGGGACGTTTAAATTTAAATTGCAAAGCAAATAAGTTAGTTAATATGGTAATCATAAATTTACAAAGTACTGAAACCCTTTTGACATGTTAACATGTATAATCAGCGAAAATATCAAGGTCACGACCTCATTTATTTAATAATAAGTAATAAGTTTCTTTTAATGAAACTCAAAAACAATTTAAAGTATATGACACCTATACAGCTCTCCAAAAATCTTTTTCTAATATTCTACAATGCAATAAGAGGTTAAGTATACCTAATTATCGATCGAAGATAAATATATGTAAATATGTTAAATCAACATAGAATACTTAGTATTAAACAGTTTATTGATGATATGAAACCTTCGATTTAAGGTATTCAGTCAGAAAATATTTTATTCCTTAAAAATTAAGCAAGTGGACTGGCTACAGTTTTGTGAAATTAGAAAACAGTATTTTATTTCAGTATTCATTAGATTACAGTATGGTACTGTTATACTGTATAATACAATGTGATACATTGTCTTTTGATTATGTACTAGGAATATGGAGAAAAATCTCAATTTTATTTCAATAACAGATAATTTACATAATAGGAACTTATCCCGTTACTATGTGGTGTCAATCTTTAGTAATGTATCAGAGAACCCCCTCCCTGAGCTACTAACCGTTAAAAAGAGACAGCTCGATGAGTACATCTGACCACTAATACTCAGATGTTATGCATGTAAATGGACCTCCTATCGTTGAAGATGATCAAATAAAGCATCTTTGACGTAGTGTTTATGTTTGGATTGACTAAACTTCATTATCATTGTCATTTACTCTAAATATTAAACTCTGTTCAACTTATTGTAAGATTTGCATGATTATTAAAATCAATGTCTTTTACAGTGTTTTACGGACTAGGCTAAGCTTTATTGTGTAGTTTTTATAAATTACTCACACCTAATAGGTGTGAGTCATGTTCTTGTGGTAACCATTGATTTACTAATTGCAGGGACTTTAAACTGTAATAATAGGCTGAATATTGATTTTAAGCAGGTGTAGGTGTTATCAGATCAAACTCCATTACAGTAATTACCGTTAGAGCACCATTTGTAGTCTGTCATTGGTTGAACGGATTATTGCCATAATAGATCTATTAATATATACTCAACCCTAAGCTTACTTGATGATGTAGAGAGAGACATGACGTTAAGTACTAGTACACTGTTGTATCAACAAAATCTTATTGGGAGAAATATTCCGATGATAAATATAACTATATTTATATATTTATTTACCCAATGGCAATTTTACGTAGTTAAAACTATTCTGTACTTTCTAAAACCTTGGTTACTATAAACTATAAAAGCCACTCTAATGTTCTGAAAATTATAAATTTTATAATGGGTAAAACGCTCAACTGAAAAATGCAGCCAAGATTTATATTACACTGTACATATGACACTGGTACATATAACACTGTACAATGGTTAGGATATAATGTCAAGAATCTGTTAAATGTCTGTTAATGCCATGTCTGTGGTTAAACATTTGGTGATGTCTGTGCGTTTTTATTCAGCTATGAGTATTATATTTACTCAAAATTATTGTTCAAAATTAATATCTCTAAAAGATATAGTATTACTCCTTTATGATAATCTGTCGCAATCCGTCTCTGTCTATTCTCCATTATCCTAATGAACAGGAACCCCAGAGGCTTCCATTGATTGAATAGATTATTGTGATGCAGAATCTGTAGTATATGTTTATACAGAACCTTACTACAGAATAATGACTTATATAATAAAAATTAAAAAAGATGATATTAATTTCCTATAATTTCATAATTAAAGTTTATAATAAGGAGAGAATTATGAATTATTATAATAATTAATTCAAGCCCAATGAATGTTTATATCGTTTATATTTTTTAACATTTTAATATCTATAAACCTTGTACAGTACAGATTTAAGGGAAATGCTTAGTAATACAGTAAACGTATTTTAGATCACTTTATCCTTGCTCTACCTTGTAATAATACACACCTTCCTTTTAGTTCAATTTATCCTTGCTTTACTTTGCATTAATACGCACCTTCCTTTGGATCACTTTTTCCTTGCTTGTCCGAAAACACTACTCGCTACGATATATTACTCTGTATATCACTAACTCCCACTATTTCACTAATTGTCACTAACTGCCATCCTTGTAACAATATGTCACGTTAGTCTGAAATGAAACAGTGATTGAAGTGATGCAGGTAATGGCTGTAAGCAAAAGAACACTGGTAACGTGCACCAAAATGATTGTCATACTAAATAGAGTCTCTGTAGACGTAATCATGAGAATTCAATTGAAGAACTTGTATTTGCTTGTAACAAACAATAAAATAAAAACGAACCTAAAAGTATTGCATTATTGACATAAAAATTGTATTTTCGTTAATTTATGAAACCCCTCTATGTTTAAGACCAAATCGATATATATATATATATATATGACAATAAATAAACCTGTCTCATTTGGAACACCTTCATCTCGTCTCGTCACTAAACCTATGCACTAATAATATTTAATACCATGTTAAAAGCCAATATAACACAAAACGCGGTGTCACAGGTAAAAAAGTAACTTTTATTTTAAAAATATATAAAAGAGTTAAGTGTTAAATAAGTTAATTTGTGAAGGGATTGTAAGTATTGAAGTAACCTTAATAGGTTAGGGAGAAGTGAAAAATATGGTGCCTTGACTTGCTTGATTTCTCATTTACTTGCTTCCTGTACGATCACACACTGCAGTACCCTGGACAAGTGGAACTAATGCCGCATTAAATCCTCCGTCTGAATTCCCGTTGACAGGAAATGTTTTGGAAAACTGGTCGAAGTGTAAGCAGTGATTAGTCTGCAATAAGGTTACATATGTAATTATTCTCTCCTCAGAGAATCAGATCTAAGGCTGTCAAAGGTATTATAAACATGCTATGCTGCAAGAGTTACTCTCCACTAAATGGAGGTTTTAGAAAATTTATCATGACTAATTCGTTAAGTGTCAATTTTGTTCATAAGGTGACTTCATATTAACGTCAGAATAAGATATTTTATCAGAACTCCAAGCAAATTAATAATAATGTATCGTCAGGTAGGCTTAGGTTTAAGCCTTGAATCCATGTAGTCATTGCGGTAGAGTTCATGAATATAAAAATGGTTTAGCTTTTGGTCAAACCTGTTTTAACTGTAAGAGTCAAATAATTTTTCTAAAATGTGCAATATCGTAGGGTAAGCAATATAAGCAATAATAAAATAACCAATATCTAGTTCTTGTAATGTATATAAGCTAGTTACTGATGCTGATTAGTCAGTTGAGAATGTGATCAAATCAAATCAAATCAATGTAACCAATGCTGTATGTATTAAGCTTGCTTGTCCATCTGGTATTTCATAATAAAGATGATTGCTAATCATACTTAAATTATATAAGTTTACTTCAAAATATGAATCATAAATTTAACGGGTAACATTATATGAAAGGACGACGTTTCCTTGTCGTAGTCGTGGGGCTTGTAAGTTTGACAATTAGCGCGCCCCGCACGAAACGCTTGTGATCACGAGTCAGTTGATTGCTTGATTGCTCCGTTTGACCCGCTACGTTCCAGCTCAAGTATTTCCTCTCTCAAGCCCTCCACTACGTTCAATCACGTAAACAATGGCATGTCCACAATGTTGCAGCGTTTCCCTTCATTTATCTCCCTTTACATATCAGAGTAAAATAAAAATTGTTTGGCGTGACTATTGTATTTTACAATGGTCACGCATTACATTGACGTATTTATATTATCTGATAACCGAAAGTTAAACTACTATTAAACCCGGGAGGACTCAAATGCCGGTCAAAACGACCAGGTTGGTACTATTTTCAGGAAAACTTGTATACTTAGTGAGGGTCGGCAGTATTCTTCCCACCGTACCTCACGTGCCTCTTTCTAGGAATAGCCTAAATCACCTCCCACTCTCCTCCCTTTCCTAGATTCAGTGTTATTTGATTTTGCGTAAAGCACTGGTCCGTTCGACCGCGTGTGAGTGACGGAGACAGTCTATTTCCGGTTTGTAAGACCGTAAGTGAGTGACAGCGCTAGTCAAATTGTAGTTTTTATGAAACTGTTTTAGTGTTAAAACACTAAAACAGTACAATTTTTTTATTGCTCTCAGTGTTTACCAATATTATAAAAAATATGTATTAAATAACAATACTTTTTTGACATGGATATGTCTTAGCTCTGTGGGGGGGTGTTGGTGATTTTTAACATGGAAAACATCCAGCAGGTTTCCATAGAAATTTCAAACAGAGCTATTGTATTGGATTTTAAATATATTTTATTTATATATTTAAAATATATTATATTTTTTAAATACAAAAGAATAAGAACAACTGTTTATATGAACTTAAAACATTCCCTTTAGACATATCCATGATATAACCTATTTCCCACAGGGAAGTAAATACACATTACATTTTTTGTTTCGGAATTATCTATTTATTAGTGGTTTTTCATCACACAATTTGCAATTTTGCAAGTAAAACGCAAGTAACACTCTTATTACTTATCTTATTTTACTACTTTTTGTTGTATATTATAGTAGTTTATTTTTTAAGTTTGTCTTTTATGTATAAACATTATGTTACCACTAATAATATGTGGTAACATATACATTTTAGGTATCAATATTTATCGTACTTTGGTCAGTATAAAATTGTTGGAATATTTTACTTTAGTAGTATTTTAGTATTTTATCCATGTATTTCATCGTTATTTCTCAAAATAAATATATGTTATGAAGAAAAATAGCTGTTTTATTAATCCCGGTCAAAAAGACCTTGAGTGAGTCGTCACGTTTTCAATTTAAAGTGAGTGCTCTCGGGTTAGCAGTGGCCTAAACAAAAACGTTTTCATAAAAATGTACTTTATAATCGGAGTTAAACAATTTTACTTTATAATTACAGCCTTTATGTAAAAGAGACCATGGCATTGAGACTGATCCTCCGTCATTTAAATTGTTTTATCTTAATGCTCTTCAATTAACAAATTTATAAAGATCTAGACAGTTCAATACAAGGGAACGTGTATTGTGTTAATGCTATTTAACCATTATTTTAATATTAAAGCTGGTATTGTGAGGGATTGTAAAATGTTTGTATGACAATAATTTTAGTAAATTTCGTGCATAAATATAAACTATTTCCGTGGTCCTCATTGCCCTATTGTAAGACCTAGACCGGGGACCAATTTTGTTCGTTTTCGGATCCCCAGATGAACAAAAACCATTCGTTTGAAATTGTATAGATGTATGTATATATAGAAAGAATTTGTATATATATATATATATATATATATATATGTATAAAGGTGTATATATGTGTAAAGGATAATTTGTCGGTTTAAGATTACAAAAAATTCTAGCCAGACCATCCAAATGGGGGTTTAGGGGATTTCCTACCCCAAAAATGGTGTTGTATACGCAACTTATTAAGAATATACGAGGCATTCTCGTATATTTTTGGCCCACTAAAGTCAGCTCAAAAAATTATTTAGTATTTAGAATCTTTGTCCTACGTTGAACGGTAATCTAAATTTTGAAACTGGTATATACTGGTAGAAAGTCTTTTAGAGGTGCATTGTTATGATGAAATCCTGGTAGTATTCTTATGGTGATTAGGATTAGTACTTAATCCTTCCCAAAGCTATTCAATTAGTGAAAAAGCTAATTGATATAGTTTCCTTATTATTTGAAGTACTGTGATTAAATTTTGTAGACATCTTCAATAAAGTAAAGGTCTATTACTGCATGTTGAAGAATATAAACTTTGCTTAAGGCAGCAAACATACATACTCTTTCCTTTAAATGAAATTAAAAATTGTTTTTCTAACCAAGCAGATTTACGTTCACATGGTCCTTTCTTACACGTAACCTGATGACAAGAATTATATATATATATATACATATATATATACAAACTTGCTCGTATAATGGTATTGGATATATGAAGAGTGTATAGGTTAAATAGTCATTTAATTCGTGTTACTGTAAGTACTGCGAAAAGTATGAATAGTCATTTACGACTTTACTCCATCGTAAAGTTTCAACGTTTTCTTACCTAAATTTTTCATGATAACTTTATCATGATAAATATATAATACGCCAAGGAGAGCACCGCTGTAGAGGCAGAGTACGAAAACTCGATCCCTTTAATCCAGCAAATACACAATGGCTTTACAGTGCGTGATAATGCCACAATTCACTAGGCATTAACCGTTGAACATTAATTCACCAGGCACTAAGTGATAAACGTTTGCTAGTGGTGCTCCAAACAGTTCTGGAACGAGGAAATAGGACTTTGTATATTATGGTCAAAATGAATAACCCGTAGAAGCAGATCTGCATAGTAAGCGGGGTTTCTTTGGTTAAGGACTGTTTTTGGTTATTCAAACTAAGATTAACTAAGAGGAAAAACATTTTGCTGTAAAGAGCTCTTTAAACTTCACTATGCTCCATTCCTAAACACACTGAAGACATGTTTCACTGTAAATATTAAATTTTAACATTTAGTAAAACATAAAACTTAAGCACATTCCTAAATAAATATTCGTAACTAAGTGTACGGTAGTCGAAAAAAATCATATGCAATTATGTGGGCATTTAAATGTGCCTATATTGTCAGTAACCTATCATTCTTTCAGAAGATACAAAGTATTATACCATACACTAAGACTCATTTTCTTTTTTCTTTTCGCCAGTCCTTAACCAATGATCAATGATCACAATATCCAAAGTGTTAATCACAATATGCACGAACAGCTATTATTTTGATTCCGGATACTGACTCGCAAAACCATTTGCGCGAGTTGAAATTGCTTAAAGAGCTCGCACGTGTGGATGGATATTTTTCAACAGTCGCAATAATGTATGATAGCAGCACGCTCGAGAGCTCGCGGCCAACTTTAGGAAAAGGTGTGCAACGTTTCTTCTCACGCATCCTTTCTAAATAATAAATATAAAATGCAAAACAACATAATTGCACAGAAACCTGTCAACAAGGAAACTATAGAAACATCGTGCATCGTAGCGCGTAGGACAAAAAACGTACATAAAATAATTTTTATCTAACCAGTTTTTTTAAATAAATTTTAATGTATAATAAATTTTTATTTATATATTAATATGAAAAATATATTTTTATGTAAAATTTATTAAATTTTTTTATAGCATAATTATTTAAACAAACAAAAAATATCAAAAAAAACCTTATGGAAATATAATTTTCCGATTTATCCAAATAATTAACATTAGAATACAAATTACTTTTTGATTTTTTAAATTTCTATTAGTAAAAAAAATTTACTTAATTTTATTTCTTTATGTACTATTAAATACTAAAAATTGAATTTAAAATTAAATATAAAAGAGCACAAAAAAAAAAAATTAGTTATACAAGTTTAACTATAAAGTAAAAAATTTTAAATGTCTTATTAATACATGTGTAACACAATATATACAAATAACAAATACTTATAAAAAACAATAACTAAATAATATATAAAATTTTAAGTAATAGTTTTTTCTCAACCTCGTACATAAACAGTTGGTAATTCTACAACAGTAGTAAACTACTCAAGCGGAAACGTGTGTTTCAATGTGCAAGCAACTCAGCATTTTTTCTGTGTATACATAAATGCAAAATATAATTTGCACAGCACAGGATCTGAGTCAGCTGTAATTAACCAAGGAATATAGAACATCGTTCTAGCTATGGCAGCTGTAGGACAAAACGGTACTTATTTGTGAGCAAGGCGCGTAGTTTCTCCTTAGTGATTACATTTAGAGTAAGATTATATAAATAAGTTGTAATTCTAGTGTTGGAGCTGGTATTTTTTTATCTGTAAATTTACCTTTTTATTTGTAGTAAATTTGTTTGAGCCAGCTGAGTAATTGTGATAACAATACTCGTTGTCGGGAGCTGATCTGTATTTCGTTTTCTGTAGCAAATAAAAATGTGTTACCTAGCCAAATTGTTCTGTGATAATTTCGTCTAAACAGTGGTTCGGTCTAAGCAAGTTATGTAGTTGTTTCGTTTGAATTAGCAAACAAAGCTGTATTTGTTGTATTCCATGTAATTTTTCATATAACATAACAATTTCGTTTACTATAATTAGCAGAATTTTGTAGCGGAGTAAATAAAGAGGAATATTTTACTAGTTGTGATAATTGCTCTGTACAACAAAATACTATTATACAATATGTATAATAAAGCAGCGTTTCTTGTAACATACTTCTAAATTAAAAAGCCAGTATGTGTATAACATAGTTTTTGGATAATATCTTGCTCTGTGTTAACAAATTTTCTGTAATTGGAGCAAGGTTTGTTTAAACTTATACTTTGGTTATTAAACAAGAGTAATTGTTTGTGATAACAATCCTTCCTGAAATAAGCAAGCTCTGTAGCGGTCGTTTGTTTCTGTAGCAACAGAGTAAGTATGTGTTACCTTAGTGATATTGAGCCAGCTGAGTAATTGCTCTGTGATAACAATACTTCGTTGTCGGGATTAAGCAAGCTCTGTAGCGGTCGTTTGTTTCTGTAGCAACAGAGCAAGTATGTGTTACCTTAGTGATATTGAGCCAGCTGAGTAATTGCTCTGTGATAACAATACTTCGTTGTCGGGATTAAGCAAGCTCTGTAGCGGTCATTTGTTTCTGTAGAAACAAAAAAGTATGTGTTACCTTAGTGATATTGAGCCAGCTGAGTAATTGCTCTGTGATAACAATACTTCGTTGTCGGGAATAAGCAAGCTCTGTAGCGGTCGTTTGTTTCTGTAGCAACAGAGCAAGTATGTGTTACCTTAGTGATATTGAGCCAGCTGAGTAATTGCTCTGTGATAACAATACTTCGTTGTCGGGAATAAGCAAGCTCTGTAGCGGTCGTTTGTTTCTGTAGCAACAGAGCAAGTATGTGTTACCTTAGTGATATTGAGCCAGCTGAGTAATTGCTCTGTGATAACAATACTTCGTTGTCGGGATTAAGCAAGCTCTGTAGCGGTCGTTTGTTTCTGTAGCAACAGAGCAAGTATGTGTTACCTTAGTGATATTGAGCCAGCTGAGTAATTGTTCTGTGATAACAATACTTCGTTGTCGGGAATAAGCAAGCTCTGTAGGGGTCGTTTGTTTCTGTAGCAACAGAGCAAGTATGTGTTACCTTAGTGATATTGAGCAGCTGAGGAGTAATTGCTCTGTGATAACAATACTTCGTTGTCCGGATTAAGCAAGCTCTGTAGCGGTCGTTTGTTTCTGTAGCAACAGAGCAAGTATGTGTTACCTTAGTGATATTGAGCCAGCTGAGTAATTGCTCTGTGATAACAATACTTCGTTGTCGGGAATAAGCAAGCTCTGTAGCGGTCGTTTGTTTCTGTAGCAACAGAGCAAGTATGTGTTACCTTAGTGATATTGAGCCAGCTGAGTAATTGCTCTGTGATAACAATACTTCGTTGTCGGGAATAAGCAAGCTCTGTAGCGGTCGTTTGTTTCTGTAGCAACAGAGCAAGTATGTGTTACCTTAGTGATATTGAGCCAGCTGAGTAATTGCTCTGTGATAACAATACTTCGTTGTCGGGAATAAAGCAAGCTCTGTAGCGGTCGTTTGTTTCTGTAGCAAACAGAGCAAGTATGTGTTACCTTAGTGATATTGAGCCAGCTGAGTAATTGCTCTGTGATAACAATACTTCGTTGTCGGGAATAAGCAAGCTCTGTAGCGGTCGTTTGTTTCTGTAGAAACAAAAAAGTATGTGTTACCTTAGTGATATTGAGCCAGCTGAGTAATTGCTCTGTGATAACAATACTTCGTTGTCGGGAATAAGCAAGCTCTGTAGCGGTCGTTTGTTTCTGTAGCAACAGAGAAAGTATGTGTTACCTTAGTGATATTGAGCCAGCTGAGTAATTGCTCTGTGATAACAATACTTCGTTGTCGGGAATAAGCAAGCTCTGTAGCGGTCGTTTGTTTCTGTAGCAACAGAGCAAGTATGTGTTACCTTAGTGATATTGAGCCAGCTGAGTAATTGCACTGTGATAACAATACTTCGTTGTCGGGAATAAGCAAGCTCTGTAGCGGTCGTTTGTTTCTGTAGCAACAGAGCAAGTATGTGTTACCTTAGTGATATTGAGCCAGCTGAGTAATTGCTCTGTGATAACAATACTTCGTTGTCGGGAATAAGCAAGCTCTGTAGCGGTCGTTTGTTTCTGTAGCAACAGAGTAAATATGTGTTACCTTAGTGATATTGAGCCAGCTGAGTAATTGCTCTGTGATAACAATACTTCGTTGTCGGGAATAAGCAAGCTCTGTAGCGGTCGTTTGTTTCTGTAGCAACAGAGCAAGTATGTGTTACCTTAGTGATATTGAGCCAGCTGAGTAATTGCTCTGTGATAACAATACTTCGTTGTCGGGATTAAGCAAGCTCTGTAGCGGTCGTTTATTTCTGTAGCAACAGAGAAATATGTGTTACCAAAGTGATATAGAGCCAGCTGAGTAATTGCTCTGTGATAACAATACTTCGATGTCGGGATTAAGCAAGCTCTGTAGCGGTCGTTTGTTTCTGTAGCAACAGAGCAAGTATGTGTTACCTTAGTGATATTGAGCCAGCTGAGTAATTGCTCTGTGATAACAATACTTCGTTGTCGGGAATAAGCAAGCTCTGTAGCGGTCGTTTGTTTCTGTAGCAACAGAGCAAGTATGTGTTACCTTAGTGATATTGAGCCAGCTGAGTAATTGCACTGTGATAACAATACTTCGTTGTCAAGATTAAGCAAGCTCTGTAGCGGTCGTTTGTTTCTGTAGCAACAGAGCAAGTATGTGTTACCTTAGTGATATTGAGCCAGCTGAGTAATTGCACTGTGATAACAATACTTCGTTGTCGGGAATAATTGGATACACTTTCGAGGGCTAAATAACGTAACTAATTTCTATCACAAAATAAAAGGCTTGGTTTGTAGAAACTATTTTATTTTAGTATTTATGATAATGACTCTGATATTTATAGCTATATTTTGAAAATGTATATTTCTTTAGTTACATCAATAAATCTTTCCTATGATTCTTGCTTTTTAATTTTTATTTGTAACTTATCATTCAACTCGTATGATATTGTTAATGTTTTGAATGGGAATAAAAATGACAATAACAAAAGTATGTCTTAAACTGTAATATTTTTATAAAACGATGTACCTCTCTCTAAATCTAATTAAGAGGTCAGGGTATGTTCATTAGACAATACCTGGGTATATATAAAATACCCAGGTATAACCCTGGTGGGTGAATCAGTGGCAATATATTCTAAAGGATGCCAGTTCAATCCTGAGAAAGCCCTTTACACAATTAGGTGATGGTTTTATACTGGCTCATTTACCGTTATTCATTGGGCTATTAATCAAAAATCCTGGCAAATAAATCAACTAGTCTTGTCAGTAAAAATCAAGTTCTTCAGATTTATTATTAAAATCATTATATACACCCTTGTCAAATTCACCTTAAAATATCTAATAAGTGAGTCTCTTGTAAGAAAGGCTCAAGGATAACGCTCCCCTACCCCGCTTTGTTGTACCGGCTACTCTATCTGCACCACAGTGATGTGCTAAGCGGAGTCCAGGACTGAGCAACGGCTCCAGGGACCACTCCAAGTCATGACATCACTCAAAGCTGAGTCAATGAACTTCTCTGTACTCCACTTTATTGTGACGGCAACTGTATCTGCACCACAGTGATGTGCTAAGCGGAGTCCAGGAGTGAGCAACGGCTCCAGGGACCACTCCAAGTCATGACATCACTCAAAGCTGAGTCAATGAACTTCTCCGTACTCCACTTTATTGTGACAGCAACTGTATCTGCACCACAGTGATGTGCTAAGCGGAGTCCAGGAGTGAGCAACGGCTCCAGGGACCACTCCAAGTCATGACATCACTCAAAGCTGAGTCAATGAACTTCTCCGTACTCCACTTTATTGTGACGGCATTATCTACACCACAGTGATGTGCTAAGCGTAGTCCAGGAGTGAGCAACGGCTCCAGGGACCACTCCAAGTCATGACATCACTCAAAGCTGAGTCAATGAACTTCTCCGTACTCCACTTTATTGTGACGGCAACTGTATCTGCACCACAGTGATGTGCTAAGCGGAGTCCAGGAGTGAGCAACGGCTCCAGGGACCACTCCAAGTCATGACAACATTCGAGACTTAATCAATGATGCTCGAGGAGGCTTTGTTGTGCCGGTCTCTGTGTCTGCACCACTGTAATGAGCTCAATTAGTAATAATGGTCCGGTTATCGCCCCACCAGAATATTGTTCTACGGTTATAATATGATTCCATCAGTTAAAATGTATCGTCAGTGTATCTTTGTCTATGTAATCTTGTAATTTAATCGTGAATACAAACCCTTGGACCATCATTGACATTTTGTAGAAAAGAAATGTTCTATTCAGACATTCAACCAATCCTTTTCTTTAACATTCGACTTTTTTCACTGAGATAAAGTATTTTTAATAACTGCTCTTTGAAGTGGTCAAACATAATATTTTCATGTTAAATATTAAATTTGGGGAATTTTAACATTACCCATGTTAATTTTATTTTAGGTTGGATGTGAGAAAGGAAAATTTACCCTGAAAATTGTGCATAAAAATTTATTTCTCGGTTAGGGAGAATGTAATATAATATTATAATTTTGTCTGTATTTATTTAATTTTGTAATAATTTTGGAAATATATTTTCAACCCATATTTCCTGGAACCAAAAATAGGTTTTCCATTTTAGAACTATTTCGTGCAAAAGAGCGGAAAAATATGTTTCTTGTGATTATTCATTTTTCAAACTTTGAACAGTAAAATAAAATAATAAACAGAATGATAATCAAAAATTTAACCAATATAGGTACAATAAATATTCTTCTATTTAGGACTAGAATTGAGTTGTGGAGATTGGCACTTTAATGTGTTAAGAAAAATTACTGTCCCATATTTACAAGTTACAAAACTATCTGTTACTACTATTACTATTACTACTATCTGTTAACTATCTATTAGTGTTGCTAACATAAAGTTTAAAGTTTATGCAAAATCTCTTAATTTTTAGACGATTTTCGTTTAACAGATGTTCGTGTACAATTGTGATAAATTAATTGAGAACAATTAATTTCAATTCTTTGTTTGAAATTCATTGTTACTGCTGTAGCAGTTGTCTTTGAGTCTCCGTGACGAGAGGACGTGTTATATTTCTTATGTAGGTTTAATGTTTCTGGCTTATGTTTCTTATGTAGGTGTGTAATGATTAGTGAATGGTTTGTTTGTAAGTTTTTTGTCTGCTTTAAACTTTTATGTTTTCAGCTTTTAACCGGCTTAGTCCAGATTATGTGTAACACGTAACTATAGCTATTAGCCGAAGAGCTTTTCCTTGGCAGCCGGTGAGACGACGAGTGGTGCGCACTTGGCGAGAGACTGTTCCACCTGCATGAGGGGCACGGCCAGCCGGGGGGAGGCGGCCTGGAGCTTGGTCTTGCCGGCGGCCAGCACGGAGGCTAGGTTGGCTGGCACCTGCTCCACCGTCGCGATCTGCACGTTGTAAATGTCCGGGTCTGCACATCAACAACATAAGCATTAAACATCCTTCAAATTAACAGACGGATATCTCTTACACTTAAAATAACAAATTTATTTGTTTAAAAGTAATACCACTATATCAACTTTTCCATCAACTATCCGACCAAAAATCGTAAAACGAGTTTTTTTATTTAGACAATAAAACTGGCCTATTAAAACACTCTAAAACATCCACGGCTTTCACTAAAGGTATTTAATTTTAACTAGCAGTAAGCCCGTCCTCTGTACGGGTTGTAGGATTCAAAAAGAAGAAAGATCATCATACCAAAATATAAACCTGAAATCTTAAACAAATCAATACAAAGAAAATAAATCAATACCCAGGTTTATTATTTAGCATTACTTTGCAATTCAATGGATTAGAACATTTATACAATTATCATTATTAGTTAAACGTTAAAATAACTTTTTAATATAATATGATTTCGAAATGGATTTAAATCAATGACCAATATAAACTAACTAATATTGATTCAACAGCTTTTTTTCTATTAAATCATTGAACTACAAAGACAGCTGATTATTACCAGTAGGTTATTCATAGAAAAATGTTTTTTTATTTACTGCCCTGTGGGAAATAGATTAGATCATGGATATGTCTAAAGGGAATGGTCTCAGTTCATCTGGATAGCTGTTCATATTATTTTATTTTAAAAAATTCAACACAATAGTTCTGGTAGTTTCTATGGAAACCTGTTACATGTTTTCCATCTTAAAAATCGCCAACACCCTCCCCCCCAGAGCTAAGACATATCCATGTCAAAACTGAATCAAAATGCTAGTAATATCGCGTAAAGGGGGTTTTTAAATGCTCGTTATTTACTTTTCAAGGGGCGGCGGGCGATTTCAAGCATTTACAAACCTTCTCTGGAATGTAGATAGTACATGAAATAAGTTTCCTTGTAATCAGTTCTCCCGTTTTTTCGGAGGAGACGGCGTAAAATGCCTCCTGGAGCGCCACAGACAAACAAACAAAAATTGTGATAAGACCAGTTCCGGCTTCTCTAATGCACAAAAAGTACTAGAATTTTATTTATATAGATAAAAATATGATGTTTTTACTTCACTTTGGGCAATAGCTTAGACCATAGAAATGTATAAAGGAAGTGTTTTTAGTTCCTCTAAACAGCTGCCATTATAACCATAAGATGTCGCTTCCCTTTAAAATTTTGGTCTTGTGGCTTGCTAATATCACCCCCCCTCCAGAACTAAGACCTATCCATCAGCTATGGCAATATTAATCATTTGTGTTTTAAAAACTTACAGAACCGACTGAGTGATTATAGTGTCTGTTTTAAAAACTGAAAAGGTTGTCGAACTGAATTCCGTAAGCATCAACTGGACCCACTTGTTATTTTTTAAATTTACTGACTCATACATTTTTAACGGATTTAGTGTGATTATATTAAAAAATTTATAACTGTTTATTTGTGACATTTTGAAATCTAGTTCGATGTTATAAGAAACAAATAATGTTTTAAATAAGGTTTTAGTTCACGCTAATTGATTATTATTGATTGGGAAAACTGGAAAATCTTTTCGACGTATCAAGTAAAATTTAATATTGCAAAATTCTCATATAAACAGTATAAACGGTAAGAAATAGACATACTTGCTAGAGGCGAGTCGACGCAGTAGTACAGAACTCTGGAGTTGAGCTCCTTATTGTAATCAATGATGTTCATCTTCACATAAACAGCATGTTCTAAACAAATTTATTAAAATTAAAAAAATTTAAAAAAAATAAAATCTATTAAAAACAAAATTTATATAAATTTATTGAAGAAAATTATACACAAACTAACAATTACATAAGTAGATTGTATTGTTAGCTAATTAAAATATAAATTAGTTTAACTCAATAAGAATTAATTCATTCAATAATCCGATCCCATTCAACATAACACAATTTATAAAAAGGATTCAATATTTTTCGTTGGCCCATTTTTGTATTTTAAAACTGATTTAAATATCTTAAGCTTTAGCACTACAGAATGGTCTTCATTTCATGTTTCCTTGCATAAAATATATGTTTATATCCAGTAACAGTTAGTTAAAAAGTGTCAGGACTTAATTTTTCTACTTATTGATTATAACTTTAACTATACTGCTAGCAAAATCAATAGAAGCTTCAAGGTCACTTGTAAAAGCAGATGAACTTTAAAGCATATGGTTGGAAAATAATAATGAACAATAGTGAGAATTCAATGGCATATGTTTATATGAACCATATGACTTAATTTAAATTTGATTTTAATCCTAGTATAGTGCAATTTTATTAACCATCCTCACCATCGACAGTTATTCCTCTATGGTATTTTCCGGGCCCCAGTTTCTGGTACTTTATGTGCTGTGGAGCATTTACAGGCTTGTTTTTGCTGAAAATTACGGAAACCGATAAAAATTTCTGTATTAAATAGAACTCATAAAACTCATAGTTCAAAGTATAAAACCCATTGCTAATTCCAGTATAAAACGTTCTACTCAACTCATGTCCTTAATTACTAAATATTCTTTAATGTTTTAAAAATATATTTAACATTACAGAGTGAGTGAAACCAAAATATTGTTATACTCATAGAAATATTTAAATTTTTAATTTTTTGCCTTGCAAGATCAAACAATCAGACAGTCATCTAAAAACTAACTGTTCCAGTTGATTAAGACATATTTTCTCCCGAAACTAAATAAAAAACTACATCCATTCAATGAAATCATATTATTCAATGGTAACTGAAATACTGTTAAAACCTTTTTTCAAAAATAATCATTTGATTTCTTAAGCTAACAAAAGAAAAGTCAAGTTAAAATCAGAAAATAGCTAGTTAGTTAGAAAATAGGTGGCGTAGCCTCCCCCGCAAGCTATACCAAACCTAAGTGGATTTTCTTGCGGGTGACCTTACACTGCAAACCAATTTTCATTAAAAACGGTGAAATAAGAAATAATTTTTTATTGTTCTCCATAAGAATAACTCTGGGAATAACTTTTAAATTTTCCCTGGAATCGTCGTAGACTAATGATTTAAAGTACTATTTTTTAGCCTTTTGAACTGGTTTTAATGACGATGTTAAAAATATTTGTTCCGAGTTATTAATTATTTTGGGAAAAAATTAGGAATGTTTTGACATTTTAAAGCCTATAACTTTTGAACCATTCATTTTAAAGATATACGGTGACATATTATATTACTAAGGGACTTAATTGCACTGTAAAAACTTTTATTAAAACCGTTAGAGCGGATTTTGAAAAATTCGTATTTTTCTTATTTTTAAGGGGTTTTATGGGTAAATTACCCTTGAAAAAAATTCAGAAAAATGAAAATAGTCTGGCGATATAGTTAAAGTGAAGTATTTTAAAACTTCAAAAAAATTTGACAGTCTGTTTGGTTTTAGGGTCTGTACACGAACAGACAGACAACAGTCAGTAAACCACTTTTTAGAATTTAGGGGGAGACCGAAGACGAATATATCCATTCTCAACTTAAATTCAAAGGTGTTGAGGAAAACAATAAATACTTTCTCCATATACTATGTATAAGGGGGAAATTAGGTAGATGATCCCTAAAAGGTAGACGTGAACGGAGTCACGAGACACAACACAAGGTAACGGTCGCCTCCTTGTCGGGAAGATCCCCCTTAGATCTAACAACTTCAACTTTTCAGGGGACACAAAAAGTATTCCCACGCCATATAATATGAGAAAATTATGCTTATACAATCAATTTACTGAGTTTCTTTTAGGGAGTGGTGGAAGAAATGCTTTATGCTCACAGGTGGCCAGCCTGTAGTGTGGGACTCCCATAAGAAGCGGGGCTACCCACTAAAAAAACCTCCTCTACTTTTTAGGTTTCTAACCTGGAACTGTTTGTCACATTACAACAGGCTAGGCCTAAATTTGGCTTATGCTCTAGGTGCTCACTCCATGTACAGGCACTTTTTTAGGTGATCTGAGACTCTTCGTGGTCCAGATCATTTTTCTTCCCTAGAAGGGCGCCCCGGACGAACTGTGACAAACAATCCCAGTTTCCCTCGTCCACGACCGTAGAGATGGTAACCACTATGAGTGTCATAAAAGTTATAGCCCTGTTACTGACGAAGACCAGCCAATTTAATTAATCAGGATCATTAATCAGTTTATCACTCAGACACCAAGGGTGGGAATATTACACAGGGCTCATTATACAGTTTAATAGTTATTAGCCCTTTTGACCCCATCCACATTTTATCTGGATCAGCCTAGAAGTCCAAGGGAAAATATCAGCTGATTGCGAAGCTTTACAAAAATACTATAAATTTCTTATTTATAATTTGAAGTCAACACTTTAAAATATAATCCTTCTAAACGTCTCTAATTAGGAACGTAATAACATATAGTTAATAAAAAAGAATATATTTATGAATCTGTTAGTTATTTTTGTATTTCCAAAGCAGAAATTATAAAAAAACTTTCTTCCAAAACTTGATGTTCCTGATAAAAAATTTATTTTTCTATATAGAATGTATGTTTACCAAACCAAAAACGTAATATAAGCAGCCACAGAGGTTATGTGCTATTCAGACTGCGGCGTTAATAGACCATCAGGCCGGCAACTGCTGACATCAGCACAAAAGAGACAGTGCATAGAGTAAGAAAAATTTATTAAATCACAATAAAACTATTATTTTCTGTATAGTTTGGTTCATTAGACACTGTACCGAATATCAAGATATTTTGTTATCTTGTATGCCAACAAATTACGAAGTAGCATCCATCCGGTATATTTGTTGTTGGGGTTAAAAGAGTTAAGTATTAATTTTCATTATATTTTTATAAGCGAATTGACGATCGTAATATTGTTTTGCAAACGTATTGATTTAACCATAATTTATTTTACTGTAGCTATCATTTTTACTAATGTTTAGGCCTACTGCTTACTTGTAGAAGTATAGTAGGCTGTGTAGTATGCCATCTGTGGTCTCGTGGTCGTACTGCGCTTGGCACGTGTGCACGTAGTGGTCGGGATTGTCGGGCCTGTACTGCAGATACCACGTTCCCTCCATCTTGATACAACACAATACATCCACAGCTTTTAAACAATTATATTCAGTTGTAAGCAGAAGCTGACAAAAACCTATTAATGTTTTTAGTATTATATTAATCACATCGCATTTGTTATGTCGTGTGTTTGTTTATGACCTACTAGCTAGTAGTTATATTTTTACTTCATTTCTCAAAGGGCATTAAAAATATTCTGGAGGCATATACTTATAAATAAAATATTTTTTCACTTTAGATAAAACTATTCTTATTGAGCTAAGAAACCACAATAAAAAGATTGTATTGTTTAAATTGCAAAGTGTTAAAACTATAAGCTTCCAAAAGTGGAGAATTCTATAAGGAACTACTCGTAGATGCAGTTGGAGTGTGCTATATAAGTGTGTAGTATAGAATACATACGTCAGACTCGTCTATTGGTTGCGTGGGAACGTTGATGCACCTGCCGAACCTACCGAGAGGGTTGAGCTGAGCATGGATGGCCGTCAGGGACAAGGAGGCCAACACCAGCAGTAGGCGAGCCATGTTTATAGAACTGGGGAAACGACACAATAACTTAACTCAGTTGAAAAATAAAAATTAATTATAAAGAGAGCTTAATTTAAATAATAATTATTACAATAATAATTGTAATTAATTAATTTAATTTAAATAATAATTACAGTCCCATAACAATATCGGTAATACTCAATCAACAAGCTGATATTTTAATTGTATTAAACTATCCGTTACAACAGTGAAATTGACTTCGTAGATAATTCATTATACCTAGGGATAGGACGCACCGCACACCTTTGCAGTGTTATATTTCACAAGAGAGGTCCTTACGGACCAAAGTCACAGGTTATACCACGTGATCCGTAATTAGGAGACACGTTTGCCTAAACTGATCTAACAAGAGGCATTCATTAAACCAGCTCGTTATTAACAGCTGCACGGATTGTTTTCGTAACAGTGTTTGTCCTCAATTAGAAGCACATTCATTATCTCTAAACAATGACATTTGTAGAACCAAAATGAAGTTTGTAAATTTGAACAGCGGCTCAACAAAGTTGGTGCTAATGTATTTAAAAGTTTCGCCGCTCCTAGAGAAAGGATTTGACGATTTCGCTGACAAAATCTATACTTTATTTCTTTCCAGATTTTCAGGTTTTGTCATAATACAAAATATACTTCTGTTAAAATAAACGTTATTTTTAACACGTTAAGGAGTGTTTGTGTGTAAGTGTTGTTTATAATCTACACTGATCGTGTCAAAATAAAGTATATTTAACAGACTTATATTTTGTGTTTTAAATTATATATATATATATATATTTATTTATTTATTTATTTATATTTGGAATCCACCCGAAATAACTGTCTCACCCATTTAGATGAGATAGGTTAAACATTCGTTTAAGACCTAAGTTAGTACCGATAAAATTTTAATACATAATTTTATCAAACATGCAAACAACATAAAAAACTATTATTCATATCTCTGCTTAATCAAAATATATAAAAATTAATAACTGCTTAATAAAAGTTGGACGAAATACATCTTCGATAATGTGTTTTGTTAAGCTGTTTTTTTACTAATTACATAAATTAATTCTAAATTGAGTTACAAAATTATTATTATTAAACTGAATTACTGTTTAATTTCACTGGAGTGTTAAGGAATTTATTAATGAATTATTTATGAATAACCTTTAATTAATTTATTCTTCTTTCATTTGGGCAAAACAAATGAAAAATTGAATCCATTCTGTTATTTCGAAACATAAAGTTAAACCCTCAACATATGAAACCACAAAAATAATAATGATTTTTAATATGAATAATATAATATAGTTACCCAATAGGAACCCAGCTTCATTTATTTCTATGTGGCAATGCTCGACACTGTGTGTGACATTATCACATGGCTCTTCTGCTATTTATTCCGTAAATAATTATTGCAAGTCATCAACTAGGAAGATATTGGTACAAGTATTTGTCATAGAAAGTAATTATAGTAGAGCCTATAAAAATAAATACCTTTTTAAGACAACACTCCATCCAAAACTTACCATGAGAGTAGGATTCTCGAGGGTTCGGCGTCGCGTGGCGCAGTAGGAGGGAAATCACTGCGAGAAACAGCATTCTTAATTAAGATTCCACGATTCGGTTAAGGTAGGTACTGTAAAAGTTAATTGCCTAAAGGAATAAGGCTATCTTATATTTTGAGATTTACCCATTATAAACCGCTGCCGCTCACGAACTAATATTTGTTGTGTTAAAAAAAGCTTTAGAATGTTTGGATATGATATTTCAGCTTGTTTATGGTCAAGAATAATGTCTATAATGGTTGGTGCAGAGTTCAGGGAAACTCTGAATATTTCATAAAGGATGCAGAACTTGGATAGCAAACTGTTAAATTAATATATAACTTATAGTAAATTTATCAAGTACATTTTCCACTTCAAAGAATTGCTGATTGCTCCCTATAACAGTGTTGCATTCGAAATTAAAAGTGTGTGTGTATATGTGCAATCCTGATAACGCAGGTGAAAAACTCTTACCTCAAAGAATTTGGTACTGACATGTAAATAAAAAATTTTTCGATTAAGTCATAAATTATTGATCGATCAATCTAATCAAATTCACCTAAATCAGTCTCTCTGATAGAGGTTCAGCCCTCTCTAATCTATCCCTCCTTCAAAATGAGGTTTTTGTGAGGTTTCCTAAAATTAAATAAAAAACCAAAAATAATAAAATAAAAAGTAGGATCTATTAGTTGAAATATCAATCAATGTAATATTTAAAACCCCTTATAGTTTACATAGTTACCGAGATTTAAACTGGTAAAATGGCAAGTTGTCATGTGGAGCCCCAATCTTGTAGGGAAAAGGTTTAAATAAAACTTGGTATACGGCTCTATCTAGTTAAGGTTCTTTAGTTCATCGTGGCAAACATACCTTACTTATGTCCCATGTTATTCTTAAAGAGCATACGTAGAATAACATAACTTCCCTTATTCATACAAAACATATAGTAATAACATTTTGTATATATTTTAGCCTAAAGTCAAGCTCGAAACGTAGGTCTGCTGCTAAGGAAGTACGCATTAGATCGTTAACATATGGTTATTTAGCTTAAACTCATAAAATGAAATTGTTAATTATTTTATTAATTTCCAATATATTAGCTTTGGGTTATAATTTAATAATTTTCCTTTTGTTTAAAATTAAGCTTTGAAAGTGCTTTTAAAGATTATTAAGGTTGTATAAATATGTAATATAATTAAGGTTATGACAGGGTACTGTTATTCTAAGGCTATGTAGGATTTATAACCTAGCTAAGATGTATTTAAGAACCTTTACAAGACAATTAATTGTTAAAAAGCAGAAAGTCCGCCCTTCGTACTGGTTATATGATTCAGTGTAGAGAATGATATTTACAGATTATAGTGTATACTTGATATGATAATTATCATTGTAAAATATTGACCTGAACAGATAAATTATAATAAATAATGTCTTTGCTAAACTATTTAGTATTAATTTCAGTTTAGATTAAATTGTAAAACATGTATCATTAGTAAAATTCATTATACTTAGGTAAACAATCTTTTAGTACAGTACATATAATATTGAAATAAATTAGATCATAAATACCTAAAATATTGCTACCTAAGTTGGTATTACGATTTTTTACCATGCTATCATTTAGGATTAAAAATTGAAATATGTTCAATAAACACCTAGTTGTACTAAGCCTCTTGTTAGTTCAATTGTTTTGATTTTAGCAATATAAATTAAAAATGTATTTTTAATAGTGCAAATAGATAATTGTAAGACTTGTTTTAATTCGCTAAAATTTAAAATCACTTTCCAGTATAAATCACTGTTTAGTTATCAATTGTTTTAATTTGTGAAACAATGTTTGTATTTAACAATATAACTTTTAATAATATAATTTAAGATCTATATAATTAACACTGTATATTCTTTTATTTTAATTGGGTTTTTATACGTGTAGATGAATAATGAAAATGGACACTGTGCAAGCGTAATAGGAGCTGAAGGGAACCTTAATGGTTAAATTATTAGATAAAGGGTCTTATCTCAGGTAGTCGTTAGCACAATTCATAGCTCCTTCATAAATCAAAACATCCAAGATAAAGCAACCACGTCCTATGTCTGCTCTTGGCGGTACAATACTTTATGAGGTAGCCGCGAGTGAGATGTAATTATAAAGTTAAAAATACTAACGTTGAAAATTAAGCGTCTCCTTAAACTATACCTTAGGAAGGTAATCTCTTATTTAGTGATATAGAGCCTATTAAATTAAAATTCATTGTTAATATATTAAAAAATTTTATCTTATGAATACTTCTATAAGAAAAATTTATTAGTAATATTCTTAATATATATATATATATATATATATATATAGCTTAGGATATATTCTTATGTATCCTTATTAGGTAAAATTCTTATATAACTTAGGATATATAAAACATAGTATATAGGATGGTTTAGAAATACATTTCACCATGTAATAAGTTTATATCAGCTACAAATTATTCCACTGCTTCTATATGTTTCACGGTTATAGTAGCCGAATAAAGTGTCTCATTTACTATTGAGAATTTACTCAAATCGCAATAGAGTACTAGATTTAACATGGGGTTGTGTATATTCTCAACATACCAAAGTAGGTGAAGCTATTTAATTTATATCATAAAGCATATTAGAGTGTTTTCTGACCAAGTCGACACAGTATTTAAGATAGACAATAGGAAATAATAGTTTGTGTTATTTCTAACAGGAGATCGTCCTCTGGTTTCGAGACAACAACCTTTGATTTACTGGACCACTGTTAGCCCAGTAAATGAATTTGAATTCCACAGTCATCTGTTTGGAGAATTTCGAGATGTTTACAGATGAAATTGTATAGGCTACAGCTATAAGGGTTTATTAAAAAATAACGTGACGATAATAAGGAAAAACATTTGGCATTCCGTCTTGACACCGATAGAAGTGCGGAAGAAGTTTGATTATTTGATCAACTTATTTTTGGTGACGAATTAACTTTTCATATTTTCGGAAAAGCTAACAAGCACAAAGTGCGTATCTGGGAACTGTAAACCCTAGACAAGTTTTGCAACATGAGAGGGATTCTCCTAAACTAAACTTATATTGTACTATATCAAAGTAAAACACGACTTTCATCTTTCAAGAGAGTACGGTCGAAGGTACATTATACTTGGACATAGTCAGTTCCTCAAATACAAGAAGGCATTTTCAGATAGTATAATATGGTAATTATATTTATTTTTGCCAATTACATTAAATACATTACATAAACTCCATATACAAACATGAAAACACAGAAATAAATTAATACACTCGTAAATAAATAACAAAAAACAAGTTGAAGTTATGATAACAAAGGTAGTAACAGTAAAGATTATAAACATTAAGTAATTAACAAATAAAAAGTTACTTTGACATAAAGAAAGTAAATTCGAGTAGGTTTTCTAAAAAAAGTAAATAGGGCTTAAAAGGTAACTGGGAAAATAATTATTGACCCCCCAGGAAAATCTACCTGATTTGAGATCATTCCTTCAAAAATATATGTCTGCCTAAAGCAAAAGACATGATGGAACATTCATAAAAATGGGGTTAAATACATACCTTGGAACATATGATTTCATTGAATTTTTGGTGCTCTCCAATCAGGTAATCAACATTTTCTCACTTTGATTTATTATCTAAAAATTAACCACCAAATTTACTATTATTATTTACTAAACAATTAAAGTAATATGAAATAGATAGTTTAGTATAAAATATATACTGAACATATTTTTTTCATTTCTAAAGACGAAATATAAAATATTTAATAAGAATTCAATAATTAATACTAAATTTGCTTAATTTTTGTATAAATATTGAGTTTATTATATGTATATATATATATATATATATATATATATATATATATGTATGTGTGTGTGTGTGTGTGTGTGTGTGTGTGTGTGTGTGTAACCGGTGTGATTGAAACTTTTTCCGGGGTTTCATTAATATTTTTTATAATTTTGTCCTATTTTAAGTTTAAATAATATACTGCCAGTAGTTCCGGACTTCTTTTTTATTTACTAATACTATTTTTTACATACTATTATTATATACTATTAATACTATTACTATACTGTACTGTGTAATTACTAATAGTATTTAGTACTATGTATTTACATAGTATTTACATTTTTTATCATACTTAAAAAACTATCTAAAACATCGGAGATATTAGCGTGATGATACAAGTCATTCAACTCGGAATATCTAATTTTGTCGGATAATTTCTTCTCATAGGTTTGAGAGCAAAAAGTTTCCATCACTATTAATAACTATTAATTAACTATTATGGCTTCATATAATCAATTAAAATACAAGAGTTGAATAAACTATGATGTTATAATGAAATACTTTAAGCTTCAAATCAAACTGAACCCACTACCTTTAAAAAATCTAACAAACATATGATCGGTAAAAAATGCTGAATGCTCCAGCATTCTTATTGTAGGTTCTTTTAAGTAAACTGAGCATACCTTGAGTTCTCAAAGCGCTTAAATAATTTGTCAACTTGTGTAGATTAACTTAACATATTTAGATTCATACCACCAATACAAAATAGCTGTATAACCATTCAGCTATGCATGAATCAATTCAACATAACTGATCCAAGTATTTCATATCCAAGCGTCTTTTTGAGAGTTGTGGCTGAAAGCTGCAAGGAGAGCGAAGCGATCGAGTTCATTGACCTTAACTTCTAGCTGCGTAGAACATCAGCTGAATTTATATTAGCTCCGCCTATTTATGATTATTTTGCAAAGAAAAAATTACGAACATATACAATAATGCATCCCACTCTATATTCCTTTTTTCATTTAACAAACTAATTATAACTATTAATTTTGTAATTTCTATATTCAAATTACTTATAAGTACAGATTTTTTTGTTAGGCAAATCATATATGGACACAGTTTAGTGGACTCTAAATCACTAAATCACAAATTAAATTTACGTTCAATGCTTCTGGGGTTTTTGTTTAAAACAATGTATAATGGTTTCGCAGCTCATTAAGATTGAAATAATAACTTAGAACGGGATACACGATAAGTCACTAAACTTCAGCGCTTGAAAATACAAAAATTATGAAACAAATATATGACCAAATAATAAAACAAATCAATACTTTTAGGAACTTGACTAAATAAATCAAGAAAAGGCAACAAAACGACTTAAATATAAAAAAGTCCATACAGCTGAACTTCCAAATCTAGGCCTACTGTACAGGTATTTTCCGAAATAAACATTAGTTTATACTGTAGTTTATCCAGGCCCGTCACCATTGCAACCCCTCTCACCGGCTCACCGTCCACTTTCCTCGTGAATATCTTGCCGCCTCAGATAGGTTCACTGTTTTTTATGATTCTTTTCATAAGTTGTGTTCAGAAGTCTCCTTCTCCTAGGATACAAGCTTTCATTGAATGTAGAATCACCTGTGCGCCTTCAGTGAACAGTTCTTGCCGTTTTCACCGTGACCCTCGGGTGGGAAACTAATGATTACGTCTTATCGACCGATAAACATATTTTTTGCACAACTTCCATAAAGATATTTCAAAGAGTGTCCAAACCTAGCTTTTATAACGGATAAATTAATAAAACTATATACATATTAACTTAAAACATTGTGGTAATAGTATGAATTTTCGATGATTTTAAATTTTAATTGTGATCAGATTAATTATCACCTTGTTCGGCCTGGAATTACATTATTTATTAGAATCAAACCAACGGAAGCCTTTGTTTTTTAGCATAAGCTATCAGCGAATTTTATTTAATTTTGTTTCCTAGAACCGAAAGAGGACATAAATTCGCATGAGAAAACGTTTCCCTTAATTAAGATCTTACGTTTCAGTAAAGACGCTATTAAACTAAATTTCCCTCAGGGCCGTGTTTCCTTTTCCTTTTGAGCAGATTTCATGTCTTTATATGCGTAAGGATCACATGCAGCTACCATCATCATTCATGACACTGATTTAGTCCACGCTAGTACATAAGACTAGACATAAGACCAATGTATACCAATTTAGAAATATACTAAGTGAGTTTTATGTCCTGACATAGCTGGATATAATTTAAACGGTCTGAGATATCAATTTCAGACCTTGGCCTCAACTTATATATCAGTTTTTTACGTTTTTAAGTTGTTCAAAATTTAGTACCCTTTTACATTTGAAAATACTTAGTTGCCCCCTTCACCCCTCTAAAGTGGGGGAAAAGTGAGGTTTTCAAATGTAAACCCCACTTTTCCCCCTATCTTGTGACCTCTCATTTTCCAGAAAATAAAAATACCCCCGTCGCAGCAGACCTGCGTACTCAGCGAATTTCCAAATCAATAATATAATAATAATAATAATATACAACAAGTTTGCACAAGTCTGTCGATAAACATGAGAATTATTTGCCTATTCTCAATAAGATTAACATGGGAAAGAATGTGCAGGTTTGCTGCTGTGATGAACACTGAGAGTAGGCATTTATACCATCAAAACCTTTATTTTTAACATTAATACCAACTTTCATCAACATCTATCCATAAATAGACGAGTTTGCCTATTCTCTATATGATTAACATGGGAAAAGAGTATGCAGGTTTGTTGCCATGATAAACACATAAACTATGATTTTTAAGTATAAATGGATGAATGTTAACCACATGAAGCTAAATATAAAGTTTTATCCAGAAATATTGGTTAATAAGTGAAATATTAATTTTTCCTTATCCTCCATAAGATTAACATTGGAGCCCCACAATACAACGTACTGTGTTTAGATTTTTCAATATCTCGGTAACCGTTGGAGACAGAGAAAAACTTTAAGGAACTTAATTGTGTAGTTTTTTAAGCTGATTCTAATGGTGAAATATAAAATTTGAAATTTTTAAAAATTACATGTGAAAAACGCAAAACCCCCATTTTGGGGTACAAGACCCCCCAAACTACCCATTTCCATTGACCGATATGTCTGGTTTACGAACTCGTCCAAGCAAATACGACGAGTAAATACACGTCTGTACCAAATTTGGTCTCGATCGGACCATTTTTACTAGAGTTATCGTGTTCACAGACAAACCCACACACACACACACACACACACACACACACACACACACACACACACACACACACATATATATATATATATATATATATATATATATATATATATATATATAAATTGTAACCACTATTGTTTTTGGTCTCTGGCCACCTAAAGAAGAAAAAATAACATGGCCCCGGGCTTAAGTCTTGCCGTGAGACCTACGGTAATAGCTTCTTCCCTATTGGGAAATTCGCTAAAAGAAATCAAATGGTGCAAACTAGAGGTCTCTACGTTGCCCCCCAAAAAACACAGCCATTTAAATTAGAGTAATCTTTAAAAACTCTCATATTTTCAAACTTCGTGAAAATAATTAATTACAAGGCTCATTTGACAGAATAAATATTACAAATCAATTTATAAAAAAAATTAAGAAATATGGAATTTCAATAGCACTTAGCACGCAGAACACAATGGATGTAATATTTCACACGAATATTTAAAACACAGATAAATTCAACCTATCAGGAGTATACAAAATTGGATGCAGAGACTGTGATAGTATTTACATAGGGCAGACCATCAATTGTATAAAAAGGTACAAAAATCACATCTCAGTATGAAAGAATGAAAAACCAGAAAGATAAAACGTCACAAAATACTTGCTGGAAAAAGGACTTAATCTATCAACAATCGATGAAGACCTCAAGATCATCAAGACTTCTAAAAAAGGAAATGAATGAATGAAAATAAAATATGAATGCATGGGATGAGTTATTGATTTAGGTAAATACGGTACCTATACTAAAATGTTTAGCGAATCAATATCAGACGTACTTTTTTCGTTTTCTAACAACCTTTTTACGAAGATCCGGTCCGCGTAACAGCCTAATTTGGACCTTTTGTACAATTTTAGGCTTAATATGACAACAAACACGTTGCGTTGCATCTTTGTGTACGAGATATTGCCGACATACAGCGCTCTGCGGAGTTAGGTTAGGTTCTTAATTAATATTTTTATCTCGTTAATAATATTTTTAGTATACGAAAGGCTATTTTAATCATCCAACTGAGATTTTTTGATACTTTTATTTGAAAATAAATAATTACGATAAAGGATATTTTGCTGCGTGTTAGATATCATCCGTTTATTGTATGCTGTTTCTAGTGGTGCTGGCAATAGTTTGTCTATGACATACATTTTAGCTTTAAAAATCTAGTGTAGAAATTACAATACGATACAACTTTCATTATTTAAGAAGCATTGAGTCTATTTACGAGTATATGTTAGTATTAATATTTTATTGTAATGTAAAAATTGTTATTAAAGACATATTAATTTTTGAAAGCTATCTAAGTCGGAAAATAAATGTCGTGTATTATTTTTGACTTTCTATATGTGGTAGAGTATATGAGCTCCATAATATTAATTTTAAAATCAAATTTCTATTTTAAAATCAGTCTTATTTATACATTTTATGATCGAAAATTATATTAAGTTTAAAAAAATGTTTAGTCAATTTCCAGATATTACAGACTTAAAGACTTTCAGGAGCAGGGTAAGGGAGTTTTTTTATTCAGAAAGAATACTACTCTGTATATAAATTTGTTAATGACAAAACTATTGCATATTTATAAGACACCTTATATTTATTTTACCTATGTGCATATTTATTTATAGTTATATACTAATGGGTCAATGCATGTGTTTCATGTCTTAAAACAATAAAGAATTTTTATTTTTATTTTAATGTAGGATATTACTATTAGAATTATTATAAGTACACTTCAGATTCAATTAAACTTAACTGTTTTAATTATTTAATTAAGTAGTTGCACTAAGTATACGTAAAATAACAAATATAATTTACCAATATAGCAAATTAAAATTAAATAATTAAAAGATTATTCGAGTTCAATAATTGTATTGAGTACGAATAAAATAGTAAATTATAAATAGATAAGAAATATGTATGGTAATAAACATTGAAATAATAATACTACCAATTAAGTTAATTGCAAATCATTTACATATGTAATTATTTTTGTTGCTAAATAAAACGAATTGTATGTGTATTTAACGTTGAAAAACACTCATGTTATTCATTGTTTTCCTTGTGAAATTAATCATAATGAAACCGTTTCTTAAGTTAAATGTCTGACTGCCAATTAAGGTTCCATTAAACTTGAACAACTTATAATTGACATCAGCAAGGCACCTGACTCTCCTACTCATTTGCTCTGAGAAGATGTCTAGCCCATCCTTTGAAAATCTATCTAGGTCCTAAATACTTTTTGAAACTATGAATTAATATCTCAAGATAACAAAAACATCTAAAATTATACTTATTTCCTGTTAATGTTAGGCTTTTACTAAACCTAACCAGGGTAAGAGATTGATATCAAAATTTTAGATGAAAACACACAAATTAATTTACATTTCGCAAAGATAGTTTCTCATAGTGTTTTATTTTGCAATTCAATTCGGTAGTAAATAAATGTTGCTATCGTCATAAATAGGCAAAATTATTCATGCATATAAAGAAATATTTATTCAAATATGTTATGTAGAATTAAAGTACGACTTTGATATCTGAATAAGGTCTCTTGAATGTTGGTCAATACTGCCAGCAATGTAAGAAGTTCGTGAATCACTCAATGAAGCGTTCAAAACAAGAGTATAAGGGTAACTTTCCACTTTATATTAAAATTTAAGAATAGTTAAAAATAGTTTTTCCGTTCAATTAATTTGGAAGGTTTATCACAAAAATATTCCATAAATAAACTTATTCTGTAGTTTTTATTTTTATATTTAGACTTGTCATGCTGGAACATAATAAATATAAATAGGGCTATTATATTTTACTTGAAGATTTGAGCTGTTACGAGATCCATTAGACTTCCAAATGGTTTCGCAATTTTAATAATCTATAATTTAAAAAAAGGCAATTATTTTTAGATACCACTTCTGAACGGTAAAATAAAGGAAATATATTAAATGAATCATATATAATGTCGCGCTACCCCATTTCATTACTCCAGCAAAACAGGTCTCATTTGGGGAAAGACGTCGTTTGTTTTAATAAACCAGCCTTGCGAATTGTACAGCTCACCCTTGGAATATAAGGCTTTGAATATTACAAAAATTAAATAAAACTAAGCTCCCTTTTAACTCTCTTCCTTATAATATATAATATATTTAAACTTAATTATTGATGTTCTTTAATCCAAACAAAATAATATTCGGTACAGTAACTATTTAAATAATTGTGTTATTAAATGTTTTATCTTTAATTTACAGCAACAAAACTAAGTATAAAGTTATAAATGGACAGAGTGTAGATATTTGATCTCCATAATTTTTGTTATACGTTTTAACCATCACACTCACTTGTTCACACTCACAAACCCTTTAATGATTCTTTGAGTTCTCGCACAGAGCCTATTCTTTTTAAGACCCACTTTTTTATTAGTTTAGATTAGATCATTGAAATTGAAACCATACTACAATGTAGGTATTTTAAGCCACGTTTGAATGAGGATTGAGTGTAGGATGATTGTGGCGCGATTTTGTAGTCTTGTTACTGACTAAGGCTGACATGTTCTTTAGACAGGACTGTTAATTAATAGTCCAACACCTGAATAGCAACTAATGGACTACGGTTTAACGTGTAATCCGAACTATAGCCTCTGAATTACTAATTGGTCTAATTAAGAGGATAGGCTTTACAGATTAACGTAGTATTCAATAGTGCGGACGTTAATCGACACAAGAGACACCACATCCAACGACCATCTCTCACAGTTATCCATAATTCGTGACCTCCAAGAAGCTGGATTACAGGACGTCGCCACCGTCCATAGTATCATCTGAGCAGGAGGAATACAGCTGTAATAACCACGTCCTTAACTGCAATAACACTGGAGGGCGCTCCAAGATGTTATTGCCCAATGTTTACAGCGACCGGTTACCTATGATTGGCCAGATGATTGACAAGAGTGCATTTGTACACCTTGCAATATCAATCTCAACTATAATCTTGATCACAAGATAGCTGTTTTCTCAAGCCTATCGATCTTTGATAAGGCTAATTTTCCTTTCCAGAGTGTGCCTGTGATAGTTGGATATTTCATGATATGATTGTCTTACCTAGAAGACGTGCTGACTTTTGCAACAATAGTTGTATAGCCTGTAATAATATTTTGTAGTTGTTGAATAGCTTATTTAAAATTTTTCATGGACACTACTTCAAAAATAGGTACCTTTTAATATTTATTTCTAACAAACAAATATGTTATTGTATTTGTTGTGCTTTTGACTACAAATATGCAAGAACATATTCCTGCGTGAGGCATAACTTTTAAGTGAGTTATTGGGTGGATGTAAATACAAAACATAAACGAATGAGCTTTAACCTCATCCAAATATCTTCTCGGGACTGATCCACCTAGACAATTAAGGGTCTGTCTGTGTAAAGACGTCATTTGTCTAATGAACTCTCCGCGCCAATTATGGCACTGCCTTGTTAGCATCAGCTGTTGTTTATTACAGGATATTCGTCAATGTTTAGTGACTGCCACTGCCTAACATTGATTTCAAACTTACGAGTTAATGCTGGCTACCTGGTTACACTTGCGTGAATATTTACAATGTGATAATGGTTCTATTTAATCGATTGCGTCACAAATGCAAATATTTAATTCACCGCATTTATACACCGCAAACAAGAATTCATATTTGGATGAGGTAAATTATAGTTAATGATTGCTTAAAATCTATCCATCTAATATAATATTGTTTGTTCAACAGTCTACTATAACGAAAGTAAATCTTTTCAAGCATTCAATGCCTCTTAACCGATTCTATCAGGCATTGAATTTCTACAAAACTTTTAAGTGGATCGAGTTTTATTTTAGATTCGTATTGCGAAAATGTTTAAATGGGATAAACTTTATTGAGTATTTAAACTGTAACTTACATTTCTATAGTTGGAAAGGTTTCCTTTTCAAGGTTATATTTTAGCTCTTAAAAGAGACAAAAGGTTATTTTTTAACAACTATTCCTGTCTAAAATATATGAGTAGTTACTTCGTTTGATGCTAAAATTTTAATTTCAAACAATTTAAACTGGCAATTAAATGGCCGTTGAAATTATTTCCTATGCCAGCTTTCTTAGATAATCCAATGTATTAATGGATTTTTAATTTATTAGATTATCAGATACTTGTTTACAGATGTAGTTTACGTCCGCTCTGCAAGATAGACATTATTAGCTGATACTCATTGATTCTTACGTGACGTCATTTTTACGACATCCATTTTGTGATGAAAACAACTTCCTAAATCCCCCTCTAGATAGACCGCTTCACCTGGATTTCGAACTTCATTGAATAATTACACATTTAAATGTTGGTACCAATTTTCTTAGATAT
This sequence comes from Nephotettix cincticeps, assembly GCA_023375725.1. Classification (NCBI taxonomy): domain Eukaryota; kingdom Metazoa; phylum Arthropoda; class Insecta; order Hemiptera; family Cicadellidae; genus Nephotettix; species Nephotettix cincticeps. The sequence continues at coordinate 48,651,410 of CM041786.1, read as the reverse complement.
GTGTTTTTACAAGAACTATTGTGTTTAGACACACACGCATACATGTCTTGTGTGAGTGTGTGTGTGTGTGTGTGTGTGTGTGTGTGTACACAGTAGCAAACGAACGGCATTTTTGGTTGCCTAAAAAAATTTCCCCTCGGCTCCGAGGAACTAGTTTGAGGTCAACTATCAGGGCTAATCTCGTTAAGGATTACATAAAAAAATCTTAAATACTATAAATTATTTCACTGCACTTTTACAATCTTCCACAGTTTCTCAAAAACTACAAGATGTTCAAATTTGAAACACCGATTCTTTTTATGCGTATTAAGAAAGGATTTTTCGAAACTCCTAAATGGCTCTGACCTACAGAAGGTCAAAGTTCCCATTTTAAACTTATGGGGTAGTTTTTTTACAAATTTTCTACAATGAAAACATTTGATTTCTACAGCTACAGCTGTTGGTTTACTTTCCATTTTTCAATGTAAATTGCATCATTATTAAATTGCCTTCTGTATCAATCGTCAATTTAAAACTATTAATTAAATAAATACTGTACAAAATAAACAGTTTTACTTGCCACGTTTATATTTCACAGTTTTTGGGGGTTTATGTACATTTCGTTTCTAATTAAATGTCACACGCTAGTAAATGCCTTAGTATTGTACATTGATTGATCTATTTTTATTATCTAATAAAATAACAAAACAAAGTCGTGTAAGTTACACCATTCATAGCTTGAGAACGGCTCATAACTATACCGCGACCCAGAATATCTGAATCTTTCACAACGAAGCCGTAACGCAATTTTTACTTCGGAACGTAGCCAATTTTAAAGTTAACACCTATTTACTGTAGGGCGTTACGAAGTTTGCCGGGTCAGCTACCCTTACTATAAAAGCTCCTATATTTTGGAAAACATTTCTCAGCGGTATTTTTTGACGTAGCTCATAGAATAGAGTTGTAAACACACAATTTTATTCACAAGATACGAAATCAACAACTTGGAGGGTGGTTTAATTAATTATGAAAAGAGTAGAAGTGTAAGTATTATGGGTAATGCGTGGAGCGGTGGCATAGAAGATATTATGGATTGGGGGACACTTTCTATACATATCAAATAGTCTTAAAATATGGTGGTCAAGATATGTAAGTAAACACCCTGCATTTTATGTAATTTTCAAATAAATATGAACACTTTGGGACGTTTATTGTTTAGTATAAAAATAATCATCATGTACTCATCCTAATATCGAGAACCTTTTTTGGCTCCCTAAAAATACTACAAGGTAAAATGATGAGAGAATATGAGTTTACTCAGCAGTAGTGACTCAACTTTGGTCTAATGTTGCAGTATAGCTATACACGTTGAAATTACCATCTTACTGAAGCACGCAACCTTCTTTTGACAAGTTAACAGCTCAAAGTTTTTAATGATGTTTTTATATTTCAAACTCAACACACCATATCAGCACGACAGGTACGTATGATGTTCAGTATACTCCTGCTCCTACTTGGAGAGAAATTTTTGAGCTAAACTTTGTCATAAAAATGTTGCAATACCCCAGTTGATTAAATAGTTAATCAAGTTCACGTGCAGATTGATTGGTTCTAATATTTTTCCTTTTTGTATTAAAATGTGCTTATTAAAATTTATAAAACAATTATTAAAAAAACAACTTAATACTGCCTATATTTATGTAAACATTATGAAAATGCTGGTAATCTCACAATACTTTAAGCTATTTGTAAACAACAGAAATGTAAAAAATAATGACGGCATTGTATAGCCTCAACTATATGATCTAATTTTGTAACGATAGAAGGTATACAATGTTGTATTCATAGTATGATGAAAATAGTAGTTCATTACACAAATCAAAAATGACTTTTTTGTACTTAATCGCATTTCCAAGCTGAGCTGTGCCTTGTATGAAAAACATGATTGTAAGAAGAGACACGTTAGCTCCTAGTTACGAAAACTACTATTAGCTACAAATAAACTTTCATGAAAGCATGTTTGTATATTTAATTACATCTTGCATATTTCTCAGAAACGTCATTGCTATAAGATTCACAGAGGAGGAAGCTAGCCTCTGCCAAACCAGCCTCCGCCTCTACCAGTGGCGGATTCTTATACTTATCAGATCGTGAGAGTGAGTGTCTACCTCACGTCTAGGCACGAGGTGCCTCACAACCACAACCTCCCATCTAGTCAGGCTGAGAAAGATACATGAGAGGTCGAGGTTAGTAAAATTAATTAATTAGCCTATTAAATAAATTAACCTAATCATAGTAATCAATTATTAATAATGACCTAATTAATTGATTAGGTTAGTAAAACCAGTGGCTTAATAGGATCATGTAAGTTCATACAAAGACAAACGAATATTAAATTGTTATTTAAAATGGCATCAGTAAAAGATAATGATAACAAAAAATGTTTGTATTTACTTCCCTGTGGGAAATAGATTAGATCAAGGATTTGTCTATATGGAATGTTTTCAGTTCATCTAAACAGCTGCATTAGCGAATTTCCCATAGGGAAGAAACTGTTACCGTATGTCTCATGGCAAGACTTAAGCCTGAGACCATGTTATTTTTTAATCTTTAGGTGCCCAGAGGCCAAAAACAATAGCCGTTAGAACACGAAGGTTCTCGTAAAAATTGTCCGATCAAGACGAAATTTTGTAGAGACGTGTATTCCTATATTTGCTCGGACGAGTTCGTAAACCAGACATATTGGTCAATGGAAACGGGTAGTTGGGGCGTTTTGTACTAAAAAAATTGGGATTTTAGCGTTTTTCAAATGTAATTAAACATTTTTTAATTTTATCCTTCACCATTAGAATCAGCTTAAAAACTACACAATTTGGCTCCTTAAAGTTTTTCTCTATCTCCTAACCGTTGTAGATAGAGATATTAAAAAATCTATACACAGTACGTTGTATTTTGGGGCTTCGATGTCATATTATGGAGGATAAAGAAAAATTAATATTTCACTTATTAACCAGTATTTTTGGATGAAACTTGATATTTAGGTTCATGTGGTCGAGATCCATTTATTTATGCTTAAAAATCATAGTTCTTGTGCTAATAATCGCAGCTAACCTGCATACTCTTTTTCCATGTAATCATATATGGAATAGGCAAACTATTTTATTTGGACTTTTATTTATGGACATGTTAATAAAAGTTGGTATAAATGTTAAAAAATAAAATTGTTTATGGTAGAAATACCTACTTTCACCCTTCCTCACAGCAGAAAAACTGCACACTCTTTCTCATGTTAATCTTATGGAGAATAGGCAAATAATTCTTATGTTTATCGACAGATTTTGATCAAACTTGTCATATATTATTATTATTATGCTATTGATTTGGAAACACACTGAGAACGCAGATCTGCAGCGATGGGGGTATTTAAGTTTCAAATTTTCGTCTGACAAATCGCCAATACTTTCCCCCCCCCCTACAGCTAAGACATATACATTTCAAAAATACTTCTAAGAATAAGATGCTTTGTCAGCGGATTGATTCTATAATATCAGCGTAATTATATTGCATAACATCATTTCCAATGAAAATTATTCACGAGAAGTGTTCCTTTGTTTCCCTATTTGGGTATTTTTAGTTTGTGTAGATATTATAAAGAATACTTTAGATACTCTTAAATTACGTAGCTGTATAATTTTCCAAAACTCTATCTTATTGGATAGTATTAAAATAGTACATCACCTACTGATGATAAAAAAAACCAATTTTAAATGTTTTATAAAACGTTAAATTTTTCGAACGAATATGATGAAACTAAATTAAATTGCTGTAAACCCTGAAACCATAGGATGTGGATATATACTTACGAATAAACAAATTGAGTTATTTTGCAGGGATATTAAAGATGAAGATTTTTCTGAGACGTAACTTCCGCAAATTAGAGTTAAAACTTGTTTTGAATCTTGTCGGTATTTCTCGCTTCCGTTAAATTATTCTGAGATGTGATAAATCTTGTTTATTCTAAACTTGGTGCAGTTAAATTTAAATTATAACCGTATGCGTTTCTCAACAGCCTATTGCTAGAAATCAAATGAGAAAGAAGATAAATGTTTTAAGTGAGTCATTACAGTTTTCGTTGAGAGACCTGTCCTTTCTTTATTCTTCTTCATTAACCATCGTAGATTAGCATCCTTAACTTATTAAATAAAACTAAACCATTTCTGGCATTACTAAGTAGGATTAAATGTTACTGATATAAGATAAGATGCTACGAATAATTATAAGGCATATTGAAACGTTTATACTTGTATAAAGGGGGATTGAAAAGTACGTTGCATTTACCCCTTTTACCCAACTTTTTACTATTTGATGTATATGAAATCGGTTTGCGGTAAAATTCTCCGATATAAAAGGCTGAATTGAATATTGTTATTTTGAAAGTTTTCTCCATTAGGGGTAGTGGGGGTGAGATGTAGCTCCAAAATTTCATAGTAAACCCCTATCATGTGACCCCTCGTTTAAACAGCTACTTAAAAGAAATAGAATGGTGCCAATCCGACGTTTGATATCCTAACTCCCTACCAAAATGGCATGCTAATTAGGCTTAACAAAGTAAAGATACAAAAATGCGTAATGTTCCCAAAAGTATGATAATATTTTAGGTTCAATTAAAAACTCACGTTCGTCTTCCAACGACTTCCAACACTACTTAATATATTAGCGAATTTCCCATAGGGAAGAAGCTATTACCGTAGGTCTCATGGTGAAACTTAAGCCCGGGACCATTTTATTTTTTCTTCTTTAGGTGGACTTTAGGAGTCCAAAAACAATAGTCGTCAAAATTTATATATGTATGTGTGTGTGTGTGTGTGTGTGTCTGTGAACACGATAACTCTCGTAAAAATGGTCCGATCGAGACGTGGTAGAAACGTGTATTCCTGCATTTGCTCGGACGAGTTCGTAAACCAGACATATTGGTCAATGGGAACGGGTAGTTTGGCGGGGTTTTGTACCCCAAAAATGGGTTTTTTTGCGATTTTCATATGTAATTTGAAAATTTTTAGATTTTATCTTTCACCATTAAAATCACCTTAAAAAACTACACAATTTAGTTTCTTAAAGTTTTCTTTATCTCAAGCGGTTACCGAGATATTAAAAAATCTAAATACAGTACGTTGTATTTTGAGGCTCCAATGTTAATCTTATGGAGGATAAGGAAAAATTAGTATTTCACTTATCAATCAATATTTTTGGATAAAACTTCATATTTAGCTTCATGTTGTTGAGGTTTATCCATTTATGCTTAAAAATCATAGTTTATGTGTTCATCATGGCAGCAAACCTACATACTCTTTTCCCATGTTAATCATATGGAGAATAGGCAAACTCCTTTATTTACGGACAGATGTTGATGAAAGTTGGTATGAATATTAAAAATAAAAATTGTTGACGGTATAAATGCCTAATGGCAAACTCCTTTATTTACGGACAGATGTTGATGAAAGTTGGTATGAATATTAAAAATAAAAATTTTTGACGGTATAAATGCCTACTCTCAGTGTTCCTCACAGCAGCAAACCTGCACACTCCTTTCCATGTTAATCTCATGGAGAATAGGCAAATAATTCTCATGTTTATTGATAGATTTTGACCAAACTTCTTATATATTATTATTATTATATTATTGATTTCAAAATTCGCTGAGTACGCAGATCTGCTGCGTCGGGGGTATTTACAATTATATTGTAATTATATACAAAAGTTGTTAAAATGGCGATCGATTTCGTCCAGTCACACCGGACATGATCAGGCAGTTTGGGTCTGATGATATCCGTTTGTATTACAATATAAGTGTAAATATATTAAGTAGTGTTGGAAGACGTGAATTTTTAATGCGTCCTACAGTAAAACCAACACTAATCAAGAAGCTATTCAATGATATTTAGTATAAACAAAACGCAAAGAATCGGTTATACATATACATATACTACGGTTATACTCGTAGCTGTACTATTAACATATACGAGCCAGAATTTGTTTAACAATTCTTTTACGCTAAAAATCTAAATCTAAGTCTACTTCTAACGTCTAAGTCTAATTACTATCTACTAATCTACTTTTAGAGTTCCTCACAGCAGCAAAGCTGCACACTCTTTTCCATTTCAATCTTGTGGATAAGAGACAAACTGTGTTAAGTTTAATGAAAGCAATCATGTGTTTTTAGGATTGTTGCATTTGTTTATGTTTATGTTATTATGTCAGAGGTTCTAGATTAGAGTTGTAATGTTTGTAGTTAAATAAATTTGTGTTTTATTAATCAGAATTACTCTTTTATCCAGCCACTGCGCCAAGTGGTTATGGGCCCAGAGTTCTTGGAAGTATTTTTCTTGTTTTAATATAGATTTGTATTTTGTACTTGTGAATTAAAGTAATGTCAATTGTTATTTCTGAGAGGCTTAACATCCTCATAGTTTCTCAAAAGGCTTAGCATCCTTTGAGTGTGGAAAGAAAAGTTTGTGTATTGAAATTTAAATAGTTAATTTTTTTGTGAAATATCAGTTGTTTATTGAGGCTTAACATCTCTATAAATGGAAATGCAGAATACAGTTATCAAATTAAAATCTGCAAACAATTGGGACTTATGGAAGTTTCAAACCAGAGTTTCATTACAAGCAAAAGGTTTGTATGGTATTGTAACAGGAGATATTGTTAAACCCATTGTCGAAGACGAGAAGTATGAAAGAAAATTAAAAGAATGGTTTGAAAAAGATTACAATGCTCAGGACATTATAGTGTCAAGATTGGATGAAGGAACAATGTCACATGTTCTAAGCTGTGACACTGCTGAAAAGATATGGAGTAAGTTACTCATCGTTTATGAGAAACAGTCTGATGTAAGTAGGCCTATTCATTTACTTCAACAAAAATTCTTTAATCTGAGCTATTCTGGAGAAGGAATGTCTGTTTTTCTGTCTAAAGTAGAATATATAGTAAACCAGATTAAACATTTGGATAAGAGCAAAGCGGTTAGTGACAGTATGATAATCAGCAAAGTTTTGATGGCTTTGCCATCTTCGTATTCTTACTTTATTAGTGCTTGGGACTCTGTACCTGTTGAAAATCAGACAGTAAGTTTGTTGAATGCAAGGCTGTTGATTGAAGAAGAAAGAATGAATGCGATGAACGCAAACAATAGGCATACTAACTTAGGTGAGGCAGCACTGAAAGTCCATTCGTTACGGAAGTGCTTCAGTTGTGGTAAATCAGGCCACATGAAGGACACTTGTCCATCAGGTGGAGGTAGACATCCAGTAGGTTTCTTCAAACAATCATCATTTCGTTGTCATTATTGCGACAAACCAGGTCACATCAAGAAAAATTGTTATAAATTTAAGAAAAATGTTGCAAATGGGACTAATAAGAGTAATGTGGGAAATTATGTCAGTTCAGCTTTTTCAATTGGTAGCGATTTGCCTGATAATACTTGGTTTTTGGACACAGGGGCAACTGAACACTTGTGTAGCAATATTGATTTGTCTTCATCTCTCAGTAACTTGTCTGATGAGAGATTTGTCAGATTTGCCATTGACAAAGTTTTACCTGTAACAGGAGTTGGTCATATAGATTTAAAGTCAAAAATTGAGTCAAAAGTGAGTTGTAATGTGGTATTCAACCCGTCATCGGAAACCACAGTGGCTAAACAAGTTTATATAAACATATTTGAAGGAGATGAAGAAAATGAGCTCTTTGGTGAAAACAATGGTGGGGAAGCGAGAGAAGAATGGAGAGAAGAACAAGATGAACCAGAACATAATGAGCGAATAGAAATATTTTCAATTCAAAATGACGAATAAACTGAGGAAGCAATTGAAACAGAGAGAAGTGATAAAGATACGGAAACAATACATCTACCAAATCATGAGCAGTTAAAAAGACCAGAGCGTTTCTGTGATTATGAAATGAATTTTATGTGTTTGACTGATCCTGTAGACCCTCAATCACTGGAGGAGGCGATGAGGAGCGATTATGCTGTTAAATGGAAAGATACTATGGCTCAAGAATTGAACACTTTAGAGAAAAATAATGCATGGACGGAGATTGAACGTTCATACTATTGATACCAAGTGGGTGTTCAAAATAAAGAAAAATGAAAAAGGTGAACCCAAATTATTTAAGGCCAGATTAGTTGCTAGGGAATTCCAACAGAATAAAATCTTTGAGTTTTCTGAGACATATGCCTCTGTAGCAAGATTGAGCACTCTGAGAATTTTTATGAGTACAGCCAATCAATTAAGCTTTTCTAAAAGTCAAATCATTGCTGAAGTACATTCTTCCCGCACTAAACTTCTCCAGTCAAGCAGTGATGACGACATTTTGTCAGAGAAGAAAACGAAAAAGAGGAAAAAAAGGGGAAAAAGAAAGCAAGAATTAAACAAGTTGCAGATTCTGTAGAACTGATAAAAGAAAGGTGACAAGAAAATACAAATTTCCAAAAAAAAGATGATTAAACATTTGAAAGAAGCAGCGTCAAGAAGCTGATTTATTGACTAAGCCTCTACAGTGTGCAATGTTTGAAAGACTTAGAAATTGTATTGGACTTGAATAAGTTTTTCTTATTGATATTGTTCATGATTGCTCTCATTAAGGGAGGGTGTTAAGTTTAATGAAAGCAATCATGTGTTTTTAGGAGTGTTGCATTCGTTTATGTTTATGTTATTGTGTCAGAGGTTCTTGATGAGAGTTTTAATGTTTGTAGTTAAATAAATTTTCGATTTATTAATCATAATACTCATTTATCCAGCCACTGCGCCAAGTCCTACATTCAGGGTAGGTCTTGCGAGTCGGCCCTGCACCAGTTGGTGTGCAGAATTGAAGGAGCTATTGACCATTAAGAGGTGGCACTTGGAGCGTTCCTGGACATTCAGGGAGCCTTTGACAACACGGCCTTGGATGCCATGTTGAACGTCGCTAGATCTATAGGATTCAGCGATGTCATCTGCCGATGGATTGAGGCACTGCTACGCAATAGGTATGTGAAACTTTCTCTACAGGGAGTAGAGGTAGTAGCCAGGTCAACAAGGGGCTGTCCACAGGGAGGCGTTCACTAACCCCTTTTATGGAACCTGGTGGTAGACAGCCTTATTAGAAGGCTTAATGACAGTGGTGTCTTTGCTCAAGGATACGCTGACGATATTGCCATCCTTGTGATAGGTAAGTTTAACAATACAGTCACTGACCTCATGAACTCTGCACTAAGGCTTGTGGATGGTTGGTTCAATGAGGTCGGTCTATCTGTGAATCCCTCTAAAGTGGTTGCTGTACCATTTACCAAGAGGAAAAAGCTGACGGGGTTGGTCCGCTCAAACTACAGGGGAGTTTGATCAACCTGCAAAATCAGGTAAAGTATCTTGGGATTATTCTGGATCGGACACTTTGCTGGGAATCTCACTTACAACCGGTTATTGACCGGGGTAAGTGGTCTCTGTTTGCATGCAGGCGTATGGTCGGCGCAGCATGGGGACTGAAACCGGGGCTAATGTATTGGCTCTACGTTTTAGTAGTTGGACCAACTATGACGTATGCGTCTTTGGATGGTGGACCAAGATGGACTCAGGTGTTGCTGTGAAGAGGCTGGCAGCCGTTCAGCGGCTGGCATGTCTCATGATCACAGGGGCGATCAGCAGCACTCCTGGGGCCACTCTTGACTGTTTGCTTGATCTTTTGCCCATAGACATTCACATTAGGATGATTGCCAGAATGGGTGCACACCGCCTCTTTGGAGAGGGCCTCTGTAATAGGCCAGGTGAATTACGTGGTCACACCAGAATTTCAGGGATAGTTCAGAGCGACATTTTAGGTATGCCCTCTGATTATCTTCCGAGAACTTTCTATTTTGGCAGGTCTTTCCGAGTTTTTTTCCGCAACGGGACGAATGGAAGGATGGAGCCTGCCCACTACCACCCTGTGATCGGGAGTGGTACACTGATGGGTCCAAGAGCAGTCGGGGCACAGGAGAAGGCATCTACGGTGTGCAGGACAACGTACGGTCAGGTATTTCCGTGGGGACTTTCCCCACTATTTTCCAGGCCGAGATCACTGTCATTATGGAATGTGCCAGAGACATCTTGATGCTGGGTCATGAGGGCCTTTCTATCAATATTTTCTCTGACAGTCAGGCGGCTCTTAGAGCTTTGGACTCGGTAGAGTTCAACTCTAGGGTTGTGTGGGACTGTTTTAGGCTTGTGTCCTGTGTAGGCAGACACAATGAAGTCACACTTTGTTGGTTCCAGCACTCAGGGGTGGAGGGTAACGAAGTGGCAGACGGGCTGGCCAATAGGGCTGCATCATCCCCCCCTTTGTAGTCCTAAACCCTTCTGTCGTGTTTCTCGCACTGCAGCTTTTCAGACTATCAATTCCTGGGCTAGGGATTGTCATAAGAAAAGATGGGCTGAACTTTCCCTGCATACAGTAAGTAAGCTTGATCTTTGTTTTCCATCTCGTCAAGAGAGGTTCCTGGTCGTGCAAAGAGGTTCCTGAAACTTGGCAGGAAGGATGCCAAACTTGTCACAGGTATCGTCACTGGTCACGGTAATCTGAGGAAGCACCAACTATGCATGGGGGTCTTCAACGGCGACCCTCTGTGTAGAAAATGTCATCTGCAGGAGGAAACTGCAGATCATCACTCTGGGCAATTTGGTAAGGGGTAGTTTTCTGCCTCCTGACGAGCTTGTTAACAGGCTGCTGCAGTTTTCCAGGTCTCTTCATCTAGAAGATTCCTGATTATCCAGGAAAGAGAATTTTAGGGGTGCGCAAAAAGCCGCTACGGCTGAAGCGCCTTGGGAAAATCCGCCCCTTCGAATGAATGAATGAATGGAGAACATCGTCGATGCTCTCTTTCCAGCACACCCGGTCAGAGCGGAAGAAAGGTACGTGGAAGACCATCCAGGAGGTCGTTAAGGCTGCAAGAAACGCTCAGCGCGGAAACCACCATTCTCGCTGCCTCACGTTACTTGTCACCCTTGACGTGAGGAATGCGTTTAACTCCGCGAGCTGGAGCGTAATGCTCCATGCACTCGAGCACGTGTTCCATGTCCCTGAGTATCTTCTTCGGATCCTTCGGAGTTATCTTAGGGATAGGGAACTTATTTTCCAGACTACGGAGGGCCCTCGTAGAAGGGCTATAACGGCCGGTGCAGCTCAGGGTTCCATTCTAGGGCCGGATCTCTGGAACATCTCTTATGATAGGATATTGAGACTAGCCCTCCCTGAAGACTCCTTCCTCGTGGGTTATGCGGATGACGTTGCAGCGGTCATTGTTGCTCGCGACGTCCAGCTTGCCCAATGGAAGTTGAATCAGGTGATGAGGCTTATCACCAGATGGATGGAGGACCACGGTCTGAGCCTCGCCACTGAGAAGACCGAAATAGTCATGATGACGGGACGCCGAATTCCAACGTTATGCGACTTTCGTGTCAATGCAGAGACTATTCGAGCCAAGCCGGCAGTGAAGCCGAGCCAAGCCGTTTTGTGAACTCATACTTAATTATTTAATTTTAGGTCCCTTGATTTAAACTAGTGACAATTAAATGGGTATGATTCGTTTTTTATTCCGATTTTTTAGGGCTCTACGCAACCAAAAGTAGCTGCAATATATTATCTTCTATTCTTTAAATTAAATTTGTACAAATTAGATAAAGTAGGGGGGTTACAAAATTGAATTTATATAAGTGGGGTTAAATTAAACAGATTTTTACACATTATACTTATAGTTTTTTGTACACTAACATATTTCTTTGTGTGCTTTATAATTTTTCATATCAAACTTGCATTAGCTTAAAGTGTTCTGTTCCACTAAAAGATTGATCTAAATACAGATTGGTCGCATATAAAGACTGCATATTTCTAGTTTTAGACGTTATTATTGAAATATGATTGTTAAACATTGTTTACACAATATTGGTTGTATTTATAATATGTTGACATAACGGACACAATATTTGAACAATTTATATAATCAAAACCGATCCAATAGTCGAGTGTATTTCTATATAACTGTGTGATACAGTATAATTCCACATTCAGAGTAAGTATGTAGTTTCACATGAAGATATGAAAACGTTTGTGTCACGTTTCACACACGAGTTACCCGTTAGCCGTCGTACGTCGCTGCGACGTACAAAACAAATGTATTAGGTTTAGTATCGCTGTAAAATATGAAATATAATATAAATATTATTAACTTTCTGATATGGTGGTATGTACACGTATATTAAGCCAAAATATTTGTAAGAAATTACTATATTCATGTGGACTTCAAACATTAAAACATATATTAAAAATTGTGACAGACTACACCAGAGTACCTTTAATCATTTTTCAGCCTAGTAGCCTAAATACACAGTCTCACACACACACACATACACTCCACGTAGGCCTAAACGAATATTATTCTATATTTGACGAATAAGTAATTTCCATATCGTACGTAGTAGTCAAATGAAAATACATATATACATCTTGGTACACAGGCTCATACCGTCGGGATCAATTACTCATAAGTTCAATTTCATTCAATGAAACTTGAATATATTTTACTGAAACAAACTAATCAACGTAGCCAAATTAGTCCAACACATGATTTTTGCTTACCGTTGAGGTGATTTATTAATTAACATTATTAAATTAAGTTATAAGTCAAGCATTGATTCATAGTTACGTGAACACTAAAATAAGCATAACAATTACCCAAATTACCCAATCACAGAAACTAGATTTTAAATACTAATATGCGAACATTAAAACAGCAAGCTTTGGTTTGAAAAATAAACGCTTGTAATGTTGTTACATACCGATTAATTTTAACAGGATAACGTCACCGACGTAAAAATTATGTTTCGAGAGAAGTTCGCTGGTGGCCTATATGTCAAGGCAACACTGCCAATGTCTTCTCGTTATTCAACGATCAATTGATTGTGATAACAACATTTAATTTAACGTACATATTTATCAAGTTACTTCATCAAACCTGAGCACTCTTTCGTTATGGAGAGTTCATAAATTCACTTTCCTGACTGACGTCCTAAATATTTCTTCTTAATGATCCATCTACTGTATACATGCTGCATCAGAAAGTGTCCGTACAATGTCCGTATGTATTTCGCTTTCAAAATATGAGTAAACAAGTAATTATGTTTTTCCCTAGTGTGATTAACTGTAAGGTCATAAGGAAAAAAAAATTAAAATATTGGACAAGTGATACATAAAGTAAATTTTTTATTAAACTCGTTTTGTTTATGAAAATAGAAACCCTTGTGTAGGGGCAGCCGATAGATTTTTATAACCCGTACAAAAGACATCTATACCAACCTCCGTCAACCATCTATACCAACCAGGGCTTAATTTCAGCCGGAGCTCTCCGAAGCGCAGCTCCGGTACTTCTTTGGACACCTGAGCGGAGCTCCGGTTCCTTTTTCCTCACGTTTACGTGCTTGATAAAATTTTGAAATAAATCTGAATTTTGTGATAAAAACAATAATCTTTGAACAAAACCTTATTTTATATTTACTTTTACCTTCAAGCACTTTTATCATAAGGCTGATGTCATTATATGTTTGAACTAAGTTAAGGCTTGATTTTTGCAGCTGCAGAAAAAGATCTGCTAATTCTTCAAGCTTATCATGCATAAGTGCAAGATTGTGCACAAATGATGTTGAAGAAATTGTGAAGTGAGTTAGGTGTAAAAATATTCTGTGACCATGTCTAAGAAAATAACTACGTTTTTTATGCCTAATAAAAAGGTTAAGTTAGACGATAATATAAACAACATTGTCATCGAGAAACCAACACCTGCACCTTCGCAATCATCTGTTGTAGACCAACACCGTCCCGTAGAATCAGAAAAACGGCATCTTTCTTCGGATCAAGGGGGGTTAACGTTTTCATCATCAAGTACCAGTAAGCCTAATACGTCCAAAGAATTTTTCATGTTTAAACCAGCCTGTTGGTCCACGCAACAGAACATTGATTTTAAAATCAAAAATCCATGGCTTATTATAGGAGCAGAGGAAGCCTGCAATACTTTTAGAAACGTTTCAAATTTAGAAGCTGGAAAAACTCAAGGTATCAAAGTAAGTCAACAATGGGTTTTGGGAACTGTAAGCTCTTATGGAAAAGATTAAGTCGATCTTAAATTAAATAAATTTTCTTCATGAAATTATTTTATACTTTATATAAAACTGGTTTCCGAAAATAATTCATCCAAATAATTATATAGTTGATATTTTAATAAATTTTAAAGATTTTCTTTTAAAAATTTTCATGCGTAAATGCTGAATTTGTGAAGATAGGTGATTAAATAATTTAATTTCCATGTTTATACTTTTCTGACTTTTGAATATTTGAACGATGTAGTTTGAAGTGTTCATGTTTAGGAGTATAATGGGAAAATAAATTAACTTCCAGCTTTTGTATAGCTACAATAATTGAATTTGGTTATTATATTTTCAGGATTATCGGCAATGAATTTGATAATGGTGCCCTCAAGATGCTCTTTACTTGTAAAAACTTGTACTTGTACTTGTAAAATGAAGTGTCCTCCATGGTGAGCAGATCACAACTCAGCGATTTTTATTAAAAATTCAATTGCAGGCAGCAATATGTTTTCGCGGAATTTAAACCTATTTCAATCTCCTGACCGGAAGGACTCCCTTCCGGTCAGGCTGAACAATTTAAGATGGCCAATTCCTTGAACCTCTTCTTCACAGCTCTTCATTCCTTGACATTATTTGAATAAAATAATAAAAAACACACTTTCAAAGATTTTAAAGGTAATAATCAGTCGATGGGTAGTCAAAACATTTAAACCGTATCCCACGGATTTATAGAGATACATTTGTAAATATATATAGTATAAATATATCATAGAAATGGTAAATATATCCATTACTAAATATATGAATTATGAATGTATATGTATATTCTTATATCTTAAAATATACTCGTAATCCAGTACGGACAAAATTTCCTTTTCTGCGCAGAAACTGAAGTAAAATACCTACATTGTAGTATGGTTGCCATTTCAATGATTTAATCTAATCTAGTTAGTTAAGCAAGGTGAGAGGGCTCGAATTAAAGGTCTCAAATCCGTGTATGAAAGTTGGTATAAATGTTATAAAAATTGTTTATTGTATAAATGCCTACTTTCTGTCCACAGCAGCAAACCTGCACACTTTCCCATGTTATTCTTATGGAGAATAGGCAACTGATTCTCATGTTTATGGACAGATTTTTATAAAACTTGTCATAAATTATTTTTATTATATTATTGATTTTGAAGTTCGCTGAGTACGCAGGTCTGCTGCGACGGGGGTATTTTTATTAAGTTCCTTGCTTCATTCATTTAATTCTTTGTAACCCAACTAAATTGTTATTTCGTTTGCTCTCTTGCGCCTTGTAGAACTCAGCATAGATTTCACAAAAATCACGCTAATCTAAGATTTATTAATCTTATATTAGACCTGACTGATGATTTGAATCAACCGTTAAGATTAGTGTCAATTGAGGTGGCAGTGACTGGCATACCACCGAGCTGATCTGTGAACAATCAAACATAGCCCAAAAGATTCCCGTTTCCGGTGTTCCATATCTTTATTTATTAATAACTATTTAATTACTAGACTTAATTACATTATATTGATCGTTGCGTAGGTGATATATTGGAAATTTCAGTTGGAGATTAATAAAATTTCTTCAAGTCGGATCAAAAATAATTGCCGTTATGAGGAATCGATCTCAAGACCTACGACGTAAAATTATTCTACTCAACCGCCTGAACTACCAAGGCTAGCGATAAAAGTGGTCATAAACTTCATTATAGATTATCCGTAAAGAGATTTTAAGGCAAAAAGAATGATTTAGTTTAATGATACCATTTTTATTTCATTTTCTGCTAGAGTATCTAACTCAAGAAATATCCTTTACATACTTATAGAAATAAATAAGCTGTCAACCCATATAAGGCAATTGCTTTTCAAATTCATTTAAAGAAAACTGTGATAACAATTCTTTAACCTTATGCCCCTTATACTCTAGAAGAGTTTTTTGACCTGAAACTATAAGTTTTCTATGTATGTTTTATTTTCTACGAATGCCTGATTTATGTGATTTATTTACAGGTATTGTATTGTTAGTATACTGTTAATACTGTTAATATACTGCAACAATAACTTGTTGCACTATATTTCTTTATTGACTAAACCTATTATTGTCCATGTAAACTTAATGGCAAACAAATGAAATGAATTATACTATTTAATTAATTGGTTTTGTTTGACATTTCCTACAAAACAAAGTTTTAAGATAAAATGTAGTTTCTTAGCAACTCTATGTAGCTCTTAAGAAAATAGATACTTCACATGCAGTCTGATAAAATGTTATTTAAGCAGAGAAGTACCAACTGTATTATTTCTTCAGCTTAGGCCTACATAAAATTATGCTATCCATTAAAACTGTCGTTTCCTTTATCCATAGTTCTAATAACGGAATTGGGGATGGTAAAAAATATG
Organism: Nephotettix cincticeps; assembly: GCA_023375725.1. Classification (NCBI taxonomy): domain Eukaryota; kingdom Metazoa; phylum Arthropoda; class Insecta; order Hemiptera; family Cicadellidae; genus Nephotettix; species Nephotettix cincticeps. Next base: position 48,634,872 of record CM041786.1, on the reverse strand, counting down.
TTTACATTTTCTGTGTTCGATGGTTCCCTTTATGGCTTATTTACTGATAGTTGATTTTTAGTTTGATAGGTACACTTCTCAGGAACTATAAGAATTAGGGAATTGAAATTTTCTATGCATGTGTAACTATGTAATACAGCAACAGTACTAGAATTATCACTTTAAAAATATTAGTTGTTGAGAAAAACTATTTTGAATGTAGAAAAATCTGAAGAAAAATATTGGTAAATACCCCCTTCGCAACAGACCTGCGTACTCAGCAAATTTCCTATTCCAAAATATGACCATAATAGTACAAGTATGTGACAAGATATTGATCAATGACATGATTGACCTGTTGATAAAGTTACAGTAGAACGTAATTGAACCTCAAGGGACCAGAAAAAAATTCGAATTATCCAAAAATTCGAATTAGAAAAGTTTTGAAAGTGGTTGAAATAAACAGTAAAACATCATGTTTTAAATTGTATATTAAAAAAGTTAGGTTAATGAAGATATATTATTGATTAAATTCTAATTTTTAAATGTCAATACTGTGTTTGGAGGGATCCCGAAAATTTAGCTATTTCAAATTTTTTTATAAATCCCTTCTCTACCTCCTTGATTGCCGCTATTAATTCTTGCGACGTCAAAGATTTGTAGGTTCGCTTTGACGAATCGAACCAGTTCATACACACGACGTGTTAACATGAACGCAGATGAAGTCACAAATGCCAACACGAAACAAAGACGACGAATATCAAACCACCATCAATGATACGCACGGTACTGAACTGCGCCGGCGCCGTGTAGTGACATATAGAGATGGCAATTTTGTTGTGATTTATGATCAGTAGTGGACTGGTGAGGGGGAGTATCATGTGACCAAACAACAGCAGGTGTACGTGCTGTGAGGTTGGCTCTTAAACTAGCTAAAAATAGTCTACGGACAGGAAGCCCGAACGTCGTTAAAATCGCATACAATGACTTGTTTTTATAGATTTACGCTGAAAAAATTCGAATTATCCAAAAAAATATTCGAATTAACCAGGATATTTTAACATTGTTTTTATATAACATTCTAGGGACCAAGTCAAACTTCAAAGAAGTTTCGAATTACAGAAGTTCGAATTATCCACGTTCCAGTATGTTCTCGTAACATTAACTTAAAGATTATGCAGGTTTGCTGCTATGAGGAACAGTAAAAAAAATTTTTACCATAAACTATTTTCATTCTGACCATATACAAAGTTCTATAATTATATGGACACAAATAAAGGAGTTAGCCTATTCTCCATTAGATTAACATGGGAAAAAGTGTGCAGTTTTGCTGCTGTGAGAAACACATGAACTATGATTTTTTAGCATAAACGTATGGATTCCAACCACATGAAGCTAATGTACAAAGTTTCATCAAAAATTGTTGATTAGTAAGGGTAATATTAATTTTTCCTCGTTCTTCATAAGATAAGCATTGGAGCCTGTAAATACAATGTAATGTCTTTAGATCTTTTAATATCTCAGTAACCGTTGAAGGTAGAGAAAAAAATTTGGGACCTAGTTGTGTAGTTTTTTGAGCTGATTCTAATGTTAAAAGATAAAATTTGAAAATTTTAATAATTACATGAAAAATTTTAAATACAAAAAAATAACATGGCCGGGGGCTTAAGTCTTGCCATGAGACCTACGGTAATAACTTATTCCCTATGGGAAATTCGTTAAAAGAAAATTATTTTTCAGCAATTAAAAATTATGCTAAAACAATTCTAGTGCTACAGAGATATAAAATTTTAACACAATGATCGATTTATTAAACAGTAACAATTTAAAGTTCAGACCTGCAAAAAGATCAGAACAATACTGATAAAAAGATTAACTAATTTTTAGCGTTTTGGAAAAAAATTATTTCTATATATACGTTCATTAAAATGTAAATTAACATTTGTAAAAGGTATGGTATAATTTAATACAACTTAATACATGGACCAGCACAAAGCAAGTACTACGAATTAATTTCATTTGCTTGGCTTCGCGCGACGACCTAGCTCAAATGCCTGCCATTGCCAAGCGGCAATCCGCTCAACAACTTTTGGAACTGACGACTTTTGCTTATTATTTTAAATAGACCTGGTAGAAGTGGTACCTGGGAGTTGTGATGTTGTCAATATTTAATAATTTTTTGAGACCTGGGAATAGTGAAACCTGGGAGTTATGAACCCCACCCTATAAATAATAAGCAAATCATAACTCCCAGTTATCATATCTCCCAGGTGTCAGAACTTATAGGTCTCTAAAATTAAATAAAATCGCTTGCATCATAATTCCCAGGTGTCAGAACTCCCAGGTATCGTCAGTTCCAAAAGTTGTTGAGCGGATTGCCGCTTGGCAATGGCAGGCATTTGAGCTAGGTCGTCGCGCGAAGCCAAGCAAATGAAATTAATTCGTAGTACTTGCTTTGTGCTGGTCCATGTATTAAGTTGTATTAAATTATACTATACCTTTTACAAATGTTAATTTACATTTTAATAAACGTATATAAAGAAATAATTTTTTTCCAAAACGCTAAAAATTAGTTAATCTTTTTATCAGTATTGTTCTGATCTTTTTGCAGGTCTGTACTTTAAATTGTTACTGTTTAATAAATCGATCATTGTGTTAAAATTTTATATCTCTGTAGCACTAGAATTGTTTTAGCATAATTTTTAATTGCTGAAAAATAATTTTCTTTTAACGAATTTCCCATAGGGAATAAGTTATTACCGTAGGTCTCATGGCAAGACTTAAGCCCCCGGCCATGTTATTCTTTTGTATTTAAAATTTTTTATGTAATTATTAAAATTTTCAAATTTTATCTTTTAACATTAGAATCAGCTCAAAAAACCACACAACTAAGTCCCAAATGTTTTTCTCTACCTTCAACGGTTACTGAGATATAAAAGATCTAAAGACATTACATTGTATTTACAGGCTCCAATGCTTATCTTATGAAGAACGAGGAAAAATTAATATTACCCTTACTAATCAACAATTTTTGATGAAACTTTGTACATTAGCTTCATGTGGTTGGAATCCATACGTTTATGCTAAAAAATCATAGTTCATGTGTTTCTCACAGCAGCAAAACTGCACACTTTTTCCCATGTTAATCTAATGGAGAATAGGCTAACTCCTTTATTTGTGTCCAGATAATTATAGAACTTTGTATATGGTCAGAATGAAAATAGTTTATGGTAAAAATGCCTATTTTTACTGTTCCTCATAGCAGCAAACCTGCATAATCTTTCCCAAGTTAATGTTACGCAGAATAGGCAAATACTCTACTTTATCAACAGGTCAATCATGTCATTGATCAATATCTTGTCACATACTTGTACTATTATGGTCATATTTTGGAATAGGAAATTTGCTGAGTACGCAGGTCTGTTGCGAAGGGGGTATTTACCAATATTTTTCTTCAGATTTTTCTACATTCAAAATAGTTTTTCTCAACAACTAATATTTTTAAAGTGATAATTCTAGTACTGTTGCTGTATTACATAGTTACACATGCATAGAAAATTTCAATTCCCTAATTCTTATAGTTCCTGAGAAGTGTACCTATCAAACTAAAAATCAACTATCAGTAAATAAGCCATAAAGGGAACCATCGAACACAGAAAATGTAAACATATTTTTTACCATCCCCAATTCCGTTATTAGAACTATGGATAAAGGAAACGACAGTTTTAATGGATAGCATAATTTTATGTAGGCCTAAGCTGAAGAAATAATACAGTTGGTACTTCTCTGCTTAAATAACATTTTATCAGACTGCATGTGAAGTATCTATTTTCTTAAGAGCTACATAGAGTTGCTAAGAAACTACATTTTATCTTAAAACTTTGTTTTGTAGGAAATGTCAAACAAAACCAATTAAATAGTATAATTCATTTCATTTGTTTGCCATTAAGTTTACATGGACAATAGGTTTCGTCAATAAAGAAACATACTGCAACAATAACACTAACAATACAATACCTGTAAATAAATCACATAAATCACGCATTCGTAGAAAATAAAACATACATAGAAAACTTATAGTTTCAGGTCAAAAAACTCTTCTAGAGTATAAGGGGCATAAGGTTAAAGAATTGTTATCACAGTTTTCTTTAAATGAATTTGAAAAGCAATTCCCTTATATGGGTTGACAGCTTATTTATTTCTATAAGTATGTAAAGGATATTTCTTGAGTTAGATACTCTAGCAGAAAATGAAATAAAAATGGTATCATTAAACTAAATCATTCTTTTTGCCTTAAAATCTCTTTACGTATAATCTATAATGAAGTTTATGACCACTTCTATCGCTAGCCTTGGTAGTTCAGGCGGTTGAGTAGAATAATTTTACGTCGTAGGTCTTGAGATCGATTCCTCATAACGGCAATTATTTTTGATCCGACTTGAAGAAATTTTATTAATCTCCGACTGAAATTTCCAATATATCACCAACGCAACGATCAATATAATGTAATTAAGTCTAGTAATTAAATAGTTATTAATAAATAAAGATAAGGAACACTGGAAACGGGAATCTTTTGGGCTATGTTTGATTGTTCACAGATCAGCTCGGTGGTATGCCAGTCACTGCCACCTCAATTGACACTAATCTTAACGGTTGATTCAACTCATCAGTCAGGTCTAATATAAGATTAATAAATCTTAGATTAGCGTGATTTTTGTGAAATCTGTGCTGAGTTCTACAAGGCGCAAGAGAGCAAACGAAATAACAATTTAGTTGGGTTACAAAGAATTAAATGAATGAAGCAAGGAACTTAATAAAAATACCCCCGTCGCAGCAGACCTGCGTACTCAGCAAACTTCAAAATCAATAATATAATAAAAATAATTTATGACAAGTTTTATAAAAATCTGTCCATAAACATGAGAATCAGTTGCCTATTCTCCATAAGAATAACATGGGAAAGTGTGCAGGTTTGCTGCTGTGGACAGAAAGTAGGCATTTATACAATAAACAATTTTTATAACATTTATACCAACTTTCATACACGGATTTGAGACCTTTAATTCGAGCCCTCTCACCTTGCTTAACTAACTAGATTAGATTAAATCATTGAAATGGCAACCATACTACAATGTAGGTATTTTACTTCAGTTTCTGCGCAGAAAAGGAAATTTTGTCCGTTCTGGATTACGAGTATATTTTAAGATATAAGAATATACATATACATTCATAATTCATATATTTAGTAATGGATATATTTACCATTTCTATGATATATTTATACTGTATATATTTTACAATATGTATCTCTATAAATCTGTGGGATAAGGTTTAAATGTTTTGACTACCCATCGACTGATTATTACCTTTAAAATCTTTGAAAGTGTGTTTTTTATTATTTTATTCAAATAATGTCAAGGAATGAAGAGCTGTGAAGAAGAGGTTCAAGGAATTGGCCATCTTAAATTGTTCAGCCTGACCGGAAGGGAGTCCTTCCGGTCAGGAGATTGAAATAGGTTTAAATTCCGCGAAAACATATTGCTGCCTGCAATTGAATTTTTAATAAAAATCGCTGAGTTGTGATCTGCTCACCATGGAGGACACTTCATTTTACAAGTACAAGTACAAGTTTTTACAAGTAAAGAGCATCTTGAGGGCACCATTATCAAATTCATTGCCGATAATCCTGAAAATATAATAACCAAATTCAATTATTGTAGCTATACAAAAGTTAATTTATTTTCCCATTATACTCCTAAACATGAACACTTCAAACTACATCGTTCAAATATTCAAAAGTCAGAAAAGTATAAACATGGAAATTAAATTATTTAATCACCTATCTTCACAAATTCAGCATTTACGCATGAAAATTTTTAAAAGAAAATCTTTAAAATTTATTAAAATATCAACTATATAATTATTTGGATGAATTATTTTCGGAAACCAGTTTTATATAAAGTATAAAATAATTTCATGAAGAAAATTTATTTAATTTAAGATCGACTTAATCTATTCCATAAGAGCATACAGTTCCCAAAACCCATTGTTGACTTACTTTGATACCTTGAGTTTTTCCAGCTTCTAAATTTGAAACGTTTCTACAAGTATTGCAGGCTACCTCTGCTCCTATAATAAGCCATGGGTTTTTGATTTTAAAATCAATGCTCTGTTGCGTGGACCAACAGGCTGGTTTAAACATGAAAAATTCTTTGGACGTATTAGGCTTACTGGTAATTGATGATGAAAACGTTAACCCCCCTTGATCCGAAGAAAGATGCTGTTTTTCTGATTCTACGGGACGGTGTTGGTCTACAACAGATGATTGCGAAGGTGCAGGTGTTGGTTTCTCGATGACAATGTTGTTTATATTATCGTCTAACTTAACCTTTTTATTAGGCATAAAAAACGTAGTTATTTTCTTAGACATGGTCACAGAATATTTTTACACCTAACTCACTTCACAATTTCTTCAACATCATTTGTGCACAATCTTGCACTTATGCATGATAAGCTTGAAGAATTAGCAGATCTTTTTCTGCAGCTGCAAAAATCAAGCCTTAACTTAGTTCAAACATATAATGACATCAGCCTTATGATAAAAGTGCTTGAAGGTAAAAGTAAATATAAAATAAGGTTTTGTTCAAAGATTATTGTTTTTATCACAAAATTCAGATTTATTTCAAAATTTTATCAAGCACGTAAACGTGAGGAAAAAGGAACCGGAGCTCCGCTCAGGTGTCCAAAGAAGTACCGGAGCTGCGCTCCGGAGAGCTCCGGCTGAAATTAAGCCCTGGTTGGTATAGATGGTTGACGGAGGTTGGTATAGATGTCTTTTGTACGGGTTATAAAAATCTATCGGCTGCCCCTACACAGGGGTTTCTATTTTCATAAACAAAACGAGTTTAATAAAAAATTTACTTTACGTATCACTTGTCCAATATTTTAATTTTTTTCCTTATGACCTTACAGTTAATCACACTAGGGAAAAACATAATTACTTGTTTACTCATATTTTGAAAGCGAAATACATACGGACATTGTACGGACACGTTCTGATGCAGCATGTATACAGTAGATGGATCATTAAGATGAAATATTTAGGACGTCAGTCAGGAAAGTGAATTTATGAACTCTCCATAACGAAAGAGTGCGCAGGTTTGATGAAGTAACTTGATAAATATGTACGTTAAATTAAATGTTGTTATGACAATCAATTTATCGTTGAATAACGAGAAGACATTGGCAGTGTTGCCTTGACATATAGGCCACCAGCGAACTTCTCTCGAAACATAATTTTTACGCCGGTGACGTTATCCTGTTAAAATTAATCGGCATGTAACAACATTACAAGCGTTTATTTTTCAAACCAAAGCTTGCTGTTTTAATGTTCGCATATTAGTATTTAAAATCTAGTTTCTGTGATTGGGTAATTTGGGTAATTGTTATGCTTATTTTAGTGTTCACGTAACTATGACTCAATGCTTGACTTATAACATTAATTTAATAATGTTAATAAATCACCTCAACGGTAAGCAAAAATCATGTGTTGGACTAATTTGGCTACGTTGATTAGTTTGTTTCAGTAAAATATATTCAAGTTTCATTGCGTTGAACATACGAAAGGAAAATTTAGGATTAATGTAACTGGGAATAAAACTGAACTTATGAGTAATTGATCCCGACAGTATGAGCCTGTGTACCAAGATGTATATATGTATTTTCATTTGACTACTACGTACGATATGGAAATTACTTATTCGTCAAATATAGAATAATATTCGTTTAGGCCTACGTGGAGTGTATGTGTGTGTGTGTGTGTGTGTGTGTGAGACTGTGTATTTAGGCTACTAGGCTGAAAAATGATTAAAGGTACTCTGGTGTAGTCTGTCACAATTTTTAATATATGTTTTAATGTTTGAAGTCCACATGAATATAGTAATTTCTTACAAATATTTTGGCTTAAAATACGTGTACATACCACCATATCAGAAAGTTAATAATATTTATATTATATTTCATATTTTACAGCGATACTAAACCTAATACATTTGTTTTGTACGTCGCAGCGACGTACGACGGCTAACGGGTAACTCGTGTGAAACGTGACACAAACGTTTTCATATCTTCATGTGAAACTACATACTTACTCTGAATGTGGAATTATACTGTATCACACAGTTATATAGAAAGACACTCGACTATTGGATCGGTTTTGATTATATAAATTGTTCAAATATTGTGTCCGTTATGTCAACATATTATAAATACAACCAATATTGTGTAAACAATGTTTAACAATCATATTTCAATAATAACGTCTAAAACTAGAAATATGCAGTCTTTATATGCGACCAATCTGTATTTAGATCAATCTTTTAGTGGAACAGAACACTTTAAGCTAATGCAAGTTTGATATGAAAAATTATAAAGCACACAAAGAAATATGTTAGTGTACAAAAAACTATAAGTATAATGTGTAAAAATCTGTTTAATTTAACCCCACTTATATAAATTCAATTTTGTAACCCCCCTACTTTATCTAATTTGTACAAATTTAATTTAAAGAATAGAAGATAATATATTGCAGCTACTTTTGGTTGCGTAGAGCCCTAAAAAATCGGAATAAAAAACGAATCATACCCATTTAATTGTCACTAGTTTAAATCAAGGGACCTAAAATTAAATAATTAAGTATGAGTTCACAAAACAAAACAATTTCGTAGTTGGAGCAATACCTGTATTATTTTATCAAATGGCAATTGAATCCCACAGTGAAACTGGATGAAAATTTACTTGTCATTATTATATTTTCATTGGGATATTCAATATTTGGGTGTTTAATTTAGGTTGAGAATTTATTAATGCCAAGAGTTTCTTGCTACGAAAGAAATGTTTTTATTCCTGATTTTTTCATTAATTTTAATTTATTTACTTCAATATGAAATTATACAAACATGTATTTATTTTCTACAATTCCCAAATCCGTGGTTAATGTATACATTCAGTAAATAAGCAGGTGCATGGTCTATTAAAAAATTATGGTCTACTATCATTATCGCTGATAATAAATTACTGTATTAGTTAATTAATATTGGCTATTTTATCAAACAAAACATGTATACTATAAAAATAAGTAAGTTACTGATTATTTTTGCACTCTTTCGTTTGGAATATTTTAACAGTTTAATTATGGAAAGCATATTAAGATTTTTTTTAACTGTTCGGACAACAGTCTAGCTAAGCTGGGCTTACAGCTAGTTTAAAAATAAATATTTGCTTCAAAAAATTAAAATAATTTGTATAAATTGCACCATAAACACGTTTTATGAAAAGCGCTAAAATATGCTAGTTCCTTTTGAATACAGTATTAACAAAAATTGTTATTATTACCAGGCTTGTATAAAGTAATAATAAACATACTGAATTAATTTATAGTCATAAGTTTTTGTTTAAGGTGATGTATGATGATTTTATTACCGCCGCAAGTTTGAGTTGGATGCGTTCGTTCGCCCAAGTGCCTGCAATGTGGACTAGGCAATCCGCGTTGTAAACAGCCTCTCTCGTCCCAGACTGTACACCTCGGAGTTATGAACCTGGGAGTTGTGACGCGCTCAATTTAAATTATTTTGAAGACCTGGGAGTACTGACACCTGGGAGATATGATACCTGGGAGTTATGATTTGCTTATTATTTTAAATAGACCTGGTAGAAGTGAGACCTGGGAGTTATGATATTGAAAATATTTATTTCATTTTTAAGGACCTGTGAGATATGAAACCTGGGAGTTATGAAACGCTCCCGTATATATATAGTCACCGTATCTCCAGGCGTTTTTTCATTTTTTTGAATTTTTGATTTTTAAGGGTAGTTTACCCCTAAAAACCCTTAAAAAACGTGAAAAATCCAATTTTCTCAAAAACTTAAAATTTGATAGTATATAGTGCACAGAGTACTAAATAATTTGACACCACCCGCATGTCTGTAAAAATGACGGTTCAAATGTTATGGGCTTTTAAATGTCAAAAAAAATCAAATTTTTAAATTTTTAGCGAATACAATAAAAGTAAAGTATAACTTGACTGGTACCATTGAAACCAGCTTAAAAAACTAAACAAATTAGTATTTTGAATTATTTGTCTACGACTAACGGTTCCAGAGAAAAGTTAAATTTAGTGTCCAAGATAAACGCAGTACGTTGTCTGAAAGCGCCCAATGTTATTCTTATGGAAAATATAAAAAAATCAATTTCTTCCTTACTTTCCACCAGTTTTCCATGAAACTTGGTATGAAGTGTAAGGTCAAATCACCGAACAAAACCTGCTCAAAAAAGCTTGGTATTACCGGGGGGGGGGGGGTTCCCCCATACAATTTGAACAATAAATTATTAAATAATATTTAGAATTACTTTGTAGAACATGATAGTTTTATTACAGATTGTCTTTTTTAAATTTACTTAAGGGAGAAAGTATGTGTCAGTCCACTGGTACCGTTTATTTTATTTTAGAGCTGTCATTGCGTTACTAGTTTTCAAAGATTGAACCTTGCCACCTAGTTTAGGTTGTTTTTTACAATATACTGTTGTCCAAGTATCCAAACCAACATGGCAGTTACAACGTCTATTCTCGTTTCTTAAAGTTTCAATTTCGGCCTCGAGGACTTCTATTGCAAAGTAGCTCTGCATTTCCTGTTGGTGCAGCGCCAGCTGATATCTCCTGATGCAAGTGTCCTATCTTTTCGAAAAGAATATTTTTCATATTTTAATCCCAAATTTCCTCTGTTTTTTTTGTAGGTTTGCATTTTTAATTAAGTAGTAAATCTACGATAGGCGATTAAATTTAATTATCTATATCGTTTTTATTGTTTAATAATTAGGATTACTCCAATTTATTTAATATGCTCCTATAAGCAAAATAATATTGCATTTATTCTTGGAAGGAAATTAATAGAACAGGTTATATTGCCTTTCCGTGGTTGTAGTATAAGATTGAAGAAGCAAAAATTATTGTCATATAGCGGAATTGAACTCTCACCTCCGGCGATGTCGATGTGTAATTCAGGTGACAGTGCTTCACTTAGTCCACTGCACCACGCATACCTTGTGGTATGTTGTCATGAAGTACTACAGAGCTCTCCGAATTAGATAAACTTTGAACAGGGAGTAAATGTGCTCAGTAATTTTCCTGTTAGTTTTGAGGTTATAAAGATATGAGCACATTTACTTACGTTTTCTGTAGTTATAAGTGAGTGGTTATCATGCTCTGTACAACACTGTCTTTACTGTGGCGGACCGAACAAAACAGTGTTAAACTGTGGTATAAGAACGGTTTAAAACTTATATATTAGCAAGACTCTAAACAATGCCGTCCATCACAGACGCGGTGCGCGCACAGATCCCCGGCATATTGGTACTATCTGCACGTATAAAATATATGAGAATACTAGGGACGGTAGCCAGAGGAGTATATTTGTCGTACAACGTATTTGCCTATAAATATTTTCATCGGATTTTATCTAGATTGACTAATAAAGCCAGTAGTTATAATTTAAGCTGCAGCTTTGTTCGTCAAGAGATTTGGAGGAAGTGCCTGCAGATAGCGCCGTCGTGGCGCGTTGTTGCGGAAACGCACATCATCCTTCGTCCAATTGCATGATGAGATCAATTAAGCCCACTCCGGTTGAACCCGGCGGATTCCGCATGTCCAGGTCCCAGGTCCACGCCCCGGAGCCTCCGTCGAACAACGGAAGACAAGATGATGATATTATTTAGATTCTTATTGCGGACATTTTCCATCACGATATTATGTAAAACAAAGTTTCACGACGTTTCGGGATCTGGAATCTGATCCCGTCCTCAGGTGGACTAATATCTAAAACATAGCACAATTAATTAACATATAATCCGGACCAAACCGGTATAAAGCTGAAAACATAAAAGTTTAAAGCAGTCAAAAAAACTTACAAACGAACCATACACTAACCATTACACACAAAAGAAACCAAACACGTCCGCTCGTTACGGAGACTCAAAGACAACGGTTGTCTTTGAGTCTGGCTTTGAAAATTCAGTTCAGGGCTCAGGGGCAGGGCAGCGTTGACAGAGCTAGCCGGGGCTGAGAACCCCTACTAAGTCGTAGAGCACATTTCTTTGTGGAATAGTTGAAATTTGGTATTTGGTAAAAATTGGTATCGTGTATGTTAGAAAGAACATATATGGATTATTTCTGCTTGTTATATAACTTAATTATTTATAAATATACACGCTCCCCAGCGTGTATATTTCATTTATAACAAGTAAGGAATAACAATCGAATAAAAATCACAAACTGCGAGATTGGGCACGGTACACGAGGGGTCGGTACATCAATATGATTTGATATGTCGATGCAACTCGCAACACTTCTTTCATTTTCCATTTTCACCGGGTTTCAACCATTTTCATAGTTAGACGGAGCGTAAACATTGCGCTCTCAATGATCAGTTTAGTGCCAGTATTTCATTACCTTCGTAGACCGAGTGGGCGCACATTCCGCTCATCAACCGATGACGTCAGCCAAAGCCAATTGTTAACCTGAGTGGGCAGTTTCAATTCCTCATATTGAGACCTATTGATCCATTCATTGATAACCAGACAATATACGCTCCATTGGCTCCGTGTATGCATAAAACCGATCGTTTCTAGAAATTGTTATTCTAAGATGGTTATTCTACGTCAAGGATGAGCTGAAGCAATTAAGTAGGATTTTAAGACATTCAAAGAGAAAAACAATGTCTGGTGTTTAATTAGAATTTATGTACATCTGTACGACGCAGAATCTTGAACTAGATCGAATGATATGTTAGTTCATAATGAGGTATATAGAAAATTTGTTTGGGGTGGTTTTTCCACATGGAAATGAGTTTTAATATGAATATGTCTAAGCTCGTGAGGGGGGTTAACAATTTATAAGATACAAAATGAGTAACGGAAGTGACGTTATATGGTTATGATTATAACTGTTTAAAGGAACTGAAAATATTGCCTTCAAACATATCCATAATCTAATTTATTCCCACATGGGAGTAAATTAATTTCTGATTTAAGAGGTTTAACTCATTTCTTTCTTAATCTAGGAAACTCTCTAAAAGTTTGTACTAATTTGAGGTACGGAAGAATAAATTTAGTCTTTGATTATATTTGTGCTTTTTCTACCTTGATTTAAAGTTCCTTCTCCAAGAAGGAGATTAAATTTAAGAAAAAATTAATCAGTTGTTCCTAGAAAATTTGACACTCCCAATGATTTATCAATGAAATAATTGTAAATTACGTATATAATCAGAGAGACTGTCAACAAAATTAACTTTAAAAATAAAAATTCAAAAAATGAAAATAAAACACCTGGAGATACGGTGAATATATTTTACCAAATTTCATCTAAATTGGTCCAACGGGTAGGCTGTGGCTCTGTCCTTATCCAAACACACACACACACAACAGGCAACAGGACAGACATCATGTAGAAATTAACTTCAGAGGGATTCAGATGACGCCAAAATGGATACATCCACTCTCAATTAAAATTTGAAAATTTTTACGATAACGAAACTCTGTCTCCATATACTAAGGCGCAAAAGTAAAAACCTGGTGAGCAGGCGTTAAACAACAGACAGTTGACAAAAGTTACATGTTTTCACTGTATATATATATATGAGTGTGTTGTTTCGTGATATTGTGCTCAATGGACAGCTTATTATGATTGAATTTTAGTTATGCAATTTTAACGGATATTCAGTATCATTTATTTGGAAGGTAATCTTTTATTTTATTGAAATTATGTAAATATCCCCTTTTTTGAATCAGAACAGAAATTCTGTTCGCTACAACAACATTTAACCTTTTGCGGCGCGTAGAGCCAAAAACAGATAAAAAGAATTTCGATTTTTTCTTAAAACGACAAGTTTTGAAGTATCCGTCAAGTTTATAAAGTGGAACAAAACGGTCTAGTTTTGTCAATTGAGTAGATAGCCGGCTAGGTCATGTCCTCCTGGATTTCCTGTTTTGTTGTAACTCCAGTAACCCATTCTCCGAATCCCATTTGGTCTAACATTTCTTTATTTTTTCTGATCTATTCACTCTGTGATATATTCACCGTGGCGTATCCGTCATGTAATCCAGCTACTTGGAAGTCACGAATTAATTGTGGATAGTTTTGAGCGATGGTCGGTGGGTGTAGTGTTTTCTGTGTGGATTAACGTCCGCACTATTTAATACTACGTTAACCCACCAAGACCATCCTCATAATTAGACCAGTTCGTAATTCAGAGGCAGTGGTTCGGGCTCCACGTAAAACTGTAGGTCCATTAGATATGCCATGGACTATTGGGCTATTAATTAATACAGTTCTGTATATGGAACATGTCAGCCTTAGTCAGTAACAAGACTACAAGTTCGCACCAGAACTATCTTACACTCATTTCACATTCATACTAGGGTAGGTTGTCATTTCAGTTAAATATGGGATCCATGCAATCGCGCGATATAACAATCGTGTCATAGCATTTTTCTCGTTATTCCTCCATGTTTTCTCTCTGAAAATACTTTGTTGCTCACCTATAGAAATCAAGAAGGTGGAGAAATTAAGTATAATATATAGGATTATTTTTAGTGGCGACTAAAACATGGAGGAATAACAAGAAATATGCTATCGCACGATTGTTATATCGCGTACATGAAGTTCTCCCGTATAAAGTTAGTAAGTTATAAGCAATGATAAAGGAGGGTTTCAAAAACTCTCCAACACTAAATTGATGTGTCCATAAACCTTTCTACACGTTTCAAGTAGCTATATTGCTACTATTTATAATTCTAGGAGTGATTTGTTCCTAAATGTTATATAATCATTTGACAGCATTCCTTATTTTAAGAAGGGGAAACTGGTTTTTACTAAACTTATCATACATTTGAAACCATAAAGAAGGGGTGATTTCCAAGAAAGGATTACGGTGCATGATGAATATGTCTACAAAAACTCCAAGAGACCCTCGAGATTGGGCAAACAAGGAAGTAAGCTTTACAAATGAGTGTACCTGAAACACGCCGAAAAACATTGGAATATTCTTCCTGAGGTCAAAAAAAACTAAAAATGCCCCGTGAACATATGGCCTATCTCGCTCCGTTTTCCGTCTGTCGGTGTGTATGTGTTTTTTACATACATACTGTGTGCATAGCTTTCTTTATCTTTGGAACCACGTAAAGTACCAGGGTTTTCGGTGTATTCCAGATACACCCTGTATAGTGTACACTGCACCTTGCCTAGACGGACACCAGCCAGATAGAGTACCCCTAGCTAATCCTTGATGTCTCATATCGAGGGTGAATCACAACCCACCGGCAAGGTCAAGAACTTGTCTTAAATGTCTCACAGAAAAAGAATAATTTTCCAACAACAATTAAGAGAACATCGATGAATGGTCACTTTTTCCAAAGTTAAGGATCATGTAAATTGATCATTCC